>CM029378.1:6438667-6869790 GCA_017165825.1 Hepsetus odoe
AGTTTTTAATGCAGCCAATTTCATTTAGAACGGCTAAGTTTCAAGAAGTGAAATGTCATGGTACCACATTTTCTAGCTATTGAGAAATTTGGGTTTTAAAACTGAGACCAATATTTCACCTGGACCTCTGTTCCCAAGTGGGAAAAATGCAGCCTGGAAATTATGCAGCCTCATTCTAGGCTGAAGTGCAATTAGTGCCTGACCACCTAAAAAACAGTGACTGTCAATCATGGGCACTGGTGTGCTGCACATTTCTGTGCTTCCCCTGTTTTAACTCATCTGAGTCAGCTCATGAAGCACTTGATAATTACCTACTGAAATGACTCAGGTGTGCAGGGAAAGCACAAAAATCTGCAACACATTGAACCTGCAGGACAAAGCCTTGAGATGTGCTGCTGAAAAGTGCTGTGAACCTTAAAGGGTAAGGATCTCAATATTTACAATGATTCTGTACTATTTCAGTTTTCATTAGCCCTGCAAAGCTTTGAAGATCGATGGCCCAATTAATCTCTTCCCCAGACTTATTCCAACCTAAAGTTTAGGATTGGAATTAACTGCGTTATTAAGAAGAAGTGTATAAAAGCTGCCATGACCCAACAGCAGCTTTCATCAATTCAAAGATTTCATTACTTAGATACATAATTAAGGATACATAAATACATAGAAAATACAAACCTGGTAGCACAGCAATCATATGCATTCCATTTGATTGCTGTGAGGAGGTTCCAGAAGTTCCAAATGCTCTAATAGGTATTATGCCTTAGACAAATATGTTGACTGCATTGCTGTCAGAAGCAAAGTGGTGGGTTACATTTAAATAAATAAAAGTACATTAGCCTGCAAGAAATAAAAAACACTATGCAGGATGCCTGTTGGCTTGCTCAGTTTATACAGTTACCATTGATGGTGAATGTTCCTCATTTGTGTACTAGAGCCCTTAAAGCCCTTTGTCACAGACTTTGACAAAAATGTTTTTGGAGGATAAACTGAAAAGAATGTGTGTGTGTTCCTCAAAGCCAGGCTTGCACCAACATAACAACATACACTTAGTTTCTCCTGGTTTTCCCAACTTCTGCAGAAACTATGTTTTACTTCTCATATGCAGTGAACATCTTCTTATCCGTATGTATCAGTGGCTCCACCTGGATCGTGTTTTATCGTGATGACTTCTTCTCTGCAGTGCTCCCTCTGCACAGCCTCCTGTAAAAGTTGACATTGCTGGGCCACTGATGAGTCTTTTTGCTGAGCTGAGAGAGATTTTATGAGGCTATTCTCCATTCTCCACCAACGTTTACACCCTTAATTAACTACACACTTGCTAACCCAAACCAGAGAGAGGTATGAGCCCAGCCTTGTGACTCACACGTGGGTTGCACTAAAAGGACTGTAGGTTGTTTGCATTCCTAATGCTGGTCATTTAGATAACACTCAACAAAATGTTTATGACCCAGAGATAATATATCTTTATGAAGTTTGTCTAGATTGCATGGATGTTGTTAAAACAGAAATACAACTTTATCCATCATGATGACCATTCTTACTCCTCAAGTTATCTATACTGTAAATCCAAACGTTCTAAACACTGTTCTGCAACACAATTAAAACACTTAATTGAGCTGTTATTCTTTTTAAGAAGAATAAATCTGAAATATATGATGGTATGATCTTGGGTTGTTACTTTCAGTGGGAGGCATAAAAAACTTTTAAATATGTGTGCTTTTACATTTATGACAATTTATATCTAGGCGCTTACTCTAACAGTGTTCTTAAATCTTTAAATTTAGACTAAATCAGGTGCTTTGGCCACCTGGGTTCATTTATTGTCACAGATAAAAGCTACACAAAATTATTCTCAAATAAGGGAGCGATTAAGCCAAATGTTCTCCCATAGAAATTATTACAGAAGTCTTTTTTAAAAAGGTAATGTATATGAAAACGTAATCTCTGTTTCCAGAGCACACTGTTTGTGTGCTTATTTTTATTTACATTATCTAAATATTGCATGAAATTTTTGGGAAATTGTAATTTCTTTTTAACTTCTAATGCAGTATGGTAAATATCAATCAACAAAGTAAAACCGTTATTATTATTATAAATATAATTATTATTATTAGAAGTAGTAGTAGTAGCAGTAGTGTTAGTTATTCATCAGTGCCTAAAAACATTCCATCAGAATGTACGTGTTCACTTGGAGATGTTTAGTCACGTTGCATTAAAACCCCGTGGTGTGGATGCTGTTGGTTAACCTATCTGGATGTTGCTGTGGATAATTTTTTCACTTTTGCCAGAAGGGTTCTAAACAGTTCCAAAAAAGATTCTTTGCTTGTAAATACTAGCAGGATCCTGATTACATAATGCAAATTTTAAGAAAAAAAAACCTTTTTAGCATGCAAATAACCATTCAAAAATACAGTTTCCTCTGAACTCTTATGGTTTCATAGGATTATGACCATTGCAGGGTGTATCAGAACACTATTAATGGAAAAATAGTTACTTTCAAGGGACACAACCCCTCTGGAAACAAGTTGTTTCCATATGAGCTCAGGTGATACCTTTTCATGAAAATACACATTCTGTTAAATGAATGTTTAAAGGCAGAATCTGTTCTCCTTCTTTCAGATGCATTTTGTCAAGTGTTGTATTACGATCTTCTATTGCCTCAAAGTAGAGCCATAACTGATGAAAACAAATGCAGCTTTCTCCTGTTGTGGCAGACATGCATTTGTCTAGAAATAGCTTTTCAAGCCTGTGTAGATAAAGCACTGCGGACCACTCTGTCGGTGGGAAACATTTTTCTTTCCTTCACAGGACAAATGAACTGTCAGCGTTTAATGATAGATATTTGCATTGTGATACAGATTGTGTCCTTGGCCCTAAACATAAGATATAGATCCATTAATAATGAATTCAGATGAAGTGTTCCCTCTTTTCCAGCCTCACTGTCGTAACATCTTAATAGATGTATACACCCATCACCAGTGGCTGTGGAGCGTTAGAATGGAGACTCAGGAAAAGCCATCTATCATACGAGACTGCTTTACCCGGCATTGTTCATACATCTGCGTAGCTTTTCGCACATTTCCATTTGCAACACAGTTTGATGGGTCAGTATATGCAATATCGACCTTTTTTATACATTGTACATCCCGTCTTTGTTTTTTGCTTAGGAAGTCTTAAAATCAGGAGGGGGCGAAAGACATTAGCAGTCATGCTGCCAAGATTTTGCGTCTGTTTGTATGTGTGTGTGAGGGGGGCACGGTTGAAGCTCCGAGGGTCGGATCGTGCCCATCAGAGGCAGATGATTTCAAGACGGCTAGTTGGGTAGCATGTGTTTCACAGTGCATGATGCTGATACAGCAGAATGCTACATTTATAGCTGTGCTGGAGTCTAACTGGGCGACTCTGATAGCTTTCATAATGGTTTCCAACAGGACTCACTGCTTTCTCTAAGCACCAAACAGACAGGAAATCAAGAAGCATAAATGAACCTGAGCCGTGTTCTGTCTCCTTTCAATGTGGGGGGGGGGGGTCCGCTGTATAGTCTTCATTCGTTCATTCATAACTTCATCACAATAACACTACTTTCCATCAGCATACAGTGCTGTGCAAAAGTTTTAGGCAGGTGTGGAAAAAATGCTGTAAACAAAGAAAGCTTTCAAAAATGGAAGTGTTAATCATTTATTTTCATCAATCAACAAAATGCATTGAATGAACAAAAGAGAAATCTAAATCAATATTTGGTGTGACCACCCTTTGCCTTCAAAACAGCATCAGTTCTTCTAGGCACGCAGTTTTTGAAGGAACTCGGCTGGTAGGTTGTTCCAGACATCTTGGAGAATTAACCACAGATCTTCTGTGGATGTAGGCTTCCTCACATCCTTCTGTCTCTTCATGTGATCCAGACACACTGGATGATGTTGAGATCAGGGCTCTGTGGGGCCAGAAGAACTGATGCTGGTTTGAAGGCAAAAGGGAGTAACACCAAATATTGATCTGATTTAGATTTTTCTTTTGTTCGCTCACTTTGCATTTTGTAAATTGATAAAAATGAACAATCATTATTTATATTTCTGAAAGCGTTCTGTTTACAGCATTTGTTCCCACTTGCCTAAAACTTTTGCACAGTACTGTATGTTGGAGTCAAAAGCAAGCTGACACAGTTGTCATGTTTTAGCTGTGTACCTTCTTTTGGGGCAGCAGTGGCCTACTGGTTAGAGAGTTGGCACCAGGATCAGAAGGTCATAGGCTCAATTCCCAGACCAGCAGGTTGCCCTGAGGTAACCTTGAGCAAGGTCTCGTCCCTATCACTGCTCCCCGGGTGCTTTAAATAGCTGCCCCCTGCTGCAGGGAGTGTATGGGTTAAATGCAGAGGTTGTATTTCGTTGTGGTTCACTGTGTTATTTTCTTCCTGACGTGGCACTTTCAGCTCCCTTGTCAATGGATAGTTCTTCAAAGAGCCATTGGATGGGGTTAGAGGTTAGAGAACCTTTAGGTGACTTTTTCAACCAAATATTTTTTCCTAGAACCATTTGACCAATTAAAACCATTTTTGAAATCTTGTCCAGCACATTGGATTTGAAATGAAATAATGACTATGACACTACCAGCATTAATTTAAGGCTTTGTAAATCAAGGCCAGATATGAATATGGTAGTGTGTGGTAATTGCCTACCTCTGTGGCGTGAGTGTTGGAGCTAGGCTTTCAGTTTGAGCCATTAATGAGGCCCCTGAGGGATTTCTAATAGTTGTAAGCACCAGGGATTAAATTCAGATTTGGCATGTGGGGGTTAGTGCCCTCTGACTGGGGTGGGGTAGGGGTGTTGGTGGGGGGACTCTATGGAAGCATAAGTGTATGTTGATGGTGGTGGTTATGATCATATTGGGGGGGTTTGATGTGGCCTGGTAGCTTATACTGAGAAGGAAACTAATTCTGATGCATGTCAACACGTTAAGCCTTTCTGGATTAAACAAGGATGTTTGAAGACATTCTGTATTTTATTTTATGCTCATATAAACACATATTTTCCTTCATTACAGAATGCTTGCTAGGAGTAGTTGCTGCTGTTTTTGCTGCTTTATTTTAATAATTGTTATAGCTAGACTATTGATAAGATTATTTTCTTACACACAAAAAATCTATTCATTTTCTCATAGTAAAAAAGACCACTGGGAGTTTCAGACCACTTTTTGTTTGTTTCCAAATGAAATAAACCTATATTTATAAATCATTCATAAATGACACAGCCATGCAGGTTGCTATGGAGCTATGTAGGTATGTTATATTGATTGATAGATAAACCCAATTTTTTTTTACACAAACACAACATTTATTATTAGTAGTAGTAGTAGTATTGTTGTTGTTGTTGTTGTTACAATAACAATAACAATAACAATACTATTAATAATAATGATGATGATGAACATAGAATATCATTCCTAAATACAAGGTACAACCACAGATTTGATTGTATACACAGAGTAATGCCAATACACTTGAAAAAAAAGTGTAGGCACTTTCACATTATTTAAATAAAAAAAGCTTTATTGAATATTATAAATGATAACATAGTTTTTGTGAGCATGTGCCAAGTGATATACTAATATCATCAGTTTTCTGAGTATTTTGAATTTTGATGAAAAGCAAAAATCAGATGAATGCTCTGATTTATAGAGAGAAGAGCAACTGGGTGGTGAATTTTGTGTTTGCATTAACTGTAGAAATCCTTCAAATGAAGAATGTTAATTTGCTTTTTTAACAACATTTGAAAAATGGTAACATCTCTAGAGAACTTCTCCACCCAGACACGTCTCTTCCACTTTGGGTCTTCAGGCAAAACACTCTTGTCCAAATCTGAGAATCTAAACCACGTGACATTAGTCCATGCCACTGATATATTTGCTATTTATTAAGTGTTCTTAATACACTTCTATTCAGTGTTCTTTAAAAGATGACAAAAATATTTGGACATTCTTTGTGTCTTTATTCCTATGTTTCTTCAGCTGTTCTGCAGAGCTAACATTTAGTGGCTTGGTGTGTTTGTTATTAGGTCATTGCACACTAACTGTTCACCCCACAGTGAGAGTGTTTTAGCACTCCTCTGTTAAAGGTTCTGATAACGACCATAACAATGACTTTGAACAGCTTATACCCCACCACAGACCTGAGCTTGGCCCTGACAAAGAAGGTTCCCCTGGCCTTAAGTGCAATGAAGGACCTCTATTTGGTCCAGACGGGGTAGATTTTAATCTGTAGACGTTAAAGTTAAGGGCTGCCGTGCTTTAAAGTGTCTGAGAGCAGACGAAGTTTGTTTGGGCTTGTCAGAGAACAAAGTAGTCACTAAACTTAAATAGCTCTTCAGGGTCCATATAAATGTGTAGACAGGAGCTTTGCAAATTAAATAAATATCCAAGTACACTGTTTTCAGCAAGCATAATAGTTCTGTTAAATAAAATGAACTTAAAATTACATTTCATTTCCAGAGGCTGCATAAAAGGGAGTTTCCTTGTGAGTTTCCTTCTACTTTATTGACTAAATGATTGTGTTGACAATCATGTTGAGCTTTGACTGGGGTTGTTTCCTCAGTGTAGTGAACTATCTGAAGAAGCCCAATTATTAAAGCGATCAGTAATAATCAGAGTGTTTATATGTTCACAGTATTGCAGTGCATCCAACATCTAAGGCAGTATGGAGCTACTTTTATACACATTGTAAAAAGTAGAACAGGACAGAACCTGATGGGGGTGCATTTATTTAAATGTATTTTTCGCTTTGGATGGCTTGTTTCTTGTAAATCGGTCTGCAACAAAGAAAAAAAAAATCACATTTTTAAGTACAAGTGACAAACTGTGCTTACGGTGTAGTGAAATTAGCTACTCTGGCAAAGAAAGCAGGCACCCCGTTTAGGCACATTCTGAATTCTGTTATCTGAAACCCTAACTGTCATAAATTTCACCACAAAAAAGGAAACAGTTGGCTCACTTGTTAGTTTATTGTTGTCATTGCCGCACATCATTTGCTCGATTAAAATTCTTTTTAACACTGAAAATTGGATCAAGCTAGCTATCTAAAAATGGCGGTGCGTTTGGGGAAAAATTTGATTACCATAATGAAAAAATAGCTCCTATAAGTTTATCTCTTAAGTCAGAGAGTGCGATCAGCCCGAGGACTCACTCAACCTCTGCTGCTGCGTGCAGGATTGGTCTTGGCATTCCCTGGGTATTTATGGAAAAACAATGGACTTTATGAGCTGCATACTTAATGAGGGCCTGAGCGCTATGGGGCTGCAGATGAAGCCGTATATCTGCCTTAAAGGAGCTGAATCCAAGACAGCAGCAGCGTTTAACCACATATTACACACCATCTGCCTTGCCACTTCATCTACCCACCGAGACTCTCTTGCCCCTCTGAGGCGGGGCTTTTATTACCAGGTGATGTGTAGGTTAATGACAGGCATGATAGATTTAAGCAGCAAAGATTGGAATATACAGCCACTGGAATTGCTCTTTGACTTTCTGTGTTCTTTTAGTGCAGAGTCTCATAAAATAAATGTAAATGTGAAACTGTCTGTGACTTTGGCCCCATTTGCACTAATATGGACACACATGCCCTTCCGTCAATCCTAAACTAGCAACACCTGAATAGCATCTTCATGAAAATGCTTGCCGACGCTCTTCTATTGTTTTAAATTAAGAAAGAAGGATCTTTTCTGGTAACTCCAAGGATTATAATACTTTTCACAAATGTCGACAAAGCACTTTGTATTTCCTGCTGCAATGTGCTTTGTAAGCCCAGTCACTGCTCCCTACCTTGCAAGATCACTCTTTTGTGGCATTATCAAAATGCAGGCAGAAAGGGAAAGAGACCTCAGGGACTCAGTGTTTGATAGTGTCTGTTGTCCGTTGTATTTCTTTTCTCTATAGAAGATTATTTACTTCTACAGTGGTACCATTCAGCTCAATGATAAGTAAAAAAAAAAAAAATCATAATAATCATAATAACTCAGACCTTAATAGCATCATCTTTGCCCACTTGGTAAGACGGCTTTTAACAAAACCACCTTCTCTGGTTGGTCTTTTCTCTCAAGGAGTCTGCTATGACATGTTCCTCAGTAAAGAGTGAGAAACGGGTCATTTTTCAACCTGTTTGGCCCTGAAACTTCCTGCCTGTTCCAGATATAAAGGGTAAACAAAAGCCGCGGCAGTGCTGATCATCTTGTGAAGAGGATTCAGGTGAGTTTGATGACGTTTAAAATGGTTTAGCAAACTTTTCCTCTCCAGTATAACCTGTAGGATTTTATTAATGTTATAAATATATCAGAACATTTTAGTCAATGAAACATGCAAATAAAACAAATCAAACTGAGATGCTATGTGTCTTTATTTTCTCCCAGTTTGTTTTTAAATTCAAAAGCCAAAAACAAAGAAAGAGTTAGCATAAAGCATTTGCATTTCTTAAATTATGAATAAAGTATTCTTTGGTTTATTTTTTATTTTTTTGCTTACCATTCCAGTGTGAAAGTGACTCTTAGTAATTGTGAAACACAGCATAGCACACAGTGAAAATGCATGCTCTGTTTCACCCATACTAACAATGCAGCAGGGGGCAGCCTTATTCAGCACCCGGGGAGCAGTGATTGGGGACAGTACATTGCTCAAGGGTACCTTAGGGCAACCTACTGATCTGATTAGGGCAACCTACTTGGGATTCGAACCCACAATCGTCTGATCCTGAGGCCTAGTCTCTAACCACTAGGCCACTGCTGCCCCTGTCTGAGTGATTTATGCCATCATGAAAATTAGTAATGTTCTTCTCTTTGTGGGCAGGAGAGAAATCTATTCCTACACCTCTCCAGTCTACTGAGGGCTTATTGACATATCAGGCGAGATGGTTGGCAAAAATGACTCTCGTTTGTTTTCTCTGCTCCTGTAATGGCAGATTTCGTTCACAGGGCAAAGCATCGACAGGTAAACAGTGTCGCTGAGCAAAAACTCCAGCACATTTTATTGGAATTCACTACATTCTTTTATGCAATAATATTTCTGCTTGCTTTTGGCCCTGAAGTTTAAATCAAGAACTGAAATTGTTACTGTAGGTGGATTACTAGGCTGGGATTCATTGCTTGAAAAGTGAAAATACACACTCCGTTAAAATACACGAGAGCTACTGAATGATTCCCAAAGTTTAACTGGTTGGACACGTTGTTCCCTCCTTGAATCCTAGTCTTACTGTTTTCACTCTTAGACTGATTAATAGATCGATAGATGGATGCACTTTGTTGATTCCCAAGATGAAAATTTAGGTACAGCAGTATCAGAAGAGCATGAACAATTAGTTCAAAAAGTACATGAACAATTTAGCTTGGGGAGGTGTGGAATCAAGAGGAAAATGATTCCATGAATGTTATTCACTACAATTAATTTATGTTAAATGTTAGATAACAAATAAAAACACAACCTCAAAACACAGATCACCCAACTTTGGAAACCCACTCAGGCTTGTACAGAACATCCAAACTCCACACAGAAAGGGTTAATGCCACCTCAGCTGGGGATCAATCGCAGGACCTTCTTGCTGTGGGGTGACAGCGCTAACCATTCCTCCACGTGCAACACTGAATGTAATATAGCTGGGAAAAAATGAAATACTCTTTATGACATCTTTTATTTTTATTTTTTTGTACAGTTAAGTTTTATATTACAATAAAAAGACACTGCGTACTAAAAGTGCAGAAAACGCCCTCTGTCCAGCAAATGTTCTTATTTGCAGTTGAAGTTTTCCTTTATTAAGTTACTAAACATGACTTCTGACCAGTCGTAATGATGAACTTTGTGAAGAATATAAATTAGGTCAGCATTTGTTTAAGTAACATGTCGTGCTTTCGTTTAAAATGATCAAATATCAAAGAATGTAGTTGAAAAACAGCATCGACTACTGCAGCACCTCCAGGGTGCAGGCTTATGTTCTAAACAAACTCTCCTGCCTCTCTCAGACATTAAGGATCGACATAAAGATTTTGAAACAAACTACTTACATTCTGCCTTTAAAGATGTGTGTGTGTGTGTGTGTGTGTGTGTGTGTGTGTGTGTGTGTGTGTGTGTGTGTGAGCAAGAGAGAGCACAAGGGAGAGAGAGATCAGTATCCTTATCTGGTGAGGTGTCATGACTCATTATATTTAGAGTCAATTTGCATAATGCAAGAGGCATCAAATTAGATTTGCATAATGTATTTGATTACACCTGTTATTAACTGTGAGTGACATTGATTTAGCAAATGGGCTGGTTTAAGGTTAATAGTGGCTGTCACCTTGTCCACTAGTCAGTGTCAGTGCATCGATGCTGTTTAAAGCAGCTCTGTCCTGCCCTGATCCCTTCCTCCCCTACACTCCAGGACATGAGCAATAGAAAGCATGGGGATAATTACATTAAAATTCATTCCTTTTCATTAAAAGAGAAGGAGAAGGAGTTTGTATTCTTCTTCTTCTTTATGCTGCTCCTGTTAGGGGTCACCACAGCAGATCAACCGTCTCCATTTCTTCCAGTCTTCTGCATCTTCCTTCTTCATGTCTTCTTTCACCACATCCATAAACCTCCTCTTCGGACTTCCTCTTTCCTAGCAGTTCCATCCTCAACATCCTTCTCCCAATGGAATCCTTTGTACATGTCCAAACCAACACAACCTTGCTTCTTTAACTTTGTCTCCAAAATGTCTCCATACATGAGCCGTCCCTCTAATATACTCATTTCTAATCCTATCCATCTTTTGGATGATTGTTGTGAAGTTGATTTACTGTTTCATTTATCGTGAACTCACTTTGTAATGACACATAATTATATACGCTGGCCTAGTGGTTAGGGAGTTGGCCTCGGATCGGAAGATCGGAAGAGTTCGATTCCCTCACCAGAAGGTTGCTCTGAGGTGTACCGTCCCCGTCACTGCTCCCCAGGCACTTTCAAAAGCTGCCCCCTGCTGCATGTGTGTATATGGCTGAAATGTAGAGGTTGAATTCCGTTGTGTTGTGCAGTGCTGCGTTTCACCATGACAAGAATAGTCACTTTCACGTAGCCATCATATTTGCAACCGTCAACATCTCCGTGTTTGTAGTTTGGATAGTTGGTGCAGAATTCCTCATTTTTTAAGGTGTCAGACACAAAACAGATGTGCAATGTACAAATGAATGTGTTTCATTTAATATTCACACAAACATACAAGGCCTTCACTTTAATGCACAGTGGCCTAATGATCGTTTCAAAAAGGCTGGCAATAACACACACCCACACAGGATTTGTGGGAGGTCAGGAAAAAACAGTATTAATACACCACGCGTCACCCTCATCAAGGGCTTTGAGTGTTATTAGCCACTTTATTAGCCAAAGTCATTCCATTGGGGAAATGGATATGGCTGATGTTAGCTCTCACAACCCTGGAAAGCCACATTAATCCATGGTAATTACCCCAGAGGAGAGCAAATCAAGACGAACTAATGCTCACTGTGATCATCAATTTCCCCAGAATGCCCTACATATTCATACAGGAAGCCCCTCATTCCTGTGGCTCTAGCCTGAGACTTGTAGTTTAGGTATATATTAGCATGTCCTTGGATTAAAAAAAACATTGGGACAAAGCATTAGAGCAAATTAGGCCATTAACATTGAAAAAAGCATTTACGCAAAGGATCAATAGACTGCTACCTTGTTTTAAAGGACCCTGCAGTGTCCTTAAGCCATTAGAGAGAGATTATGACTTGGTCATAATTTATGACATGCAGATGGGATGATAATTATCGACACCCACTAAAACCAATAATTACTCTACCTTAGGTGATGGGACACTTCTGAAGGTGCAGGAAAACTTCATCTGGACTCGTTAATGCTTAAAATGGGAAGGTGATTTAAAGGTCTCTTAGTTATTGATTAAGATAACTTAATAACCTTTTTTGTCTTTGGCAAACCCAGACAGTCTCATGAATTGTTTGAGGTTTCTTTCCTTAAGTAAAAAACAGCAGCAACAAATAAATGTACAAACAAAGCAGCAGTCCACTGTTTAGTTTCCCAACTGGTGAGGTTAGCCATAAATCACATACCTATACGTGTGTTACTTTTAATTTTTAAAAGGAAGATAGGCACAGAAGGGTAAAATGATATTTTCATTATCTCCTCTCTTTGTGAGACCAGTCTTTTTTTTTTCATTGTTTGAATTTCATTGCTGGTCAACCTCCCCCTCCTTCCCTCTGTGTTCACAGCTATAATGGCCCTAAATGAGAATAAAATTACTTTTCCCTTTTCATCAGTTGTTATGCTAAAGCACTAACCTCAGAGTGACCGCAGAGTGGGGATCAGGCCGGGGGTCTGTCAGGGTCTGGCTGCAGCTGAATGGGGCAGAGGGAGAGCCTTCTGTTCTCCATATGGGCGTATTGTCTTGGTAATGCAGCACACTTCTGGCCTCACTGCTACAGAATACACTGCTGCTTTGGTTCACACACACACTGGCAGTGAAGAGGCCCCGACAACACAGCATGTAATGCCCCAGAAGTAACGCAGGTTAGTAAGATTATAAGACTACACACACACACACACACACACACACACACACACACACACACACACACACACACACACCTGCATCCTGCCTGTTAAATTAAAGACATGGATGGTAACAACCAGAAGCAGCTTATTCCTTACAATCCCTTCCATTTACATTTTCTTTAAGGCGTCTTCACTGTAAGAAGAATCTGAAATGATAAGGTCATTAATACCTTGACTTCTTAAAATTCACTCTGCCAACGAATGGACCAGGTTTTGAAACCATGTTAATTTTGTTCATCTTACAAGGTGACCAATCACAGCACTCCCAGCATTTGCTTTGAAACACTGTGTAGTACATAGTGCTTTGTAGAAATCTATTCATGCATCCATCTAAAATACGTCTATTTCGCAGTAAAACCAAAAATGTAAAGGGCCCACCCCAATATTTGTGTATTTTTTGTTGAAAGCGTGATTTGTTTGTTATTATTATTATTATTGTTGTTGTTATTATTGTTATTATTATTATTATGTGTCACCTTGTGTATTATTATGTGTAATGTTTTTTTATAAAGGGCAGGGTAAATAGTTGCTTGTTTAACACAATAGTAACTGACTTTAAATCTTTTAATCTGCTCTTTATTATAAACGCAGCACTGATTGGATACAGTTTTTCCTCTTTTTGCTTTATTTCTGGCTTTGACAGACTTCAAAAAGTAGTATGTTTGTGAGGTTTCATTTCGTAAAGAACCATACAAAGTCAAACACTCATTCACAATTATTGATGAAAAGACATTCCATTGAAAAAATATCCATTGAATGCAATATTGCAGCAAATTCAGATGAGAAGTTAAAATATACCTATAATATATAGTGGTATATACACGCACAAACACTGTCCTTTTTAAACATGCTTTGTCGCCCTGATTTAATTTCTGCATTTTCTTCTGTTTTCTCCCTAAAGGTGTTGTTTTCCACTCCTGTTATTTTTCTTATTTCCTTCAGCTTTCCCTCTCTCTCTCTCCCTCCCCCATTCCCTCACACTATCCACAGCTCTCCCCCTCGCCTCTCCCCGTCCCATCAAGGCGTACGTCTTTGCATTGTGTCCACAGAGCACAGTGAAAATAGTTTGGAGCTGTGTTAAGCTTGTTCCATGTGTCTCCACTCCACAAGTCCTGCAGTAGTTGGAGGTCACCTGGTCAATGAATATGAAGGCTCTTCCTATTACAACTCTGTCAAAGACAAATAACAAAGTGTTGCTAAATGAAATGCTACATTGCACCATTTTGTGGAGGACAAGGGACATTTTCAGCATGGCTGCCCGCGCACTCGCCTCACGGCCGTCCCCGGGAAAACCACTTTGTTTGACCCTAAGGAGTGAGAATTGACAAAGCAAGCTGGGAGCATTTGTTTCATCTGCTAAGCCAAAGATTGAAAATGATTTCCCAACGCGCCGTCTGAGGATCTAGTGAAAGGGGTCATCAATTATTTCCTGCCTGCTGCCGGTGTGTGTGGAGGCTGTTTTTACTGAGCACAGGTTTCTGCCTGAGCGGCCGCTGAGCCACTCTCATAGCCGCCTGTTATTGATGGAGGGAGAGGGCGAAGTAAACAGAGTCCTAAAGTCTGGAGGCACTTTCTTTTTTTTTCCTCTCTCTTGTTTTCCACATAGGTGGCTGTACTGATCATGTCAGCTCATTCCTGTTGTGGCGGAATGGGAAGCAATCAGAATGACATTGCTTATAATTATTTCTAGTTTGCCACACATATAAATAGGTCATTTATTTTGTAAAATATACAAAAAATGTTTTTTATAGTGAACCAGTAATAATGATGAAAGCAATACATCATATATAATACTAACAAATGCCACTAAACCTATATTTCACATTCATTTGTTTTTGCATAATTGATCTTTTGATAATTGATATTGATAAAAAAGGTAAATATACTCAGGTAGATGGAAGACAATTCCTTACTTCCTTACACTTCTGTTAGTCCCATTACATAATACCCACAAAGGCTCTGTAGTAGGGTTGAACAACGTGACGGCACATTATGTCACATCACGCTTTTCTGAGCATATCTTGAATGTCATCAGTACAGACTGTTGTAGCAACTCAGCTTCAACCTTCACCTGCTGGTGTGTTCTTACTTTACAACTTGACAACTTGGCCCTCTGAACTTTACTGTACATAGATATAATGTATGCACAGTGTGCTTAATGAATAATTCAGGACTCTATTTTGCTTGCTTAATGTCTATTTTCTGAAATTTTTCACTTTTTTTTGCGTTCTTAATTTCCCTTTTCATTTGAAATATTACCTCCAATTAACTGCGCACCCCTCAGGAAAGATCAGGATACATTTTATTACGTGTTTTCTTTCTAACCTATTTTTGAAACTTCAAAAAATATAGTTTTTGTTATTGGCTGAGAAGCTATTTGTGCCAATGTCCTCTGATAAAGCCACTCCGACTGACTCCCTCTAAGAATCAGCACACTTTACACACTTAAACTAGCATCAGCAACCAGATAAAAAGCATTCAAACCTGACAAAAAATAACTAGAAATATTTTATTCTAAGAGCAAGAGACACAAACACGGCACCAGAATCAATACATTCCCATTTTGATCAACCAGGGCATCACATGAGAGCTCAGCCTTTTCTCTTTCTCTCTCTAAAGACTCAAGCTGCTGAAGTTCTACCTTAAATACTGTTCTTAAACCAGACCCTTTTTACTGGTCAAAAAAGAAGAAGGAAATCTGACACATGAAATGTAGAATAGTGAGCCTATAATGTTTACATTATAATGAAATAACATTAAGTTTATATGAATGTTTCAGTTTCAATTAGTGTGTTTAATCTGCTGTGAGCTACTGCTTTTGCATCTGAAATGTGAGAAATTTGTGATCAGCTCTTTCAAGCTTTCAGTAGATGTGTTTGGGCTTTTGACCAGTTTTCCTCATTATTTCATTTAGCTGCAGATCAGGAGTATTTTTCTATACAGAGTGAAAGTAAACTTTTTTTATTAACCAGTTGTTATTGAAAACAATTGTAAATATCCTGATATCATGTGATCACAGTGATATCTTGCTACATTGCCAGCCTCTACTCTTTAGGCCTGCTGGTAAGAATGGTAACTCAGCCCTGATTAAAAATATTACCAAAATATAGACATTTGATCAGAATTTGCAGATGGCGGTGCTAAAGCTTGGCTGGCATCTTAAAATAAGCTTAATCGGTTAGAATAGACTTCTTACAGCCAGGTCTTTCCAAGAAGCTACTGCCCTTTATGTGTTTTTGGCGTGCTTTATGTAAACACAAGCCGATCTTAAGCTCCTAATAGCTGCACAGGTTATTTCTGATTTTGCTGAACTAGCCGAGACTCAGCTGTAAGCAAACGGTCTGCTTTTTTGTGAAAATTGCCTTTTAAATTGGCTTTTTAAAGCAGTGAACAGTAGGCTAATGTCTGGACGCCCAGACTCAGCCCGAGCCTGTCAGTGATTTATGGTCTGGGTCAGCCACAAATTGACTCGTATGCAAGGAATGCAAATGGAAGCGAGACCATTTGATGGAGAAGCTCATTCCCAGGCCTAAACGTTCTAAATTAACCACACCAACTCACACGTCATGATCTAAACAGACATTTTTCTTGCTCCTCAGCCCGCCTGCCCCTCCCTACGTCCACCCTAAACTATAATCTGAATCATAAGTCAATTTATTATACAAACAATGCTACTGCTTGGAATTTCCGAGGATCAATGGGTTTGATGAAGAGGGTTCATTTCGGGAAATAAACCTATGAAATTAGCTCTGGAGTGGAGTGAGTATGTAAATTGATTCAGGGAAGCTGTGCAGAGGAAGGCAGTGTTTCATTTAAAACAAAAAAATCTGTCACAACAATAAACAGAAGTAGAAAAAAACTGTGCAGGCTCATATTTATCCCTTAGCCAACCATGTAGTTGATTAGATGCTCATAAAGCTTTTGTTGCACACTTCGTCTCCTCCTATTCAAAACTACACACATTACATCCATAATAATATGATAATATAATGTTTGTGCAGCTCATTAAACCTAAACTATTTCCTCACACACTCTCTGATTAGCCAAATGGAGCACCGGCTTGAGAGGAACAAATAGTGTCGGCATGGTTCGAGAATTTATTCCATTTTTTGGGGTTTGTTTTTATTTTTTTCTTCCAGAAAGAACTCTCACACCCTCTCATCACACAATGAATTCATCCAGAGCATAACACTTATGAATGCATTTGCAATTATGCTGAAATTATGCCATAGTTCAGAGTGGTTGTAACAATCGGGCTGAAATCAAATGGCTTAAAACACCATGTTTGATATTTATGTCCAGCGGTCTGCGCAATGCAGATTATTTTTTGCTCCTCAGTTTAAACTCTGCTGGTAAGAAGACAATACGTTGCTTTTGCAGCATCAGGAACTGAAGTGTTCAGGTCGTTCAGTTTGATCCCCTAAATAACAATTTTCTTTTAAAAATTCTTTTCTTCACAATTTTATTAGGCATCACATCGTTGAATGTTATTTATATAGGTTTTGATCTAATACATTTAATGCTAATTGACCTAAGTGTCTGGTAGTGCACCTCTTCGTTTTTTTAAGGAATAAGAAAGATACCTTAGAGTCCTTCAGTTTTTCAGCAGAATTTGTTAACAAACCTTTTCTAAGAAAGAAAAATCACTAAGGTTTGTATGGCGGTGCGCTGAAGGAACTAGCATGGTGCATTTGTGACCCGTGCTTTATCCCCAGGGCCGGAGGATTTGCAAAAAAGGGGACAAAAACCCTGGAAAGATTCTATTCCCTCTGGACCATCATTAAATGTTATTCCATCAAATGCACAGACAGTTTACAAGCTGCTCAATTTGTAATGCTATCGTCTTTGCCCTAGAGATATGCTTTAGCTCCTGTCTGTTTATAGATCTTTGAGGTCTTTTAAAATACTCCACAGCAGCAGTTTCATTACCCCAGTCTATTCAGGAAAAAAGTGGAAGAGAGAAAAGATACTAATGCGTCAAATATTTAGCGAGAGAAAACAGTTTGGATGGAAATGGACTATTGTTACTGTATGCATGAATCTAAACAAAAGTAATCAAATTCATTTTTTTTTCATTCTTAAAGAAAGAAAAACATTTACCATCAGTAAACTTTTCCAAACGAGCATCCTACATGAATATCGCCTCTACCGCTGATGCCCCTGAACAGTGTGTATGAAGTGTTGGCTAGAACCTGATCTGGATGACAGTAGGGTTATGTTTTCTTCTGCTGTTCCTTTAACTGCTCAGCCGTGGTTTCTGAGGCTCCACATCACAAGGACAGACGCTGAATAATGTCTTTCTCCTCTTTTAGGCTGAGCCATGCTTGGCTGGTTAAAGAATGGCTTTGCTAGAAGAGTAGAAATGGTGGCTTTGTCCAAATCTAAACAAAGGGAAATACATTGAGAGAAGATGGTTGTCTTATTTATTAAAATGTTTGACACTTTTCTAAATATCAGGGTTTCCACCAAAATATAAATCTAGTTTCAGTCTCAGTAAGTTCCATCAGATAGTTAAACGATCAGAGCAAGTGTAGATTATCTGTAGGGGACTCTCCAAACAGTCTGACACTATGAATCTGTGTATCTTTTTTTAGTTTTTGGCATAATATTCTGTGGAGGCATCTGGAATGGTTTAAATTAACTTACAAACAAGGAGAGTCATTCAAATGATTTCACTTTTCTATGTGTGTGTCTCAAGTGTCCCTTTCTCAGGGACAAATGCAAAGATTTGGAGATAATAACAACAATATTTCAGTATACCATGTTTTAGATTATACATAGATGTATATATTGTGTACTAAATATGAAAGATTGCCTTTTTTGGAGGGCTGATCTACTCAGTATATTGAGATTTGCCATTTGTTCCTCATTCACTCACTGACTGACTCCCTCCCTCACTCATTCACTCATTCACTCACTCCATCACATACTCATTCACTCACTCACTCACCCATCCAGTCAATCACTCATTCACTCAACCCATTCCCTCAACCACTCACTCACTCACTCACTCACTCTTTCAATCACTTAATCACCCACCACTCACTCATTCACTCACCCACCCACTCTTTCATTCACTCACTCACTCTTTCAGTCACTTAATCTCCCACCAACCCACCTCCTCACTCACCCCTCACTAATTAATTCACTCAACCCATTCACTCGCTCACTCACTCACTCATTCATTCATTCAATCATTCATTCAGTTAATCTCCCACCCTCATACACCCTCACTCACCCCCTCACTCACTCATTCATTCACTCACTCTCTCACTTACTTACTCACTCACTCACTCACTCACTCACTCACTCACTCCACTTTCACACACTCTCCAGTGTATTAACATATCCATCTTTTATGTCATGGCCAATATGTTCCCAGACGCTTCTCCATACTGAAATGGTGCACACAGTTCCATTGGGAAGTAGAGCCCAAGGCTGAGAAGGGGACACTTGGGACACACACACACACACAGATGTGAAATCATTTGAATGATCCTGTATTTAAGCAGGCTGTCTCTGCTACACCAGATGAGACACACTCAAGATTTACTACCTTTCACATTGTGGGTTAAACACATTCAGTAGCAGCTCTGCCGCAGGCTGCCGTCCTGTGGGGACGTTTGAGCTCTGATCTCTCCCAATTCAAATATAACAAGCACAAACCTTTTGTGACAAACATCCTCAGAGACTCTCCCATATCAATGCATATGCAAAGATGGAATCTGATCTTCTTGTTTTATTCATGTCAGAACAAATCCGTTTCTGAAAAGGGTTTAGTTTCATGGATGTGTGTCTTTAAAAAAGCATTAAAGAAAGGGCCCTGGAAGGTAGCATGAAGGAAAAATGTTGGATTATTTCCTGAAGCAAAAAAAAATGGGGTGTAGTCCTAAAAAGAAAGATTTATGCTAATTGGCTTGGATGTATATAAATATATATATATATATATATATATATATATATATATATATATATATATATTTACTTGGTAATATTAATTATAGTGTTATTTAAAATAGTTCTTTAAAGAATCGTTTGTTTAAACATTCTTAGTGGTTCTTCTAGAAATATGTTGAAGTTTCTGCATAACGCATCTGTAATTTCTTTATTGCATATTAAGTTAAGATTAAGAAAGAAAAGCAAGAGTGGCCCATGAAGACCCAAACAGATCTCTACTTTAGAATGGACAGTGTAGTTGGACCACCTATGTCTCTGTAAACACTAAATATGTAAAACCACAGAAATCTTCTTAACAAACTGTGCTTTTGCACAATCCCCATTAACCAACACGAACCCTCACTGTGGTCGTATAACAATAATAATAACTCCAAAATAAGTCCTGCCGTTTGGGCTATTTAACAGCATGGTTCCCGGGGTGGGGGGACATTAACACTAAGTGTGTGTTAGTGTCGGAGATTGGCCTAAGTATCTTCCCTGTGTGAGGCCAGTCTTCAGCTTTAATTCACATCTGAATAAAAGCCCCTCCCTGCTGGGATCACATCAGCACGATTAGGCTCACTTTTACCCAGCATTCACACCACTGTCCACCAGCATCATACTGTGCCAGAGCCCCCCTCATCAGCACCCACCAACATCTCTGATTCATTTACAGACACAGCCTAATGGGCATATTACAGCTGGGTGCAGGGGATGGTATTGTTTTGTTGTATATTTATGTCTTATTTACTTTCATTTTCAGTTCACTGCCACTGTTTAGAAGTGACAAAGTTTAGAAGATTAACTGTTTTGTATGTGTAGCAATAGAGGAGCATCAGGGAGCATATCTGAACACATGTTTTTTTTTTATCTAGGCAAAATATGAACTGTTTTTTACTATGAGACAATAGTAAGAATGTTATCTCTTTATGTTTAAATGCATTTTTCTAATGACGATCTTGTTTCATGGCCATATCATTTAGCTCATTTCAAGATTTATCTGTCTGCCCATAAATTAAGATCATAAAGTAAACACTACTACAGCAAAAATAGGGAAAACCTGTTTGTATCAGTAACATTCATGATCATATTTATGACCAAACTGTGAAAACAGCGAATGATTATAGGTTTCTATGCAGTCTGTTGTGATTACATTTACATTTGCGGCATTTAGCAGACGCTCTTATCCAGAGTGACTTCCATGTCCTAATTACAGGGACAGTCCCCCTGGAGCAACTCAGGGTTAAGGGTCTTGCTCAGGGAGCCATTGACGGTAGAGGTGGGATTCAAACCTGGGACCTCTTGAGCCACAGGTCTGTAGGCAAGTACCCAGCACTAGACCACCACCAGCCCTGTATTTGATCGTATTTGATTAGAAAGTTGAATAGCTTTTCTCTGAGCAAAAATATTATAAATGATCAAAGAAGCTGTTTAGAATAATGGCTGGCAAAGATTATAGGATAAACTTACTAACTGATGACTGAGCAGTTTTAGTTTTCTTGTTTAATAAGCAGAAAATCAAGCAGCTAAACGAGACACTTCCCACCTTCTTTTAAATACATTTGAAAAGCTCCTTTCTGGAAGATGTTTCGAGATACCAAAGGCTGCAAAGACCTTTAAAAAATACATTCTAAAAGCAATACGTTTGTAATTCTAATTCTAATTCATTTGTTTTTTTTTAACTGCAGTGAAGACATTTGGGTTTGAAATCAAAATAGAATATGAGATGAGAGAACAGAACATCGCACCTTTTGTAACTGACCATCCAGCTGAGCAAAAGATGACCGATGTTTGCCTGAGCTATGTCCTGGTTGATGAAGTCAGTGAGTCACAGGCTTGATGCAGTTACTGCAAGAAAACAATATGCAGCCAAATGTTAAAATTTATGCAAATTTGCTTTTAAAATGACTGTAAAATACATTGTATTAAAGTCTGTCATTTTACTATAATAACATAAAACTTAATACATTTCGTATTTGATTATTATTTCTGCTACTTACATTTAGATATGTAAAGATTATTCTAGAAATCTGGATGTAAGCATCAAAAAATAAAGCTAAAAAATCTGATCTCTTCTGAAATTCATCTTTTTATTTCAAACCCAGATGTCTTCAGTGCCAGGCAAAAACAAATGAACTGGACTTGCTGTTCTAGTACTTCTGCATGAGGTTATACTGCATATCTGCCTATCTGTGTGTTTGTCTACCCATCGAGATCCCAGTCTGGCTTTCCATCTGTCTGCCTGTGCAAAAACATAATGCTCCTGAAGTCTCATAATGCAAAAAAATGAAGCGATTTAAGGTTTCCTCCCTGCGATGGTCTGGCGACCTGTCCAGGGTGCGTCCCCCGTCCTCGCCCTGTGAGCGCTGGGTTGGACACCAGCACTCCCCCGCGACCCCGTTTGGGACAAGCGGCAGAAAATGGATGGATGGATGGATTTAAGGTTTCATTTGCCACCCCATGAAATTCTTTACATTTGGATCCAAACTGTATATGAACTTATTTACACTTGTCATGAAAGGTTTTCAGATGTAAAATGTTAATGATTCATGTTGTTCAGTTTTCTGACTGACCGCTTATGGAAAAAGCACCAGCACATCTTAAATAAACGAATCATAGAAATAAACAAAGCACTGAAGGTGATCAAACAGTGTTATGTGGAGGTGCAAGTGTCCTCATTCACAGTAAATGAAGCTTTTCACTTCAGGGCTCAGTTTCTTTTTCTCATTATTTATTTATTTGTTTATCTATCAATCAATCTATCTATCTTTCTATTTATTTTGTTCCTCCGTAAAGACACCTCTTATGGCCTGCTGCCTGGGCTCAGACAAACTGATCTGCGTCGGATCACCTGCGGCTCTGTGTAGCGGATGGAGTGAGGCCGAGAGAAGGAAGGAAAGACAGAGAAAGAGAAAGAGAGAGTGAGGCCCACAGTGGCGTCAATAAAAGTGTACTGTATACGTTCAGCAGGCTGTTCAGTCAGTCGAGAAGGCCTGAACAATACACAAAGGCCCCAGAGCTCCTGCGAAATTGTTGAACGAAGTCACTGGGCCTTGACTGACAAAATAGGGTGCAAATGTTAAGTACAGCAAGATGTAAAGAATGTGAGCATTAGAGGCGGGTGTGAGCCTATGACCCGAAAGAAAACAGAAAACACTCGCATCGCCACAGCTTACCCCACAGGGTGACACCGTCAGTGGTAAAAGCTGATAAAAGAAGTTAAAGTGTCTGATAATGAGGTCAATTAAAAGTTCTTTCACTTTTCCTTTACTTTTGAGCATCCTGTAGACTTCAGATGCTCAGATACGACTCAGACACCACTTTAGATAGTATAGTTATATGCTTTTCTGTTGGAAGACATATAAAGTCATTATTCTCCATCGATTCGCACGTCATGATTCTTTCTCATGTATAAATATGTGAAGCATATATATTTTGACTACAATTTGTCCCTTTCAGATTTCTGAGTTATTAATACTAAGTTGATGAGATGCCAGCTGATGCTGTTAAGAGACTCTTAATGACAGTGATGGCCTTTAAAAGCACATTGAGGGACTTTTTTCCTCTGATTTGCTGCTGCTCAGCAGTGCTTTCCTCGTTAATGAATTTTTAATACCCTTAATGACAGCAGAAGAATGATGTAATTAAGGAGGCCAAGTTAGGAGAAAAACGCTGACCAACACACTTTCTGGAGAATATCTTAATAGCACTTTCATTAAACGATCATATTAGCTTAATGAATAGATTGCCTTCAAGGGGACCATGTTCATCCGCAGGCTTGAATGCAGTTTTTAGGTTAAAAGTTAATGGATGAACGGAAAGACTGAATACACTGAAGGCACAAATCTATGAACACAAAGGAAATGCCATTATTCAAGTCTTTACAAAGGGTTCTGTTTGTGATGATGTTTTCGCTCTCGACAGTGATGCTGAAAAGATTTCCATGCTTCAAATGAAACCCTACAGGGTCACATAATTTAATGTGCTACAAAATTTCTGCTGCCTATCCATCCAGCACTTCTGTGCACTGCTGTGATGTGTTGTGACAAAAAAAGGTCCAAACATAGGATTTTACCACTAAACAGACAAAGGACATTTTTGATTTTTACAGATTTTGTAGTATCATAGCACTGACAGGTAGCTCAGGAAGTGGACAAGATATATTTCTGCCAGTAAAACAAATTTAAAAAGTGTCACTAAGTGGTCACATTAAAATAAGACCCTAGGTTTAACGTAAGTACAGCCTCACAACAATTGGAGTGAATTATGTAGTCTTAAATTTATCTCTGCAAAATGCTTTTCTCCATCCACATTTAACCAATAATGAAAGAGAAAAACACAAACAAGTGCAACAAAATCTTGTTTTAATCAAGCCCATTAATGACTCTTTAATTCTCCACCAGAACCACAGATAAAAGTGCTACATGAAGAAAATAAAGGCACTCTGTGAGGGGATCATACAGCTTCTGCTGAAATGTTTTCTCATTCTCTGTAAAACAAGAGCATTCATGATATCGATTAAAAAAGGGGGGAAGTAAAGTCCCTTGGCAGTAAAAGGAACAGGGAATGATTAATGTCCTTCTCAGAGAAAGAAATTATATGGAATAAATTAAACTACAGCGGCAGCCAATTGAAAAATAAGGATGCAAATG
This sequence comes from Hepsetus odoe, assembly GCA_017165825.1. NCBI lineage: Eukaryota > Metazoa > Chordata > Actinopteri > Characiformes > Hepsetidae > Hepsetus > Hepsetus odoe. The sequence continues at coordinate 6,462,838 of CM029378.1, forward strand.
AAGTTTGAATGCTTAATATTTTATAAAGAAAAATAGCCAATGAAGCCAAAAATGATGAGGGATTGGCCGAGGAACATGATATTAGCTATAATGGCCGAGGCTTTGCGTTCGGTACTGTAGGAATTTACCTGTCAGGAATGATTTCACTCCCGGGAGCAGAGAAATGGAGAACATCACAGCCTGTTTAGGACAAGAAGAAACTAGCCTGGTTTCACCCAATCAAGAATGAAGAATTAAAAAAAGGAACGAAACATAATTTAGCCATTTCAAAATACATTTCTAAAAAAGTACATTTGGTATTTACTTCATGAAACATATTTTTACTACCATAGTGCATGTCGTTGACTTTCATTTATGCTGCTTGGGACATTTATATTTCTAATTCTTGATCGTGTCAAAATATATTATGATTTAATGAACTTTAGATTGATTTGATAAAGAGATAAGTCAATAGCAAGCTAAAAATTTGCGGATATTTTGGTAAAGAATGAAAACGTAACTGAAAAAGAATCAACTCCATGTCCATTTAAAAGATTTGATTAAAATGTATGCAAAGGTCAGGCTGTTTCAACAAGACATCCGCAGTGTGGTGACTGATGCTGTGTGTGACGAGTTTTTTTCTTCTGCATCTGCATCCACCATTAGATCAACCGTGTCTGTTACAAGAACTACGTCTTCCATTTGTTCCAATGAAAAAGTACAATAACATTCAACACACGACATTTTAATTGCTGTTAACAAATAACTTAATCTGATTATTTTGGAAACCCGTGGAACTTTGAGCAAGTGCGTGAACAACTGATCTTAACTGCAAAAGCAAATGACCTGTTAATTGGTCCCTAGTCCAAGTGTTTGGACATATTTCATGTATCTGTATTAGTAAGCCCCCATCTAGCATTATACATATATGAGGTTTATAAAGAGGTTTTTTTGCATTTTGTACATTGTTGAGCAAAAGTGTGGCCCTGTAGTGTAATAAATTGTGACTGCTCTTTTAGCTTGTTAAAGCTCTGTCGAACAACATTTTAATATTGACATGGGACGTTTAAATAGGCTAGACATCTGACTGCCATGTGGCAATGCTTTTGCAAATTTCTGATTGGTTGCAGACTCCCTGCCTTGTGATAAAAGGCTTCCATAAACTGTAGTAATTCTCGTCTCATCAGCACTCTGATTTACTAGAAGAAATCACCAGCTGACTGACTCGTATTTGAACCTGTGACCCTTTCAGCAGTATCTGAGGAGCACAGATCAAATACTCATCAGTGCAAGAAGTAACACTTCATGGCACTTGTACATGCAGTTTGAAGAGAATGTTAAGCATGTTAAGCATTTATCAGTTTTGCTTGCTCAAAACCTTCCTAAAAATAAACTCTGTTTTGCAAAAAGTATTCAGACAGCCTCTTTCTTTCTGTAATTTGAGCTATTTTACAGGATTTTGGCCCACATTTCAAACTTTCTGGCAAAAAAGTGTTTAAAATGTAAGTCAGTCAGAGGGGTTCTGTGTAAAATGCCCAATCAAAGAGAACCATGTGGAGGCTGAATTGTTCACAGCAGTAGTTGCCGGAACCAGAAATCTAGTTTAATGATTCTTTGTTGATAAAGTTATGACATAAAATGTTTCTGAGCACTCAGCTTGACATCTGAGGCTTTGCAGCTTTGAGCATTTTGTGGCCTAAGGTACTTGCAGAGAAGTGGAAGAGGGTTTTTTTTCTCAGATTTCTCTACTGAAGTAACTATAGAGCTGTGCCTAATAGTTTTGTGTGTGTGTGTGTGTGTGTGTGTGTGTGTTTATGGGGGCCACACCCCATTACCTGGAACAGATACTGGTGCGGTATTAAAATACAGCTCTGTGAGATGGAACCCTTAATTACCCACCCCCAACAATCTCCTGCTGCAGCCACACACACACACACACACACACACACACACACGCACACTCAAACCCATGCCACAACACACACACACACATAAGCACACAGTTGCATGACCACTGAAGGGTGCTCTCTCTCTCTTTCCCTCTCTCTCTGTCTCTCTCTCTCTGTCTCTCTCTCTCTCTCTCTCTCTCTCTCTCTCTGTCTCTCTCTGTCTCTCTCTGTCTCTCTCTCTCTGTCTCTCTCTCTCTCTCTGTCTCTCTCTCTCTCTCTGTCTCTCTCTCTCTCTCTCTGTCTCTCTCTCTCTCTCTCTGTCTCTCTCTCTCTGTCTCTCTCCCAAAAACTCAATAGTGTTTTACTTTTTTGATGGGCAACACTGTACATACAATAACTTTCCATTGACATCAAATTATAAAATAATATATTTATTTAAACACAAACAGAATTGTGGTCTATATAAAAAGCTGCATCTGCCACACATCTGACAAAACACCTCAACAAAATCTTTTCTCTCCTGTAATAATTTTTAAGGGCAACAAATAAAGTACAGTAAAGTTGAACTAAAGGAGAGTTTTGTTGCCTTGAAAGCAGAAGGTCTAGAGTTAATTGGCATCAATAAACTTCAAGAATGTTGCATCTCTGTCTTCATTACGATCCACTTTCTGAGAACAAGCTCATAAATTAGCACATAAACTCCAGCTTTTGTAAAACATGGTGACAAAGGGATCACACACTTATACAGGTCCATATGACTTGGTTACAGGAGTGTTTGTTAACGACTATGGGTTTATTCATAAAGGTTATAAATGAATTCCGACGGGGCTAATAAAGCTTTGTTGTCTTTAAATTAGCATCTCCCAAAACTGCTGACGATGACGATATAAACTTCGCCCCATGACTATTAGTCTCCGTCCTTTGATAGACAGTGTTTATTTAATTGCAACTGAAAGCATTTTCACTGGTGTGAGGAGTGTAAAAATCTTATTGTGAAGCCTTTAGAGGAAGTTTTTAATATGCAGTTTTAACAGCCAGCTGCTTCTGTCAAATAAGACACGATTGATTCATTTACTTGATTATAAGGAACTTTACACACTTGAATCTGTTTTTAAGCTTATTTCTGTTCGGATTTTGCCAAACGCCCTCGGCTTCTGACACGAGACCTTTTCTTCTTCACAGTGACCTAAAAGGAGATTTGCATGGAAAAGCACAAATGAATCAAACAAATCAATTTCTCTTTACATATTTTAGGAAACACTTAGATTTAGACTTAGATTTGACACAAGTTGGATTCAGAACTTCAAATCTGACTACAGAAGTTTGGGGGGCACGTTTTTCTCAAAAAGCTCCACATTTTGGTCTTGCCCCATTGGTCTTGTGAGCTGGAGGGAAAATGTCAAAGAGACACACAGCAATATGCTCTCCACACAAAATAATCATGTTTTCCTTCAGGAACAAGGGTAGGGGATATTAGAATGGATGCAAAAACAACATTTCAGGGGGAGAAAGAAGCAGGCCGACTGACAGCCTCAATCTCTTTACTCCTTTGTTTGGACACACACACACACACACACACACACACACATACATATATTAGTGTTACATCTCTAAGATGAGCGAGTGAATATTAGTTTATTACTTAAAATACATTTAGATAAATAATGTATGCCACATACACTGTGTCTCTAAAATATTTTGAACACATTCTTCCCTTTAAAATGTCCAAGCATGTACCATTCCTAATGTTTATTCCATGTTTTAGGGAAAGAGGAGAACGTGTACTGTAACTTGGCAGAGTAGAACAATGCATTAAACATAGTGTTTATATGCACTTCCATTCATCAATGTCAAAGACACCCCGTTTGTATAGATTTAAATGCACTGATGCATGCTGCCGTCTCTTCCTCTCTCCTTTGTCACTGGATGTTGAGGGTTGCCCGGAATATCAACAGACAAAACACGCAACAACTTCAATAAATCTGTTCCTCTTTCTCTGTTCTTTAAACTTTCTCCTGATTGCTAATTAAACAAAAACTAAAATTCATGTTTTTGTTTATAAAACAGTTGTTGCTATACTAATAATAATAACAACGATAATAAGACAACAACAACAACAACAAAAATAATAATAATATAACAACAACAATTAATTTATTATTATTATTGTGGTTATTATTAACATTATTATTATTATTATTATCATCATCATCGTCGTCATCATCATCCTTATTTGTATTATTATTATTGTTGTTGTTATTATTATCATTATTATTGTTGTTGTTGTTGTTGTGTATTGTGTATTGTGTATTATTAAGTTTCCAGAATTGTGAGTCTGAATCATATTGTGCTCTATTTATTTCATGATTGAAACTGAAGGTAGGGATGATGTGAGTTCAGAGTACTATAAAAGTAAAAGAGTACACAAAGCATAATCCAGTGAACAGATGAGGGAATTATAAAATTGCAGAATTCACACAGAATATGCAAAAAGCAGACAGAGAGTAGATACAACACTAAGGTAAATGAACACCTAACACTTGGGCATGGGTAGGACACAGGTGGGGCATGATGCCCAACAAAAGCACGTGGCAAGAATAACTCAGTGAATAGGTATTTGTGAAAGTGAAAGTGACTACCCTTGTCATTGTGAAACGCAGCACAGCACAACACAACAAAATTCAACCTCTGCATTTCACCCATACACACACCTGCAGCAATTGAAAGCACCCGGGGACGGTACCTTGCTCAAGGGTACCTGAGGGCAACCTACTAGGCCACCACTGTATTAGTGACCATATCTGTGATTGGAACTGAGAGTATTTCAAAAGCCACTAGTAAATATTGCCAGCCTACAGGGGATAAAACAGATAACGGAAATGTTAAAAACTTGTATGATGAAATAAAATGGATTTTGAGGCCAATCGCTGGGTTCTTTGAATCGTACAAGATTTCGTACCATTACAATTCTCACAATAATACTATTTGCCCTACTGCCCATTTTGTAACTTCAACCTGCAGCACCTGACCGTGATTTTGATTAAGATGACCTAAAGCCTCTAATCACCCATATTTCCCTATTCTTTAGTTAATTCATGCAGAGTGAGAGAATGAAGGTACTGTGATGGTTGTAAAGGAGAACTATGTTCACATCTGCTCCCTCGTCCTTTCTTTATTTGTGATATGAATGAAATCCGTGCTTGACCAGTGATGTGTTCCTCATAGTCAGCCATTTGCTTGAGCATGTTCCTGACCCTGCCACTAATATTAATCTTATGCTAAACTGAAGCTTGGCATGAGTTCAGACTAGATCTAGTTTTGATTGGAGCTAAATGGTCAATTTAAATGGAGTTTTAGTGTCAGTAAGTTTGGAAAATTGAACACAGTTTTTGTTAATGTCAAGAAGTTTCTACTTCAGAGATTTGCTTTTGCTTCCTTTAAAATGAAACTTCATGTTCACCTTTCAGTTGCAGCGTGCGGTGTCTCCAACTCCACTCCAGTCACCTGGACAAAGTGTGACAAGGTGTGGGTGTGTGTGTGAGTGTGTGTTCCATTTGCAGGAAAGGCAGTTAATACAAAGGCATGTCGGTAATAACCATGTCCCTCTGAGTGGTGACAGAGACAGAGTGGCTGTGCTGGGAGCGCTCAGGCCGGCGCAATGCCTGACGGCTCTGAGAGCATTTGAATTTCATGTCCAGGAAGAAGCAGCCCATCATTAAAAAACTCTAATTTCTGTGTCAGGTAGACTTACAGGTAATCGATCATCTTGTCAGCCTTGTTTCTTTCTTTTTTCCCCCTGTTTCTTCCTGGACCTTTCGAAGTGAATTCTGCCTCTTTTCCAATTAAACTTGATGTGAGAGATAGAAGGAAAGGAAAATGTCTTTGGCTATTAAAGCTACATTTTGCCATGTTAGATCCCCCAGTCCCCCGCCCTCTTCTTTGCCTGTGATTTCCCCTGTTTTAGAGAGAGGGCTCCCAGGGGTGTGTGTAGTGTTAGGGCCATTTTGAGTTTGGTGATTTAGTTCTGACTGCACCAGTGTGAGCTGGCTGACATTTGGATGGTGAAACTCAGTGAAGTGCTTCATTTCTTCTAATGGCTCTACAGGTTCAAACAGTGCATGTGTAATATCACGGTGCATTCCGGAAAAAAGCCACATTAACCTGTCCTAGTAAATGAACAGGATTGGATTCTTGTAAAAAGTAGTGATGGCAGAGTAAAGTGAAACTGACTATCCTTGTCGTTGTGAAACACGGCACAGCGCACGGTGAGCCACAACAAAATTCAACCTCTGCTTTTCACCCATACACACTGTGCACCCAGGGAGCAGTGATGGGGATGGTACCTTGCTTAAGGCTACTTCAGGGCATCCTACTGGTCTGGAATTTGAACTCATGACCTTCATATCCTGGGGACAACTCCCTCAAAACTAGGCAGCCTCTGCTTTTCACCCATACAACTGGGGGCAGCTATTTAAAGCACCTGGGTAGCAGTGATGGGGATGATACCTTGCTCAAGGGTACCTCAGGGCAACCTGCTGGTCTGGGATTCAAACTGACGACCTTATAATCCTGGGGCTACCTAACCACTAGGCCACTGCTGCCCCTGAGTGCTGAATGAACTGTACTAAATGTGTTCAATAATATACAGTACATACTGACATTTTTCACATTATATGATGTTTGAGATGAACTATTATATCTTGTTGAAATGACTACCTTTTTCCAAGAGATCGAATTTACTCAAGATCACTCTATATTTTTCTACACTAATCTTTCTTACTTACCTGACCAGTCAGTCTCCCAGTCCCTGTTTGCAAAAATGCTCAAATATGATGCCTCAGAATGATGTTGCCACCACCATGTCTGACTGTGGTGATGAGAAAGGCCTGGATTCTGCCACACATCTGTTAGGAAATAGTGAAAATAGATTTCAGCAGTTTTTCATTACATCAGAAAACTTTAGCTTCTCGTGAATTTAATGTCAGTTAGCAAACATCCTGCAAGCTGTCATTGGCATTTTAGTGAGGAATAGCTGTCTTGTCACCCTACCATACAGTGACTGGTGAAGTACAGCACTAACGGTTATCCTTCTATATGTTCCTCTCATTCATAGTGACCAATCCGATTGTGGTTACTTTGCTAGTTATTTCCAATGAATTTCAGATGGACTCCAATCTGTAGAAGCGCCTCAAGGACCTTTGATAAATGTGAGATGTAGCAATGCTCAGTAACAAGATTAATAGCAAAGATTCTGAATAAATGTGTAAATGTGATGCTTCAGTTATATTTTATATAACTATATGAACAAAATTCTTCAGAAATCTGTTTTGCACACGTTGTATTTAGATTGATTTGGAAAAAAATAACCGAATGCATTTGACAATATAGGGCATACACTATTCTCAATTACAATACATGAAGATTGACTTTTTCTAATACAGTAAGAATATTTTTTTTATAAGGAATTCAAAAACATCTCTGGTGTTGTAAGTTTCTCAAATGAATGTTTACAATTCAAAATTATCAACTGCCTTCTTCATCTCACTGCTGTTCCCACAGTTCCCTGACAGTTCAACATGTTGACTGAAAAAACTAGTCCAATCCATGGCAGCCCCACCTCATGACCTAAAGGATTTAATTGATCTGTTGCTAACTGCTTTGTAACAATTACCATTTTAAAAGGATTCGCTGGAATTCAGTGTGATCTAGCAATGTTTTTGGGAAGTTCTGGGAGATAATATTAATTTCTCGCTCTACTGTTTGACTCACAAACCCCCTCATTCTTCTCCTTCCAGCTGGACAGAGATACAGCAACAGCCCCAAAAAGGCAGAGTTGATTAGCTGGGTTCTACCCATCATGCATCACAGTGACAAATGATTGACTTGGAACAATATCTAAAGTGATGAGGATAAAGCACTCGCTTTTTCAGCCCTCTGCACAATTCGAAAGTAATTAGGCTTTGCCCCACAGCCCAAATGGAGATTGTTCTTTTGGCATTTGGCTTATTCTCTCTCTCTCTCTTTCTCTCTCTCTCATTCTCTCTCTCTCTCTCCCTCCTTTTTCAAGAGTAAGAAACATGATAAAAGTGCTAACAAAGGCAGGCATGCAATTCACTGGGGCTGCACATGTGCCCCATGAGCAGTGAGAAACTGCAGTAAAAAGGGGAGGACAAGAAAAATATGCGAGCGAGAGATAGCATCATCAAAGGTGGAAAGTGAGATGCAAATAGGCTTTGAGCTTTACTGTTATTAATGACTTGCTCCAAAATCTCCCCACTTTTCCAATCTCAAGGAGAAGCGCTTGAAGGAGCTCGTAGATGAGGACGACCTTCAGAGCGTTCTGTGCTCTTTAGTTAAGAAATTCACTCTCCATTACGCCATCATTAGAGAAACAAGGATAAAATTACCCCATGCTTAATGATCTATGGGATCTGCACCAAAATTTGTCTCAGATCTAATAAAACCATGCTTAACACCCTCAAATGAATCACAAGCTCTCTAATGCCAGGTACTGAAATATGGAAAGTAGATTCGCCAGAGCTGGTAGGACTGAAGTTTTCAAATCAGCTGCTGGGATAGAATGCTATGGACGATTAAATTTCCGCATATCTCAACTTAATAACTTTTATTATGGAAAATACTCTAGGAGTGGTCTGAAATCTAGGCTCCATGGATCTTGAGATTGGCTAAGAGGAGACAGATTTCTGGGCATGCTAGCTAAACTCATTTTTTGATATAAATGGAGCTGTTTTAGAGTAAGAAAGGAGTTTTGGTTTTGAAAAAGATGATACGAGTAAAACTATGGTGTTTATTAAGTGCTGCACTTAACATCCATTCAGTTAAATAGAGTAGTATGAGCCTAAACAAGCTTTCTTACCATGTGAAATTGTTGTAGATTAGAAATAAACTGCAACATTTCAGTCACTGGAATAGGATTTTCTTGAAATTAAAAAATGTAAGTGCATTTTCATTTAATATTGTCCATTTTTAAGGTGGATTTTGAGCCTAGTGGTTCTTTTTTTTCAATTGATTGAAAATATTTCTAGTAATAAAAAGGGTAGAAGGCAGACTGTTATTAAATAAATATGTTATGCTTAATATGATCATTCTCTATTTAGGCCTTCATGAAATTGAATTTTTCATTTACATGTGCACAGCATGCTGTCCATGTTAACTGATTTCACCGTTATAATTTGTTTAACATGTGCAACTCTCTCTCTCTCTCTCTCTCTCTCTCTCTCTCTCTCTCTCTCTCTCTCATCTGACCACCCATGGGTAACCATTTTAATAGACACTAACTCATCCTTTTTTTGAGGTAAAAACTGAATCTTTGGTGACTGTGAGTGATCCAGGCCAGTAGACCCAGCTTTTGAGCCATAATGGCGTTTGCTCTCTTTAAACTTTAATCTTTCCTATTAATTCTCTGCAACTGGAGGACGTGGGAGAGTTAATGTCCCGTGAATATGTTGCTCACTCCGCAATCTCTTCAAGCTAATTATGCTCAGGTGCTAAATGGAGGGAAATTGCTACCCATTTGGAAGAGAAAAAAATTCACCTCCTACACCCAAATGAAAGATGTGTATGTGTGTGTGTGTGTGTGTTTGTATGTGTGCATTAAAAATATAGCCAGTGAGTGATTGAATATAATCAGAAAAAAAATACACATGAATAGTTGTTGATCAAGTATCTTCTCACATCTTCTCACAACCATCTGCTCTTGCTGAAGTCACATGGAATTTTCCACATTGGATTGAGCCTGTGCCTGTCTTCCATAAATAAAATTTTTTAAAAATAATAATAATAATTATGGCATAAATGATTTTCAAATAGTTTTTAACAGTAGCTGTGCCACTAAAAAAATCTAGCTGTAAAAGTGCTTTAATATTATAAGAGTATAGACCTGTATTTATATTTAAAGACTCTTAGTACACCAGTTAGAGAAACTATTGACTGTTTTTGTGACTCTTAGGCCCACAGTTTGTGTTCTGACACTAAATACTTCATGGCAGAAATCACAAAGCAGGCAGTCAGAGTTACATTCTTATAAACACAGACAGGCCAAATCAGCATTCAAACATAGATAAGGATATCACACACAACCAGGCAGAGGTGAACAAATGAGGAGGACAAAGCTAGATGGTGCTGGGACCGGGAGATTCCGAGGTACGTTCCATATCACAGATATTTAAAAAGCTCAAAACTTTTTTTCAACATTAATTTAAAAATCTTAATGCCTCATTAAACCGTTTGAACATTTCATGATTAATTCACCAACAGAGATTGTCTATCATTATTAATAATATCTCACTGGAGTAAGATTCAGTAAATGAAAGTTTAAAATGTTTTATTATTCATGTATGTATTTGCTTCTCTTGAAAATGTGTTATTTTAATGATACAAGGTCATAAATAATAATTCTCATCAATGTAAACTCAGGCTTAAATGAAGAAAATGATGATGATGACACGTCCATCAGAATGGAGGCAGTCAGCTATTATAGACTTTATAGAATACATTTATACCACTTTATACTTTATTTAAACATTCAATGCATCCGTTTTTACATAAAGAGAAAATGACATAAAGAAAGGTGACTGGTGTGTGTCCTCTTCTTTTTACCCTGGCAGGACATAGGCCACTGGAGCCCGTATCTCCTGTAGATCATGAGGATGAGTGCAGAAGGAGGGGTTCAAAACAGGGGGCAAGAGCGTCTTAAAATCAGCCAAGCTGCAAAAGTAATGAATATTAAATCTGAGCCTAAATAACTGAGATCCAAGTGTGGCACTGTGGGATTACACCCAGCGATCTGTCCTCAGTGCTTAGCCAGGCCCCAGTGACAATCAATAAAATTACCAGTAACTGAGCACAGGCTATGACTATCTGGCTCCACATGTGTGTGCATTTCAGCCAATCAGCTGAGAGGAAACATTAGTTTGGCATTTTTCTTTTTCACTTAAAACTTTTCATACTGTTAACGCACAAACCAGAAACAAAGGTTTTGATGATTTATGTCTTCAGTAAAGAAAGTGCAAAGTACAAATCATGGCATTGGTTTTCAGTATAAAGTGCATTTTTAATTTCCTTCGAAAAACAGTGGAATCTAGATTTCATCCCCTCTGATGCAAATACTGATGCGCAGTGTCTTTTCAAGTGATTGGCCACAGTATTTCTGTTTTCACCAAATAACAGACGGACAACCTGCTTAGTCTTTTTTAGCATATTATTTGCCATCCCACTTTCTGTTTAGTTTTTTTTATTATCAGTATTATTATTATAAACCAATTTTCTCCTCAATTTAATTGTTGCCAAACTCCACCTTCCAGCTAGATCTCTTTCCATCACTACTAATCCTGAGAGAGTGAGCTTTCTTGGACTCCTGACCACAGATGACTTCAGGCATCTCCTGCAGCCCAGGCATCTCCTGATGATACCACCAACAAATAGTGGATAAAATAACTCTTTCTCAGCCCCTTCAGGAGTTTCATTCAGTATCAGTCTGACTCTTATCTGAACATTAAACTTTAAAGTTACCTAAGTCACTTTTTGTGCAGATGACTTTCTGTGTACGGAGCTGCCATCCTCCTTAAATGTAATTATCGTTCTCTCTCTCTGGCTCCCCTCCACATGCTTCTCTCCATAGTTTTGCGATGAAGGTGGGGGTCTGGGGGATGAGGGAGTGGTGAAGGGTGAGGTGGACCATGCAGGGACTAAAGCTCAACTGTTTGATCTCCCACTGCGGATGACACAGTGGGAAGCGAAGGATTAAAGGTCTTTTCAAACTGCTGTCTAAATGAAGAACAAGCAGAGAGAAAACTGCTCATTTCCTTTTATTGAACGACACATTCAGTCTCTGCAGGTATTAGCTCAATACTTAGTGTCCTTTATAACGTTCAAAGTTTGAATAGGTGTGTGTTTTTCTGAATTGTTTTTTTGTTGAACTAATACATAAAAAAGAAATGTTGATAACGAAACCATATTATTGATCATTTATGATTAGATTGGTAATTACCCTCAAATAAATGGTTTAAAGTAAATAGTTGGTTATGCAGTAATTGATTGTTATTTCTAATCAGCTATTTGTGGGGAAAATTATTTATAATGGGCCACTGGGGTAAAGTTTGAAATTAATTTTGTGAAATAAAGCCATTAAAAAGGACAAAGGGGGATCTATAAAAAGAGAAAGAGACGTACTGCAACAACAGTTGGAAATGTTTTGCCATTTTTTCTCCATGCATGTATTTTTAGTGCAACTTTAGATTCTTTAAATGTTCGTAAAATAAGGAAAAAAGAAAACAATTACTTAACCAGACAAAGAATCATATGAATAACCACAAAAAAGTGAGAACTATGCTTAAAAGATGCAGCTAGGCTATTTATGATGATTAAAATTACATCATTATACCTTAACATGTGTCTGAAATAATGGCTCTTGGATTAGAGATAACTATCCCACCCAAGTCTGAGAAAAGTGCCTGACAAAAAACCAGGTTATCGAGTTTGAGAAGTTTTTGAACGGGCTGCTGTTCAGTGAATCCATGGACTGATGAGTGTGTTATGTTGGTGAAAAGTCCCTGCAGATCTTTCCCCTGCTTGTTAAGTTTACCCAAAGTATGTTAAGCATTCCTGCAAATATCAGCAGGGAGGGATGCTAAGAGCTGAGCCGAGGAGAGTGATGACTGTTCTCTGCTGGGTACAATCAGCAGTTCCCCAAAAATATACAGCTATTAAACAGTGTAAGTACATAACAGATTTACATAAATTATCCAGATGTGAGGATTAAGTGTTCTGTAACTTAATAAAGCTCTGTAAAATGACGTCTGTGACAGTCCATCTCTGTTAAAGTGTGCAAATGTGTTCGGTTCAGGTCAGGATTCCAATTTATTAGGGCTAGTCAGGCAAGTCATATCTCTAAACCACAGACATGAGTCGGGTTTGGGCCTCAGTTTAACACTGAAGCTATACCTCACTTTGGAATAATGCCATAGAAGGAGCCCTCATGGTCACACGAAGAGATTTTTGATGAGACTCAAAAGTGCTTCATGCATATAATTTTGGCACCTTAATTTGGCACCTTAAAAAACCTTAAATGTATTATTTTTTCAGCGTCTTTATTTTTAGGGGTAAACCATGTGGTTACGGTGATCAGTTAAATTGTTATTAATTGTATAGTCAAGTCAAGTCAAGTGAAAGTGACTATTTGTCATTCTGAACACACGGCACACGGTCAAACATAATGAATGGATCCTCCACCTTTCACCCATACACACCGTGCAGCAGGGGCCAGCTATATCCAGCACCTGGGGAGCAGTGATGGGGACGGCACCTTGCTCAAGGGTACCTCAGGGCAATCTACTGATCTAGGATTCGAACCCACAAGCTCTCATGACTGAATTTATGTAACATGCCAGTAGTATTATTACAACTCATATTCAAATATTAATGTTTCTATTAGTAACAAACATGAAGCCACCATTAACTGCTAAATGGTTTGAGCAAATAGATGGAAATGATGGAAAAGGTTTCAGTTGAAGCCATTGCAATATGTGGACATTCTTTAACCTTCATACTCACGCATCTCATTTCCAAAAATGATTTTTTAAAGAACCATCCATAAGGTTCTTTAGGGAACCAAAAGGAGTTATTCTGTGGCATTGCTCTTAAGATTTCTTATTGGCATCATTTTTTTAGAGAGGAGAATGGAAGTAAAAAGGTAAAATGTGGTGGACAGATATTTCTGGCATAATCAGACCTTCTGGCAGTTGCAAAAATTCAGTTCCCATAAGGAAGCTATGAACTCCACAGGCCACCTGCACTCCAAAAATGTGATGCCTCTTTCTTTATCAGACCAGGGGTCAGCACATGGGGCGATCACTGGGCTGAAACCTTGCCATGCTAATCCAATTTGCCACCTCCCCCAGCTACAGATAATTACTAGTATTAAAGGGAGAGAGAGAGCAAGAGAGGGGCCTTAGGGTTTGTTGAATCGCTCTCTTGTCTCTACAGGGGAAACTCAAGCTAAGGCATTGTTCAAAACTAAGAGAGTGTGTTAACTATGGAGACTAATGGAATTCAGTGGCAGGGAGAACATCTATAGCCAAGTGTCAGAACACACCCACAACAGCTTTGATCCTCATCAGCAGAATCGCTCTTCATCACTGAGAAGATGAAGAACTGAGGAGTGTGTCCTTCTGGCTTCATTCAGAAGTCAGGACGGGTGTAATTTCTTTATTTTCTTAATGACTCAGACCCTTCACAGGTGCAGGGGATGAGAGAACACCATCATAATTGGTAAATAATTTAATTTGGAAAATGGTTACATCACAAAAAATAACCTTATATTTACAATGTCTTTTAATTTCTGGCATATTTTCGCACAGGAGTCGAAAAAAAGTAAATTCACCACCCTTCATTTTTATAGGTAGAGCCGTTCCTGCTCATTTCTGTCGGACTGTCCTTTTTACAACTGTTATAATTCAATATCATGTTGTAAAATATTAAAGCAAAGGAAAACTTTTTTGGAGAAATCATCACATTATCTAACTTAACCAATGTAAATGAGCCATAAAATGAACTAATCTTAAATCACGCTTCATTGTTCCTCGATTTTATAGTATTAATATTCAAATAGACTGTTTTTTCCCACGAAGCCATGAGATTTCAATTTTAACTGTGATTTTGACCTTAAAATCAATTACTCAGCAGTTCTCTTCCATTTTCAGTTTTCTTGTTTTCTTGCTTCAGAGACCGCAGGGCTATTTAAGCTATTGAAGTTCAATAATCACAACTTTTAATGTTTCTTGTAATCAATGAAATCTTGCTGTCATCATGAGTACAGCGTTAATAAGATTTGCTGTATGAATCTAAATTTAAATGTATAAATATAAATTTGGTGGATAAATCATCATCAGTTTTATTTTTGATCAATACAGAATGAACCCAGTAAATGTTCATGTGAGTAGAAACAGTGACGCTTACAGAGGAGCTCAAGTGTTTTTACATGTTTTGCTTTTACTATTATATCAGCTTACGTAACTGATGGCACTGGAATATCTTGTTGCTTCTGCAGGGACTTTGCTCTGAGATTACTTGAGATTGTCCTGGTTTGCTGACACTGCACTTGTTTTTTGATAATTATTCAAGATAAAGTGATAGATAAAGAAAAATAAAGTGGCACACGGGAGCATCAGAATAATAATCATAAGCTGAGAGAGAGTGATATCACAGCACCGTGTTTGAATATCTGCTGTGGTTGGTATGATGTTATCCTCACAGACCAGAAAGAAAAAGATTTGCATCCACACAAAAATACTCTTTAAATGTCTTAGTTTTAATGAACCTTAACTTGTAACATGAAGTCATTTATTCATTTCACCTGATTTCAAATATCACAACTCCATAAATGTGTCTGAGTCAGTATTGATCTGCTGGAGCTGAACTGACAGTTCTGTTATGAAAATGGATTGATTGTCTTTTTCTGTTGATTTGAAACAATTTCTTTGCGCAGCTGGAATTGTTTTAAGTTTGTTGCACTTTGGGATTTTTCATTTTTATCAAAATGAATCATTCATAAAAATAATTCAGTTCACTGTTTTGATTTCCTGAAAAGTGTTCAAAGATCTGTTTACTCTGTGTTGTGTTGAGGTGAAAAAGTACCACTTCCCCACTGACACTCCAGTAAATCAGAGTAAAGCATCAACTGAAGTCTTCTACCGCCCTCTAGGGGCTCTCTCTCTCTCTCTCTCTCTCTCTCTCTCTCTCTCTCTCTCTCTCTCTCTCTCTCTCTTTCTCTCTCTCTCTCTCTCTCTCTCTCTCTCTCTCTCTCTCTCTCTCTCTCTCTCTCTCTCTCTCTCTCTCTCTCTCTCTCTCTCTTTCTCTCTCTCTCTCTCTCTCTCTCTCTCTCTCTCTCCCTCCTACCCTCCCTCCTCCCACCTCTCTCACTCTCTCTCTCTCTCTCTCTCTCTCTCTCTCTCTCTCCTCCCTCCCCTCTCTCTCTCTCCCTCTCTCTCTCTCTCTCTCTCTCTCTCTCTCTCTCTCTCTCTCTCTCTACTGTCTCTCTCTCTCTACTCTGTCTCTGTCTTTCTCTTTCTCTCCCTCTCTCTCCCTCTCTCTCTCTCCCTCTCTCTCTCTCTCTACTCTCTCTCTCTCTCTCTCTGTCTCTGTCTCTCTCCTCTCTCCCTCCCTCTCTCTCTCTTCATCCCTCCTTTCCTCTCTCTCTCCTCTCCCTCCTTCTCTCTCTCTCTCTCTCTCCTCCCTCCTCTCTCTCTTTCTCTCTCTCTCCTACTCTCCTTTTCTCTCTCCCTCCTCCTCTCTCTCTCCTCCCACTCTCTCTCTCTCTCTCTCTCTCTCTCTCTCTCTCTCTCTCTCTCTCTCTCTCTCTCTCTCCCTCCTCCATCTCTCTCCTCTCTCTCTCCTCACTCTCCTTTTCTCTCTCCTCCCACTCCTCTCTCTCTCTACTTCTCCTCTCTCTCTCTCTCCCATATATTATATATATATATATATATATATATATATATATATATATATATATATATATTCACCCCTATTCACTTACTGCTGTAGTGAGAAATGTGTAGATGAACTACAGTTTATTTATGAACCAGAGACGCTCAAGAACTAGATATATAGATGAGGTTCTTTGTGGGACTAAATGGTGAGAAATCTTAAAAAGAATCTTATTAAAATATTGGCAGCACAACGAAAGGCTGAGTGTAGCTGGAATTTGTTTTTGAATGTACAGCTTTAAAAATGAAAAATTTGTTTTTTGATCTATAGAACAAATCAAATGAAATGAAAATCTTCCTCCCTCCATCACACGGCCAGTTCATATTATCTCAGAGTGAACAAGAAGCTTCTCTTTACTTAAAACCAGCTGCTATAGCACTGTCCGACGGGAATTACCCAATCCAAACCTCAGCATTATTCACCCACCCAATCACTGGCCGTGATGGGAGGGGAATCCTGTGGAGCTGTTTGAGGTCCATGTCCTGTGATCCATCACTGAGATCATTAATGATGAGGCATGAAGATTGATGGAGCAGAACTGACTGATTGAAAGCTGCTTTGATTTTTATACCAGATTGATTGACAGGTCTTATTTAACATTATTACAGCAGATTTCTCTGTAATGTGGTTGTGTATTATACATGAAGATTCGGACATCTATGCACAAGTGTATTGATTAATAAGTAAATAGTGTGTGCAAGGTAATGGCCTGAGTGAGAAATTGGCATATCAGATGTTGAATATGTTCTCAATCAATATTCATTAATAATAGAAACCTTTTTCATTTCTTCAATTCATTTCTAATATCTAAAATATATTCTGTTTTGAAACATGGATTGACTTTCTGATTAGACTGATCTTTAGTAAATAATAATTTTCTAAAATAGGCCTTTATTCATATATTTACCTATCACATCTTAAAAAACATTAAATGAACTTTAAAAGCACTAAATTCAGCTTTTTTGCATGATAACACCATCTATTATTATAAAAGATAATCTTCATATTTTCATAGGTGTATTAATCAATGGGTAATATTATCATATATTAATCTCCATTATTATTTTTAACTTTTTTCTATTTGCTTAGTTTGTAAAGGTTATGTGTGTGTGTGTGTGTTAGGGTAAAACAAACTGGGAAATAAAGCCATTTTTTCCAGTTTGTGAAAATCAATATGTAATTACATTACGCACATTTTTTTAATTCACAATTTTTAATTCTTGATTGAAACTCGATTGATGGAAAAGTCTATATAAAGATGAATAACTGGTCAGATTTATATCATATTGAGTAATTTGATTAAAGCTTATGCAGCCCAATTTGATTTGTGTGTGATGAAGGTTTATGGAACATTTCTCAGCCTTTCTCGTTTCCAAAGGACAGGATATCTCACTCGGACACAGTAGATGCTCCTCTGACTTCCTTTATGGCCTCCAAGATTCTGCAGGATGAAGAGGCCAGTAAAACCCTTTAACGCTGTGTTTAACAGTGAGGATGGTATAATGCTATATATCAGATGGGACAAATTTAAAAATGATGCTTCCATAAAACCATACCGCTCAACATCCACTCCGGCTGCACAGAGCCTAGCAAAGACATGGATCTGCGACAGAGCGAACTCAAACTGGGAGAAAGAGGCAGAGGAAGAAGAAGAAGAGGCGGTGAGGACGATGTGCTAGACACTGTCAGTATAACAGGGTGCAGAAGTGCATTGCTAATAAAAAGAGTATAAAAAGACACATATAAACATATAAAAACCATAAACTCAAAACGAAACTCTGCACATAAATAACACTTAAATGTGTAGCAAGACTTTGTTCTGAGTCTTCGGGAGGTGGTGCAGACTCATTTGCAATTCATAATTAAATAAATATTGTTTGGGATGTCTTCACCTTTGCAAAAACAACTCTGCATCTCTTACGTCTTTTCTCTTTTAATAAAATCTCTATACTACTCTCACTACCCTTTTCCCTCCTTTTGACATTAAAACTGCAGCACAAAAGTTGCACAAGCAGTCAGTTGCAGAGACATTGTGAAATAAATACATTTGCAAAATGATTATTCACTGCTCTGTGTGGGAAACATCTGTAAAAGTTTAGATTTGTTAGAAATTTGGCACGTAATCACCGGCTGATAAGATCAGTTAAAGAGAGTGGAAAGTGGGAGAAATTTCTTTACTGGGAACTGCAGGCATTACACTTCTCATTTGAGTCTGACCTCTCTCCACATCCATGGCACCTTGTGTGCTGCAGTTGAATGTCAGGGTGAACTTCAGGGTTGCTAGTCACCTTTGTCTCGTGCCAGTTAAAACAGTTCTAGAAGAACACTCAGACCTGGTTTAAATCCTCACCAAGCTCTTTCGGTGGGCAGTATGATCACCAGCTGCAGCGTATTCCCCTCCTCACACCTTTTACTCTGTCTATGATCTTATCCGCGGTGCTCTCAATGTTCAACTTTTGTCTGGTGCACAACAGACTGGATTCATAAGAATGTGGATAAACAACATAACAACAACAACAACAAATACTACTACTACTACTACTATTAATAATATTAATAATGGCAACAATAATAATAACCATGCATTATCAGATGTACAATAAAAAAATTAGAATTAAATTAAAAAGAAAAATGAATGTATGACTGTTAAAGTAAATAGTAAGCGGTTTCAAAAGAGTGAGTGAGTGAGTGCTTTAGACTAAGTGAAGGTGAGTGGTGAGAGTGATGAGTCAGTCAGTCAGTAAGTCAGTCAGTTTGTGAGTCAATCAGTCAGTGAGTCATTCAGTTAGTCAGTCAGTCAGTCAGTCAGTCAGTGAGTCAGTAAGTGAGTCAGTCAGTCAGTCAATCAGTCAGTGAGTCAGTAAGTGAGTGAGTCAGTCAGTCAATCAGTCAGTGAGTCAGTAAGTGAGTGAGTCAGTCAGTCAGTCGATCGTGACTGATTGGTCCTCATATCACCTGACCTTTGAAGATCATCATATTTTTTCTTGAGAGCATCTTTTCTGAGATCGTTTTCCAATAATCTGCCGCTCCAGGATCCCGAGCAGGGGGCCTCATGAAGGAGACCAGATCTGTGGGCTTTAGAGATTTCCTTGTCTGCCTGGTAGATTGGGGAGTATTTTTCAAAAATGTGCTGACTGTGAGCATACTGACACATCTAAAAGTTCAAAAAGAACACAAAATTAGGTATCTTCTAAGTTTTGGAATTTAAAATCAATTACCGCTACCCAGTTGCTGAATGCTGAAAGGTTGAGCACCTTTCAAGACAGCTTGTATCTATAGGTCTGTCATAAAACCTTCATTCCCCATTACATTCAATATGCCAAGATAAGACTGTCACAATTATATTTTGCACCAACAGAGGTGATTCCTTGGCAAAGTATAAAGAAACTAGGAATGAAGACTTTTGGAAAATACTGGATGGATTTATGTATGTGCTTATTTATTTATTTATTTATACTGTCAGGACACACAAATAAATATCTTTATTAGCACCTGTTGACTGCAGGCAGCATTTATTAGGGAGCTTCTTGCTGCACATACGCAATAAGCCATACTGGCGCGGGACAGGGATTTTCATACAGTCGTACCGTTTTGAAACTCATCATGAAGCGTGATCTTATCAAGAGTCAGCCTGCAAAAAAATAAAATGATCACAGAATGCAAACAAAACACAACAAGAAGTAAAGATTCTGATTTATTGGACTGTTATGAACTAGTCACTGTGCAGACAGCGGGCATATTTTCAGCCTAAACAATAACTTCTGATGATTGTAGTTTGCATTAAAAAATAAATTTTAATAATATTTAGTAATATTTAATAATAATAGTAATATTTGCACTTTTACAGTGTATAAGTTTTGATGTGATGAGGCTGGTTTGAAGTGAGCGGCCTCTAATAACAAACCAGTTTAAGGATGGCCAGTTTCACTGGTCCTTAAACAGTCTGCAAAAGATTGCATTAAAGTTCAAACCCCTTCAGTGTAAGACATCCAAATAGCAGACATCTCTGCAGCAAGAAAGGTCTGTCTTGCTTCATCATAAAAACGAAATATGCCACTGCATCCCAGGAGGACATGCTGTGACACCATAGACTGAAATATAATCAGAAGCGTTTCAGGTTAACTTCAACAGGTCCCAAAACTGCTCTGAAGAAAATGAAAGATGTGTAATTAATGATTTTTAAAGGAGTGTTATTTAAGTTCCAAGTTGACCTACTGCAGATATTTTCAGGCAGATTCTTTCAGCAATAATCCAGAGTAACAACTTAAATATCACCATCTGCAGTTAATAGTACAGCACATTTCACAGCAGTTAATAAACGTGGGCACGTGTTAGAATGAAATATATTCAGGATGTTGTGCATCATATCCTACCATAATATCCTATTTAGCAATGAAAGGCCCAGTTTCGTATACTATAATTGCTTTACATTGTAAACATGTACAGCACTGTGCAAAGGTTTTAGGCTGGTTTGAAAAAATGCTGTGAACAAGGGCAACAAACAAATAATGATTGTTTAACATCAGCCCCCAAAATGCAAAGTGATGAACAAAGAAAATCTAAATCAAATCAATATTTGGTGTTACTACCTTTTGCCTTCAAACCAGCATCAGTTCTTCTGGGTACACTTGCACAAAGTCAGGGATTCTGTAGGATTATAGTCGGTGTATGATCCTTCCAATTTTTATGACAGGTGCTGATGATCATCAATGTCACAGGTTGAAACACAGTCATGGAACAACCTAGCCGAGGCACATCTTACAAACTGTGTGCAAGTGTACCTAGAAGAACAATTGCTGTTTTGAAACAGGTGAGTCACCAAATATTGATTTGATTTAGATTTCTCTTTGTTCTGTACTGCATTTTGTTGATTGATGAAAATAAATGATTCTGCACTTCCATTTTGAAAGCATTCTTTTTTAAAGTGAAGTAGAAAGTGACTATTCTTGTCGTGCGAGGTCACAGCACAGCACACAGTGAACCACAACAAAATTGGACCTCTGCATTTAACCCACACAAACATCGTGCAGCAGGGGGCAGCTATGAAAGCGCCCAGGGAGTAGTGACAGGGACAGTATCTTGCTCAAGGGTACCTCAGGGCAACCTACTGGTAAGGAGTTTGAATCCCACAATCTTCCAATGCTGTGGCCGACTCTAACCACTACAGGCCACAGCTGCTACTTTACACTACTAAAACCTTTGCACAGTACTATATACGTACTATATATAATGTTGTTTGCATGGGTTGCAAATGCAGAGGTCCAATTTCGTTGTAGTTTCACTTTGTGATACTGTGTTATGTTTAATATTTATGAATAGTCACTTTCACTGACTTCACTTTTCATATATATATATATATATAAATAGTTATATTCATAAAGTTTTATCATGCTGCAGAAGCATATATAAATGTATTTAAAAAAAAGAAATAAAATAAAATAAGATTTAAATGTACACCTTTTACCGATTATATTTTTGCCATAGTTTGCAGCTCTTCAATGAAGTCAACTGCATAAAGCTGAAATGTAAAATACTATATGAGTATATTGCCATTTTACTTTAGGAGTTACCCCTGCTGTAGCACACCTCATAAATAGTACGTGTAGTTCAATGAACTGGTAGTGATTTGTGAGAAGCTTTCACTGTATTCACATTCATTCCTACAGTTATCAAACTTGAGACAGAACTTCCAGTCCATTCAGGTTTGACTTGCGTAGGACTATCTTATTAAACATAACCGGACGTGTAGTCCCCTCCAAAAGTATGGCTCAATTTTAACAGCAAGGCTTTTTTTCTATGCACTGAACATTTAGTAAATATGAGGGGGAAATCAGATTTTAAATCAGAATTCTGAATATTTTAAATTAAACCAAAAAATACGGACACTCAGATTTGAGCAGAAGTGAGCAAAGGTATTTAGTAACATGAGGCTGGCAGGTGTTTGTTGTATCGGTATATCCTGTTAGATTATGAGCTTTAATCAATCAGTCAGACAGGATACACCTATCTTAACAACGCTCTTAATATCTATTCTCAGTTTGGATTTCACAAGTAAAGACTGTCTTTGTTGTTAAAAATGAAAACCAGGCTGGCAGAAGCCTCGAAAATCACAACCAAAAAAAAAAAAAAAACAATAATTTGATTTGAAGTCAGTGGGTGTCAGGAGTGATGTAGCAATTAAACATTAATTGTCATTCATTTCAGTTACTTTAAAAAACCCTGTTCTAATACAAGTCACTTGAAAAACTTAGTAGTCAGATATAAAGTCGAGAAAGTTTATGATGAAAATCTCTTATCTCATGTTCATCTTTGATCACAAACACTAATGTGTTCAGCGAATAGCAAATTGGACCTGCTGTTCTGATGCTTTTGGAAGGGAATGAGCATCTTGAAGGTTTATTGTATGATAAATGTGAAACATACTGAGGCTGAAGGAAAGCAGAACAGGCCAGGACCTCCATGGTCCGACAGGAAGACGAATATTGTATCATTTTTTCCACTAAAGATAGATAGATAGATAGATAGATAGATAGATGAAGTAGATAGATAGATAGATAGATAGATAGATAGATAGATAGATAGATAGATAGATAAGCTCAGATTATTTGATCAGTACCTGTTTAGACAAAGTCAGACAAAGTCATGCAGTTTTTCCTGGTAAATAGATATTTATTATGCTGTTTAAATCTTTTTTTGAGAAGCAAAATCTGAAAAATTACCTGCAGATTACCAAACCTACATCTGTGTCTGAACTACAGGTTTATGTAATTCCAGAAGAAGCTGAGAGTTTGTTTTGCACCTGGGATAAGTGCCAATAATAACACACAATATAGCCCCAAGCGTTTAGTCACTGATAAGAGCTCTGAAGAAATTAGCTATGCCCTATGCATTACCACACAGCCCTTGCAGGATAGAGCTTTAGACTTGCTTTTGTTTCCTGTTGATGAAGTACTATCATTAATTCATGTTGCTTATAATGGCTGAATGGCTTGTGATCTCTCACACACAGTGTTATCATTACAGTCAGCACTAGGTGAATAATTAAAAACATAATCTATGAACCGTATATGCTTCATATGTCAAATATAATTACACTGCATATATATATATATATATATATATATATATATATATATATATATATATATATATATATATATATATACAGTTGAGGCCAAAATTATTAGCCCCCCTTATGAAATTACACAACACTCTTGATTTCTCCATGAAAATGACCATTAACAACAAGTGTTTGTTATTTTGGAAACAAATACACTATAAAAAACAATGTTATATACACTTTCTAGACCACAACTGACAGCAATCTTAGAGTAGTTCTTTACTAAGTTTAGCACAGGTCTCCTGAGGTTTTGGTCCATTCTTCCATTTGCAAATTATTTCTAGCTGGTCCATATTACATGGTTTCCGAGCATGGACATTCACTTTGAGCTTCCATACAGATTCTCAATAAGATTGAGGTCTAGGCTCTGTGTGTTGGTATCCCTTGAGAACTGTTGGGGACTAATGAATTTCGATGTGCTTTGGTCATTGTCTTGTTGGAGGGCCAGTGACAGCAGAAAAACCTGAATGCAAACAGATTTCTGTATTCTCCCTCAAAATGTCAACATAATTTTCTTTTTTGCAAAACAGCCCCACAGCATGATGCTCTGACCACCATGTTTAAATGTGGGAACTGTGTTCCTAGGGTTGAAGGCCTCTCCCTTTCGTCAGCAAACATAAGCAACATCCATGTGCTCAACCAGTTCCAGCTTAGTCTCATCAGACCAAAGCACAGACTTCCAAAACTCATCTTTACCTTTCAAATGTTCACGGGCAAACCTCAGTCTGGCTGTGATGTGCCGCTCTTCTGGGACGATGGCCCTGAAGCTCACCATGATGAGGAGCCCTCACAACTGTGTTCCTCGAAACATCAACTCCAGAAGAGGCCAGATTCAGCAACAATCATCCTGGCAGATGTCGGGACTCCTTGCTGACATCTCTGATTATTTTCCTCTGATTACTTGAAATCTTGCGCTTATATAGCTGAGGCCATAATTATTAGCCCCCCAGGAATTGTATATATATATATATATGGTCTGTATAAGAGCGTCTGCTAAATGCTGTAAATGAATATATATATATATATACATTATATATGTCTCTCATTTTTAGGTTATTTGTATTTAAATACTTTTCATCCTACACTTTTTACTGACCTTTTAGGTCAGTCTTGAATTAAGCACACTCATCTCCCCGGAGTGCAGCCAGGAAGTTTTCAGGCGTCACGTCCTAAAGAAACATGTCTCAGAATGAAGCGGATGTGTTTAGTGATAAAATGAATATGTGTATTGTGGAAGAGAATTACATCTCCAGTGTAGTCTTTGGGCACTCCAGGGTAAACATTTGGCAATTCATGCGGGCTTATTGATAATGTTTTTGCTTGTAAGAAGGGTTTCTGTGGAGAAAAAACGGGCAATCCAGACCAAACTTATACACCAAATGTATGTCTCATTGGACATTTATGTTCATTTAAAATCAAGGCTTTGGCTGAAGAAAGGACTGACACTCACTGATCATTGTTAGCAATGTCATCATACATCATGACCACAGTCTGTTCATCTGGGATGCCATTTTTGTGAACAATCTGATATGCGTGACAGATATTAGCCTGTAGGAAAAATTGAATGAAGCACAATACAACTGCTTAGCAGGAAAGAAAGAAAAAAAGTATTCACTTGGCTGTATTTGCAGAATTTAAAGATACAGGTTTCAGTTTCCAAGTTTCACTAAAAGAGAAACAAATGCTCTTCTAGAAAAGACAAATATTTAAATGTTTTTGAATTTAATTAGAAAAGAACTGGACCCTGACTTGCTTAGAGGTCTACAGAAGCCTTTAAATTTACATTCAAAAAAGATTCCAAAAATTAATAAATAAAACTAATTTTTCATATTTTCCTCAATCTTTGAATTTCTTTTTAAAGTGATTTATACAATTGTTTAAAATGCTAATTGCTGCTCTAGTAGAGATATATTGAACTATTTTTTGCTTAAGAGCAATGAAAATCATTTCTTTAAAAGCACATTAGGCATTCGAAAAGAATCTTATTACACTACAACTCGCACTATGACCTCCAGACTTGCCAAGGAAATTTGCATTGCCTCCACTGGTAAACAAGTCTCAAGCTAATCTTCATTTAATTTATTGGTAGATTATTGAAAGCCTCATTGCTCCATCATCTATAGGTTCATATTTTAAAGCATAAATGAAAACGATATTAGAAAATAACAAAAAGCATAAGTGGTAATAGACTGTACCTGCAGGCCATAATTATACCAGTCTTTAGCTCCTGCAACAAGGATGGCCCACTGTTTACCAACCTCAGCCATACTGTGAAAGATTCCCCCGAAATGAAAGTTTAAGTCTAAATTGAAAAAGTAAAAATTATGTTTTAAACATTAAAGTTAAACAAGAAAGTAGATCACAATCTTACACTTAAACTGTTTATGGGAACTCTCTGACTGACTGACTTTTCCATTTAGCTTTCACAGTCTTTTTTATTTCCTTGTGTGTGAAGTGGGCTGAACTGCCAGGAATTTTGTGTCATCTGTCTCATTTCCTTGTGTGAAATTTCTAGAACTGGTGTAGTTTAGGCTCTGATGTGTAAAATATGTAAACCAGACAACCATACTTTCAAATGATAATGAGATGTGTCACTGTAAACATGTGATCACTCCTGAGCTTGTGACCACAGAATGTGTGTAATCCGTCTCCAAAGGGACATTGGGCGTTTTCACCCTCCCATCTGCCACCCCCCAGGCTAAACAGTTCTATAGAGCTTCGATTTACAGTAAATCCAAGTGGACAAACAGTTAACTCCACACTGGATTTTGTAATCTGCCAAATATCAGGCTTTTAATGTGCATGACACTTTCATAATCAGACATCATCAGATCATCAGAGCAGGGACCTTGAAAAGGGTGGGAGGATTCTGTTAGTAATTCAATGCAATGTGTGTAACTCTACTTCCTGCAGGCATGATGACCAAACTAATCTAACACACCCTTTCGTGTCACATGTGATAAAGGAAAGAATTAGGACTTCAGCATTTAACTTAAACTGAACTGAAACTGTGTGCGAGTATTAGTACTCAGCAGCGCACTGTCTTTGCATCACTTTGCCATCAGGGGGTGTTTTGTCCTCTGTTTGATGAAGTGCTAAAGAATTTTTCACTCCACTGTAGATTTGAATCCTGGAATTGGATTTAAGCAGATCAGGTGATATGTATTTGTGTAGTGTGGGGCAGCAGGGGTGGAGCTGGTCTGGTGGTAGAGTACTTGTCTTACAGACCCAAGGCTCAAGAGGAGTCGATAATATAGATATTATTGTAAGATATAATGTGTATATATATATATATATATATATATATATATATATATATATATATATATATATATATATATATATATACACACACATACACATATATATATACACACTTCACATGTTCTGCAAAACAGATGCAGAAGATTCCTCAAACGGAAAATCAATGTTGAATTTCTGGCCATGAAATTAATAATGTTTGCCAATTATCACCTGAGATGTTCACTTTGTTATCTATTATTATATGTTTTCTATTTGTTGTAAGGTTATGGGTTCAGTTTCCCACCTGGGCAGCCTGAGTTTTTTCTCTGTGGAGTTTTCTCCTTGCGTCTGCGTGTGTGAGAGCTCCAGTTTCCTACCACCGCCCAAAGAAATGCTTGTAAGGTCAACTGAAGATGTAATATTATCCTGTAGGTGTGTGTACGTGTCTGTTTGAGTCTGTGCATTTGCCCTGCAACACACTGCAAAGGTTTCTCTGCTTTTTGCTCTGTCAGCACCGGGATTGCTGGGCTCAGGCACTTCCAGTACCCCTGCAGTCCCCTGGTTAACATAAGCGGCTACAGTAATGGATGGATAGATTTCTAGCAGAGGAGGATGAATTCCCCTTTAGATTTTTAGTTCCTCATAAGGTTTCTTTCTCCATATTCTCCTGTAGGTAACTTGGGAACAAGTGTTCCAAAAATGGCTGAAGTGTTCAATTCCTAAATCACTATTCTTTAAGAAACCCCATGAGATGCTGAACCCTCTTTCACCCTCTTTTCACAGGTCTGTCATTGCTGCACACATTAAGAACCGTTTCTCTTCTTTCACTTGTTTTTCTGAATTCATTTACAGTGCACAAAGTAAAAGCTGCTGTTGGAGAATAAACTGATACTGTGGGATGCCTCTTCATAAGGGAAAATGAGAGTGAAATATACTCAGTCTATGTTCCAGCAACACGCACAAAGGCAGCAACGGGCACAGAGAACCAGGGTAAGAAAGTATTTAATCATTTATGGATATTTGGACAATGCTTTAATGGTTTGATGTAATGTCTTCAGGTTTGTCACAAGACAGTCACTCACAGACCACTGCAGTTTCAGTCTTGCATAGTTAGGAGAATTGTGGACATTGGGAACTTTTGGGATATTTTTTTTTTCCCTTTAAAGGACACCGTGAATGCTGTATCATTTCTATGCCTGATATGAAATAATATTGTAATAAGTAGCCTTGCATGGTTCAGTAGATATCTAGTCACAGTTGATTGTGTTTTTGCTCTGGAGTTTTACATATAACTATTTTTCATATATTCTATTTCTCAATATTACTATTACTATTTACTTTTTTTTACTCATTAATATTTCTGTGTGTCACATTTAGTTTTAACAAATTCAATGGCGAGCTTAATTAGCTTACACAGCTGACTCTGTTTTGTTCGCTGGGTTCAGTCCTTTGGGTTTTGTCCCATTTTATTTAGACTTTATATAACAGAGTCTAATTATTTCTAGTGTAAGAAGTTCCGCTTACGTCTTACAATTCTATTTTTAAAACTGTAACTTGTTTATCAGTGAAGTAATTCAGCGGGTTACAATGTTTCCTTAAAATGTAATGCCATTGTCTTTGCATCTCCACGCCAGCAGAGGGATTGTTGTCAATTCTGGGACAGCAGTGGCCTGTTGATTAGGTACTAGGCCCCATGATTGGTGGATTCGAATCCCAGACCAGTAGATCCCCCTAAGGTACCCTTGAGCAAGGTACCAACCCCATCATTGTTCCCTGTGTGCAAGCATTGCAGCCCCCTGCTCCTGCTGTGTGTGTGGGTTCAAGAGTTAGAAAGCAAAGCATAGTAATGAACAGAGCTACCTGACAGGGTTCTTTTAGTCCTGATATTTCTATTTTTATCTTGTTAGATTGTGGGATGATGAGTGGGGAAAAGGGAAAGCAGTGGGTTCTACTGGCTGCTGGTTCCAAAGACTGGACAAATTACAGACATCAGGTACAATTTCATTATCGTCTATTCAATCTTCTGTCTATTTAAAACCGAATCCCCCAAACAACCATGATTCTAAAATGTTCAGCTCTCAATAACTATCAGTGAAGTTTTTTAATATGAAAAACACTTTTTTAAATCCTTGTGTAAATTTAATAGACACTGCTGGTCATTCGTCAGTCCTATTACCCTTCATACATTTCCTGAAAATATTCTGAAATGGTTGTAAAATACTCTGATGCCACATCCTAATCCTTTACAATCAAGTGACTGAAAATTCATGTCTGTGCTTGTACATATGTACATATTTATTCTACTGTTATGTTTTAGGCGAACGTCTGCCATGCTTATCAAGTGTTTCATCGCAATGGCATTCCAGACGAGCAGGTTGTGGTGATGATGTATGATGACATCGCTTACAATGAGAAGTATACTATTTTTTGATTTGTTTGTTTTGTTTAAGAGAGATTTCGAAGCAGGAGTGACTGGTTATCTGTTGTGTTTTTCCTCGACAGAAACCCCACTCCAGGAGAAATCATCAATGAGCCCAGTGGCCCCAATGTTTACCCAGGAGTTCTGAAGGACTACACTGGGGACGTATGTGTTTTTCACCATTAAACTATAATTAGACACAGATTGCCTCACTTTGTGAACTAATTATCTGTTCACCGAGCTCTTCAAGAACCGGAGAGGTAGGTGATCAGATTAATCCAAGTACATGTGTCCCTTTTATAGGATGTCTCCGTCCACAACTTTCTGTCTGTACTACGTGGAGATGAAGCAGGTGTTAGGAAACAGGCAGGGGGACCAAAAAAGGTCTTGAAAAGGTTGTGTCCTTTCGGTGATTTTCTTCCTGAACGTAAAATGAGACGAATGCATCTGATTTAAAAAGCAATCCCTTTCAAAACTGACCAACTCTCTTCCTCAACAGCAATAAACAGGACACAATATTCATCTATCTCTCAGACCATGGCAGTGCAGGAATCTTTGCCTTTCCCAAAGAATTTGTAAGCTGCATTTCATTATTTTTCTCTTTGTTTGTCATGCTTCAAAACGCTCGTCATCTAAAATGTCTTCAACCATTTCAGCTTCATGCATATGACTTTGTCAGCACTATAAATGAGATGTCAGAACGTCAGCAGTTCTCAAAAGTAGGTTAACGAATAACTTTTTTTTTATATCATTCCATTGTTGTATTTTTGGAAATGTGCTCTAATAAATGGACATTTTTGATATTGTAGATGGTGATTTACATAGAAAGCTGTTGCTCTGGCTCAATGATTGACCATCTCACAAAAACAGCACAAGGTGTGATGAATTCAGTACTTCATGCAAAAATGTGAATTAGAATAGTGTTTTTCATTTAAACGTATCACTGATTTACTATCTGCACTTTTCTCATCTACTGTGGTAAGTAATGAAGAAGTTTTAAAAAAAGCCTGCTTTTATTTTACAAAAGAACCTTTCAATTAACTCATGCTAGGCAACACAAACAGATCGTCTTTGGCCTCTCCATAGGTTAGAGTTTATTGTAGATATAAAAATGCTCATTCAAGTTGTTTGGATCTTAGACTTTACATTATGTACAAGTTTAATAGAAAGAAACTGTAAAAAGGAAATGCTCTATACCGAGGCTCTTTCCTTACAGACACCCTTCACATTTTAAACATTTCTTTCATACTAAAGTGTTGAAGAGTCTTCATTTGAAAGGTTTCTTTAGAATTCAAAAGTGGCTTAACACTCTCACATCACTCCAGGGTACCTTTTAGACACTTTGTTTTCTGTAGTTTACGTTTACGGCACTTTGCAGACGCTCTTATCCAGAGTGACTTCCATGTCCTAATCACAGGGACAGTCCCCCTGGAGGCACTCAGGGTTAAGGGTCTTGCTCAGGGACCCAGTGGTGGTAGTGCTAGAGGGGGGATTCAAACCTGGGACCTCTTGATCCAGAGGTCCATAGGCAAGTACCCTCCACTAGACCACCACCACCCTGGTTTAAGGTCATACACAGCGAACATTCTGTACATACAGCTTTATGACTTTGTGACAAATGTCCTAATATTTTTGGGTGTTGAAAGAGAGATATCTAAAGTTTTTCATGAGATTGTCCAGGTTTCTACATTGTTAAATGATCACTGCATACATGCTCATTGAACACTTTTTACTCAGAGGAGAGCATTAGTTCTAGCTATATAGTGTATGTATAACTTATCCAAATAATGAGGTACTGAAAAATGACAGAGAGTCAGTTATTTATCTGTTTTAACTGTAATTTGGGATTTCATTCTAGTTTATGGAGTTTCTGCATCTACACCTCATGAGTCCCACTGTGCCTGTTTCTTCGATGAAGACCGGCTTACGTTTCTTGCTGGTGAATTCACTTCATGTTGGCTGTTACACAGTGATATGGTCAGATTTTTGTTTGTTATGCTTTACAATGAACTAATAACCAATCATAACTGCAAATTACGTTTCTGTGACAGTAAAGGCACTTTCAGTTTTCAAAAGGTCTTGACTGTACGTCTGTCTTCTCTTCAACAAGTCTGACCTTACTAGGACAACCTTCCAGGATCAGTTTGTGTATCTGCAACGAAAGGTCACTCAGTCTACTCCTTGTCACTATGGTAACAATGTACGTGCAATAATAATTTGAAACGCTACATGTCACACTACATGGGAAAATGTATGTGGACCTCTCATCACATTTCAAAGTAAGGGCATCGTATCGAAAGTTTGTCATGACTTTGCTGCATGAACAACCTCTGGGATGGATTTTCTCCATATATTTTACTGTAAAGGGCAGTTAAAAGTTTCTCAATGCAAATGGGTTTACAGTTTATTCAGGAGGAGGAATCTAATGCTGAGTACTGTTAAAATGAGTCCATTGTCATGTGATGAGACAGTATTGTTAGAAAAAAGGAATTCCTAACAAATAAAAAAAGTTAAAAGTGACAACCCTTGTCATTGCGAGGTCACAGCACAGCAGACAGTGAACCACAATGAAATTGGACCTATGCATTTAACCCATGCACACTCAATACCGTGCAGCAGTGGGCAGCTATTGAAAGCGCCCGGGGAGCAGTGACGGGGACAGCACCTTGCTCAAGGGTACTTCAGAGAAACCTACTGGGAAGGGGTTCAAACCCCTGATCCTCTGATCTTGCCACCAATGCCCTAACCACTAGGCCACCGCTGCCCCCAACAAAGAGCTTCCCTGACCGGGAATCGAACCTGGGCCGCGGCGGTCCAGCCAGTAGACCACCAGGGAAAGAGGTGAAATAGTTCTGAAAATGCTGTAGAGGTAGCTTGTAACAGAAATAGTTAGTGGTGCAATCAAGCATGTTTGGCCTTTTCCTTCATGGCAGAGCTGTGGTTTCCCCTTGGTGTTTCTTCTTTTTGCAGCTTGCCATGGCAGCTCTAAGAAGGGCACAGGTTGAACGGGTTTGGCTGGATACAGTATTGATCTTAAAGTGACTTCTATATGGCAGAATATTTTACCTTAGAGATTCCATAGAGGCAAGCTTGCTATTAGGTATCTACACTTGCTTTTATGAAGCCACTGAGTTGAAGGTGTCCACATTGTTTTTGCTCTGTAGTGTAGGTGCTTGTCTTTTTATTAGTTTTACTAAAATATCAATTCCTGGCTCAGCAATTCATTTAGCAGAAGTTTAGCTCTTTAAGGTCTAAGCTGTTATTCAGTATTTTATGTATCAAATAAATTCACAGTATTCTAAAAATGAATATGCATGTTATGTAGAAATGATTTTTTGTGGTTAATAAAGAAATAATCTATATTGTACAAAGCAACCTTTCAAATTTAAAGCAATTTCCCTTTTTTAACTCTTTTTCAGGAGCTTGCCAAAATGATCAACAGTGACTTTTTTGGTTTTGTTGACCCTCAAACTCATGCAGAATTGTCTCGTAGAACTAAAACATTGAAGTTAACACATTTCACTCCATCCCCTGATGTCCCGCTGGTAATTCAAAAGAACAGAATTCAGAAAGAAACAGACCCTGAGAAAAAGAGAGATCTGCAGAGAAGTTTTGAAAAGCTTCTCCAGGTACATTTTGTTTAATTCACTGATTTATGCAAATTAGTATTTAGTAGTAGGACATACTATTTCCTGTTGTACTCAGCCATGTTTTATTAATCTTCACTGTGTTGTTCTCAGGTAGGAACAGATTATTTGAAGCCAGATTATGTGTCCTTTTTCATTAATAGGGATCATCGATAAGCAATAACATTAAACATAACAGGTGAATGAAACAGTCTATCTAAACAGTGCATCTCTCTGCAATGGCACCTGTCAAGGGGTGGGATATATTAGCCAGTGACTGAACAGACACTTCTTGAAGATGATGTGTTGGAAGCCAGAAAGATGGGAAAGTGCAAGAATGTCAGCAACCTTCATAAATGCTTTATTCTGATTGCTAGAAGATTAAGTCAAAACATATCCAGAGTGGCAGGTCTTGAAGGATGTTCCCGGTATGCAGTAGTAAGCACTTACCAAAAGTGGTCCAAGAAAAGACATCCAGTGAACAGATGATATGGTCATGAACAGCCTAGGCTCAAACTAAAGAGCAAAGGCCAGTTCTTCCTATCCCATGAAAGAGCTACTGCAGCACAAATGAAAAATGAATGCTGGCTAGATGGAAGGCTGTCAGAACATACAGTGCATTGTGGCTGGCTGTGTTCAAGACTCAAACTAGTCAAAATGCCCATTCTGACCCCTGTACATGGACAAAAGTGCTCAAGATGGGCGTGTGAGCATCACAACTGGACTTTGGAGTAATGGAAGAAGGTTACCTGCACTGATGAATGATGTTTTTTCATTCACATCATGTGGATGGCCGGGTGTGTCTTTCTAACCTGAAGAAGAGATGACACCAGGATGCACCATGGATACACTTAGGGAAGACAGTTATTAAAAGAAAGTAACATGTGAGCTGAGATAAAGATGTCCTACTGACAACTCAACTAGGATTAAAATATGGAAATAGCCTGTGTTATGACCCTCTAATGTTTCACTGCACAATTAACTGTGTATTTGGATGATACATCATGAGGTTTTATCATATAAACTTAGCTTGGACAATAAGATTTTTCAAAAAATTGATAATTAACTGTTCACAGGTTTTATTTCATTACTGGAATTGAACTAAATGCAAAAAAACTATGTTTTCTTAGACAAGGGTTCAGATTCAGAAGGCAGTGTGGCACATTGCTGAGTGTGCATGTCCTGAACAAGGCCCCAGAGTGCTGGTAGAGCGACGTCCCCTAACTCAATTGGAAAATATGAAAGATGTAGTGGAGCATTTCATACAAACCTTCAGTGACTGGTATGATGAGCAGGTGGGCCACAGCTTTCTCCTTTTTGATCAAATTAGCTAATATAACCACAGTCTTGCCATTTTATATACACTATCAACACTCTCTCTCTCTCTCTCTCTCTCTCTCTCTCTCTCTCTCTCTTTAGAATGATGCCTTTGTTCTGTCACATATGCATGCACTTGTGAACCTTTTGGAGACTGGGGTAGCGGTTGCCAGGTCAGTCAGAAAAACTCATAAAACCTTTTCTATTTTGAACTAGAGAAAGAGAAAAAAGTAAACTGAAATGCTTACTTTTAGTAAACATTTACTAAAAGTAAATGTGTAAACTGAAACGATGCTTACTGCATGTGTGCAGACTTTAATGTGTCATTGATCATGCTTATTTCGTCCATGTTGCTGTGATAAACCAGCATAAAACTGTTTGTTTTTGTCTGTAGGATTAAAGAGGCTGTAACCCACGTGCACTCTCTGCAAAAATTCCAGTGTTTTCTTTTGTAAGACCTTAAAGTCCAACACCGGTTCAGTGCTGAAGCTAGAGCTTCGCTGCATCACTGACCAACCCTGCTTCATAGCTGCATCACAAACTGCAGTATAGTTGTAATCATAATCATAGCTTGTATTGCATGAAAGGGCCATGAAGTCAAATAAATGTTGGCAAAGTACAATATAAGTCTGTTCTTACTCTTTTCAAAGCTTTGTTTAATTCATGCCTGCTCAAAAAGCTAAACCCCTGCATTTTGATCATTTTTTGTTAAGTTAAAAAAAAGATTTCCTAGCCTGATGAAGCTTCTTTCATCTTTTCTTTTTAAGTCATGAAACATCACTGCCTGCTCATCTGGTTCAGGTCTGGATGCTTTATTAACCATCTGGTGTAATTTAAACAATATTTTACTGAAAGGGCTTCCAGTCCTGCAAAGGGTCAGTGTGTCTGCAGGATTGTAATTGTAATTAGAAGCTCATAAAATAGTTTTATTTTGTTAGACTGTTTAGAGACTGAGAGCAGCCGCTTGAGCAAATGCAATCATGTACTTCTTTCTTGGTAAGAACTTGCAGTCACACTGGGCCAACAGCCTTGCAACAAAATATTCAATGACTGCCACAAGGTGCCACCAGAATTAAATTTAGTAATCTATCAAAGGTGTTCTAGATGGCGCACATTTTAAATTTTTACTTTTTTCTTTATTTTTGGTTACATAAGCTCAGGGCAAAAGGACTTCAAGCATTAATGGTCAAATGTAGATATTGAGGTTACATTTAATTTTGAAATTTAAGTGATGTTTTAATCAGTATTTAATCTAACACAACAAACAGACTAGACCAATATGTCTCTTTATTTTAAAGTCTATTTTTAAAGTCTTAAAGTGCAGGAAGATGTTTTTGATGGGACTGGACACAGAATGACCCTGCATCTGTGAATGTATTAATGAGGACACTGTCTATGATAAATGCATGATATGCATAAATTATACTTTGATTTTACTTTTTTAATGGATTTACGAAGGAAACAATGTATGACAGTAAATTTAAAAATGTATCTAGTGTTCTTTATCTAAAGGTAACTCGAAGACTGGGTCAACGTGCTGTTTGTCTTTTTCAAACTGTTATAACTAACACAAGGGGGAGCTCTAAAACAACTGTGAACAAACATGAGAGCTCAGGAAGATGAGGTGGTGTTGGATTGCATAGACCACATAGGAGCCAGTGGTGGCCTGGGTTCGGGAATAGGCCCCTTGATTTGAAGGTTGTGGGTTCTTGTCGCAGAGCAGTAAGTTACCCAGAGGTCCCTGTGAGCACCGCCCCTGGAAGTATGACTGCCATTTATTAAGGGCAGCGGTGGCCTAGTGGTTAGGGAGTTGACCCTGCATTGGAAGATTGTGGGTTCGATTCCCTCCCCAGTGGGTTGCCCTGAGGTACCCTTGAGCAAGGTACCGTCCCCGTCACTGCTCCCCGGGCGCTTTCAATAGCTGCCCACTGCTGCACGGTGTTGAGTGTGCATGGGTTAAATGCAGAGGTCCAATTTTGTTGTGGTTCATGGTGTGCAGTGCTGTGACCTCGCAATGACAAGGGTTGTCACTTTCACATACCCAGCTCACAAATTAGTTTAAACCCAAATTTTAACCTTTTGCTGGAGTTATTACATTGATTAATGGTGAAAGAGGAAGAGAGGTGGTAGAGGTGGTGGAGGAGTTTTAAAAGGGGTAAGCAGTTCAGAGTAACTGGGAGTGTGGAAGAGAGAAGAAGAGAGTGCAGGAGTGATCTGTGACAGACGAGTACCAGCAAGAGTCAAAGGGAAGATTTACAGGATGGTAGTGAGACCAGAAATATTGGTCAGAACTGGTTGGAGATGATGGCACTGACAATGAGACAAGAGGGAGAGCTGAAGTTGCCATGATTTGTATTGGGAATGATGAAGATGGAAAGGTGTATGAATGGGTTTATTAGAGGGGGTTCATTAAAATGACGATGATGATGAGAGATCGATTTGTTTCGAGAATTTATTTCACTTTGTCCATCAAGCAGTACATATTCAGATGAAGTAGTAACTTACACAGTTGTAAGGAAATGTTTATTCACACATTATCAGCTTCTGAAGAAAGTCTTTAAAAACATGGCTGAGTTAAACAACTGCACATTTTTGCAATGCAGACAACTAAACAGCTTAGTGCAGTGAAAGAGCAGATGTCTGTTAATTGCAGTTGCCTTAATCGGTTTTTTTTCAGCTGCTTCTTATTCTGAACTTGTCAAACCAGTCTGCCCTGTGAAACCACAGACAGTCCCCAAGAGAGCAAAAGCTCTGCATGTACCGATTCTCTGCAGGACTGATTTAGTCTGTTTCTTGATCTAATGCTAAAAAAAACATAAGGAGTAAATGTAAAAGTTCAGTTCAGGTTAAATGGGACATCTGGCATTAAAAAGATTAATACTAGCAGCATTGTGACTGGTTCATTTTATTAGGTCGCAACAACAAATGGCACTTGCTGTATATTTTGAATATAAATATTGTTGATTGTTGCTGCACCAATGTAAGCTTTGTGAATTTTTTTTGGTTGCCACTTTCACTTTATTTGGAAAATACCAACTTGTGTGTAATCAGGTTTTAACAACCAGCCATTGATATGTTCAAGGGGTCCGTCAAGAGTTTCCATAGTGTAGTAGTAACCATTTTCATTTTCACATGAAAGGTTCCTGGTTCGAAACTGGGTGGAAACAGGTTCCGGCTTTGGGGCAGTGGCACTTGACCCCAAGACTGGAGGGTCATGGTTTCCAATCCCAAACCAGTAGCTTACCCTGAGCAAGGTACTGGCGCTGGATGTTTGGTTGCCCACTTGGTGGAGGGGTTAAATGCAGAAGAAGCAGTTCATTGTGGTCCACTGTGCTCAGTCTCACAAATGGTCACTTTCACTTCACTTTAATGCCTTTTAAATGTGGAAGCAGAGGCACCTTTCACTCACCAGCTGAAAACCATCCGATGTTTGGGGTCGGGTTCTCACCAAGTCGAGTAATGCTCAATAACTGTGAACTTATTTCAGTACAGAAACATCTACGATCACCTGTTTGTGATGATATTAATTCACCAAAAGGTGTCCCACTTTACCTGTGAACACATGGGTGTGTTTATAGGACGAGGCAAAATCCAAGGTATTTTAAAACACTTCCAATCCCATTCAATTCTCGTTGCACTCTTAAGAAGAAATACGTAACGATGTATATTTAAACGCATCCCAACAAACTTCTGTGTCCCGAGCATGGGACTCTCTTATTTAGAGCAGGGACAGGTGTGGCTAGTGATTGATTGCTCGGTAGCCAATCGGACGCGAAGACTTTGCTCCGATCCCGCCTCTTTTGTAAGAAGGGACCAATCAGAAGGAGGATTACGTTCCTCCTGCTTTGTGGGTACACAAGACTCAGTGCAGTCGTCCTCAAGGAATTACGTTGGGAAGACTAACTTTAGGCGTGTTTTTAAACAGCAGATGGTTTTGTTATATTGTTTTTATACAGATATCAGGGACAGTGTGCAGGAAGAAGAAGTGCAGGGAGACTTGATCCGCCGGCCGCCCGGGACTCAGTGAGTAGCTGCTAATGTTCAACTCCCTTCTCTCAGAAACACTCGCTTCGCTCTGTCACTCCGTCGTGTTCAGTTTTTTCCTCTCATTTTACAGTTTCTCATTTACAGTCTGTTCCCCTCGAACGTGCCACGAGCTCTGAGCCTCCACTCCGCTCGCCGTCCTCTGTTTTTGTTTAGTTTGGTTTTGTTTTTGTTTTTGTTTTTGTTTTTGTTTGGGTTAGCGACCTTGTGCACTTGTCAGTCGAGCTGTCCTCTCGTCCTCATCTCATGAAACTTTCTCTTCTCGTGGAAAGGCTTTAAACACCTCCTCCCAGACCACATCGCGCCCCTTAACCGGCCAGAGCCGAAAACAAGACTTTCTTTAACCGATTCTAGCGAGTACGGCTGGACAATGTATCGATATTCTTTATTATCGCGATGTTTCTGGAGCGTCTCGCGATATTAGCGGTAATTTGATACTCGTAATTAAATTATAGCGTGATATTCTTTTCTTAACGCAGAAAGTGATAATCTGTAATTTGATCATCATTATTAATCATTATTCGGATGTTTTGTTTTCTGACTGCATTGCCATATCCTCAGAATTTGGATATTCATCATTTATTGTGATTAAATGGATTAAATCAAGCGGCGGAGGTGGCAGGGCACCAGGACGAGTAGGTTGCCCGGAGGGGAAGGGGGGAAAGTGACTATTCTTGTCATTGTGAGATCACGCAGCTAAGCACAGTGATATTGGACCCATGCCCATGCACACAAACACACACCGTGCAGGAGGGGGCAGCTATGAAAGTGCCCAGGGAGCAGTGACAGGGACAGTACCTTGCTCAAGGGTACCTCAGGGCAACCTACTGGTACGGGGTTTGAACCACAAACCCCTTCCGATCCTGTGGCCGACTCCCTAACCACCACTGCCCTTGAGGTACTCTTGAACAAGGCGCTGGGTATGGCTGCTCCCTGCTGCACGTGTGTACGGGTGACGGTAGTGTTTTCTAATTACTGATAGTAATGTAACATACATCATCCTGATTTAACGTGATTGTAATATTCTTTTCTGAGAGCACTGTGATGTTGTCAGCAATTTAACATTCATTATTTTAATATTCTTTTCTGAGCGTATCATGACACGGTCGGTCAGTGACCCATGCTGACAGTGTTTCTTTACAGAGAGAGCTGAATTAGTCCTGTTTAACTGGATTTAGCCATTTCCTTATGCTGAGAGGACACACTAGGGTGACTCAGTTCATTAAACTTTAATTTTCATTGCAATGTTGACATTAACTGTTATCAGATCATCGGCATAAAACTATTAGCAGAGAAAACATCGAAGCTGAGATGGACCCACTAGAGAGGTGCACACCAGGAGCAGTGGGCTGAACATTTACGTTTACGGCATTTAGCTGACGCTCTTATCCAGAGCGACTTCCATGTCCTAATTACAGGGACAGTCCCCCGTAGACACTCAGGGTTAAGGGACTTGCTCAGGGTGGTAGTGCTAGAGGTGGGATTCGAACCTGGGACCTCTTGATCCAGAGGTCCGTAGGCAAGTACCCACCACTAGACCACCGCCACCCCAGGGAGTGGCATTCAGGGAGGCGTTCAGGGAGGAGTGTTGGGGATGGTACCTTGTTCAAGATTACCTCGGGGTAACCTACTGGTCCGGGACTCAAACCCATGACCCTCCAATTATGGGGCCTAGTACCTAACCACTAGACCAGTAGTGTGTGAAATGGGGAGAAAATATTGCATTAATATGTCTGTGGCTCTACTGTTTCTTCCATCACAATTCACACTGCAGATTTTCAGAAGAAAATCCATATATCATTTCTGGTTACTGCCAGTAATGTATATTGTATGAATATAGTCATGTAAATGCCATGTATTGTGGTAATTTTCTTATTCTTCTGTTTCTCAGCCCCTATTTCTGTGGTATTTTATGGCTACACTGTATTCAGTCCAACCGTTATGACTCACTGCCAGGCTGAATGACGGTGCCCTTTTATTAAGGGGCTTCACATTGTTACTCAGCATGTAGTTACATGACTGTTATCTGTAATAATAGGCTGCTCCCTTTTAATACGCAGAATGAACTCAGGCTGCTCGATTATGGCAAAAATCATAATCTGGATTAATTTAGTCAGTATTGACATTACAGTACTTTAACACATTTATCACTGACTTTTGAAACATCATGCATTTTTTGAACTTTTCTTTTTAACTTGCCTGTTTAACAGCAAGGGTGGCAGGTGGTGGAGGGGTAGTACTGTTGCCTCACAGAGAGAAGGTCTTCGTCCTTTCTGTGTGGAGTTTGTTGTCCCCATGTCTGCATTGGGTTCCTCCAGGTACTCCAGTGTACTCTTACAATCCAAAGACATGCATGTCAGGT
Organism: Hepsetus odoe; assembly: GCA_017165825.1. Lineage (NCBI taxonomy): Eukaryota > Metazoa > Chordata > Actinopteri > Characiformes > Hepsetidae > Hepsetus > Hepsetus odoe. The sequence continues at coordinate 6,503,339 of CM029378.1, forward strand.
AGATTAGAGATGTTAAATGGCCTGTGTGTGTGTGTGTGTGTGTGTGTGTGTGTGTGTGTGTGTGTGTGTGTGTGTGTGTTTGTCCTGTGATTAACTGGTGCCCTGTCCAAGGTGTTTTTCTACTTTTCACCTTTTGAGCACTGGGAATGGTTTCAACACCATCCGCGACCCTGCTCACGAGAGAATGAACAAATTGTGTAATTTAAAATTATTTTTCCTATTATTATTATTAGGCTTTATATTTTAATGGTAGTAATTTTATTCTTTTTTTAAATACATTATTTTTGTGATTTTGTACCATTTTGCACCGCTCTTTTTTTGTCCTTGGTTTGTAGGATGAAAAGAAAATGAGGAAAGTGTGAGAGCTGGGAAAGATGTGCAGCATGTGAGGGTGATGGAGTATAGAAATGGAAGCATACTCTCAAGTGAGCAGAGCATGTTGAGCAGATGGAAAGAGTACTTTGAGAGGCTGATCAATGAAGAGGACGATAGTGAAAAAAGATTGACTGATGTGAGGATTAGCAAGATGGAAGTAAGGGCAGAGAGGATGAAGAGGATGAAGACAATGGACAGGATGACAGATGAGCAAAGTCAGGAGTCTCCAAGGACGATGATGTTTGCTGATGATATTGTGATCTGTAGGGAGCAGATTGAGGAGAACCTGGAGAGATGGAGAAATGCTGTAGAGAGGAATGTAGGAACAGGTGTGACGAGGATGAACAGTATTAGAAATGAGTACATTAGAGGGACCACTCAGGTTAGACATTTTGGAGACAAAGTTAGAGAAGCAAGCTTGCGTTGGTTTGGACATGTCCAGAGGAGAGACGAGGAAAGACGTTGTAGATAGAGCAGCCAGGAAAGAGGAAAAGATGAAGACCCAAAAGGAGATTTGAAGGAGGAAGATGCAGAGGACAGGAAGAAACGAGATGTGGCGACTCATCACGGGAGCAGCCGAAAGAAGGTGAAACTGAGAAGCAACTGTTTAAAAAAAGGGAGCAAGCAGCCTGTTTTTGACTATCATTAGTGTTTTCATGACAAAGCTCTGTTTTCACACCCAGGTTAATAGATTTCTAGTCGTTCTGGTTCTGGTCCTCTCCCTGCAGGGTGCTGTCTCGGATGTATCCACTCATTCATCTCGTCTGTCTCAATCCTCTTTCCTCTTATGTTCCTCTACATCAAGAGCCTGGTGGTCCCCACAATCCACTTGTGATCAAATATCTTCAACCTTTCTGTGCCCTGGGTACTTAAGCGCTTGTGAGAGAAGTGAGATGTGCTGTGTGTGTATGGAGGTTTGTTTAGACAGGCAGCTCAGATCTGTCTGACTATTCAAATAAGATTTGATCACATGTAACTCGACATCTGAACACTCAAGCCTAAAATCACATTTAAGAAGCAAACCCCTGTTGTGTGAACAAAGCCTGTGTTGGTGCTCCTTGCTGAGGTGAGTTCTTCAGCTCATGAGAAGTAATTGCATTCCATTCCCTCACACTTGTCCTATAAAAGCACAGGATTCCAGGATGTCCCCTGGGTGCTATGGTCGTTAGACAGGGGTTAGAGGGAGTTAGTGCCTTTCTTTATTGTGCAAATTAGTTGAAGTTTACCCTTTGCTTAGGTGAAAGTATCTCTACCATGCAGATCAGGTCCTCTGGTTTATTTTTTTTATCACCTGATATTTTTTGAGTCCGCACGCATCCAGACTAATTCAGATGAATGCCCTATGATCAACACACTACCAGCCTACTTACTAGTCACACCTACCATACCAGTTAGGGCGTTTCAGTATCCATGGTAATATACAGATTTTTTCGTATGTTAGTTCGGTTGTTTAGGTAACAGCTTTTCTGAACCTTTTGTACTTAAGGAAGCTTTGAAGATGAATATTTCTTCCTTTATATTTTCCTTAATAGCCATTTCTCCCAAATGGTTGCACTTGATGTTATCGACCCAGTTTGCAGTGTGTGGGACAAAAATGGAGAACCATATGTCTATAAAATGTTTAAAATGTCTTACCCGCACTGTCTTCAAGTCTTACTAGCCAGGGTTCTATCAGCGCAGCGCAGTAGCACATAAGACTATTTGACTAGTCATGAATTGATCTTTAAAGACCAGCAGGTCTTGATTTTATTCACTAAATTATTAATTAACTCCAAAGTTCAAGCTAATAAAGACACAGTGCACCACAGCTCTGGTGTCTCAAATCTGTCCCCATCACACACAATTTAACAAACCCTCCTGATCTTAGACTGAACGAGGGGACTAAGTCAACAGTTTGAAGCTGTTTGAGTAAGCGGGTGCTCTATTAAGTTGTCTGAAAAAAACAGTGCATTGATCACTTTCAGTTAAAAGCATGAAGGATGAAGAGAGATGATCCTTTTATCATGATCTTTGTTACAACAGGAACAGAAAGAGAGATTGCTGAAAAGCAGGGAATAATCCTCTGGAGCTCTTCCTTGGTGTTGCCTTTCTGAGGCTGAATAAGTGCCAACAGCTGGTTCTGAGCCAACTAAGTGGAGTTGTCAGGCATGTTCTCTGTCAGGAAGAAAAAAGAGGAGGCACTGACTGTACAGTTGGGCTTTCACTCTCTGTTATATTAGCAATCGAGTTAAATGTCGGCATGTTTATATGTGAGTAAACCTATAAAAAATAAATAAATAAATAAATAAATAAACTTTACTGAAGACAAACAGGTGAGTTTATGGGCAAGCCTTTTAAAAACCCAGAAATAATTTACTGAAAAAGAAAAAAGTACCAAATCAGTGTAGTCTTTTCAGCTCTTAAAATGTTCTCAGAAACCTTCAGCAAAAACTAACCAATCTAACTTTCACATCACACTTTTTTTGTTGGTCTAAGATTTTAAATCCTTCAGTTCAGGGGTTTCTTGATTTATTGTAAATTATAATGGTACATTTTTAAAATATGTACTTCAAGACATACTTCTTAGTCCAGACTTATTGGATGATCCAGGCTGCTTATAAAGTCTGTTGGGAGTCATTTCCTTGTGTGTGTGTGTGTGTGTGTGTGTGTGTGTGTGTGTGTGTGTTGAAGGGGACTGTAACAAGGAGATGAATGATTTGGCTCAGTCTGAACAGGTGTCTGATGTTTGGACCTTGGTTGTCCTGTCGCTCTGCATACGTTGCTGTGATTTGTCCCTGTAACGGGGAGGTCGAGGCTGAGTGGGAGAGGTCTGGGAATGTGTGAAATGTTGAGATCCTGCAGGTCCACTGAATTCCATTAGCTAAACTGAAATGGTTTGTCTTAGAAGTGTTTCATTTGTTATTTTCAGACTTGTTGTGGAATTTTTTAGTGTCTGCCAAGGTTCTTCCTGGTATGTGGGTTTTGCATAATCAGTCAAACTGAATGTAGTCAGAAGTGAATCCATACAGCTTGTAATGACAGGCCTTGAGAATAACCAACAAGTGTTGCTATGACATTTCCTTTAAGGAATCTGTTATGATTGGATTCTAACTAAGTCTACTATTTGTTACAAAAACAGATTAAGAACTCCTCGTGGAGTTCACCTGTGCTTCTTTGAGGGATGATAGAAATGCCATGATGATTTAAAAGGTTGAAACTGTTGTACAATGAAGGAATATGGTTAAAAGGAACAGTAAAGTCCTGGCAGGAGAAGCTTTTCCAATGTAAAGACATGAAGAACACAGCGTTTGTCCTCAGTGCAGAGTGCAGTGTCAAAGCGCAGGTGTTCAGTGCACAAAGACTTGCTGTTTTTAGGATGCAAACACAGCAAGAGTGCTTTGGCAGAGCTGACGTCTGAGTTATTTTACATGTCTGCTGCTAGGTACCCAGCTGGCTAGCCTCAACGTGGTAGTGTCACATGATGACGCCCAAGAGGATGGTGCATATTTAATGAGCCAGCGTGAAACCTAGCCAGAGTAGTATCATTGTTTTCATTTAGGTGTTTAAGAGATTAAACACCTAAGTTAAGATACTGATGCCAAACTTCCACATCGAGGCTAGCGTGAAACCTATCCAGAGTAGTACCATCATTATTATAATCATTTATTTGTTTGTGACGCAACTACAGTTAATCTCTCATACACCTAAATAAAAATAAGGATCCTACTTTGGTTCTTTTTCACACTAGCCTTAACATGGTAGTGTCACATGATGACGCCCAAGAGGATGGTGCTTATTTAATGAGCCGGCGTGAAACCTAACCAGAGTAGGATCATTATTTTTATTTAGGTGTTTAAGACTGTTGCTTAATCTGTAGCTGCATCATAAGCAAATGAGTCACCTGTAAAAACAGCTCGGTTACATGCTTAAATTAACAGCATGAGAATGTGAGACTAAATAGCAGAAAGTTTGGGGTACACTTTGAGTAGGTTCAGTCCTGGATCAGATCCTGCATTTCTGTTTTATGAGGGTACAAGTGTTGAAAGCTGAGATTGTAGCAGCACCGAGTCTCACTGGGAAGTTTAATACGTGTGACCTCAAGTGCAGAATAACAGTAACTGTCATGGATGATATCTTTATTTTTAATCTGCCCACTTCAGCCACAGGTTATGGTTCAGCCCACACAGTTACTCTTGAACTTTCTAGATTTGTTTTGATGGCAGAGCGCTGGTTATGAGATTCTCCTGCTCTATATTAATTTCCTGTTCTGACACAATCTGAATTGCCTCATGAAGGGCTTCATTAATGAGCGGTATATTGTTTGTTGATAAATTATAATCAGAATTTTAGATACATTTTCTTCTCCTATGGGATGTAAGGGTCATCAGCATCCATTTGTTCTGGTCCTCCGCATCTTCCCCTTTTATACTGACCGCCTGCATGTCCTCACTCACCACATCTATTAACCTGCTCTTTGGCTTTCTCTATATTTCTTGCCTGGCAGGTCCATCTTCACCTTCTCTCATTGTCTCCTCTGCACATGCCTGAGCCAACATGTATCACTCCTCTGACTTTGTCTCCAAATCGTCCAACCTGAGCTGTTCCTCTAATGTACTCATTCCTTATCCCGTCTACACCATCTGTCCTTTCATCAGTGCCTCCCTCTCCAACCTATAGAACACTGATGGTCTCAGAAACGTTCATAAACCTTCCTTTTCACTCTTGTTGGTACCCAATTATCTCTGCCATTCTTCTCCACCAATTCCAACCTGCCTGGACCCTCAGGTTCCCCCTCTGATCTGCTTACCCCAAGTATTTAAACACCTTCCCTTTCACTGATACTCCCTTCAGCTAACCATTTTTCCTTCTGACCACTCTCCTTCTCTTCCTTTTCTCATCCTGCCTCTGTACATGCCTTCCTCCTCTTCTTTTTGTCCTTCAGCCAACAGAACTCCACTTTCAACCCCCACCTTTTTGGCTAGAAGTACTGGTGGCGGTCCTGGGCCTTGACTGATCCAACATAGAAGTCTGTAATGTTGATCTGACAAATGTTTTACACGGGGTTCCCTTCACTCCCTTCACATCCCCTTTACACTGGATACCTTCATGATGTTGTTATTTAAATAAGCTGTTTGATATTGTAGTGTTTTTATCATGCGATATGAGTAGCTTGACCAACCTCTGCAGTTTTCAATGAGATGTTTCATATGTTCATTTGGGTAAGTCTTGGCATTGCAACCATTTGATCAACAATAGGACAGGCCAGTCTATAATCGTGGTTAACTAATGTGTGTCTGCATGTGTGTGTATCCCTCAGATTAAGAACAAATGATGCATTTATTTTGAAAAATATTAGAAATACTTAAAGCTTTAAATGGAAATAAGATTGATTTTCAGTATTTCAGTACCGGGTGGCGGTGGTCTAGTGGTTACACATACTTGACTATGGCTCAAGAGGTCCCAGGTTCGAATCCCACATCTGGCACTATCACCACTGGGTCTCTGAGCAACACTCTTAACCCCGAGTGTCTCCAGGGGGACTGTCCCTGTAATTAGGACACGGAAGTCGCTCTGGATAAGAGCGTCTCCTAAATGCCGCAAATGTAAATGTATTTTCTAGCCCATAGTTAGGCATTGTTTAACCACAAAGGCTTAAACTATTGGATTTGAAGAAGATATTTTTATTTACTATTGTGGATGGATGAAAGTAGAAGAAAGGGGGGCGTGGCAGAGTGATGTCGTGTTCTTATTTCAGTGAAATGTAGAGGAGATTGATGATGGTTTGGTGTGTTTTGGGGGATGAAGATCTGGAAACTTCAAATTGAAGGAATAATGAAAAATAAAACCAAAAAAAACTCACTCTTCAGCATCACCCAGTTACTTTTAGTTTACATATCTTTGGACAAAATGGCATTCTTCAGTAATATAGTGAAGCCTAACATTCTTTAAAAGTTGTGCCAAAATACTATATCCAGTCCAAAAAAGGAAAATGTTTTGACTTGGCCTTTCCAGTCTCCAGATCTTTCACATGTGGGATAAGCGGCGCTGACAAGACCATCCAGCAAATGAGACAAAACTGTTTGCATGCTTGAAGAGGCTCTGGGAGCTTTGACACAGGTTTCATAATCCTCTAAAAGGTCCACCCTTTCCTTTGGGAGTGATGATTTGCTTCTTTAAAAACAATCCTGTTTTTCTCCTTTAGTGAAATATTTATCAATATAATTTTTCAATATGACTTTCCTAATAGCATTTAGCTGTGTTGTAAGCTGGGTTAGGAGTGCACACATCTGCTTCAGTGCACGGGGTCACTCAGACTAATGCATAAAGAAGTATACTGTACGAGGCCGAAATGCACCAGGATTATGCTTTTGTTTCTATTTTAGCTGCTGTCTGGAAAAGGCTCCAGTTGTTTATCACTGCTTTTGTTTAATAGATGAGAATTTTCCGTTTACTTTTTCATGCATTATAACCACCTCTCTCTCTCTCTCTCTCTCTCTCCATGGCTTGGCTATTAATAATTCAGCTATGTTGGGAAATGGGGAGGAAAGAGACCAAAATAAACCCTGATGTGTATAACTGTGTTAGTTTGTGGTTTCAAAATAGGCTGAAGAAACACAACATTTCTCCATAGATGGCCTATTTCTGTTTTGTAGCCTAATTTTTGTTATTTTGTTCATTTTGTTCTAAAAAAATAAAGTTCGTAGGATTGACATCCATAAACACCCCAGAAGTGCATGCTCAAAGTATTAATACGGCAGTATAAGGAAAGTAAGGGTGAGTCTAAGGGATGGGGCTACAGGATCTCACAAACAGTTAATCTTCTGTGCAGTTGCCTGAAAGCTAGCCAGGCTTGACCAAACTCACTTAAGGACAGTGGTCCTCGTGGTCCCAGACCAGTACCTTGCCCTGAGGTACTCTTGAGCAAGGTACCATCCCCATCACTGTTCCCTTGGCGCTGGATATATCACCTAGCGGTGGCCTAGTGGTTAGGGACTAGGCCCCAGGATCAGAAGATTGTGGTTTCAAATTCCTTACCAGTAGGTTGCCTGAGGTGCAAGGTACCTTTGTGCTAGGTACTGTCCCTGTCACTGCTCTCTGGGCACTTTTCAATAGCAGTAGCAAAACATGTGTCTGTTTGTGGGTAAAATGCAGAGGTGTAATTTCGTTGTGGTTCACTGTGTGTTGTGCTGTGTTTCACAATGAAAAGAATGGTAAATTTCACTTAACTTGCTGGCTGGTGGTGGTCCAGTGGTAGGAAATTTTCAAAACACTTAACCCCAACTTGCTCCAGGGGGACTGTCCCTGTAATCAGGTATTGGAACTTGCTCTGGAGAAGAGTGTCTGCTAAATGCCATAAATGAAATGAATCAGCCCCCTGCAAGTGTGTGTATGACTGAGGTTGCATTTCATTGTGTTTCACAATGCCAAAATAGTCACTTTCGCTTTAGGGCGTTGGCCGCGTGAGCAGAGGATCGGGGGTTCGAACCCCTTCCCAATAGGTTGCCCTGAGGTACCCTTGAGCAAGGTGCCGTCCCCGTCACGCTCCTCCCTGGTGACCTCACCAGGGTGTTTCCCGTCCTTCGCCCTGTGTGAACTGGGATGGACTCCAGCACTCCCCCGAGACCCCGCTTGGGACAAGCGGCAGAAAATGAATTAATGAATATAGCACAAATTGCTGGATTGAAAAGTTCATGCTGGCTATCATTTTAATAGGTTTAAGAAATTGCAATGCATTACAGCTTCCTGCATATGTAGCTCTGTAACCATGGACCAGTTATGTGCCCATGCTGACCCCGTTCACAGCCGAAAGCTGATTCAAAAAGTTATTGTTTTTTTCAATTGTGGTTGGTCAGATGCATTTGCATGGTTAAGAGATGACACTGGGATGCAGTATGCTAAAAATACAAGCTAATTGAGGTAGTCTAATGGTCTGGGCAATGTTCTGCTGGGAAACCTTAGATCTTGGCATTTATGTGGATGTTTCCAGCTACTATTAAAATGTTGTACAGGATGTCCACACCTTCATGGCAATGGTCTATTTAAGCAGGATTTGAGGAACATGACGAAGATTTGTTGACCCCCAAATTCCCAGGATTTCAGCACAATTGAGAATCTGTGAGATGTGCTGAGCAAACAAGTCTGGTCCATGGAGGCCCCACCTCGCTCCAGTTCGCTGCTTACTTCTTAGTGCAAGATCGCATCGGAGTTTTTGCCTCAGCTGATCAAGTGAAACAAGATTTCAGAGCTGGTTTTACATTCATAGCTGACCTGTTTATGTGTATGTACACATAATTCACCAGCAAATTAAATTGTACTTTGGAAACATTAATAACTACAGAATTCCCTTCCTTCATTTAAAGGTATCAGAATTGATTTGAGAACATTTTATTATTATTTTTTCTTTACATAAGCAGGCCACTGTTAACAGTTAAACACTGTTTATCATTCGAGTGACCGAGTATTAACATTATTTTTAAATAATATACATTGTCATTGAAGGAATGATCATAATGGAGTCATTGTTTCATCTCCATAAAATCAAGCCCTGTGCTGATCTCCTGCAACTCTCTGTAGCACCTGAATAGATATCTCTTTGAATTCTTAGTTCTTCGAATTTAAATTCCCTCCATCTCTTTTGCTCTCCCTTTGTTTCTTTTGGTCAGCAGTAATTAGAGTGCTGAAGAACAGAATAGAGGAGAAAAATAATGCAGGGAGGAATGCTGTTACTTTGTGGGCCAGCTCTCTGGCTGGAAAATTGCTTATATCAGAATATGTGCTGAAGCTGAACCTTTTTTTTTTTTTTTTTTCCTTCTGTTCTTATGTGCTTCGCTGGTTCTTTTCAGGTCCTGAGACCTGAAACATGTGCCATTGTGGACACACACACACAGGACTTGTGTGTTTGCATGTGACAGCTGATAATCCCTTCATTGTGAGCAGCTGCCTGAAGTGGCCTTGGCTGTGGCCTGCTGTGTCATTGCTTTGGTTCTTAAGAGTGATCTCTGCTCTAGACCCCACACATTAGAACGAAAGATCCCCCACCCTCAAATCTGATACCAGCCAGAGTTATTCTTTAACTTGGATTTTTATATATATATATATATATAATATAAAATATCTCCATCCCTTGTAAATGGGTGGCGGTAGTGGTAGGGTACTTGCCTATGGCTCAAGAGGTCCCAGGTTCAAATCCCACCTCTGGCACTAGCACCACTGGGTCCCTGAGCAAAACCCTTAACCTTGAGTGTCTCCAGGGGGACTGTCTCTGTAATTAGGACACTCTGTAATCAGGTTGCTCTGGATAAGAGCGTCTGTTAAATGCCGCAAATGTAAATGTGTTATGCAAGTGATGGGGATTTAAGCATTCTGTGTCATTTAAACGACACACAAGTACTACTGACTTGCTGTTTGACACATTATGTTCAGCATTTAAACCTCATGCCAGGAAAGAAAAAGGTACAGTACTGTGCAAAAGTTTTAGGCAGGTGTGAAAAAATGCTGTAAACAAAGAATGCTTTCAAAAATGGAAGTGTTAATCATTTATTTTCATCAATCAACAAAATGCAGTGAAGGAACAAAAGAGAAATCTAAATCAAATCAAAATCAAAACAGCATCAGTTCTTCTAGGTACACTCGCACACAGTTTTTGAAGGAACTCGGCTGGTCGGTTGTTCCAAACATGACTGTGTTTCAACCTCCGTGTGACACTGATGATCATCAGCACCTGTTTGGTAAAATTGATTGATCATACACCGACTATAATCCTACAAAATCCCTGACTTTGTGCAAGTGTACCCAGAAGAACTGATGCTGGTTTGAAGGCAAAAGGTAGTGACACCAAATATTGATTTGATTTAGATTTCCCATTTTTGTTCATTCCTGCTGTAATGCTGTAGACAGAAGTCTTGAGCATGCAGCTTGTGAGTCAGTGTCTGTCTTTGTCAGGGTTGTACATTTGTGTCGGGATGGTGGTGGTCTAGTGGTAGGATAATTGCCTATGGATCTATGGCTCATTAATTAATCCAGCGACTTTCAAAATGCTGTTTTGCAATACATTTGATGATTTGTAAAAAAAGCGTGTTCTGACTAAATGTGTTATTGCAAAATTGTGGCCAGCCATGCCAGTGGGCAGCTCACGTTTTAGTCAAACTCTAGACCTCTATGTCAGGTGCTTAGTTGGGGGCAGTCCTACTGTTTAGTAGTGGTAACAGTTGGTCATCTTGAAAAGTTTACAGATTTATGTTGATGCTAAAAACAACAAACATTACAGCAGATGGAGTCCTGCAGGGCTGGAGGGCTGGTGTCCTGCACAGCTTGGTGATTTCCCTGCTCAAATACACCTGGTTCAGCTCACCTGATGATCCCCAGGTTTAGTGAGTGTGTTTGATGAGGCAACTACCAAAGTATGCAGGACAACGGCCCTTCAGGCCTGGAGTTGCTTCCCCCTGCATTATATTATCAATGTAATATCACTCATATCAAGGTTCGTAGTCTAACTTTGTGATTAAAAAAAAATAGAATAGAATTCAAATAGAATCTGACTGAATTTTTGCTTCACGTGTTTTCAGTTGGCTTTTACACATGCTAAACATTTAATCCTGGAAACTTCATGAGTGTCCTACAGATTGCAAAGTTTAATGGTTGACCTGCTGCGAGTTCATTTCATTCAACTCCACCGATAATTCCAATACTGTTATAGGATCCCTTTATGAATTGAGCTGGATGTGAAACACGAGGTAAGATATAAAACTCTGCAGACCAAAATGTCCTGGAGTTTTAATATTTGCATTTAAATTAACAGCTCTTTTCAGAATATGACCAGCGTCTTATGTTTGGGCACCTAAAATACAATGCAAATGTGGAGTGAAAAATATATATTCTGGCCAAAGTGCATAATCAGATTTTAGCTATAAAATTTTTAAAGCATGATGATGCGTAGCATGAGAGGATGTGTGATATGTAGAACTCGTAGCAAATGATGAGCCTCAGCATAATTTGAAACCAGCTTTATTCCAGTGCCTTGCTTTGAGCTGTAATTTATGGGAGCGCTTATGGGATGTTGGCCAAAAGCCACTTGAAATCCAGTGTTTGTGGGGTTTGGTTAACCCACTGGATGGCTGAAGTTCTGCATCAAAGAGTGCTTGCTTGTCTAGCTTTAGAATCACCTCTAATGGGAATTCTAGTATGGAATGAAAGTATGCCGTGGTAGTGTGCCCCAATATGGTATGCAGATGGTGCAAAAAATGGTTCTATGTAAAATGTTAGACTAGATATAAGACTTTATGAACAAGAGATATAAAGAGCACAGACGTGTGTGGGTTGGTAGATGTTCCTCTTGTAAACTGAAAGGAATATGCATGTCAATGCTGGTCTTTCCTTCAAAACATAACATTCTTTTCCTTTTAAAGAGTTTTCACTTGAACAGAGGTAACTATTAGCTTTTTATTTTTTACTAGTGACTTGCTTTTACTCCTGAGTGATGTCTTGTGTGGATGTATAATACGGACTAATCTTAAAATGAATGGAAAAGCTTATGCTCATCAGTGTAGCTTATGCTACATACAAGCTCCATATTGACACAGCATGAAAAAATATATACTATTTTCATTTACCTTCATCCATTTACATGAGTTCAAACTTTTTTTTTTTTTTTTAAAGACCCTTGCAGTTGAACTCTAGATCCACTGATGGAAGTTGGATGCACCAAAGTTCCCCTTTCCCTAATTCAGTTCTTCGGACATCATCAAAAAGGGCAAACCTGTCTCCATAAGCCTGAGCAAAAACCTTTTCCAGAGTGCTCTCAGGCTGGTGTGAAGGTTTACATTTCTACAAGACAATGACCAGATGCTCACTATCAAGGAAACGACTTCAGGTAAACTCCAAGGCCATTAGTGGCCCAGTCAGAGTCCGGGTCTGAACCCAATAGATCATTTGATAATGGCTCTCCATCGATGCTCGTTATCCAGCCAGTTTGGGCTAAACGGACTCTAAAGAATGGCAGAATCTTCTAAAAGCAAGGTGTGGATCTTTTCCCAGAAAACTTGAGGTTGTCATTGCTGAAATTTGAATAATTATGGAGCATTTATTTTTTTAAGAATAGATATACAAAACAGTCAAAAACCTGTTTTTGCTTTATATCTACCATAAATGACTCTTTCATGAATTCTTCCTCTACTTCTACTACTTTTCCAGTTCCTGTATAACATCCCTGTATAATTTTAGCTTTGATCTTTTACACTTTTAGCAAAGACTTATGATGCTCTCATTCTGAGCTGAGATCAAAATCAGTAAGAGTAGTTCTACTTTTTTGTGTGTTTTATGCATCCAGAAACAATCTGAACAGTATATTCTCTCTTACACATTGTTTTCTCCTTGTAGCCTTTAGTTAGATTTTACAAATTCCAAAGATATAATCTCTGATGGGTAGTGCTGTGGGTATGAGAGCGAGTACAGTACATTAAACTGACTAAAGCTTGAGTCCAACTGTGTCCTATAAATGTCCTGTACGTTAGAATATCTTCATTAAACAACAAAACATTGTCATTTGGGCCAGTGTGTATTTTTAAACCCTATACATAAAAACAGCAGCCCTGCAAGCTTTAACACTAATTAAACATTACGTTTTAAATATTATGCACCACTTCAAACGGGCCTTTTAATGACAGCAGTTTGGTTTTTAGCGCATAGTTTTTGATCACCTCATTCATATTGTGGATTTTAAGCTTCCGATTCAGTAAAACAGAATCCATTTTGAATTAAACAGCTGGTGCTATTGCAATTTTGTGTAAGAGCTCAAAATTGCCAGTGTTCAACAATGTACACATAATGTGTGACACTAATTCTGTAGAGTGTTTTTTATATCCTGATCCATCAGAAGCACTCTGAGGTAACTAAACTGTATTATTTCCAGAGATATTGAATTTTTTTGCTTCACTGAAATGGGGATTAGTGCATGGCATGTAAGCATGCTGTGTTCAACGCATGCTGTAGCCGCTCATCCATCAGGCATCAGAAAGAGATATTGCATAATTTCCCTGTGAGTTCACTCATTGCTGTAAGAACCGGTTCAGCTGACAGCTTCTCCAAAGAGCAAATGAAGGCTGTATTTGCAAAGGTTTAGTTTGTTTGTAATGATGCAACCATTGTTATGATAACAATTCACTAACAATAGCTTTATAAAATGCTGTCTCGTTAAAGGGAAAGTTCATTTTCAGTCTGAAAACCTAAAAGAATTGGATAGCTAGCTAACAATCACTCAACTGTACTTTGATAATGAAGACTTTTTTCTGAACTGCAACACGCGATCAGTTGCATTATTAATCCTGTCCTTACACACGTTACACCCAGCTGTCTGACTGCTGCAGTCTTTAATTGTGAGAGCAGTGTGAGATGGAGGGATTCACCAAAGAATAGGTGCCGCTATTGCCAAAGTGGAGTACCGCCAGGGTTCTGCTGTTTTTAGTGATTAAAATACAGGGACTGAAAGTGTAGAAAAATGAGTCTGTCCTTGTTCTCTTTTCTTTTCTTCTGTTGATTGTCCATGTATTGTCCAAGAATTAAGCTAAAGAGACTTGTTGCTCTGGCTGTTGAGAAATATGAGGTAAGCTAATCTTGAAAGAAATGGAAAATGAAGAGTGAAGGCATGTGTGAAGGGAGAAAAGAACAGAGAAGTAATAGACAAGAGGTGGTAACAGTGTGTGGTTGTTCCCTCCTGCCTGCCGGTCAGATTTAGGTCAGTAGCGCTGATGAGGGAGGAGAAGGGGACAAAGGTAGCCTAGGATTCCCATAATGAGCAGACTAGTGCCTACTGTTTGAGCTTTTACAGACAATGGATGCTGTTATAATGAGACACACACACACACACACACACACACACACTGTCATAACCAAGGCAACTTTACAGACAATGAGATATTCATGTGAGTGCACATTCCACTCAAATTAGTGTACACTTGCCTAGTTAAACCTCAGAACCGTTTTTGAGCTTTGAACTGCCACATGATGACTTAGCCTAAGTTCTGCTGAAATTATCATAAATATGGCAGTTTTCCACAGAATGGCTAGAGCATGCCTTTTTTTTTTTTTTTTTTTTTTTTTTTTTTTTTTTTGGGCAAAGAGTCACTTTTTTAGTGTAGTTGCATTCACTAGATACATTTCTTGGTGAAACTGTAGTATAAATAAATTGGCATTATAGAATGCAATTGAATAAGAAGACATTCACAAACTGTACATTCACTTTATACACTGTGGATATGTGTGTGTGTGTGTGTGTGTGTGTATATAGAGAGAATATACAGCTAAATAGATGATTACTTATCTCTATAAACGAGTGCAAATGTGTAAAGAGACCAATCCCCAGAGAGAGTTTTAGAAGTTGCTTAATTTCAACAGTGCCTTTCTCAAGGATTTGCAGAAGTACATCCGGCACAGTTCCCCAGCTGGTAGAAGGTAAATTACCCAGTGGATGGTGTAGAGTCTTTTAACTAGCCATTGATAAGGATCCCTCTTAGTCAGAGTGAGATTGTCTAGGCTGACCCATGTTCAATTTGTGCTCACAGTGTGCATGTGAGCATCAGAAGTGGACCTTGGAATAATGGAAGAAGGTGCCCTGGTGTGATGAATAATGTTTTTGACATCATGCGTTCAACTGCGTGAGTGTTTGTGGGACCAGAATGCACTGTGGGATAAAGTTGAACTGGCTTTTAAGCAGTCTGGTGCTATGGGAAATGTGCTGTGGAACACTGGGTCCTGGCATTCACTTGGATTTTACTTTGACTCATATCATCTACCCAAACATTGCTTCAGACCAAGACTCAAAGAATCTACTGCTAAGTCTTGGTGTCTGAAAGCTCAGCATACCAGGACTGGTCTTGAAGAGTCCTAGCATCAGAGCTGTTTTAGCAGCCCAAGATACTTAATATTAAGCAGTTTTAATGTTATGGCTGATTGGGGTATAAAGTGAAAGTGATAACCCTTGTCATTGCAAGGTCACAGCACAGCACACGTGAACCACAACGAAATTGGACCTCTGCATTTAACCCATGCACACAAACACCATGCAGTGGGCAGCTATTGAAAGTGCCCGGGGAGCAGTGACTGGGATGGTACCCTGCTCAAGGGTACCTCAGGGCAACCTACTGGTGAGGGAATTGAACCCACAATCTTCTGATGCGGGGGCAACTCCCTAACCACTAGACCACTGCTGCTCAAAAAACTGCTTAATGCTGAGGCAACAGTTAAGGATGTACCTATACCTATATATATATATATATATATATATATATATATATATATATATATATATATATATATATATATATATATATATATATATATATATATTTCACTCATATTCATTTAACATTCCCATACATGGACTTTAAATGTGAAGAAAAGTGAAAGTGACAACCCTGGTCATTGCGAGGTCACAGCACAGCACACAGTGAACCACAACAAAATTGGGACCCTGCATTTAAACTGATGTGCATACAAACATCTGCAGCAGTGGGCAGCTATTAAAGCTTTTCCTGAGCAGTGGGATGGACGGCACCTGCTCATGGTACCAGGGCAAACTTTATTGAAGGGGTTCGAACCCCCAATCATGTAGCCAACGCCCTAACCACTAGGCTGCTGCTGCTCTAAATGTCAGCATTTCACTAGAATATAAAGGGGATCCAGGACTGCTAAGGTTTGGAATATATAGGAGAGAGAGAGCATATATATATATATATATATATATATATATATATATATATATATATATATATATATATATATTATTATTATTATTATTATTATTATTATTTTTTTTTAAACCCAGTTTTCTCCAAATTTTAGTCATAGCTAACTACTACACATACTGGTATTGCTCATAATTAAAATGTCAGAATATAGGAAATACAGAATCTTATTCCTGACAGTGATGACTTCTTTGATTCTTACACAAAGAATATGATGACTTCACCCAATACAGAGTGCAGTTCTGCTATGCTGGATATGAGGAGATTTAAATCCTCAGTGGAAATGTATCAACTGCTGGGACCTTAGTGAGTCTTTCACGGAGGCTGTGATAGGCTCACACGTGATGCACACTTCTTGTCTTATCATGCCCAGGCTTTTGGCTACGAGGAAATGTTGTTTTCTACACGTTCAAAGTGAGATGGAGTGTGAGAGAGCGACGTGCACACACAGCCCTTAAATGTTGTGCACCAGACTTTTCAAGTCTAGCTTTCTATAAACAGTTGCTGAAATAGTTTAGTTAATACTAATGTTGTTCCATATGGAGGCTGGCTCTTCTACTACCGAGGCATTGTGGCCAGAATGGCATGACATATGAGAGACGCAGGAAAACGAAGGAAAAAGCACAATCAAATTAAGCAAATAGGTAATGAGTCAAAAATGATGAACTATATTAATAAAACCACAGACATTTTCATATAATAAAGATGGCAAAGGCAAAAGAACTCAGAAAAGCATTGTATTCTTAATGCTCTGGCATGTATGAGATATATATATATATATATAAAATAAATACAAAGTTCTAGCTGTATATATATATATATATATATATATATATATATATATATATATATATACAGCTAGAACTTTGTATTTATTTTATATATATATATATATATCTCATACATGCCAGAGCATTAAGAATACAATGCTTTTCTGAGTTCTTTTGCCTTTGCCATCTTTATTATATGAAAATGTCTGTGGTTTTATTAATATAGTTCATCATTTTTGACTCATTACCTATTTGCTTAATTTGATTGTGCTTTTTCCTTCGTTTTCCTGCGTCTCTCATATGTCATGCCATTCTGGCCACAATGCCTCGGTAGTAGAAGAGCCAGCCACTCGTCAGAGAGTAGTGGGAGTATAAAGTACAAAAGTGCTGAACTGTTTTCATTAGCCTTGCCTAACCGTTATTAAACCCCCAAATGATCACTTTACTCAAATGGTGACAGTTCTGTTAAATGTTACAAACAATCTGCTCTTTATTAGGGGAAATGGCCTCGACTGACAAGTTACAAACCATGCAATGTGTTGGATGCATTGAAAAAAGATTAAAAAAATAAATAAAATTTAGGTTTAAAAGAAAAACCTTACCGGGCCAAGATTTCCAAGTCAGGAGGTATGAGTGGGAACACAGTGTTCACAAGTAGTTTTTGCATAATTACCACACATCATAATCAGCAGGGATTCATGATGATGAAAAAAATGACAATATCGGCTGCTTTTATTGGAAAATTACATGTATCTGTAATCTGATGGTGATATTTCAGACTGATGGTTACTAATGCACTTAGAGCAGAATGTTGTTCAGGGAATGTTATGTATGTATTTGTGTTCTGCACTGGAAACCAACACAGGCACTTATTCAGGGCACAGATACGTTTGGTCCTTACTGTAAGCCCTGCTCAGTGGAAATCACCTTTAATCCTTACCTTCCAAGTGTTACTGCACTCTATACGCCTCACAGAAAAGCTACGTGTAAAATGGTTAACGCTGACCCAGTTATTTCTGAGCTATAAGAATGCTCCAACACTAATCGGTGTTTGCGGCGGGCTTTCTGTCTGTCTGAAAGACCACAAGGACAATTTCAGAACGTGAACTCCTGACAGTGGACTCCTTGAAGTTATTGAGTTCAAATGTAACTGTTTGATGATGTCACAAAAGATGTCTAAGCATAGTATTGTGAATGGAGAGACGATTAGGGGTTATTAGAGGTTAAACCCTTCTACTACAAAGCAAAGACTGTTTTATAAACAATTGGAGTCTGGTGTTCATTTTTATGTTTGGAGAGTTTAAATCACTGTCTCTTGGTTTTCTATCTTCTTGTTGATTGTGGTGGTGAAGCTGGAGCCTGACTGCTCAGTGTGGATTGTGCTGTAATGGCGGAGCTGCCAATTGGCTACAGGGAGTATAGAGCCGCCTCACACCAGCCCAAGTTCCTCCATTGATAAAATAGCGACACTGTCGATAAATAATGCCCTTTCTTCCGCTATCAGATCCAAACAATGAGTCTGTTCATGCCTGGAGAGTTTACTGTAACCTTTCTCACAGGCCGCTGCAGAAAAGGGTTTATTGGTCAGGCTGCTAAATGCCTGCCAGATTCAAATAAGGCTGCATAGTAAAGCAAATTTTATCCCTCTCTTTCACTCCCCCTTTATCTCTGTCCTCTGGACATGATTTACTATAGACTGTCTTATCCTCCCTTTCTTTCAGCCCTGGAGAAGTCATTGCCCATGTTGTTATTCTTGTGTCTTTTAAGCGTTTACCTATAGTACCGTGTCATATTTCACCCCTTTATCTGTGTATTTGAAGTCTTTATCTGACTTCCTTTTGAATAATGTCTCTTCTCATATTAGTTTACTGGATTGTATTTCAAAAGTCAGTTTTATGTAACTTTTGTCCTTCGGTCTGAGTTCTATTCATTTATTATATTATTGGATGGCTTTTTCTTACTTAGTTAATTGTTTATCTGTGATGTTTTTTTTTTTTTTTTCCTTCATCTTATTTTACACTTGGTGAAGGAGTAGGTTTCGTGTTTTGAAGCAGCATGTTCCAGCTTTGACTGCCTTTTTTTTTTTTTGGATGCTGTCTATTGAATTGCTTTCTTAAATGGTATGTAGGCCTATCACAGCTATTACTTAATCGTCTGATCGCATTTATCTGGGCTACTAGCAAGATAAATGAAATGAAATGAAATTTTTCAGACACGTCGTGTGTCCAATGATTATCATGAGGCGTTTGATAACTGTTTGTGAGTAATGTTAATTTGTTTATTTGAGCTGGAGCTGTCTGTCATCATTTGGGAAATACAAAGTGCAGATACATAGCAAGATAATTAATCAGCCCGTGTGACCCATTTTAGGCTTGAACTTTAATATTTGGCAGTTAATTTTGACTAACATTTTACTTAATAAGCTGCCGTGACCTTGACCTGTCTTCCAGGGCTGACTGGGTGACCACGGTCTATGAAAGCAGGAACCTATGTGCCTCATGGCTGTTGGTGTTGCCTTGCACGGGTGATGCACTGTAACTTTTTTTGTTTATCTTTTGGAAAGTATGGGCTTTGGAGGAACTTGAGCAACACACTCACTGTTCCAGTCAGCTAACACTGATGTTATCTGGCACTAAAAACCTTCACCATAGTAATGGTGAAATGCCTTGGATTCTAAAGGTGGTGGCGGTCTAGTGATAGGACACTTGCCTACAGACTGAGGTCACAGGGTTGAATCCCACCTCCAGCACTGCCACCATTAGGTTACTGAGTAAGACCCTTAACCCCAAGTTGCTTCAGGCAGACTGTCCCTGTTATCTGGAAATAGAAGTGGCTCTGGATAAGGCTAAATGCCATAAATGTAAAACGTAAACTAGGGTGAAAGTGGAAGGAAAAGGCCAAGTGATAAGGGCCATATACTCATTGTGTGTGTGTGTGTGTATATATATATATATATATATATATATATATATAATGTATGTATGCATGCATGCATTGAGTCTAAAGTGATTTAAGTAGATGCAAATTAATCATTGTAGCCTCTTAGAGTCCATACATGTAATCATTTCTGTAGGTAAGTGCTTTATGGGTTTCAGCCAGGACTGCATTCAGAACAATATCAGGCAGAGGTCATTTACATCAGTCTCTAATAGACATCAACAAATACAGTCTATTTAATTCAATAAGAAAAACAAAACCTAGCCATAACAAACCAGGACTGAACCACACAAATGTGCTTTTTGAGGTTGAAAAAAGGACCAAAAAAATGAAATCACTGCTTTATGTATCGCAGATGTGTCTAACCAGTACTGACACAATTGTTTTGTCCTTTTTTGATTCTCTGCCACCAGTCCGAGCAGAGTGCTGCTTGGAGAGTGCTCTGTGCAGACAGATAGATGAGGTAATGCAGAAGTGGCACAATTACTGATGGCCTTTCACTTTGACCTACTTGCTCTTGCCGTTTGCACTTAACAGGTATACTCTGAGTTAGGCAGAAGCAAAAAAAAGAAAAAAATGTTCAATGTGTTGTTATGTAATGGTCTCTGAGAGAAGCATGTAAGCAAGACAAGGGCCCAACTTCTGAAATGTTGTGATTGTTATTGAACTTAAAAGTACAATAACAAAAAGAATTTGAGTCGTCATTTAAAGTGTTCATAATTAACAGAGTCATTAATTTGTTAAACAAGGCTGGTTCAGCTTGATTGGATTCAAAGATTAAGTTTGAATTGCCAAATATGTCTGTTCTCAGTTTATTTTTGTATTTAGTTTTATTATTGGCTAACATCATTTGGGTCTTTTAAGAGAGTTTTCATGGCATATTTTCTTTTGCCATTGTTGGTATTGCTCTGTGTTCATCATGGTGGTTCAATTAAGATTAAATTAATAAAAAAAATAAATGAATAAAACAAATTGTTTGACAGTTTGTGTTTGTATTGTCCACTAAAGATGTCCACAAACCGCCTCGTCTTCATGTGCTTCAGCCTATGACAACACTTGAGTAAGTTATTTGTAGTGATGTGCAGTAGTAGGGCAGGATGCTTGGAAATCAGTGCTTCAGTACCTTCATAAATGATGTATCTCTTAATGGTGCAGCCCTGATTGCTCCTACAGAGATTTCTTCACAGTTTTGTGGCCAAAAGATGACTTTACATGCTAATTTAGTGGAGTCATCTGCACAATGGAAGTGGTGTTACAGTGAACCATTACATCTGTGATCAGAATGTGATTCCAATGCATCCGTTTCAAGAGTTAAACAAGCTCTGGTCCTGTAGGTTTGCATGGAAGACAGGAAATGAAAGACCCTGGCAAGAGGGTATGGTAGGAAATTATGTTTAAAATTAACTCTTTTAATTTACTGTATTTTATACAGTATTTGATAACCCTTTAGATCCTGTAACTGGAAATCCAAGATAATATTTTGTCTGTTTCATTCTAAAATGTTTTTTCCAGGCAAATTTGTATTACCATTTAGCAGAGACTCTTATCCAGAGCCTCTTCTAATTCCTAACTACAGGGACAGTCCCCCTGGAGCAACTTGGATTAGCTAATATACACACACAGAGTACTGTGCAAAAGTTTTAGGCAGGTGTGAAAAAATGCTGTAAACAAAGAACGCTTTCAGAAATATAAATAATGATTGTTTATTTTTTATCAATTTCCAAAATGCAAAGTGAGCGAACAAAAGAAAAATCTAAATCAAATCAATATTTGGTGTTTCTACCTTTTGCCTTCAAACCAGCATCAGTTCTTCTAGGTACACTTGCTCAAAGTCAGGGATTTTGTGGATTATAGTCGGTGTCTGATCAACCAATTTTACCAAACAGGTGCTGATGATCATCAGTGTCACACGGAGGATGGAACAACCTACCAGCCGAGTTCCTTCAAAAACTGTGTGCAAGTGTACCTAGAAGAATTGATGCTGTTTTGAAGGCAAAGGGTGGTCACAGCAAATATTGATTTGATTTAGATTCTCTTTTGTTCATTCACTGCATTTTGTTGATTGATGAACACTTCCATTTCTGAAAGCGTTCTGTTTACAGCATTTTTTCCCACCTGCCTAAAACTTTTGCACAGTGCTGTATAATATGAAGCGACTAAAATAACTATAAAAGCACATGGCTTTTATTCACACTGTTGAGTATGCCTTCAGTAAATTTGTGCTCAAAAAGCTGATTCTTGGAGATCATAGATTTGAATTCATTATTTTTGAATTGATTCATCAATTCAGAGAACTTGTGACCAAACTACTTGAATCCAATGATTTTAGAGATTTACACCTGGTAACACATGGTCCTTTTGTCTGGTTTACTCGATGTTTTCTCGAAGCAAACGCTACATGTAGGAGTCGTACAAGCCTTGCAGAGTTTTTCAGCCAGCAGCTGGACATGCTCTCGTGTTATAGTCTTAACCAGGCAGATTCAGGGTGGTCTTTGTGATCGCACATCGTGTGCCTCTGTGATGTGCAGTTGGCTGCATTTTTCACAAGACTGAAGATGTGCCGTGCTGAAACATTGACAGTTTGCCTGACCAAACTGGAGGAAGTCAACACAGCATACTTTCCGTCATACTTAAGAAGAGGGAAATGATCTTGATACATAGTGTTGCCAGTTTGGCAGAGATCTTTAAAAATGAAGCCATCTGTTACAAATTTATGAATACACGCTGTGACTAAAAAAGGGGAAAGAAATTTATAGTGGAGTAGCCTGGCTAACAGACGTGTATTGACTGTAGTAAAGCAGGCCAGTCATGTCCTTGTAATGTAAGGCAAATGGCCCCACCTAGTGGTCTAATGTTTCTAATGAAAGCAGTTCTAATACAGTAGTCTTTCTGCAGTGTTACAACATTTTTCTAAATGTGTTTTTCTGAAAATAGCCGAGACACTTTGGGGAGTGATTTAAAGTGTTTAAAATTAAGCCTTTATTGAATCTTAGTGTGTCCCAGTTCAAATGAAAGAAATAAAGTATTACACAAAGGCCTCGGGGCAAGTCAAAATTATTCATTCTGGCTTTTCATGATCAGTAGGAACAGGGAAGTGCCAGTCACTTGGTTACTGTAGACAAATAAAGTCACATGACGGGCCATACTCAGAGGTATACAAGTAGAACAATCCCACACTTATCATTTACTATCAGACCAACAACAGGCACTTCATTAACTGTTTAAATAACCCACTCAATTCTTATATTGAGTATTGATACAGATACAAATACAAATATCCAGATGGCTGAATCAGAGAATTATGTAGACGCTTTTTCAAATATAAGTCATATCTGTTCACCGCTTGTTAAATAATTAAGGTTATGCATCATGTCATGGCACAAAACAGGATTTTTTTTCTTGCTTTGATGGAATATTTGAGCAAACATCAGTGACTGCAGAGGAGTGTCCAGATTCCTTCATCTTGATCTCTCATGGCTTAAACTTTAGATGAATTAACTTTGTCTGTGTATTCACTGAAAATACTACCAGTTATATAAGGAATAAGAAGTGTGTCATCACATTCTGCAAGTTGCAAAAGAAAAAACAAAAAACATAATAGTTAAAGTGAAGTGAAAGTGACTATTCTTGTCATTGTGAAACGCAGCACAGCACAGCACAACAAAATTCAACCTCTGAGTTTCATTTGCATTTGAGGCCTTTAGCAGACGCTCTTATCCAGAGCGACTTCCAGTTCTTCGTTACAGGGACAGTCCCCCCCCCCCCGGAGCAACTCAGGGTTTAGGGTCTTGCTCAAGGACTCAGTGGTGGTAGTGCCAGAGGTGGGATTCAAACCTGGGACCTCTTGATCAAAAGGTCCACAGGCAAGTATCCTACCACTAGACCACCACCACCATTTCAACCATACACACACATGCACCTTGCTCAAGGGTACCTCAGGGCAACCTGCTCGATCTGGGACCAGCTCCCTAACCCACTAGGCCACCGCTGCCCCTGTTAAAGGCATTTTGTTTAGCTTGACAAGTTGGGACAAAGGGGGCAGAAGCAGCAGTTGTCCCCCATTAAAAGTAAAATTGTTCAAAGCTATGAAATGGAGACAGATGATCCGTTGTGTTGACCCCTAAACGGGCGCAGTTAAGCCAGCGCAGTCCCAAGCTCTACACTAAATCGCACGTGTACATGCTGTTAACCTCAGTTCTTCTTGATTAGTGTAGACTGGAATATATTGTACTGCAGTACACACTCTGAAAGAACACGGACTTGTCAAGCAGATGCTCTTTCCAGATCATTCGCAAATCCACAACATTCAGGAAAAACAAAAGTAGTTGAAGTAGAAATCTAGTAAAGTGATAAGTTGCAACCATTTTTGTATTTGACTATGGTCTCCAGCCCCCCACCCCTCCCACCTAAAAAAAAAAAAAAAAAAAAAAAAAGGCACACAGGCGCAAACAGCTGTCCTTTGCTGCTTTATGATTGGCTAGAGGCACGTGGCAAACTCTGTGCTGTATAAAGTCAGGCAGCCGTTTTATAGGTTTCCACATAAATAAGTTTGTGTGTGTGTGTGTGTCTGTGTCCATGCAGTTACATCTTGCTCCCCCTTCATACTGTTCTCCATTACGCCATACTAATATCTCATTTTCAGTAATGAATGCATAAACTTAAAGGGGAATTCCACTCATTTTTCCAGAAAATAGTAACCTCAGTCATTCTGAGTGGTTTCATGTGAAATGTGCCCTTGGTTCCCTTTACCACCAGTGTAATGGATTGCTCATCAGTATGTTTTTATACAATGAATCATTTCACGTCATACCATGTATGTGTTTACCTCTAAATCACACTGACTGAACCGGTTTACCTCTCAACAATGAGCTGATTGGCGGGGGGTTCATTGTGAGGGGTTTTGGCTCTCATATGTATCTTGGAGTAATGGATGCATTAACACTGATATAACATTTCTTATTCTCATCCCAAACAACCTCTCAAAGGAGTGAGAGTGAGGGAATATCTGTTTTATATCTGACCTGGATTTATCCAGATTTAATACCAATACTTAAGATGCATGTAATAACCAGGCATAAAAAAGAATTAAGAATTAATCTTTAAACCAATCAAGCAAATATTATTTTACCAGTGTTGGAAGGATGCACCATTGTGGTAATGTTTTCATTTTTTGCCTGGTGTCTGTATCTTCCTTTTTTTTTTTTTTTTTTTTTTTTCATGGACATATTTACCGTTGCCAGTACAAAAAATGGAATTACCTGAATTTGTGTTGGAGAAATGTAACATTTTATTTTTATGCAGAAATGGATAAACTGCATATTTTATAACATTCTATCCCTGTGTGTTCTCACCTGGAGTGCAGTAAATAAAGTAATTGGCTATGTCTTAAAATGGGTCAGAAAGGAATACTTTGATTATATGGTTTTGCATCCTTACTTTTTGTGTGTGTGTGTGTGTGTGTGTGTGTGTGTGCCCCTTTCCTATAAGAAACAGTATCAGAGCTTAAATATTTGGCACTGCGGTTTATTAACTGGAAGAGTGTGTTTTTCTGTCACCATGAGATTTACACACACTTATATGTCTATGAAAGCAGTGGCCTGTGCACTCCTCCTAAAACAGCATGTGTGCACCAATGAAACGCTTTGCATTTAATGACAGCGCAGCTAAGGTGCAACTTGCTGCACACAGAGGATTTACAAAACCCGAGAGAAGAAAGTTGGGATGAGGGTAAGGCGATGGGGAAGAAAAAAACATGCATAAAAGGCTAAAATGCTAGTGTTGACCTTTCCGTGATCTGTGGTTAGCCTTGTGCCCTTTTTTTCAGTGCAAGTC
This sequence comes from Hepsetus odoe, assembly GCA_017165825.1. NCBI lineage: Eukaryota > Metazoa > Chordata > Actinopteri > Characiformes > Hepsetidae > Hepsetus > Hepsetus odoe. The sequence goes on from CM029378.1 coordinate 6,528,969, forward strand.
AACAAATTGTAAAGTGTCATTTCACCGAACGGAGAAATAAGACATGGATCGATGCACAAAAATGTTGCTTAAGCTTGTGTGCGATTGCAGCAGTAGGTGGCAGCAGTGTGCTGTTATACTGCAGCCTGATGGCGCATAATTGAAACTCCAGCATATCTTTCATTGCAGTCAGGTGTTTGTATTTTTCCTCTTTTTCTGCACATGGCTGCTTATTCCACTAACCTGATACTGTCAGATATAGAGTGCCTGAGCACGAAGGCCAAGCAGTCCCGTCCAACCCCCCCGGCTCTTTCATCCCTGCTCTTCTCTCCATTCCTCTATTTTTCATTTGTTCTTTCAGGCCGCTGGTTACAGGTCTTCGGGGTGATATAAAGGTTTCAGGTGCTTTCGATGCCGCGGCACGGATCCTGGCGCACCCAAGGCCCTGGACGGAAAAGTCAGAATTGGAATATAATTGGGAATGTTTTGGGTGTCTTTTCTGATCTCGCTCTTTCTCTTTCTCTCTCTTCCCTCTCATCAGTAGATGTACTAAGAGATCAGATTCAGACGGATTTAAGAGTTTTAAATGTCTGGGTGTAAAGTGAAAGTAAGTGGACCTCCATGCTTTATGTGTCTGTACAGTTCATTAATGCATGTGTTCTCTCTTTCAGGTGTGTCCATGGCATAACGCCAGTCCTGCAGCTTCTCTCGGAGAGTGGCTGTTTAACCCCATCCTGCTGCTGAATCGTAGGATTGCCAAAGTATCATTGTGGCTACTGTGTAGTGTTCACTAGAAGCGCCATTGTGGTTACCACAACCATGCCGGCCCTCTCTGCTGGAGCAGGCCCCGAGACAGGTAACAGTTTAAGGAACTGAAAGAGCTTAATGTTCAAATACAGGCACACTTTCCCAGCAAACCTGGATGTTTGGGTTGCTGTGCCTAACTGTGTAAGATATATTTATGAATGTTCTCCTTTGCACACATTGTACATGGATGTTCTGCCCCGTTCAGATTCTTTGCATTTCCTCTTGACTCTTTGCATTTCCTAGCCTTCACATGCTCTAGAAAGTATTTCCCTTCAGTATTCTTCTAAGTATTTGTAGAATGTGTAGCATAATTACAGGCTGTAGTTGGTTTGTTTCTTCAAATCATCTGTTAACCCCCTTCACGCTGCTCATTAATGGTTAGAACCACCTGTAGGCAGGTATTATTAGGGTGGTAGATCAGATGGTAGTTGTATGAGTGTGTCCAGCAGAGTTGCTAAAGCTTTTTTTCATCTATTGCTGTTTCTTCCACTTTCTCCTGGTCCTTCTTCAGTGGTCAGTAGCTGCCTGGAGGACACTGTTTTCTGGGTATTTTTGGTTGGAGGACTTTCCTCAGTACAGCATTTGTCTCTGAGGTGTTTAAGACACCAGCATCATTGCTGTGCACACACCAACATGCCACTACTAATTCAGTGTCAGTGCTATGCCAAGGAAGATCCACCACACAAACAATAAGTGCTCGCTGGTGGCCCTGTAAGTGTTTTTACAGTTTAAAAACGAATGAAGGGGGCCAACAAATGATACAGAGAAAATCAGTGGAGCTGATAAAATGGTCAGTGGTCTCATATCCCTGACATTTATGATCAAATGCCATGTTTTAATATGTTTACTTTGTATCTTGGTTGTTGCATTCAGACTTTACTGGATGGATAACGTTTTATTTTTATGAATATTTTAACATCGTGTTCCCTGAATACTGTTAGCACTATGCTTTAAACAAGGGATTTAAAACGCATTTTAAACTGGCTTTTTTCCACTTCCTAAAAGATTAAGGAAGGTAAAAGTATGGCATAAAGCCAAAATACACTTAAGATATTTTATGTAAATGTACACGGGGCAGGAGAAAGGTGATCAGTACACAATAGCAATCAATACCACATTTTATATTTGTGATATTTGGCAGATTCTCACATTCATCGCAATTTATTTTAATCATGTCGGGGTGGGCGAAATTAGCGTTTGGAGTTTTGCCCAAGGAACTCATCAGAGGCTTCCATGCATTGTGTCTAAACAACATATGATTCTACTTCTCGCTGTTGGGTAAAGATGTATAGATAAGTTCAAATGGTTTAAGCAGAAGTGAAGGCATGTACTTGCTCACATTTGCCTTCTAATGGATAAAGGAGCGGTTGTGTGTGTGCTACGAGTGTATGTTTTTAAGATCAGCCTTCATAGCACTTGCGATTACGCACCAGTTATGGGAATCCATATAGACGAAGTGAAAACACAGACCATCAATTACTATTATGGTCATTTCAGCCAATTACCGGGCTGCTTCTCCTGTCCAAATAAAACATGTCCGATCTGTCTCTCTGATTCTTGTGCTTACTTTGAAGACTCATCAGATACCAGTCTTGGTGAAGCTTGATTGTTCATATTTGAAAGCATAGAAAGTAATCCTAATATCAGTTTGGCCATTACCGTATTACTGTGTGATTGCACGACACGGGTCCCCCGAGCATTGATTCATTCACATCTGAACTATCTGCTAAAGACAAGTTTGTGGCTAAACGATCAGCTAGATGTTTGGTGTAGTGTGTGCCTCCCAGACCCACACTGCGCTGTTTCTATTTCTTTGGCTTCTATCCCTCTCCCTCTCATCCTCAGTTCCTCTAGAAATTAGAATTTAATAAATGAAGGTGATCTATTAGAAAATAATAACTAGCAGGGACATAAAAGGCTGATGAATGAGTGCTAGGTTGCTTGGAGACATGTGGTGTGGTAGGTTTACATTCACCGCACTCTTTCCTCTTCATTCTGCACTTTTTTAAGGCACAGTCTGGAAGCCCAGTGAACCACCATCAGCCTGATCGATTGCACCTATTGCATACCAGACAAATAGATGTGTGTTACTTTGTGTCTAGGTGTGTGTGTGTGTGTGTGTCAGTCAGTGTGAGTAAGTGAATGTTTGCAATGCTCTTCACTTGCTGTTTCCCTTTTAAAACTTTATTATTATTAACGGAAGCACATCATCTTTTAATGCCTTTTCCCTCAAAATATCATGCGTCATTTTCTTATGTAAGAGAAAAGAAGTTGGACACCACCTGTTCATGGAACTAATTTCTGCATGCACTATTTTCATAAAATTATTATTTATTTGCTGAATAGAAAATATTCTGAATCTGTTCTGAAATCTGAATCTGTTCCTACTTAAAAATGAATAAACTAAAGCGGGAAAAGCACCTGCTTTCAGGGCAGTGGGCCATCGTGGTCAGAGGTGCTGCACTAATGGATCACCTGAAAGCATGCCTACACCAGCACTACATGTATTTTGCACTATTATGTATTTTAAATAAAGAAATTTGTGCATTAACATTTGTAGAAATGTGTTATTTTAGTTAGCAATTTTGTAGATATTGAATGGCATTAACTTGTAAATCTCAAAAAACATGTAATCTCAGGATTTTGTACAGTGTGCATCACTTTCCCATTCCCAGGCTCTGTTTGAATGCAGCGATTGGGACAGAATTGACAAAACACAGAGGGGAAGGTTGCTGAAGGAGAGCTACCGCAGAGCTATTTTCTTTCTCTTCCCTTTCCTCTCTCTTATTTGAACACTTTATCTTGCTGTCTCCTCTCTGTTCCCTGTATGGAGGCTCCTCTCCTCTTCTTTTTTTAGTGATGTGAGTGTACCGGAGACACAATAGTGTTATTCATCGGGCCCTGTTGTCGAAGTGCTTCTTGATGGGGTTTAATTTTACTGGCACAGGGCTTTCTGTCTCACCAGCGGATTCACCTACCAACTGTAAAGTTCTGTGGGTGTGAGTGTGGGTGTGGAGAGAGTGGTTTTACTGCTGTGTGACGGATTGCTGTCAGCTACGAAGTTGGCTGTGCGTTTCCTGCCTGTGGTTTTGCGCCGGTCCTGAACAGAGTGTACAAATATTGAATAACTGTTCTTTGCTATATTAAAAAAATTGATTAATAATGTTTAAAGGCAATTCTGGTAAAAGCACCTTGTTTTTTCTTCCTGCATTAACGTGTCCTGTTCTTGCAGAAGGGAGGGAGAATTTGAGCAGCTTTCTTGGTTCATGTTAACTCTTGTGCACTTTGCTGTCTGTTAGCCTTATCAGGTGGACCTGCCTTTTGATAGGAGTATCCAGGACCCCAGCTGGGCTTTTATTGGCCGTATGAAGTTTTACAGTGTTATTCTGAGCTGGCCTGCTTGTCTAATCACAATAACCGGCCCCATGGCATCACTAAAAAGATGAGAGTTCAGAGACAGAGAGAGAGGGACCGAGACAGAAACCGAGAGAGAGAGACTGGTAGAGCAGAAGGGACAAGCGAGACATATGTAAACCTTCTGAGGTCAAAAGCTTTTTACCTGTCTACTTCTCTTTAACTCGCTTAGTGATGAGAATGTGTTTTTTGAAGGAAGTTGTGTGTGTGTGTGTGTGTGTGTGTGTGTGTGTGTGTGCGCGTGTGTTTTTCCTTTGTCGGAGGGGCATTATTTCCATCTATTTTGCTGTGAAACAAGTGTATGGTCTAACGATGCTATTGTCTTTAATGAGATCCATATTGAGCTCCAGAATGTTTATCGTTCAGGTGCTCCCTCTCTCTCTTATGGATTCAGCAGACTGCCATCTGAATATGGCTGCAATGAGGGATATGACAGGAATGGCCATATTAAATTTCTTCTCGGCTAACAGTAAATTTTTCCGTTCTGATGTCAAGAATGCAGAGCATCTGGGAGCTGAGGACAGAACCAGAGAGAGAGAGAGGAGGAACGTTAGCGGTGGCGGCAGTGTGTGCTTTGGGAGCACTTTATCGATTTCCAGCAGTTTATCCTCGCTCTCTCTCGCTCCCTCTTTAAGTGTCTGTCTGCCTCTGCCACAGGGATACAGAACTGTAACACAAGGATTTGTTGCCACTGGAAAAGCTCCCTGTTTCCAATTACATCAGAATGAAAATTTCCACTTTGTTTTACCAAACGCACAAGGGGGAAAAAGCAGAGAAGTAGAGAGAATGAATTTCATTTATTTGCGTTATATTTTTATGCCTCTTATTCAGAGGCTTAATGATATCTACCGCTGCCACTGTCCAAAATACACACAGCTCTGAACAGGTTGTGCATGGTGGTGTGTGTCACAGACATGCTGAATACAAAGAGTATGCAAACAGCTTGAGGGTGTTCTTTGACATGATGCTTCTATTAACAGCAACAAACTATACTCTTTCATCTTAAATGCGCCTTTGTTCAAAAAATAATTACATTTATTATTAAAAAAGTAACTTTATAGCAGCAATGGTAAAAGCTTCAAGACTAGAAACATTTCATGATTATGATTTAAATTTATTTTCTGCATTTTACAGCTGTGTTTTTTGAGAGTTAAGCTCGGTGCCTTTGTGTCCTTGAACTTCACCCCATGACAGGAGCTTTTTCTTGCAGATCACTGCTGTTAACAAGTTGTTTTTGTGAGCATCGCTGAAAGAGAGCAAACAGACACAAGCAGGAACCCACAAATGTGGATGTTTGTAGTTACAAATAGCATTCAGTAAATTTTAAATATTTGGTAATGTTATTCTAATTTTCATGGATGTAATTTACATTTTTAATGTGTAAAATAATCACTGCTCAATTAACATAATCCAGAAAGACGGCCCTAAAATTATTACTAACTGAGAAATCATGCTTTAAGAGAAACCTCCACCTCCACTAGACTAAATACTCTAATGAAGGAGTTCTGCTGTGTGAAATACCCCCCTGGTATAATGTTTATCCTTCGAGTCTCTGTCTGCACTCTAATTTGAAGCATCCTCAGCATCCTGGTTCCTGCTTTACCAGTGAGCTGACGCCTTCCTTCACATCAATTGCCAGTTCTGTCAGACATGGAGCTACGAACAGGAGCCACTGGACCCAAACACTTGCATTTTCCTAATTTTTTTCTTAACGTTGTATAAGTTGCCTGATGTTTACCGTCTCTTCCCCAGTAAAATGGCTTTTGGAGCAAAATGAGTGTTTACTCAAGCGGGCTGTTACGTAGGGCAGTGGCAGCCACCGCTTGCAAAGGTAACTGTGTTGCTCCAAGAGGGTTTCTGACCTTTCATTCAGACTGAGAGTTGGATAAGCCTGATTGGTAAGGTTAAGTAGAAAGTGGGGTGTGTGTGTGTGTGTGTGTGTGTGTGTGTGTGTGTGTGTGTGTGTGTGTGTGTGTGTGTGTGTGAGATAAAAAGAGAAATAGTAATGGTCCATTTGTAGCATATGAGTGGCTGTGGGATATTCTGGGCTGTATCTCTTTTGTGGTACAGTGCTTCAAGAGCTGCAGCTGAGAACAGAGAATTGTGGGGTAGAGTCCGAGGTAAACCCCACCGTTCAGCTGCCAGAAGTGCTCTGTTGCACCATCTGCAGAGTGTGTGTGTGTGTGTGTGTGTGTGTGTGTGTGTGCGCGTGTGCATATGTTCTTATTTATGTTTTCTGTGTTGACATATCTGTCTTACATTTACACTTACAGCACCTGGGCAGTTTGCAAGGCCAAATGATTTTTGGCTTCAGAACTTACCGATATTGTTCATAATAATCATCTCCGTTTGTAGAACTTCATCTATCCAGCTAGAAAGGTTTCATTGAGGTGAATCAAATTAATCTGCAAATAATGACTCTTGGCGCAGTGTCTCTTAAGTGACCAAGACGATTTGTCAAAGGCTTAGAAAAAGAAACAGATCACACCTAGAAATATCTGATTTTCTTTTTTACTGCTTTAATTTTTCTAATGTTAAGCACTTCTGTGACCAGATCTGTAGCGAGGTAATCCTGAATGTACGGAGCTTATTCTGAGTCACACGGAAATCTCGGCCTTGGTTTACTTTGTTTAATGATATGAGTGTTTGTGTCTATGAGGAAGGAAGGTAAGAAAGAACCATGTAACATCAGACTATTTTACTTTCCTTTGATCAAATGAAACTGATGAGCTGAACTGAATGAATAATCATCGCTTTAACATAACAAATAAAACTTTTTATTGCCAAAATGGTAACTTTTACAGGCAAGGGGGGGGGGGGGGATTTCTTATGTAAAACAAAGTAGAACAGTTTTGGCTGGCTTCCTTTTTCCCTTTCTTTTGCTTGCTCACTCACTTGTTTTTTGCTTAATTTCTAAGTGCTTTGCTGGACTTCTCTGAGGTTGCTCTCTTGCTGTATATCAAAGGAAAAATGGACTGAAGCACGTAGAGTATCCTCCTTTCTCCCTCTCTCGATTTCTCATTCTCATTCTCTTATGCCTCAGGGAGTTATGAAACATGCTCTGTGAGTAGCACCTGAAATAGTGACCTCTGAGGTAGTCGTGTGTGTGTGTTGGACAGATATACAGCATACTAGAGGGAACCTCTCAGCACCTGCAACACGGGAACACTCATTTCCTGTTGTACTGCTTACTGAGACAAGTTGGTTTTCACTCACCTGTGTGTGTGTGTGTGTGTGTGTGATCCAAATAAGAGTCTCTGTGAATAGAGTTTTACTGTTCTTAAAGAACTCAAGAATGCTGACTGAGTTGTAAATCTCTCTCTCGCTCTTTCAAGCCACTTGTCATCCATTTGGCTGATGAGATCGAGGCTTATGGCCAACAGGGCCAGACTGGAAGCCAAGCGTGAGCACATTTCCCATACAGACAGGACAGCCTCCAGAGGTACACTATAGGTCAAAAAGATTCAAAATACCTTTTAAAGAGTATCCATTGATGCTCTTCAGTAAAACAGCTTGATCGTCATCAGTTCCTGACCATACAATTGTGCTTGTTGCCAAAAGTAATCAAAATCAGCAGTGTTTTTTTACATTTTGAACCTTCCTAGAAGGCTTTTTACTACAGCAGGTCTTGATTTTATTGGTTGATGATGTATCTAGAAACTTTTAGGCATGTGTATGCCTCAGTCTGTTCCTGTTGTTGGAGTTTGTTTTTGTTGTTCTATAAACACTCTTGTCTTTTCAGTCACAGTGCCTGTAATCCCAGCTGCGATGATGGTTTTTATTTATTTTTTTTTATTTAAACCCAGTGTTGCTGAGCCATGCTGCTGTGAATGTGCAATCCACACCACTGGGTTCCTCTCACCAGTCTTTTGCACCAAAACGGAACTATTGAAGTATACAAAACACTGTTATTTTCTGGAAGCCTTCTGGGAAGTTTAGGTGTGTGAAAAAGCAGGAGCGCTCTCTTATTTTCACATTCCTCCCCGTAAACACCGTCCTACCAACAATGCATACTCTCGTATGGGAGGCACAGATATATTGAGTTTGTGAGCAAACACAAAGTACTTGTCTTCCTGTGCATGGCGAGGAATAGTTTGGGGATTCATTTCCACCTGGCAGCAAGCGTGTTCAATAGGGTTAGAATCTGGGGTTCAGAGATAAAATACCTAATGGAAGCATATCATTTAAAAAGGTTTTTTATACTTATGTTTACTGTCTTTATCCCTGCTCAAGTCTGATGCTGCCCAGGGATTTTTTGGTGTGTGTGTGTGTGTGTGTGTGTGTGTGTGTGTGTGTGTGTGTGTGTGTGTGTTAAAGGCATGTTGTTTCGAATCAGGTCTACAGCCTTCGGTGACCATCATGGTTGATTGATTGATTCATATTGATTATTTGGTTAAAAATGAATACCTTTTGTAATAATTGGCTTTGTGATTCGTCTAAATGAAGAAACCCAGGCCACCAGATCTCACTAAATTTAATGTTTGAAAACTTTTGGCACTTAAACTCAGTTCAGTGACGGGCCTTATAAGGATGTTACTTAGCTGGCAAACAGTTATTTTAAAGTGTTTTTTAAAATGGTGATTTTTACCTAGGTTACAAGAACGAATCACTGATGCATTTCACTTTTGATGTATTTACTTGGAATGAATTAAACTAGGCCACCGTTGTCCACGTAATATTGGGGATCAAATTTGGCCAACTCCCATTGTCCAATGATACAACACATCTGGAGGATTGGAGATGCAAAAATGTCCCCTAGATGTGAGTGCGTTTGTGTTTTTTGTGTCTGCCCTGTGATGGAGTGCTGACCTGTCCAGAGTGTATTTCTGTCTTTGATTCTGTGTGTGCTGGGATAAGCTCCAGCACCACCCACAGCTCTATTCAGGATAAGCGGTTAAGAAAACGCTTAAGTGAAAGTGTTCAGCCAGGCTGGACTTGCTTTAAAGGAACTGGTAATGTGTCCAGCGCCAGGTATAAATGCTGATCATACTCTTCACATATGCATATGCTCCCTGTCCTGCGTATTAGCCTGAGCATGAAAATCTCCAGGAAAAACATCAGTGCAATGAAGCTTTAGGGAATTGTTCCACAACTCCAGTCCAAATTCCCTGGCAAAACAGGACATGGCCAGACAAAAGGAGGAAGTGAGGTGTAGTCTGGGAGAAGTCATTTCTGTCATTTCTGTGTGCGCACAGATTTGCTCTCACTCATACGTCCTCTCATTTTGACCGTTAACCTTGTGTTTAACGCATTTTGGGCAGAGTTGAGGTGAATGATGAGGAAATTAATTATTTGTTTATGGGTTTTTCCTATAATGAGAAGATGCCCTCTTTATTATGTAGTTGCCCTCCAGCAACATTAAAAAAAATTAACAGTTTAAGACTGCTTGTTTGTTATAATTTGATCTCTTGTCACCAGAAAGGCCATGAGACTTTGTGTATGTGTGTGTGTGTGTGTGTGGGTAATGTGTTTCCTGTATTTCTTCTGCAGGACTGTACGAACTGTTTTCAGTGTTGCCATCTCAGCTGCAGGCTCATGTGAAGAGTGCAGATGACCGTTCCTTTCTGCATGCCATGTTTGGGGAGAGGAGCCTGCAGTCACTGGTTAAGGTGAGTGCGAGTGTGTTTGGATTTGTTTTGAGTGTTACTGTACAAGAATGTGGACACATTTATTCAAGAAGGTGAGTAGACTCCCAGTGAAAATGAGTAGCCGAGGTACGCAGTGCTGCAGAATGGACGGATTGGGTCTGAACCCAGCGGAGTTGAGGAGTTCCTCATAACCTTGTTTGCAAAAAGCATTGAAACAAATGCAAATGCTGCACAACATTTTTCATCCAACCTACATCTGTTGCACCTGTATCATGTGGTTGGCAGAAAGTCTTATAAAATACTTCTAACAGAAGTTTCTGAGCATTCGATTCAGCTTTAATATGTTTTGAGTCAACATTCCTCTCTTTCTGTTTGTTTGAATTTGCGTTTGTTGGAGCTCCAGGTTTTAGTGTGCTAGCTGAGCATGTAAAAGAGTGAAGAGCTCCATTGGTTGTGTAAAAAAAAAAAAAAAAAAAAACCGGCTCTGACCACATCAGGACCCCAAATGCTCCTCCGGCTGCATTCGTTCTGCATGGAGTTTGTTTGCAGCGTACAACCTTCTTCTAATGCTAATCAATCAAAACAGAGGCTCAATAACATTGGCTTCCTTGATGTATGCATTAGATTATGTTCTGGTTGTTTCATCAAAAGTGAATGCATGTAAAGCATGCACAGCCATAGTCTGTTTTCATTTAGTTCATTCCATTCTGCAGACATGGGCTTAATCATTCTGTCAATATGATTTAATGAAGGGCCGTGATTTATTTATTTTTTATTTATATAAGCAGTTCAGGACTGTCCTCCTGAAATGAACGCTGTGTAGATATGGGCTAGGAAGTGTTTTGGCTAACCCTATTTAATTAGTTGACGTAAACATGTTCAAATTCTTTTTAAAATCTTTAAAAACCAGTGAGACAATTTTTCTCAATTTTATTTTTGAGAGCTATTGTTCTGTTTATTACCGGGAATTGGTCCCTTGGATCGGAAGATTCTTGGTTCAAATCCCTTACCAGTAGGTTGCCCTGAGGTACCGTCCCCATCACTGCTCCCCGGGCGCTTTCAATAGCTGCCCCCTGCTTTATGGTGTGTATGGATGAAATGCAGAGAAAATCAGGGCAGTGGTTACCATTGAATAGCAGTGGCCTAATGGTTAGGAACCTAGGCCCCAGGATCGGAAGGCTGTGGGTACGAATCGAATCGTGTGTTTGGGTTAAATGCAGAGGTGTAATTTCATCGTCTCACTGTTTCATTGTTGTGCCGAGAACAAGAATAGTCATTTTAATTTTTTTTTTTTTTTTTCTTTTCATTTACTGGTAGGCTACATATTGCACATTCCCTACTAGCCTATCACTGGACATGACCATTTCAATATTGGAGATTAAAATGACTGTCATGCATTGAGTTTCACAATTAACATTTATTAACATGCTTTATTTTCATCACTATTTTGTAAATTAAGGTTTGAAACTGCTGCAAAAATGGCTTTTTTAAAACCTGGGTTTTTTGATGTCCCAAATTCAACACCTTTATTCACCATGTGGTAGTTTAGGCCCAGTCTTTTCATAATGAGCTTCAAAGCCAATGACCGAGCAGTCTGTCGAGTGGTGCATTGGCAGAAATACGCTTTGCAGTGCCAAAATCGAATGTATTAGAATGCATTTTATCATGCACTAAGAAACATGCTGTTGATGTTGAATCTTCTTGTAATACTCAAAATGCTTTCCCACCAGCAGCAAACTGAACAAATGAAACCAATGAAAGCAGTCTTAGATTCATCATTTTTGGTGAACCACAGTTTATTTGTTCAGTCCACACTTGAAGAGTCTTGACGGTGTCAAATCAAATCACACTTTATAAAAATGGCACCCCGGGTCTTGGTGGATGTGCTCTCATAGTGGAGCATAAACTATACAGTGTTCAAGTGATAGAAAAGGTACTGTCCTCTTTGCAACTTTGAAACTGCAATCAAATATTGTGTATTTTCTTAATCACGTTTTCTTGTTTATTAAGAAATTGTTTGATTTAGGTTATGTCTACTAGGAGTCTATTTGTGAAATATTTCTTTGGTCAAAGGCTGTAGGGCTCTGTCTTCCTGAGAGGGATTTTGGCAGAATAAAACAGAAAAGTCAGTGACATGGCACTAACACATACTTATTATTTTCCTTTCCTCGGTGCTTGCCCTTTTTACCCACCAGCTCTTCTCTTCACTTGCTCACTCTGCAGCAGGTTTGCCTCCAGTCTTTTTCTTTAAGAGATGCGACAAAGGTTGGAAATGTGTGTTAAACATATAGCCAGGCCCATAGTCAACCACTGATTTGATGGTAAGGAGGGATTTACCTGCATGGCAGTGACCTAACATCTATAGAGAAAGATGCCATTAACCCATGCTCTGTTTTCTGCAGTTTGGTGGCTTGGTTCAGATTAATTTTGGGTATATTAAGGTTGGAGCTGGTCTATATAAGTGCTCCAAGTTTCAGTCTTTTCACAGAAACGAAGTGAGTGTGGCAGGCAGGACGGAGGGCACACCCCCTGCTCTATGACTGTGGTGCACAGCATATCCCATTTCATTACAGCAGGGTTTTATTCCAGAATTCTTCTGCTGTGATCCTACGCCAAACTGCCACTCCATAGAGTTCTGCAGGAAATCCTACACAACCTGCAATTTCCACCTAGGTTAGGTGTGCAGCATGGTCCAGTGATCTGCCATAACCTCTGCGTGCTTTGTGTGCAGGAAAGCAAGACGGAGACATTTGCTTTTATATGGTCCCTTTTTTTTTTTTTTTTTTTTTTTTTTTTTTTTTTTTTTTTTTTGGACTATTCTGTTTTCGATCAGATTCATGCAGTGTTTTTTTTTTTTTGTTTTGTTTTTTTTCCCCCTTCATACAGTCTTGGCTCCATTAATCAGTCCAAAAGGAGGTCGTAAAGAGAAATTTTACATGGAAAAGTCATGAATGTTCATCACAGAATGCTCATTGCTCACACCTTTGTTGTGGTCAGTGTGATAGAAGTACTCTATCCTTGCTTGTCATGTATCTGTGAGATAATTGTCTAAAATTGTGTCTTCCACTTTCTGTAGATATTAGTTCAGGAGTCTGGATTAAATCCACACTCTTTTAGCCTTTTGTTATGAGCAGGAGAATACCTGTGAGAGCGGTGTGAGGCCACATAACCAAGAGCTGCTTGTTTAATGCCGGTTTCACATAAACTGCTTCAGCATGGCAACCCAGAAGATAATGGTTTGTTTTAGGCCAAATTATAATAATCAGTCAAACAATACATTTGACTGATTGGATATTCACAGAGATAACAAGTCAAAGTGCTAGCACATTACACATACATCCATTACTTGCAAATCAAGCATTTTACATAATATATATAATCTTTTCTTTTTTTTTTTCCTTTCCATGGAGGTGCTGATAGCACTGTGCATGTGTTTGTGCATGCATTTATATTTTTATGAAATTGCAAATGTGTATGGATTTCTTTGTCCTCCCAAGAGTAAGTGACTTTTATCTCCAACTGGAAGGCGTAGTGGTCATCTTCCTATGTTAGTCTAAGAAGAACTACACAGTGCAGCAGGTGAAGCAGGTACAACTAGATCATACTAAGTTACCTCCATGTAAAATCATGGAGCATCTTTTCATTATAATGGGCCTTGAGACCAGTTGTAGTATTGCCATTGCGTGTATTTGTGTATATTGTGTAGATTAGTGGTGACATTTTAAAATGTAACATTTTAAGGCTCCTCTATGAATTCACTCTTTCTGTTTTCAGTTTAGTATATTAACAATATGCTTATATTATAATCCCAAAGAGAATGTCTGAGTTTAGTTCCAGGACATAGTTAAGACCCAGAAGAGCCAGGTAGGGAAATTACCGTTGGGAAATAATTTTTAGTCTGGGTTTAGGGTCTGGGAAATGGGCACTATATGGCCAGATGTTTGCAGGCTTTAAAGTTAAACCCACTGGTGACACAGCCATTCATTTGTGCAAACACCGTGTGTATGATCTGAAGTGAAAGTCATTGTTAATATATAATGGAATGAAGGGAGCAGCAGCACGTAAGCCTAAGGTCACTACGCCCTGTATATGACAGGGGTGGGTAGAGGAATATAAATCCCAGCAGCGCTGGACTGAGGACCAGTGGATTCCAAGTGATTGAGCTCTATTTAATTCCTTTTGGGACAAGTCGAAGTGGTCTCCCAGTGTTAACAGGTCTTACCCTGCATTTCCCCTGCTTCCATTTTCTCTTTATGTTAATCATGCTCTCAACTTTCATTTCCTTTAAAACAGTGTTCTAGCAAACCAGTTCTGTGAAGAGAGGACCACTAGATCAGTTTTTATAACTGGAAATGAACGTTGAATTGAGCCAGGAAAATACCTGTTGGTTAAACCAAGATGACTTTTTTTTTTTTTGCTTTATTTGTGAGTCCAAAATTGTAATATCTTAACATTCTGTGTAGAGAAAGATTTTTGGGATTAATCTGGCTAACATTTCACTTTTAGACTAATAGCAGAGCACAATGTTCGAACAGCCCAGTGTGAAGAGCTTTTCAGGTTTATCCAGACTAGGGATGATGTTTAAAAGGATTTTTTCATGAATGGATTGCTTAAAACAAGATTTAATTTTTGGATGCTTGTTTTTTTTATTGCTTGTTTTTGGGGGTAGCAGTGGCCTAGTGGTTAGGGAGTTGCCTCGGGATCTGAAGGTCATGGGTTTGAATCCCAGGCCAGTGGGTTGCCCTGAGGTACCCTTGAGCAAGATACCGTCCCCATCACTGCTCCCCGGGCACTTTCAATAGCTGCCCCCTGCTGTATGGGTGAAATGCAGAGAAAATCAGGGCAGTGGTTTCCATAGAATAGCGGAGACCTGTTGGTTAGGGACAAGGCCCCAGGATTGGAAGGCTGTGACTAGCAGGTTGCCCTGAGGTACCCTTGAACACGGTACCTTCCCCATCAATGGTACCCGGGTGCTTTAAATAGCTCCCCCTTGCTGTGTGTGTGGGTAAAAAGCAGAGGTTGTATTTCGTTGTGTTTCACTGTGTGCTATGTCGGGTTTCACAATGACAAATAGTCACTTTCTCTTCACAATGTTATTTTTTATCACTGATTTATCTGTGATCTATGGACCTGGTTTGACTCCGTTTTAGGCCTAAAAATGTGGGGCTTTTTTGTGTCAGTTTGGTTGGACTCATAAAAACAGCAGTTCTTCAGCCCAACGGTTTTCTGTTCTAAGTACTGTAGCAGGTGCAGTGTAAGATCAAAACTGCCCTAAAGTAATTTTTTTTTTCTTCCTTGTTGATTGGTCATCTAAATATTTGTTTGCTTGGAACAGAGGAAAAATGTACTCGCCTGTGCTGCTGAAGGTCTACGGCTTTTTGTCTTCCAGGGTTCTGTGCTAGTCACATGGCTGAAAACTATGAATAAGTGCCATGCTGCATCCAAAATAAATCCCATAAGAAACCCAAACCCCCTGCATTCATGCTCAGGACGTAGTGTGGTCCAGAATCAACACGAATGCATGAATCCACCGTCTGGCTTTCTTACTCACTCGCTCACACACACATATATATGCATATACTGCCTGAGACAAAGCTTTTCCTTAAGCAAATCGGTGTGTGCATTATGGCCACACTTCTTGATTTAGTCATCTTTCTCACACACTGATAGGGTTGGAGTTTCAGTCAAGAGCAACTTATTGCTGTATCATATGACCTCCTCACTTTTATGCCTGTTTTGGGAGATGTATTGGCTGCATTGAGCTGAAGCCGCTTCTGGAGCCAGACATACCAAAATAATAAAATCCAAAATCTCTCCCTTTTGCTCATCCTTGTATCCCTGCGCTCAGTCTGCATAGCAGGCCTGTCGTCCATGTTGGCTGCCCCGCTCTCTCTCCAGAGTTGTTTACAATCCGGTAGCTTTCATAAATCTGATGAATTAGCGTGTTTAATAAATGCCACATGTGCAGTAAATGGCTGTCATGTCTTGTGGTTTATGAGCCGTGAAACTGGATATTAGAAATGTGAAATACTAAACAGGGCCAGGCGGTGAAGGTGTTCCCCTCTGTGTGTTTGTGTGTGTCTCTGTTAATGTCTCTTTCACAAATTTTGAGATGGTCCGTAGCTGTTTGAGAACATTTTGTAAGCCTACAATATACAGTCTCATAAATAATAAAGAAGCCATTTAGAAAATCATACTTTGTGCAACTGGACCACCCAGTGCCCTGATTTTAAGTTGGACATCCAGGCCCATGATTGCATTTTTAATGTCTTCTTACTTGTTCATGCTGAAACTAGGCATTGCTGTTATACATTTGAAATATAGTGTAAGAATATGACCCATTTCAAACTGTTTCACTGGTCATGAAAAATCATATCGTGGTAAATAAAGACCTCAAAGCACTGAAGCTTTGAAAAAAGGCCCCATAAGTCCTTTAATGAACCTGTAATGGCTGAAAAGACTTCTGATAATGTCCATTCCAAACAAATATTTATGATTTCTTGAGAACAGAATCTTTGATACATTGAATTAAATCCAGCACTATATTTTTGTTTTTGCTGTGGTAAAATATGCATTAAATAGGGTTTAAACATAAAAAATATAGAAATCTGTGGGTGTGTTGCTGTATGGATGTGGGTGGAGGATACACACATGCACACAAAGATGTGTAAATGCACTGTATGACAGGCGTTTCAGAGTCAGGCTGGGACATCTGCTGTCTCTTGGTCTGTCTGCAGTCTGAGATTTAGGATGTGTGTTTAGACTAAGGCTGAGGTGATGAGGCACAGATGAATGGAAGTCCAGACTACCCTGTGTTCAGCACTACAGGGTTACTCTGTACTGCAGCTCCACAACACTGGGAGCGCACACATGAAAGGAGGTTAAAATCATTTTAGGAACATGGACGTAAACAGACGTCCCATAGCTCTCTGGATTAGACTGTTCATCTTCTATCCTTGTTCCTGCTCTTTCTTCAGAGCTTTTGTTTGCTTTCATTCCTCTCTGCTTTGATTTGCTTTCAACCTACTTCTTGTATGCTTGCTTAATGTTGGATGTCGATTTAAGTTTTTCTTCAATTCTCTTGGCTCTTCTTGATTCACCTTTTTCTCCAGTTTGATGGTATAGAGTGTGAATCTAAAAGAAAAAGATTGAAAGATTCCTTCAATATTGTTTTTCTCCCTTTAACACTCATTCTCTCAGCTTTTCTTCACTTTTTTTCTCTTGATAACCCTCATCCCTGCTTTATCTTTTATTTAGTCTGTTTCATTGTTTCTCCTTTGGAGAAAGTTCAGATTTACCGGGTGTGAAGCCATTCTAGTTGCTATACCGGTTCTGGAAAGCATTACTAATTAATTTCTCTCACCTTTTCTCTCATCTTTGGCTCTTCTCCCCATTTGTTTACAGGTTACAATTGTAATACTAACCGTCCTAAGCAGTTAAGACAGAGTTTACATTTACACAAACAGACTCACAAGATATCGTAGTCTTAAAACAAGATGCTCGGTCCTTCCTCTTACCACAAAGTCTGATCGGATTAACAATGGAGACACAATTGGGATGTATTGACATGCCAGGTGTAACCAGCTGTACATCTTGCTGTCCACTCATGACCAGGTTATCTGAGACGGATGTGAGAGAACAGGGTATGAGGGTCGGATGTATTTAGAATGATTTGCTGTAAAATGATCCATATTAAAGAAACTTTGAAACTTTTTTACAGTAACGATGGGACCAAAGGTAGCAATGACTACACTTGCGTAAAACAGCCAGCTGAGCAGTTAATGGGTTAATGTGTATATGTATGTATATAAAGTCAAAAATAAATTTCCACTACGGCAGTGCTTAAGACATTGATTAAGGCTTTCATGGAATAACTGTGAGGGAGCTTTTTGAGACATTAAACTCTGATTACTGAAGTTTACAGTTGCGACTTCTCTGAAATGTAGAAATTAAACCACTTTGAAAAAGTTTTCATCTAATTAATAATTGCATTTTTAGAAATGTGTACAGATATCTGCAGAATACTCATTAATTACTGCACTGATAGTTGCCATATTTAAACTGTATGAAAATTATATTTAAAATCGGATCATAACATTTACGATAGTCCACAGAAACCATTGCTGGTTTTCTTTCTTACTTTTTCTTTTGCCTGGTCGCTTTCACTCTCCCCATTTCTCCTCTGTAATGGATTTTAAATGTCTGTTGGCGGGATGCTGCTCTGTGGACAAGCAGGTAGCTGGAGGGGGGCCTGAGTTGTAAATTAAATAAGAGTTTAATCTCAAACTGAACTGTACAGACCTAAAGTAGGCCAGCACTGCTACAACCACCTGAACAGATGGCTCTTTCTGGAATCCACAGCCACTCTACAGTTACGTTCCATCCCTGCAGCACATACCTCACTCCATTCCTCATGCTGTGTGTGTGTGTGTGTGTGTGTGTGCGCGCAGGAAGCATTTTCATGAGAAGTTACATTTCTGATGCTCTGTGCATGTATGCAGTAGTATTTCTCAGTTAAACAGGTTAAGACATCACATAAAATTATATTTATTTATTAATTATATTTATTTTATATTTAAAATGGTCTTTTACATCTTCCTTCCCTTTTACCACCTATCCAAACAATGCTGCAGACCAATTTATCATTTCATGGCAAAAGTATTACTAATGCTGATGTTATATTGCTGATGCGGACAGTTACCTCTTTCACCAGGAGAATCCTCCTCACCACACTGTGAAAATTGTTTAGGAATGGTTTGAGGAACATGACAAAAAGTTCAGGTTCAACTTTTGTCAGATTTTCAGGGCAAAATAGCCCAACCTCGAATCTTACAGGACAGAAAGATCTGCTTTTAATGGCTTGATGCCAAATAGCATAGCGCACCTTCAGAGGACTTCAGAGCGGTTTTGTTGGCCTGAAACATTTACAATGACCAACCACAGCATTTAAACCGCGGAAACTTTTAAAGAACAGGTTTCAGAAAGGGATTCTTTATGCGGTGCCATTGAAGAAGTACTTTTGGTCAATTAAAGAACCCTGTATTGGATGGTTCTTAAGAAATTGTAAACAAGATGCTTTAGTGTTTACAATTTTAGCTTCCACAAAATGTTAAGTAGGGATTCCTAATCCCAAGATCCTCACACTCGGCATCCTTTTTCCTCTCTGTGATCAAGGACACCTAACAACTAATTAATTAGCTTACTGATTTAATCTGCTTAAAAGATTTACTCCTGGCCTGAATTAGGAAGGCTTTAATTTGGAAGTACCCTGAGGTTTGGAAAAGAACCCACCACCTTTCTCTAGATCAATCATTGACTGACCAGCTTGTTTAAAGAGTGCAAGACACTAACTGTTTTTTAACACTTTGTATGTGGCATCCAGCCTGAAACAGGTTTGTCACCAGTATTTTTCTCCATAAGTATACTGGAACCGCTGGAAGAAATGTTGTCTTTTTAAAGACACATTATTCAGTTAAGTTTCTTTTTTAACGTTTTGTCTTTTCTCAGCTCAGTGATCAGGGAAATAACTGGTAAATTACAATTACTAAAAAAAATCTAAACAGCTCTTTATGGTTTTCTTACAAACCCCTGCCAAAAAGAAAGGGAAATCATAACCGTTAAAGCTTCTAGTCATGGAAAACAGGCTAAGTATTTAAACAGAAATGGTGAAGCACATCACAATTGTTTCTGAGGTTGTAGAAAAAAGCCACTTGACTCTGTTCTTCTCTACTTCTCTCTGAGTGCACACACTTTTTATTCTGAAGTTTTTGTCTGAAGCACCAGAAAATCCACATTGCACTTGTAAATGCTTGGTCCCCCCGGTAGCAGCACCACATCTGAATATTTTACATGACAGATTCACTTTGAGATGCATTGCGGATGTTTATTTTAAGGAATATTAACAAGGAATGAAACTGATTTGAAAGTAAATGTATCAGTTTATTCACTCTCTTTCTCTCATTCTCTCTCAGATTCATGAGAAGTTACAGCATTATGAGGAAAGCTGTCCGACTCCAGTATTGGACACTTCCGGTGCTCTCGCTCAGGGTGTAAGTACAACACATCCTTCTCTTACTCTTTTTTTTCCCCCCAGCTCAGACTTTGTTTAGCAAGGCAGCTTTTTACAGCAGTGGAAACATATTTCTCTTAATTAATCTGCATCAGCCCAGAGTTTAAACTTAATGTGACCAAGAACCGGCTTGGATAAGAGGTCACATGACTACCAACCTATGTTTTAGGATACCAAACAATAATGGTTTGGAAACCAAACAATGTTTTATATACAGGAGCAGGTGAGAGTGATGAAAAAGAGACCCACAGTGGTATATAGGGTCTCATTACATACCATAAAAGTAATGTTCTCCTGCCCATTATATAGTAATGAGAAACTTGTTCTTAGGGCTCGGTTGTACCATGGAAATATGCATCATGGTAAATAATATTATAATCGATTATTGATCATTTTTATTGCAGATGTTTAATAATACCAGAAGGAAAAAAAATTGAATTTATTCAATGTATTTGTCTAGACATGAGTTTATTTTTTAAGCACACATGCACATAAAAAAAAGTAAATAGGGATCAAGAAATTCAGTTAAAGTTTTGAGGTAAACTGACCAATCGCTCAGGTGAAGTTTAGTTCTTTTACTGTTTGGACGTTTGGTCATACAGTGAGTTCCTCTCTCTGGTGGAATGATGGTGGAATTTTTTTAAGGTGTAGGCCCTCAATTACATGTTTCGCACACCAGTGGTGGAAGTGGTTTAGGTGATAAGTATGTTGTTGTCCTGCCAAGTTTACTCATGCTCTGCATTTTTTTTTTTTTTCTCTTCACTTGTTAAGGTGAAGCTCTCATTTTCATCATGTTCCTTATTGCTAATTGTCTATCATGCTACTAAGCACTGTTGTGTTATTGCCCAGACTCCTTTGCAATACACATTAGTTCAATGGATGGCCCATTTTACTCTGCACTATTGTCAGCCAACAGCTGGAGTCAGTCAATGCATAAAAACAAAAGCATTAGGAAAAAAGCAGCAGTGCATACTCAGGAGTAATGTTCATTTTTTGCATAGCAGAAAACCCAAATAACTTTTTAGTTTTTATACCTCAAAAGACAAAACAATTGAATGGCAGGCTTTATAAAAGAATGCTGAAAGAGTCTCGATGAAGACTGCATAGAAGAACCGTGTGCTTTATCAGTAGCTGTCTAACTTTAAACCAGTCATAGAGCACTAAAAACAAACAAAACAAACTTGTGTGGCATCTCACTTACTCACATCTAGCTCCTGAATGAGTTAAACAAAAAACATGAATAGCTTTTTTAGTAAATCCACTGGTTTTTGCTATTCAGTATGCTGGAATGACATAATTGCTATAGGCTTTCAAACTGATTCACAATTTCTTTCCCGAACCTGCGACGATTGTGAAGATGATGATAAAAGTGTACCGTCTCTCACGATGGCTGGTGTCCGTGAATGATTATGTAGGAAAAGGTTGTTTTATCTTAACTTGGAAATTGATTAAACAAGATTAATTGAATGGTAATTGTTGGTCCATTACGTTTGATATGTTCATACAGATCAGCTGACATTTCCAAATGCTTTAGTTCCACAAACACAATGTAATTGTGTGTGTGTGTGTGTGTGTGTGTCTGCAGGTAAGCGCACTAAAAGTCTCCACACTTGCATTTTTAGTGAGGATACACACATTCAGACACATGCTTGCACAGTTTGTATGCTTATGAAAACACACACATCCTGCGATGTGTCAAGCCTGATAGAGACATGAGGAATAATGAGTCAGTGGAGGAGGGAGGGAAGATGGATGGACGTCTGGGGCAGTGAATGCAAGCAGGCAGCCTGCAGATGAGGAGGTGAGATGAGGCGTGATTGTGTGTGTGTGTGTGTGTGTGTGTCTGTGTGAGTGTGTATGTCTGTATAAGACATTAGTCATCAGTATTATAAAACACTCAGCATTTAAACTCTCGATGGCTTGCATAATGTAAACCGAGTCCTATATCAACAAGCCCACTGATGCGCACAAAGACGTGTATGCAGATGCACAATCTCCTTTTCACACACACATGCGCTTGCACGCACACACACACACACACTCACACACACAAAAAAACACATACAGTCTGTGTAAACAATGAGGGTTTACTCTGGATATGATCAGAGAGAGCTTAAGAACACAAAAGAAGACCAGAGCTGGCCCTGTAAAGCCCATTAGCAGGTCAACACTCCTATTCAGCAGGGCATGAGCTCCTCTCTGGCTCTCATGG
The DNA here is from genome assembly GCA_017165825.1 of Hepsetus odoe. Classification (NCBI taxonomy): domain Eukaryota; kingdom Metazoa; phylum Chordata; class Actinopteri; order Characiformes; family Hepsetidae; genus Hepsetus; species Hepsetus odoe. The sequence goes on from CM029378.1 coordinate 6,551,038, forward strand.
TCTGGATCTGCTCTCTGGAGCTAGACACTTGGTCTAAACTCTGTTTACAGTTGAGCACTGTATATGGAAATGTTGTCCCAATCAAAAAAATAAGAAACAATTTGAACATTTTCAGGACAAAAGTACCAATAGAAATATTCCAGAATTACTAAATCTGTTTTTATTAACTTACAATAAAGTTGCATCCGACTGCTATAGTATACAGACGCCAGGTTTAAAAATTAAACCTGTGCTATTGTCAGGCAACAATATAGTCAATCAATGCATAGCATACAGCAGTAGAAAAAAACAGCAGTGTTTACAAAGGAGTAGTAGAAAAGTGATTTCTGCTTGGCAAAAACCCAAAGAACTTCTTTTTTTGTTTTCATACCTCAAAAAGACTAAACTTTTTGTATGGCAAGCTCTTTAAAACTATGCTGAAAGAGTCTCGATGAAGACTGCATAGAAGAACCGTGTTCATCAGTAGCTGTCTAACTGTAAACCAGTCAAAAAGTATTAAAGACAAACAAAACTAACTTGCATGGCGTCTCACTCGCATCTTGCTCCTGAATGAGTTTTAAAACCAGAATAGGTTTTTTCTGTAAATTCACTGGTTTTTGTTCTGAAGTGCTCTTTGTAATGCTGGAATGACATGATTACTATAAACCTACTAGAAACACTCATGTCCTAGATCTTATTAGAAAATAATGCAGACTTCCACTATAACTCTTCAGGAAGCAGCTGGATTCTCCACGCAGCCATCATTTACAAAATGGGACCAGGAGCAGGCAATTGAGAATCATATTGGACAGCAAAGGAGATTAAACGTTAATTTACATCATGAGAACATTACTGAGGTCCTATTTTAACTTTAATGATGATAATTGAGTGTGTGTGTGTGCATGCGTGCGCGTGTTAAATGTTACAATAAAGTTTTTCCATTATGCTTCTTTTCATTAGACAGATTCTTAAGTGTAGGTGTTCAGTGCAAACTGCAGTAGCCTTTGAATAACTCAAACACACCACACTTCTTGCGTCCCATTTCTGGCCCTTCTAGACTTGGGTCAGGGCAGACTAGTTCTGGACTGCATAGGGCCGATTAGCTTTGATGAATTTCTGTTTCCTGCTGTCTTCCTCCCCACAGAGCCAGGGCAGACGGCCATCTTGTGTTTCTTCAGCCCGTGGTCTCTGTTCCGGAACTTTGTCGACCTACGGCTCAAATGCAGCCCTTAGATTTACACTTCCCCTTCAGTGTCCTGAAAGGTCCCACACAGGGATAACCTGATACCCTGTATGTGTGTGCCTGTGGGTCTTCTGTTGCAAGGCTGTGTGTGTGTGTCTGTGTGTGTGTGTGTGTCTGTGTGAGGACCATTAAAGAGGTGAATAGCTAAAGCTGCCAAATTACTTAAAGCACCTTCTGTATTTTTTCAGCGGTATCATTTTCGCTCGTCCCAGTGTGGAATGAGTCTCTCTCCGCTGAGTTTTGAACGCTGAAGCCGGTTGCCACCGCAGCTCATTTGAGAGTTAAGTTTCGCTAATGGGCCTTTAATTTATAGCTTGACATAAAATGACATTTTAACCTCCATCTGGCCCAAGATGCTGTCTAGAACCATCACAGCAGGCGAGCCTCACTAATTCTCATTTTATACTCTCAGCTCTCACACACAGTATCTCTCAACAAGGATAGACAAACACTAACGCACACATCTACTTATTTTTTTTTCTCTCTTTTCTGTTTCTATCTTTTTGTGCACTTTCTATCCTGAAGATTCTCATCGTTACAGCATGATCTGGCCACATGGTGGCGGTAAAGAAACTCTGCACCTGCAAAGATGGGTTCCAAACACAGGCTGCTCCAGTTTCCTTTTCTCATATTCACCTCTGAACTGTACAGAGAACAAGGCCAGGATTTGATCTGAGTCACCTGGAGATTAATAAATAAATGTTCTTTCTGACAAACAGTGGTTTAGGTTGCATTTCATCTCTGTGGGGTGCACAAAACTACCTGATTCATCATAAAGGAACTGTCCTAATTACTGAGGTTTTTATACTATTTTTGCTTTACACTGGTTTCACTGGTTACACTGGTAATTAAATTAGCAAAACCTTTACCTTAACATTAGCTTGTTCTGTACATAAACTTTAATCAGTTTCAGCAAATTAAATGTTTATTTGCATGCACTTCAGTATCACTATCAATTCCAACTGTTCATGCCTAACGAGCAAGCCTTTTTAATCACAGAGGTACAAGTTTTAAAATGGAAAAATAATACACAGAGGGGAAAAGAAAGGGTTTTACCTTTAAAGTTAAAGATTTTGGAGATTATTTGTTTTATTCTGAGAGTTATGATGTTTATGTACGTTAAATCACTGCATGGTTTTAACTGAATCATTTTGACTCTTCTTTACTTCATCATCATTTACATACACATCTTTGGTCAGACATTTGACTGAGGCTTAGAAAGTGTTGAATCCTTTTCAGGATGAATCTAAAATGTAGCAAATATCTTGAAAAAATAAAGGGGATTGTTAAGTTCTGTAACTCCAGAGCTGCAAAGTTTGGTAAGTGTGATGTATGCTTGGAAAACCCTGCTCTGTGATTACTTTGACCTTGAACACAAAAATCTTATTAAAACACACACACACACACACACACACGCGCGCGCACACATGTAAAGAAAAAGATTAAGCTATTAATCAAAACATGTGACCACAGCTGTGTTCTTTTTCCATACCTGTGACCTTCCCTGACTCACCTATCACTTCAGCAGACAGTGTGTGTGTGTGTGGGGGTGGGGGGGTGTGAATAAGTATGTTTGTGTATGTCTCTGTGGGTCAGTGTGTTCATTACTCAAAGCACTGTCACCTCCCATTGGGTTGGTTATTACCAGTGGAAAGGTCTACTGATGATCATCAGGGACCTGTTCTCTACCACAGTTCTACCTACACAGACACATACACACACACACACACACACACACACCCATACAAACAGTTTCTTCTATAAGGTCAAAGCAAGATGATATCTTTCTTGCACAGCTGAAGAGAACCTCTGCTCCTCAGTGTGTGTTACATGAGGGGCCTTTTACCCCTGTTGCCCTATTTTTCATTATCTGTATGGCTTTACCTACATGTATGTCTCTCTTTTTCTTTCTCCCTCTCTCTATATCTCACTGTAGTTGTATGAGGAATTGCAGGGGAAGCCCCTGAGCGCAGAGGTCAGTGAGCTGCTGAAGTTGCTATCAAAACCTCATGTTAAGGTAAGCCAACCTATCTAATGAATTTTTCAACAGGACCAACCCATCTCTTTCTCAGTGTCTCTCTCTCTCTCTCTTTCGCTCTGTCCTTCTTGCTATATGTCCTGCCTCTCTAACTTTATCTCTCCATCTGTCCTGTGTTGTGGAGCAATGTAAAGCACAAGCAGATGGCTACTGTGGACCTGAATGGGGTCTCTGTGTGATAGTAACTGTATCACTCTCAATTAGGGCTGAAATTGTCCATTTCTTAAAAATAGGTATAAGTCAAGGCAGTTTAAACACTCACCTTACCTTATGGAGCCCCCTTATGATTCACACTTGCAAAAACACATTTCACTCTTATTAGGCAGACTAATATTGACAGTGATGAAAGCACCTATTAGGACTTCCTGTTTCCAAATGTGCAGAGGGAATAGAAAAGTGCAAGAGTGAGTAAAGAGGAGTAGAGTAAAGAGTAAAGAAGTTGGGCAATATGCCAAAAATATATGGATTGTTTAAGATGCTTTGAGTCATTACACAAATACCTGCGCTCATATTTCTGGTATGTGCAACAAACTGACAAAAAAAATGTTACCTTTTTTTTTTTTTTTTTTTTTTTTTTTGTGTGTGATTTTTGACACTGTGTCTGGAAATGTCAAAATCTGACAGATATTTAAAACAGATTGTATCTGAAGTAAAAATGCCACAGGGGTAATTTTTCCACATCTACTATCTTATAAAACATCAATAAGCTTGCAGAACAAACTTTTAATCCTCCCGTCACACTGAAGCCTTTGTCTTCCATCCCACAAAGGGAGTCCATGAGCAGTACTGTCAAGAGAACTGTATGGCTGAGCTGGATGGCAACTGCAGTACCTGGACTCAATTTCAGCTTGATTATCTATTTTTGCAGGAGGCCCACTAAAGCTAATGAACCCTCAGACATACACAGCCACACAGTAGAGAAGATTTTGACCACTGTTGACCCTCTTTCATAAGGGGTGCTGTTCATAATGAGTTCAGACCGTTTGGATTGACTGTTAAGAGTCATCCTGAGGTCAGTGTGTGTGTGTGTGAGCAGGTAGGGCAAGTAAAAGGGAGAGTATGGTTGTGTTTATCTTTGCTAATACAGGTGATGGATGGGGTTGTTTTGGAGGGTGAAACTGGGGTGGTGTTTCAGCGTGGGAGGTGAAGGATTTGCATTTTGGGGAAATTGCCTGCAGGCCATTTTGGGTAGAAGCAAGTGGACTAAGTCAGTGTTTTGGGGGTTAAGTTCAGTGTGGTAGATAATGTCAAAAACCTGCATGATCCTCGGGCAACAAGAAAGCCTGCATGGTGGATACAATTGCTCAATTATTTTATTTATTTTATTTATTTTATTTATTTTTTTATTAAATGAAGGGAATCTTAATATAGTTTATTTAATTTCCAAACAAAAATGCCATTATGTTTTTATTTCACTGTTAGAAAAATAAATAAGCAGGCAACTTAACAGGAAGTTACAGAAAACTTTCCTTCATTCATTTTATGAGATTAATCTTTTTGTAGTGAATATTAGTACTAACATTCTGTGTGCTGTGCTGTGACCTCGCAATGACGAGGGTTGTCACTTTCACTTTTCCACTTTCATTCACACAAGAAACTACCTACACACACCATAGCTACCTTGCATATTGCTTGTGCGTTCCTGATGAACTTAGAAGATTATCCACTTGCATAAGGAAGGGGAACGTTACAGGAAATTAAGTGGAAAAAGTCAGGAGTCTCCAAAGCTATGGTTTAATTGATCTTTAAAAGACAAAGAGAAAAGAAGACTCCTAACAACCTAACAAAGGCCTGCTTGGCCACCCAAACTGTAAAGAACAAAGATTTCACTCTCATTTCCTCTCTGGGAAAATTATTATTATTATTTTTTTTTTCCTGTCTGTTCTTCCATTGTAAAAAGCTGAATCAGCACCGTGTGTCTAAAGGAATGTATAAATATAAACAAACAGAATTTGCACTTGTCAACCCCTGACGCTGAACTTTTAAGGTTCCCGAAAGGAAAGCAATATCTGATATTACGTGTAGTCATTGAAGCCTCTGTTAACTCAGTTTTCTGGGATGCCCAGTATGGTAAATGCACCAAACATATCTAAATGACACTGGCGTCATTCACTCAAAACTGTTGAGCAATGGTTTGAGGAACATGGCAAAGAACTGAAGCTTTTGATCTGCCTTGAAATTCCCCATTTATCAGTCTTATCAAGCATCTTTGAGATGTGCTGTACAAACACATCCAATCCAGAGTACCACGTTTACAACTCATAGGATCTGCTGCTAATGTCTTGGTGGCAGATACCAGAGCACACCTTCAGAGGACTTGTGGTCAGCTGGTTTTAATGTTATGTCTGATCACTGATGGCACACCTCTTTTTGGAAATATTTAGTGGTGGTGGTAGTGGTCTAGTGGGAGGATACTTACCTACGGTCCTATGGACCAAGAGGTTGCAGGTTCGAATGATACCTCCAGCACCACCACCATTGGGTTCCTGAGCAAGACCCTTAACTCCAAGTTGCTCCAGGGGGGACTGTCCCTGTAATCAGGAATTGGAAGTCGCTCTGGATAAAAGCGGCAGCTAAATGCCGTAAATGTAGTGTCTTTTATGTTCTTAAAAATGATCTTGATGTGATGTCATTGCTCAGAAGAATAGCTGTGGCCTTCTGCTGCATGGAGTGTGCAGTATTTTGGAATCATTTTTGAGGCAGTAGGTGCTGCAGGAGTGAGTGGGGAGCAGGGAGGATATCAAAGATGCTGGAGTGTCAGACAGATTAATTTAGCATTCCTGCTCAATCATCAGGTGATAGGAGATCAACCTTTTGGTTGAAATCCACGTTGTGTGTGTGTTTTTTTTGTTTTTTTTTTGTTTTTTTTCTCCCCTCTCTTCTTCCCTTGAAGCTTGGTATTGGCATGACTGACTGCCTGCCTCATCGGCCGCAGCATGTTTTAGGAAAACTCCCCAACTGCAGAACACCGTGCCACATCAAACCCTAAAACTCCGCTTCATCCTCCAAACGGAGGGAATAAATGAAAGAATAATGGAAAATGAAACGTGGCTGCGGATGATTAATGCCTTGACGTTTTGATAATATTTTCTCTGTAATATTTTATTCACTTCTTGGTCTGGTACTGCTACTGCTGAGTGTTTGCACTTGCTAAGAGAGCAGATCTGTTATTGTACTAGGTAGTATTCCAGCTCACTGTCTGAGTGCATCTGGTTGTTTCAGTTTTGGTTTTGAGATTGATACTGAGTGCCATATCACTATGCTCAAAATCAGGGGTCCCTCACATAAACACAAAAACATACTAAATATATTTTACACAGTGCGTACTTTCTAACATATATTCTATTTGTAGCCTGTTTTCCATGATGGTTGGACTTTGTACATTCAGAAAGAGAAACATTTACATTTACTTGGCTGGAAATTTGCAAACTCATCCCTTTAATCAGTCATGCGTTATGCAAGGTCAACCTAAATATTTTTGATAAAATTAGGAATATTTTTATAAAAACAGGAATATTTAAAATGATGGTGAATGTTTTAACATTCTTAAAAATGGTGTCCAGCAAATGATTTTAAAAAACTAAAATATATTATTGCAAAACATCTGCAGTGCTCATCCTTATCTTAAAGCTAGATGGACTGAAAAATGTATTTTTTTTTCAATTTTTTTTTTTCAAATTTACCAAACATAAAAAAAATATGTAAATATTTTTATATGTAAATATGTAAAAATCTAGTCTTTTATATTCAGAATTAAACAATGCCTTAAACACACACAGTACTGTGCAAACGTTTTAGGCAGGTGTGGAAAAAATGCTTTAAACAAAGAACGCTTTCAGAAATCATCAATCAACAAAATGCAGTGAATGAACAAAAGAGAATCTAAATCAAATCAATATTTGCTGTGACCACCCTTTGCCTTCAAAACAGCATCAATTCTTCTAGGTACACTTGCACAGTTTGTGCAGGAACTCGGCTGGTAGGTTGTTCCAAACATGACTGTGTTTCAACCTCCGTGTGACATTGATGATCATCAGTACCTGTTTGGTAAAATTGGTTGATCAGACACCGACTATAATCCTACAGAATCCCTGACTTTGTGCAAGTGTACCCAGAAGAACTGATGCTGGTTTGAAGGCAAAAGGTAGTAACACCAAATATTGATTTGATTTAGATTTTTATTTTGTTCGCTCACTTTGCATTTTGTAAATTGATAAAAAATAAACAATCATTATTTATATTTCTGAAAGCATTTTTTGTTTATAGCATTTTTTTCTAAGCTGCCTAAAACTTTTTGCACAGTGCTGTACCTGTAAATTTTTTAAAAAATGGTCTTATTTACCATGTTCTGAATTAAAGATGGTTGTAAAAAGAAGAAACTCAGCAACTTTGATCACACTATATCATCGAAGACAAGTACAAAATCCATTGCTTAATTTTGATGATTAGAAATTAGACTGTAAAAATAAGGTCCTAAATGGTTCACGGCTTGTATGTTGAGTTCTAGAAACCATCTTCTTCTTTTCTTCTTTTTCTTTCGGCTGCTCCTGTTTAGGGGTCTCCCCAGCAGATCATCCGTCTCCACCTCCTCCAGTCCTCTGCATCTGCCTGCTTCAAACCAACCACCTGCATGTCCTCTCTCACCACATCCATAAACCTCCTCTTTGGTCTTCTTCTTCTCCTCTTCCCTGGCAGCTCCATCTTTAACATCCTCCTTCGAATCTAATCCTCATTTCTCTTCTGGACATGCCCAAACCAACGGAACCTTGCTTCTCTAACTTTGTCTCCGATACGTCCAACCCTAGCTGTCCCTCTAATATACTCATTTCTAATCCTGTCCATCCTCGTCACACATGAAAATCTCAGCATCTTTAACTCTGACATCTCCAGCTCCGCCCCCTGTATTTTTGTCAGCGCGACCGTCTCCAACCTGTACAACATAATTGGTCTCAATACTGTCCTGTAAACCTTCCCTTTTACTCTTGCTGGTACCTGTATGTCACAAATCAATCCAGCCATTCTTCTCCACCCATTCCAACCAGCCTGCACTCTCTTCTTCACCTCTCTTCCACACTCGCCGTTACACTGAACTGTTGATCCCAAGTATTTAAACACCTCTACCTGCATTCTAACCACTCCGCTTTCCGCCCTTTTGGTCACACTCCTGTATTCTGTCTTTGACCTACTCACTTTTATTAATCTCCTCTCTAGAGCATATCTTCATCTCTTCAGGTTCTCCACATGCTGCTCCCTACTCTTGCTACAGAGCGCAATATCATCCGCAGACATCATTCACGGGGACTCCTGCCTAACCTTGTCTGTCAACCTGTCCATTACTATTGCAAACAAGAATGGGCTCAGTGCTGATTCTTGATGTAATCCAACCTCTACCTTAAATACATCTGTCTCTCCTAATGCAGATCTCACCACTGTAACACTGTCCTCATACATATCCTGAACTACTCTCACATACTTTGTTGCAACACCTGACGTCCTCATACAAAACCACAACTCCTCTCTAGGCACCCTGTCATGGTTTCTCCAAGTCCACCAAGGCACCATGCAACTCCTTCTGACCTTCTCTGTACTTCTCCATCAACACCCTCAGAGCAAACATTGCATCTGGGGTGCTCCTTCTCAGCATAAAACCATACTGCTGTTCACTAATCCTCACCTCTTTTCTTAACCTAGCTTCCAGGGCTCTTTCCCATAATGTCATGCTGTGGCTGATCAACTTTATCCAACTATAGTTTCTACAGCTCTTTGCATCACCCTTATTCTTGAAAATCGTTACCAGTACACTTCATCTCTACTTCTCAGGCATTCTCTCACTTTTCAAGATTGTGTTAAATCTTTAGCCTTCGCCACTCCTTTCTTCACCCTGTGTTTCATCTCCTTATACTCACTTATTCTTTGCTTGCCTCTTCTTCTGTATACACTCCTGGACTTCTGGGTTCCAGCACCAGGTTTCCTTATCCTCCTTCTTCCTTCCAGATGTCACACCAAGAACCTTTCTAGCTGTCTGCCTTACCACTTCTGCTGCACTTTCCCAGCAATCTGGTAGTTCTTTAGCACCTCCCAGTGCCTGTGTTAACTCCTGCTTGAATTCCACCTTGTAGTCCTCCTTCTTCATCTTCCGCCACTTGATCCTCAACCCTGCCATTAGTTTTTGAAACCATACCTACCCATCACCTTCTCATCACCTCTGTTCCCTTCACTAACATGTCCATTAAAATCTGCACCAATCTCACAACCAACTTGTAGGGCATAACCATTAACAACATTCATTATCACAACTTTCAGCTTCAAACTCATCACCCTATCTGACATTCTCTTCACCTCCAAAACACTCTCCACATACTCATCCTTCAGGACAGCACCTGGCCCATTCCTCCTTCAATTCACACCATGGTAAAACAATTTAAACCCTCCTCCAATGCACTTGGCCTTACTACCCTTCCATTTAGTCTCTTGCACACACAAAATATCAACCTTCCTTTTCTCCATCATATCAAATAATTCTCTACCAGGCATTTACCTGCCAACATTCAAAATTCCTACCCTCACTTACACTCTCCTCCCCTTCTTTCTCTCCTCCTGCCTCCGGACATGCCTTCTTCCTCTTCTTCTTTGGCCCAATTTCCACCAGTACCCTGTAGGCTAACAGCACTACAGTAAGGAATTCTGTTTCGTTGTCTGCATATTTGATTTGGTAAACGTTTTATACTGGATCACCTTCCTGGCGTAACCCTCCCCATTTATCCAGGCTTGGCACCGGCACGATGAAATACACTGGCTTGTGCATCCGTAGTGGCTGGGTTAGAGTTCTAGAAACCATCTTGGTGTATATTCATCTCATCCATCCATTATCTAGAGCATTTAACGTAACCAGTAACATGGATGGTGCTAGAGCCTTTCAGCATGTTTGGTGACAGAGAAACATCATGGATTGGTACTAAATGTGCTTAAACTAGTTTGTCAAGAGTTCAGTGTGTAGCTTGCATCACTTTTTTATTTATTTTTTTAGTTTTTTATTTTATTTTTTTATTTTATTTTTTTTCTCTTCTCTATCCGGAGAGCTGTTTGACCATTTAAGAAAATAGGTAAAGCAAAAAAAGAAATTAACTTTAAAATCCTGAATTTGCAACGCTAATAGAGTAGAGTAGAGTAATCTTTTATTATCCCACGAATGGGAAATTTGGGCGTTACAGGGCTTCTTATGAAAGTGACAGGTGTAAAAAGAATAGAAAAGATATATAAAAAAATAAAAATGTAAAGATGTAAAGGAAGAGGAACAAGTACAGTAGAAAGTAAGTACAGGAGCTATAAATACTAGATAATAAATAATCTATCTATCTATATATATACACATATACATATCTACAGGGAGAATTAGGTGACCATATATACAGTACACAGTAATAAATAAGTTTTAAATAAATTATAGATATAATTAAACAAGCAGCATAAATATAAATGTAATAATAATACTAATAATGAATGTAATAATAATATATAATATATACAATACAATAACAATATACATTAATTTACAGTAATAATTATACATATATATATATATATATATATATATATATATATATATATATATATATATATATATATATATATATATATTTATATAATAATATGGCATAATATATAATGATGTAACAAGTGATGTAATGTTATGATGATGGTGTGGAATGTTGCAGGTAGGAATGACCTGCGTGCGTTCTTTCTTACACTGCGGGTGTAGAGTCTGCTGCTGAGCAGGCTGCTCCAATTGCTCCTACAGTCTCGTGTGAGGGTGGGAGTGTTGTCATGATGGATGGTAGTTTGGAGAACATCCTCTCCTCCACTACCTGCTTTCGATGGACGGCGGGCAGTCAGGACAGAGCTGGCCCTCTTGACCAGTTTGTTTAGTTTCCTCTGTCCTTCACTGCGACTCTTCACACCAGCAGACACAGCATAAAAACAGCGGCCTTCTACAGTGTCATAAAATGTGCTCAAAATTTTTAGACAGTCTTTTTAGAGGTAAAGTGGCTTGCAGCATGAGTCAGCTGCTTGCTGATATAATGAATTGCATGTATAAAATCACATGTGGAAAAGTTGTTCTTGAATGAGTGATGATGAGTTCAAATTACCAAAAGCTTATTTACTGAGTCTGTAGAAAGTAATTACTTAAAATGATTATGAATAGATCTCTGATGCAGGAAGCACTGTATTATGGTAGTTTTAAGATTGATGGAAATGTACTATATTAAATTAGCTCCTCTTCATTACCACTGTGCCAGACTATAGTCGATACTAACTCGTGACTCTTGACCTTGAGGTGGACACGTTTGGTGTGGGTTTTAAATTTTGCCAGACCAAAATAGATCCCTTGCATGAATTGGTCTGTTCCCATGGTTTGGGATTTAGTATTTGAGGTCAAGCAAACACAATGTAAAAGGGAACATGGTTTGGTCTAACTAAGGGAATAAATCAAAATTTTCAGCTCAAGTTTATTGATTAAATAGAAAATAACATTAAAGTTATGTTGGATGATACATAATCTGTTTCCTTTTCTTCCATTCTCTTCCAGGGTTGGTAAAATGTGGTTAGTATAGATCGTATTGTTAAACTAGTGCATCTCTCCTCTGGTTTCACCACCATATGAATGATAAATTAATATTATTAATACAGCAAATTAAATTTCATGCACTATGAAAGGCAGATGAGTGTACTGTGCAAAATTTAGTCCTTAGCTTTACAGTGCACTCTGAGTATGTGCTGAATGCGGTGCTTCCTTTCAAGTGTCTTCTTTCTCCTTTCGCTTTCTCTGTTTCTTTCTCCCATCTGCTCTGCTTTAGTCACATCTTGAATGTTAGTTCTTAGACTTGATCCCATGTCATAAAACAGACACTTTCTTCTACTTTCTCTCTCTTGTCTCTTCTCCATTTTTTAAACTCCCTCGTTCATTTTTTATCAGTGGCACATGACTGGAAGATAACATCTCGCTTAGGAAACTTGTGTTGGGGAGGGGATGTACAAGAGGGTGGAAATGTTTCAACAGCATTTGACACACAGTATCATTAAAGACTCTGAATAATGAACCTCTAAATGTTGTCCTTCACATTCTCATTTGTGTGTATGTGTCTGTGTGACAAATATCGAGGACGGCTAAAGGCATCATTAACTTCTGCCTGTCTTCCGCTAGGGATGTGCTCCAGCGAGATTTCACTGCTGTCCCTGGAAACACACACTTGCGCATGCACACACACACACACACACACACACACACACACACACTCACTCTCACACGAGACAGGCTTTTCTGCAAGCTCTCTTTTTGTGTATGCATTTTATTTCATTTTATTTTATTGGCGCAACATTATAACGAGAGAAGATGGCCAAAGAGGATTGTAATGAAATAGTGAGAGTAATCCATTCAAAAAGAGCTTTATTTGTCAGTAGGAGGGAATAATGTGAAGCAGGCTGCTGAACAGCAGTGATTTATCATGGAGCACTCAGACAGATGCTTGGAGTATCAAGGCACAGCTGATTAGCCAACACATTTAGAACCAGACAAATGACTTTCTGTTGCTACTGTGTGTGTGTGTGTGTGTGTGTGTGTGTGTGTGTGTGTGTGTGTGTGTGTGTGTGTGTGTGTGTGTGTGTGTGTGTGTGTGTGTGTGTGTGTGTGTGTGTGTGTGTGTGTGTGTGTGTGTGATGCTCCTATTTTCCCCCTTTGCAGAGTTTGCTGTCAGTACATGATACAGTGGCTCAGAAGAATTATGAGCCTGAGCTTCCTCCTCTGCCAGATGACATCGATGATGATGAAGATTCAGTGAAAATCATCAGACTCGTAAAGAATAAAGAGCCGCTGGTGAGAGTCCTTTTTTTTTTTTTTTTTTTTTTTTTCTTCTGCACACAATCACATTTATATGTATTTTTTTATATTTTATGTTTATGTATAAGCAGTGGTGGGTAATATGACAGTACAGCATACAGACAATACTGTAGTGTATTGTCATTGAGTGTCTCAGAATAAATACATGCTCATCTTTAATGTTGCAGACAAAGCCATTCACTAAACCCACACTATATTGTCACCCACTCATACACACTTCATACGTTACTACATAATCTATAAACATACACTCACAGAGCAGTGTTACTTGCCATGCCTGGCTCATGCATTGCACGTAGCAGTTATTTTGTCTTTTTTTTTTTTTTTCCCCTCCCCAGAGTGACCACACATCCTCACACATTAAAGCATTCTGTCCCAGCCTACTGAGCCACAAGCCTACACTGCCCTGCAGACACACACACACTTCCCCTGCAACTTCTGTGTATAGTAGTATATGTTTCCTCTCTCCCTGCCCTGCTTTCATGCTTGTCAGTCATTCTTTGTTGTGATTATTGGCCATCTCTTCTTTTCTGGACTTATGAAGCCCTGCCCGTCTTTGATCTGGTCCATGTGTGAACTGTCCTGTTAGGAATTCGCCTTTATTTTCACATTGTGGTCACCGTGGTTACCCAGACCCCTCCCTGGCTCCAGACCGGATGCCACACCTTTAAGAGGAAAGGAGGGATAAACACCTTTAGGCATTGTGGGATTTGTAGTCATGTATCACTGTAATGGGTACCTTTCCAGTTTCCTTTCAGGAATGTCTTTTGCTTTCTATTTTAGCTCTTGCAACTTTGCGTTTGCACAAACCATAATGACATTTAGACTGTAGTGGAAAATGCAATTATCGTTTTCTCCCATGTGAAGAGTTCTCGTGTTTTGTTGTTTTGTTGTGTTTGTAGTGTTCTTCTTTATGGTCACTAAGTGTTTTTGACCGCAATCTGTCATGTGGGATGGCAAGGAGTTCAGCTGAGGTGGTCAAAGGTCAGTGTTGAAGTCTGTGGCTTTACTGCAGTGAATTAAAATAGAGAACCAGAGCGCTGTAGTCTTGTTTACGGTTCTGGACAGTGGCAGACTGTATTTCTCCTGAATGCTCTGTTCTTCAAAAGCTGCCAGCCAACCCTGCAGCTACATGCTTAGCTCAGAATTCAAAGGCCCCTCAATCTACACTCTGCTAAACTGAATCCGATGTGAACTTTAACTCATAATTTTATACAATCAGCCACAGACAGCCAGAAACGGCCATTTAAACAGGAGGCCTGTTACTATAATTTTCCTTCCTTTTTGCTCATACTCCCATCATCCTTTGCTTCATTCTGGGGACTGCAGTTCGCATGCCTTACTCTCTGAGTCTGATTCATCCATTTAGGTGATTGTGATTAGTCGAGTGGATCAGATTCAGTAGCGCTGATTAATTGCTATCATTTTTCAGACAATGACATCACGCAGCATTTTAGAGTAATGAAGAGAAGGAGGGGGCTCAGGCCCCAGGACTTTGGGGATGGACCTAAATACACACACACACACACACACACACACACACACTTACTTTCCTGGGTAACCTTAGCCTTCTGATTTATTAGTCAAAATGGCATGAATAGAACGATTGGTTTTGGAATATATACACACACACACACACACACACACACACACACACACACACACACACACACACACACACATTGGACAGCAGCAGAAATGGGCCGAGGGAAGGATTTTATTGAAAGAATGTGCTGTTTTGGATAATGTTACTCAGGATCTAGCTGCAAGTGAAGGGGGTGTGTGTGTGTGTGTGTGTGTGTGTGTTTACTGCTTGGAGATGAAATACTGAGTCCTACATAGATTTTCAGACTGACTAATAGGAGAATTGTAGACAGTGCAGATGGTTGCCAGCAAGAAGATTTGGCTGCATTCATTACTGGCGAGTACACTGCCTTCTGGGTGCATATTGTACATTTAAGATGGGCCTTATCCAAGAAATATTTCATCCCTAAATTGAGAAGTGTTCAAAGTAGTTTTGGTCTTTTCATTTACAAAAGTGCCAGGTAAAATCTGTATATTGATTCATACTTTTGCTTTACCTCTTCTTGCCTCTTTATCTCCCTCCTGTCCTTCCATATTGCATGAACCAGTTAGCAAAGTCAGATGTTTGCATACCGCTGAAGTCTTCCTTTTTGTCTGTACTGCAGCTTCTTTTATGTTGATCCATAACTTTTTATTTGTTTTAGGATTCATACCAGATTGGAGTGTACAGAATGTGTTCTTGGCTTGCAGTGCCCATCTTGATGCCCGTAACTGACTGTTTTTCTGACACTTTGACACCCTTCTGTGACAAGTTTATCATGATGCCAGTCTTGCAGCTGCTTTGAGCAAGTGCCCAGGCTTAGTACAATGTGCAGAAGTGCTTGTGTGCATTTGAGGCACTTTACCACCCACTGTGTCAAATCCCTGATGCAGTATATCTTTAAGGAAGTCCCAGCTGTAATCAATAATATCCTTCCTCAAATTCCTGCCACCCTGCAAATGTTCCATCTTTGCAAATAGTTTCCAAGTGCTCATCAATGGCTTCCCTTAGCTAGCCTGCCATGTAATGGTTGTCACCACAGGGTTCCTTTTATATAAGAGCCACATGAATGTATTTGCTGTTTAGGTCTCAATTTTATATGTGGTTTGTATGAGTCCAACGTGCAGACGTTTTTCATTTCTAATTCAAAGACAGTTGTTGTTGGATACAGGAGGAGCTAGCTGGAGACAGCTGTTGATTTGAGCGAATGATAAAATTTGCCTCACTGTAGTGCCAAGTAATGTTGGATGATGGCTTGCTGCTGATTGATAAACCAGCACTGTATAATATACTGATCTAGGTATGTGTGAATGATTTAGAGATCCATCCATTCACCCACCCACTCATCCACCCACTCATCCACCCTTCCTTCCTTCCTTCCTTCCTTCCTTCCTTCACCACCATTTATAGAGCAAAGAAACACCCTGGACAGGTCGCTAGTCCACTCACACCTAGGGAGCAATTTGGCATCGCCAGTTCACCTGACAATCCTTTGGACTGTGGGAGGGGGGAAAAAAAAAATCCATACCTAAACAACCCTGAAACCCCAGCTGACAATAAAACCCAGTTTTACTGACTTAAATAATTAGTTATACTTGAATGAGAACAATTCAGTCCAAGATTTACCTTAAGCAGAATTATCAGGAAGCAATTGTTCATGAACATTATCAGTGCAAACCTAAATTTATTTTCAAAATTGTACATTATAGTACATATTTTAATTCATTGATTAATTAAAGCTGACCCAAACTTTTTAAGTCAAACTGAGTGAGATTTATTTTTTTGTTTCTTCTTTCTGCTAAAACTAGACTAGACCTTCCGTCTGATCCTTTTTGTTTTTGCACCATCTGCTGTGAAGGGAAAGGAAGCGATTTTTCATATATTTCTGTTCACTGTACGCAAAGGTAATGTCATTTTCTGAAATGAATAGAGCCACAAATTAAATAAGGATGAGAGACAGCAGCACATGTGTTAGTTTTTTGGAGATAGAGCCATGCACTCAGTGTGGATACATCATCGGCCTGACAGTTTGGGCATGGGGTTCAGAGTCTCTGGTTTGCACACAGCATGGTTACAGATCACCCCACACCCACATCCTCCACCCATTCAGAAGCTGCTAATGTATAACTGTTTTATAGCTCTCAAATATTTATCTACCCATTTATTTTAACTCATTTCTCCCACTTTACCATTTATTTTCCAACTATAGACCCAGACATGCTCCATGTTGCTACAAAACACTGTTTTAATCCTAGTCATTGTTTCTTTTGACAACTCTTTTGTTCGGGCCATGTTTCTTTTCATTTAACCAGGCCAATAGTTCATTCAGATCTACAAGCACACTCTTTGAACTGCACAATAATTTGCATTTTTAGGCTTACTTTGGTATTTATCAAATGCAAATGTTCAGTTCATAGCTCTCTTAATTTATCTTGTCACATTCAATTAAATATTATTATATTACATGCCTTTATGTCAAATGATACGCCATAACACCTGTCTGATATTGTGTAGGTGCCTCATGCCCCTAAAACAGCTCTGACCCATCTGTATATTCCAAACAACATCTGAAATGTGTTCTGTAATATCTGGCAACAAGAAGTTATTAACAGGTTGTTGAAGTCCTTCAAGGTTCAGTGCTTTTAAGCTTCAATTCATGGATCTGACTACCTTGTCCAGCACATCCAACAGATGCTTGTTCTGATTAAGTTACATTCGCAAGAATGTCAGGAACCAGGGTTTCACAGAAGCCTCTACCCGTGACACTCTCTTCACAAAATGCATCGTGGTGTCATTTCTTTCCCATGTAAGCATTACACACACCAGTGTCCATATGATGTTAAAGAAAACTTCGAGTCCAGGTTCTTCATTTGCTGCATGAACTTGTTTCTGATGGTCACCTGTTTATTTTATGTACTTTCAGTGGTGAATAGAGATCAAACATGATCAACACTGACTGTTCTGCAGCCCCACACACATGTGAATGCACTGTGTGTTCTGACACCTTCCTGCCATAGCCAGAATTAACCTTTACAGGCATTTTTGCTACAGTGAAAATAAATAAACACACACACACACACACACATCTGCAATTCATAGATTGCTGTGCTGAGTATCTTCTCTGCTGATGCTTTGCCAAGCTTCTACTGCAACCACCTTCAACCCGTGCTTGTTCTGGGGGCTTATCCCTTTAAGTTTCTGCTTCAGCATATGGAAGGCATGCTCAATTGGATTTAACTCCAGTAACTGGCTTGGCCATTTAAAAATTATCAATTTTTTTAGCTTTGAGAAAGGCCTGTGTTGCTTTAGCAGTATGTTTGGGATCATTATCCTTCTGCAGGATGAAGCGCCATCCAAAGAGTTTGGAGGCATTAACTGGAACTTGAGGAGATACTCCTTATATTCCTCAGAATTCATTGTGCAACCTCCATCAGCAGTTAAATCATCAATGAAGATTAGTGTGCCAGTACTTCTGACAGCCATGTATGCCCATGCTGTAAAGCCTCCCAAGTGTTTAACAGATGAGGTGGTATGCTTTGGATCTTGGGCAGTTTCTTTTTGTCTCTGCGCTTTCTCCTTGCCGTAACTCGGATACATGTTAACCTTGATCTTGTCTTTTCATTACAACTTTCTATAGAATTCTGCCGTTACTTTTTTTGCGAACTTTAATCTGGCCATCCTGTTTTTGTGGCTAACAGTGGTTTGCATCTTACAGTGTAGCCTCTGTACTTGTGTTCATGAGGTCTTCTACCCATAGTAATCTCTGACAAACACCTGCCTCCTCAAAACTGTTTTTGATATGTTGGACAGGCATTTGTAGATCTTTCTTTTCCATTGTGAGGATTCTTCTGTCATCAGCAGTGGAGGTCTTCAGTGAAGTGCTTTTGTGATTACCGAGCTCACCAGGACATTCTTTATTAATGATACTCCAGGCAGTTCTTGGTGATACTGAAGTTTGACCAGTGTCTCTAATAGTTTTATTCTTGTTGTTCAGCTTCATTATAGCTTCCCAGACTTTAATTGGCAAAGCTTTTCTCCTTGTGTTGAACAAAGGAAACCTCAGGCTCCAAATGGTAAAAGCAAGCCTAGGTATCTAAACTCTGCACTAATGTGGCAATAAAACACACCAGAGTAATCACAAACACCTGTGAAGCCAATTGTCCTAAATATTATATTCTCTGAAATGAGCGCAGATCTGTATAAAAGAGTTCTTTTTATACGTATAATGTAATTTATATATGGTGACACTGAAATGTACTTACAATTTAAAGTATTAAATGTGCCCTTTCATTTCTTTTTAATTTCTTTTTTTTTCACTATATGTAAAATATATACTACACTGTGCAAAGGTTTTAGGCAGGTGTGGAAAAAATGCTGTAAATAAAGAATGCTTTCAGAAATACAAATAATGATTGCATTTTGTAAATTGATAAAAATAAACAAAGTGAGCGAACAAAAGAAAAATCTAAATCGAATCAATATTTGGTGTTACTACCTTTTGCCTTCAAACCAGCATCAGTTCTTCTGGGTTAGTTCTCCAAGATGTTTGGAACAACCTACCAGCCGAGTTCCTTCAAAAACTGTGTGCAAGTGTACCTAGAAGAATTGATGCTGTTTTGAAGGCAAAGGGTGGTCACACCAAATATTGATCTGATTTAGATTTCTCTTTTGTTCATTCACGGCATTTTGTTGATTGATGAAAATAAATGATGAACACTTCCATTTTTGAAAGCATTCTTTGTTTAAAGCATTTTTGCACAGTACTGTATATAATTAATGTATTTTTTTTTTATTTATTTTATTTTTTTTATAGATTTCTAAATATAGTCCCCTCAAAAGTATTTGAACAGCAAGGGCAATTCATTTGTTTTTGCTATGAAAAGACTAAAGGTTTCAGGTTTTTTTTTGTTGTTTTTTTTCCCCTGGTATATACATCTATTGTATATGACCACCTAGTTTTTCCATGTGAGCAAAAGTAATGGTTCCAGTGCAACCATTTGGGATGTCCTGCAAAATAATGAAAGCGATTTTGTAATGAGCAACAAATATCAGACCTGACCATTAAGGAATACAATAACAGCTAATGACAAAGTTGTGAGAGTGGTAAAGAAAAAAATCCATAGTAGTCCATAGCATTATGAACAACTTTCAAAGGACGGGGTGGAGTTGTAAGAAGAGCCGAAATATAGAAACCATACCACCATTGGCAGAAAGATTCAGAACGATGAGACAAAGTTTAATTTCTTCCAATGTGATGGAAAGCTAAAAATGTGAATGAAAGAAAGGATATGTTCTTGATCCAAAGTGGTTAGGCTTATCCGAACCATGGTGCCGGCAGTGTCATGATTTGGGCTTGCATAGCTGCATCGCGAACAGCTTTGCTCTAGAGTGAATTCTGAAGTCGACTGAAACCTTTTTTGCCAATTACCTCCAAACTAATTTGGAGGAGCTTCCTACCCTACAGCAAGGCAATCTTTTAAAGAAAACAGACAAGTAAAACAGCAAAGTTAATAAAGTATTAGGCGTCTGGTCTGAACATGAATTTTATATCCTGTAGAGAAAAATCTCCCAGAACCTCCCAGCACAAACAACAACTGAATCTGATAAAAGCATGGAAAACCACAACCAAAGAAGAAACCAACAATTTGGTGATGTCATAAGGCATTAAAATGTAGCATTTGTTTTATTTCTTAAACAAGGTTATCACAGAGCATCACAAGTGAAAGTCTGAAACATTGTCCTGTCCTACACAGAGGTTTCTCGATACTCTTTTTCCTTCCTGGGCAAGCTTGACATGCCATATTCCTGCTTATCCATGTTTTCAGTGCTTCCGAGTTCCCCTGTATAATGTTACAGGCGATTTAGAAGGTGTGAGAGGGCACACATTCTCAGAGACACTCAGGCAAACACTGAAGTCTTTGTAAAGCAAAGTCTCTGGTTGTCCTGGGAAGGCATTTCCTGATACAGAAATAGGAGCTGATGTCTGAAAGTGCTGTTTTCTTGTGAGAAAATTTAAATTTAACAAAAACAAACAGAAACTGTCTTTCTTTATATGTATTTTACTCAAAAACTGAAATAACTTCTTAGATACTTCCACACACAAAATTATTAAGTTAGTCAGGTGACAGTGCAGTTTGAAACTGAACAAACACACACGCACACGCACATACACACACATGCACATACACATACCTGTCTGTTGCTCTAAGGGAACCCTGTTAAGTATGTTTTCACAGTGTGTGCATAATGAGGGTGTCTGTCCTTATAGGCGGTACTGCAGGAGACAAGAAAGATGAAATTGAGCGTTTTATCCCAGGCCTCCACTTCCTTTTCCACCTCATTCACATTTACTTCCACTCATTCCCATTTATTCCCATCCGTTTCAGGCTCATTCCAAGTCTCAGCCCTTCAGCAGGAATACCTCAGCCATTATTCATGTAATGAGATGCAATTTTCCTTTTTTTAACATAATACCTGTTAATGATAGCGCCATCAGACTAG
Organism: Hepsetus odoe; assembly: GCA_017165825.1. Lineage (NCBI taxonomy): Eukaryota > Metazoa > Chordata > Actinopteri > Characiformes > Hepsetidae > Hepsetus > Hepsetus odoe. The sequence goes on from CM029378.1 coordinate 6,572,258, forward strand.
ACCGTTGAAGCAAAAAGTCTACGTGTGCTTGTTGGCATTATTGCTTATTATGAGCACTGATTAAATAATATAAATGAACCGACAGTCTTGGAGCAGGTCATTTAGAGGTCACTGTGAACCTGCCAGTGCATGAGGGTATTGGCCCATCTACGTGTTAGGCACAGCTCGCTCTTTATTTCCAGTGAATTTGCATTTTGGGTAGATAAAGATTATACTCCAGTTTAATGGCCAAATGCACCGATGTTAATATGTTGGGTGTGTCACAATTAATTGTGTAAAATGCAATTGTTACAATTTAGATCTAAATTGTATTTGTTGCAATGTAACAAATTAAAGAATACTGGTTGAAAATAGAACTTTGAACCATTTTTTCTTACTTGTTTAAGTTGTAAAACGAGTGTAAAGTGTAAGAATACAATTTTAAGATGCATACATTATTGTTTAAACTTAATGAAATAGTTGTTATGATTTAATTTTACTGGAAATTACTGGAGTGTTTAAAAAACAGCTAATAATTGGACAAAAAACCACAGAAAGGTCTAAACAAATAAGGGCAGTTTGTATGGATTACTTGCAGAGTGTCCTTCTCTTCTATATATACATTAGTATATGTGGTGTTGAGGATTTGTCGTGTGTGTGTGTGTGTGTGTGTGTGTGTGTATCGGGACTGGCTGATGGAGCTACTCGTGCTCCCCCATTTCTTTTAGCTCCACGCAGATTAAGCCATCCACTTTTGGCCGTTCTTACAATAACAGTCATAAGCGTTTATGTGTCGGAGTGTGCGCATATGGACCTGATCACCACGGCAACTGGCCGCCGAGGATCTTCTTACTGATGAGTAATTTGGGCCGCCGTGGTCTCTGAATCCACCTCATTTTCCCCTTTCTTTCTCCAGCTCCCTCTCTGTTTCTGTTCTTTCTCTTTTTCTTAGTTCATCTTTCTTATTAAGCTCAGAGAGAGAGAGAGAGACCACCCTTCATTTTTTTTTAAAGACTTTAAACATCGGGGAAAAAGTATAAACAAAAATGAAAATGATAAAGAGCCCTCAATAAGTAAATGTTCTTATCAGTGTTCTGTGTTTACACTGTTTGCTTTCTTTTGATTTCAGCTTTTGTCTGCAGAAATCTGCAGAGATTTTTTTCTTTTTTTTGCTCCTCTTGTGAACATCTCCAGATGGTCTTAGAAGTCAGGTGTATTTTCTGCTTCTTGCAATCCAACAGCAAATAAGGTTTACAGATCAGCATACATTTAATGTCACATTTCTGTTGTCTAGATTTAGCATTCTTGTTCAAATGTTCTTTCTTCTTTGTTTCTTTCCTTTTCTTGTTTCTACAAATATTTTCAGACCTACACTGTTGAGTCTTCTCACAGTGGAATAATGGACATGGACACTTTTTTTTTTTTTTTCTTTTCAAAAGCAGGCAAGGGCGCAGCTTGATTTTTCTATTATATGTTCAGTACAGCTTATTATAGATAGTTTATGTTATTATATAACCCACCGTCAGCTTTTGTCATCAAAGACACACAACATAAATGAAACTTAAAACTTTAAATTCAACCCCAACTGTTCCAAAAAACTTCCACTTAACCATCATAGTATTAAAAACATTTTAAACAAATAGTGTGTATGTGAGCGTGCACACACAAGGGTGCAAGCGTGGGTGTGTGTCCACAATAGATTGAACTTTTGATGGTTAAATGGTTTGGTTAGTTACCCTAGCGTAGCATAGCTCCCTCATCAGTGCCTGTGATTGGAGGCCATCCATCATGTCTGGGGCAGTTTGGAGTGAAGCAAGCAGTTGAACCTTTTACTGCCACACACACACACACACACACACACACACACACACACCTCAGCCTGTTGCACTGCATGATGTCACTCAATCTGCTCTGCGCTGTGGAACAGACAGCAAGCACATTTCAGCCTTGGGCAATTTCAACACACCATTACGCTGGGCAGCATTAACATAGAGCTATATTTTACAGAGCAGACTCACTGCTGTAACTTCAGAGTGAATGAGATCACATCCAGTCTGCTGATGTACCTCTTTCACTATGTTCTCTTGTGTTTTTGTCTTCTGTAATGTTACTGAATGTAGCTCAGGCCTACGTCTAATCCGAGTTACTGAAATTGTCTTTAGTGTCGTCAGTCATTGTTAGTTGCCTTTAAATTAACTTCCTCATCCTCTGCTCACAAAACCCATTCAACCTTAAGAGAAACTAATTGAAGCATGCTTGATTTAGGTTTTCTACATAGCACTGAATATTCTGCTTAAAATACTGAACTACCCAACTGGACTGTGTGCTACACAGTTTCTAGAAATGAAAAAGTTAAAGTTAACTTGATTACAGAACAAACTATATCCAGTCTAGCCTGACTGTCTGAACTTTTACACATTAAAAATAAATTAATAACACGATCAATATCCCGTTAAAGTTAGGCATATTGACAAAAACCGACTGACTGACGATTGTTTCATTTTAAGAAAGAAAGAAATAGTGTAGCAGTAAGTTCAGCATCGTTAAGTCAGTCGTCAGGTTTTCTTTTAAGCACTAAAGAGCAGACGTAAAAAATCATTGTTTATTTTTATCCCACTTCTCTTCTTCCTTGCAAAGTTTCCTCACTATGTCATAAAATCTTAAACCTTGCCCTACACTTGCTTCCATCCATCAGAAGTGGCTGCTGGGCCCCCTCTGTAACACTAATGACATTAGCAGGTGTCAGTGTTAGTGTTTGAGGGACAGTTTTACTGAGGCTTATTTGTCCTGCTTTCTCAGCATGTCTGATGGGTTTGTTTGAGTTTGAGAGGGTTGAGGGTTTGTGTTGTACTCTGTTTATTTGACTCTTTGCTCTGGTGTTTGTATGTTAGTCTAGTGAAATGATGGTGGCCATTAGAGGCTTTGGCTCACTGGAGCTGAAGGGCAAAGAGGGGTCATGAAAGGCTAGAAGGAAGCACTCTTGGATGTGCTGAGCTGAACAGTTCAAACTTAATATCTCTTTGATTCTTTGAGTGCATTGCTTTCTCTCCCTCTTTTCTCAAATGTGGTAAGAATAAGAGTTGCGCAAAATAGTGATTTTGCTACTTGTTACAGCATATCAATATTGGTAATGAATGCAATATTTTCTCTCTCTCTTTTATCTTTCTGACAGTAGGGCTGCTTTTCTTCATTTTCTCTTCAATGATGACCTCATTGTCGCTGGCTGACAGTCTCTCACCTCCTGAGGCTACCGGCCAGTCATCTGCCTCCTAGCACCGCCCTCGGGTCATCTAATTGCCCAATTTATTCGATTAGGAGGAAATATTCAAAGACTTCAGTTGTGTGCAGCATCAAGGGGCTGCACTTTCGATCAGAGAGGAGACATTTAACTCCTCAGTGAAAGACCTTGAGGAAATGCACTTATTCCCATAATGATAACATTACAAAATCATTAGAGGTTAACAGTTCACCAAAACAGTGACATCAGCTTCTTAACAGCTGTTGAAGTGCAGAGCAGTGTTTTCTGTGTGCAGAGACGTTTGTTGAGGTGCAGTGTTAAGTATAATTTTACTTATCCTCTCTTAGCCATACACATTATAAAAAGACATTAAAAAGGAACTAAATGGTAGGCTGTCTAGACGACCAGATTAAGTATGAATGATCCTTGATATTTTAGCTGGGAGTGCTTATAGTTGAGGTAGGGTGGTAGAAAATGTCATTTTGTTGGGGTTATGTTGGCTTGAAGTTGGCACACGGTTGGCTGTTTTCCCATTCATCTGCATGATTGGCACTATTTACCATGCTTTCAAAATGTTTCACCTAATGCCATGCACTTCTGGCCTGCTCACAGCTACTACTACTCTCATACACAGTTATAATATAAAGTGTGTGTTTGTTATAACAGGGGGCCACCATCAAAAGAGATGAACGGACAGGAGCGGTCCTCATAGCACGCATCATGAGAGGAGGAGCAGCTGACAGAAGTGGTGAGCTTTGAGCACTGACCATCAATCCCATCTCCTTCAGACCTCAGTGCTGCTGTAATTGAAATAAACATTTTGTGTTAAATGCTGATTTCAGTATGTTTGTAACCACAGCATATTTTCTGTGCTGTGTGTTAATGCAATTACCTTCAAAATAATTACCTTCAAAATTTACAATTACGGCATTTAGCTTAGCCAGAGCAACTTCCGTATCCTAACTACAACATCTAAATGTTTTGGGGAATCTCCCAAAGTCGAAGATTTTAAAACATAATACTGTTAAGCTGTACTACAGCTAATATAGTCTGAATTTTTTTAAGTGTCTGTCATCAGATTTTCCTCTACTTGCCTCCTGCATGTGAAAAGCAGTGAAATCCTAAATAAGCAAAGGAAGCATATTTACTTTAAGAAATCAGTCTTTAAAAAATGAAGACAAATTGCTGGAAACTTTGGAAGTGTGTGCTACTGCTGTGGCCAAGCAGTGGCCCTCATGGTCACACAAGCCAAAGGTGATCTCAGAACCAAAGAACAAGCTAAGTAGGACCTGCACAACTAGGTGTTAATTGCTTGTGATATACAAGCCCAGCTAAATGCTACTAGAAATACAGATGTTTCAACATCAGCCACTTTTCAAAACAGTTTCAGTTGGTCATAAATGGAAGAAACCCTAGATTGCTTTTAGGATACTATGGCTATGGATCTCCTGATGCTAAAATATTTTTCTTCTGTTTCTACTTTTTTTGAGGATTTTAGAGGCCAATGTTATGAAAAACTGAAAAATGTTTCCTTTCTTATTTGGAAAAATAATGCAGTCTGTCCTTTGGTGTGTACACAGAAAACCAAGCTACAGCTTCTACTTTTAATTTTAATTTTTACATTTTTTTTTTTTAATTTTTCTTTGATGTCACAAAACCAGCATGTTTACATACATTCATTTACGTACATTAATAAATATTCAGCAGTTTAGGCAGACCTTTCATACAGTTATAAGTCAGACCAAAGAAGTATGAAAAGTTATCATAAGGATAATTTACTTCTGGTCACAGGAAAGGGTCGTATATAGGAAAAGATATATTATTATGAAATTTGCTTCAGGTATAATCCTTCTTTGCAAAGAAAAAAAAAAACGTAAAAAAAAAAAAAAAAAAGCTGTAAAGTGTGGAGGAGACCGTATGTAGGATGTGGGCCCTTTAACATTAATATGTATTTTTGTCTTCGATGCTGTGTTTAACGAGGAGCATGTACTCTCTCCTGCAGGCCTGATCCATGTGGGAGATGAATTGAAAGAGGTCAATGGCATCCCTGTGGATGACAAGAAACCTGAGGACATAATTCGAATTCTGGTGTGTTTGTGTCAGTGTCTGATAGAGAGCAGGAACTCTGTGATGTGTGTGGATTTCCCCAGCCTGTATATTGTTTGTTTTTACACTTGTTTAGGTGGAAAGATGGTGCCTATATATTTTTGTGTTTGTTTGTGTGCAGGCCCAGTCTCAGGGTGCCATCACATTTAAAGTGGTGCCAGGCATACCGGATGATGGCGTAACCAAGGAGCCCAAGGTACACAACAACAGGTTCAAGAACTGTGGGTGTATATGCAAATAGAGAACACAAATAGTATAACTCAACGATGCCATGCGCACATGAGCACACAGAACAAAGGTCTGGAAGCAACACTGACTTTGCAGTTTTCCTCTTATCATATCCACTTCATTCTCACGTTCACACGCTCCTAAAGACTTCATAAGCTGAACAGGATGCAATAATACCCCAAAATAATAATTAGCAATGAGGATAGGCAGCGGTCGCCTAGTGGTTAGGGAGTTGGCCCCCAGATCGGAAGATCGGAATCGTGGATTCGATTCCCTCACCAGTAGGTTACCCTGAGGTTCCCTTGAGCAAGGTACCGTCCCTGTCACTGTTCCCTGGGCACTTTCATTAATTGCCCCCTGCTGCACAAGTGTGTTTGGATGAAACACGGAGGTTGAATTTTCACTTTTTTCAATTTTTATTATTAATTTCTCTATTACATTGGCTTTCTCTATCACCCCCAGTTGTTGTTGTTGTTGTTATTATTATTAGGCAGCAAGTGAACATTTAGTTCTTAGAGTTGTTGTTGTTGGAGGCAGGAAAAATGGGTAAGCATAACAACCTGAATGTTTTTTAGATTGGCCAGATTAGGATGGCTAGATGGGTCAGATCTTCTACAGAATGGTGCATCGGACGGGGTGTTGCCAGTATGAGGTGGTTAGTTCCTACCAATAAACAAGTGACAGGGACATGAAAACCTAGAGCTGAAATGACTGAAAAAGGCAAAACTGTGACAGAAATTAGTCAGAACACACAGACCTTCAGAGGAAGGCAGGCAGAGGACTGGGCTGTGTAGCACCACACCCGGCTCACTAGCTGAGGCGCCAAGAATAAACACCTATGCATCAGAGTTGGATCACGATACGATGGAAAAAGATGACCTGTCTGATGAAACACATTCTCTTTGACATCATTTGGACAGGCAGCATTAAGTGTGCACTATGAGGAAAAAGAGAAGCCGGTGGAAGAGTGATGCTCTGGGCAAAGTTCTGCTGGTAAAACTTGTTTCCTGGCATTCAAGAGGATGTTGTTTTGACACTTACCACTGACCTAAACAGACTTTACCACATCATGGCAACGGTATTCCCAAAAAGCAGGATAATACCTAGTCCAAAACCTGAGTCCAAAAGCCTCCACCTGACAACTCACCGGACTTAAAAGATCTGCTGTTAACATCTTGGTGCCAGATACCACAGCACACCGTTGTAGATCTGGTGGATTCTATGCATGGACTGGACTGAGCTGTTTCAGCAGAACAAGGGCAACCAACAGAACCATATTAGACAGATGGTTTTAATGTTATGACTGATGACCGTACCTTCAAGGATCAAACATGTGGATGGGTCTGTGTAGTTTACTGTTTTGTGTGTGTGTGTGTGTGTGTGTGTGTGTGTGTGTGCGTGTGTAATGAATGTGGTGAAGTGTTGCTAATTGGGTGCACATGTGTGAGAGAAATAAAGAATGATGTAGTGAAAGTGAGAGAGCGAGAGCAGTCGTGTTCCCTCAGGATGTATCAGAGTGTGTTTGTAGGCAAAGATCAGATCCAAACAGAACGTTCTCTGCCGTAACATAATTTCTCTACATGCCACACACACCACACTAAATCAGCGCTGGGTCATGCGCTTTGGCACTGTTTTCTTCATGTCTGCTTCTTTCCCTCATGTCATTTTCTCTCTCTCCTTCTCTCTCTCTCTCTCTCTCTCTCTCTCTCTCTCTCTCTCTCTCTCTCTTTGAGAACTAGAAAATATTTTGATCAACAAATTATTTAAACAATCTAAGTTGACATCTTTTGGATAAATCAAGACTGATCATTTACACACCTCGATAAAATATTATTTTTTATATATTATTATTTATGTTTGGCCTTCTGTCTCCAGATCTTTCTGAGGGCTTTGTTTGATTATCACCCAGAGGAGGATAAGGCTATTCCCTGTAAGGAGGCAGGTTTGGCCTTCAGGAGGGGTGATGTGCTGCAGGTTGTGTGTCAGGATGATGCCACGTGGTGGCAGGCCAAACATGAAGGAGATGCCAACCCACGCGCTGGCCTCATCCCATCCAAACACTTCCAGGAGAGGTGAGCTTCTGCTTAACACCTGGAGAACTGACCGCTGCGCGCGCGCTCTCTCTCTCTCTCTCTCTCGCTCTCTCTCTCTCTCTCTCTCTCTCTCTCTCGCTCTCTCTCTCTCTCTCTCTCTCTCTCTCTCTCTCTCCTAATAAAGAGAGAGCTTTTCTACGTTTTGTTACTCTTTTTCACTTTAGAGCCCCCCCTTCTTTCTTTCTTTTTGTGTGTGAGGGCCTGGCCATTCAGCCAAAATACTTTGGATTTCCGTGGCTGTCTGGCCCAGGATGAGTAATGACAGAAAATGATAGCGCTGGTTCGCATCCACTTTGGAAGCACCGTGCATGGAAAATCGCACACCAGTGAAGCTCTGTACAAAGTGGACTTTGACGTGTGTGTGTGTGTGTGTGTGTGTGTGTGTGTGTGTGTGTGTGGTGTGTCTGTTTGTTTGTATGAATCATTTCTGGAAGCAGGGCACTTTCTTGGCACTGTTCCTCTTCAGAAGAAAATGTCACATAAGAAGGAAAAATTGTAAAAGCTGTCAAATACAGTAGCAAGCAAGCTCTGTTTTTTCTCTCTCTCTCTCTCTCTTTTTACCTCTTTCTCTTCCTCGTGCTATTTCTTTCCGATGTTTGAACAGGTTACTTTGCATCATGGTGTCATAGCTAAGGTTGTTTGATCATTCCTGTGCTTTCATGAAAACTGATGGCTTTATATGATTTCTCTTTCCCTCTCTCTCTCTTTCTCTTCTTCTCTCAGGAGACTTGCACTCCAGCGACCTGTGCCCAACACTCAGCCTCAAAAAATCTCCAGAAAACCATGTAAGTGTCGAACACTAAATGCATAACCTTACAGACAGATTTACTTTAATTCCAGCCTTTCCATTTTTTTCTTTAAAACATTAAGTTATGAGAAGGTTTTTTTTTTTTTTTTTGTTCAAGCTGTAAGAATTTTGCTATAATATATTACTGCATCCAGATAAGCAGGATCAGTTATGATCTCCTGAACTCCCAGGAATTGATCTCTCTGGGCCAGATGTTCACACAAGCACAATGTCTAAAATTTATGTTCAGTTTACTACTCTCAAACTGCACATAGAACTGCCTATTACCTCCACACACTCCACAGGCAGAGTTTAAACATGCAATGAAATAATGGAGCCAACAAGTTTGAGGCTAAAGAGAAAATGAAAGTTCAGAGATACAGATATAGCAATGTTTAAATTATTATTATTTTAACTTGATGTGGACTGCGAATGTGCAAAGCATATGGTAGTATATGAAAAAGAAGAGAATAGAGAAAAGGATGGAGAAAGAGAGCAGCTCTGGGAGGAAATGAGCTCCAAAGGGGGCCCATCATCTTTTGATTGGTACCATACACACATGTGCCCTCATCCATGCACATGGGTATCTGTAATTATGCTACTCTCTGCCTTTTGTTGCCTCCTGTCTGTGTTTGCCTCTCAACGTTTTTTGAACTGCCAACACATGGGTGTGCTTATTGCTTAACATGAGACACACACTCACACACACCAAGCAATTCTCTCTCTTTGTTTGGATCATCATCCTTAACCATCTACACACACATGTGCACGGCTGAAAACTATAGTCCCCAAGAAACTCACTTAAATGTTGTAGTCCACCTCCGTGCCCTGAACTTGGCCTTTGCTCCCCACCTCCGTCTCTCCATCACGCACTCCAAACAAAGGCCACAAGGAAAAGCTGACGTGCGTGTGATTGAGGCTTTAGTATTGATGGCTTTTCCAGGACCACCCCGAGGTGCGATTGAGAAGGCAGTCTCAGTCCCAGCCTGCCTAGCCTTTCGTTCAAAACCACAAAGACGGCTAATACATTAATCCTAGTATTTAATACGACACTCACATATGCACTGGTCTTCGCGAGCGCGTGCATAAAATTTTTTGGATCATGGTAAATAACAGGCAAACGAGGAAATATAAAATCGAGAGGGACAGAGACGCCTCATGGAGACTGGCTCTGGTCTGACCAGAAGCAGGCCGTAAAGGAGATGAAACCAACCCAGAGCCGGACATTCATCTGCAGAAACTTTCACCAGAACGTACGTGTGTGTGTGTGTGTGTGAGAGAGAGAGAGAGTGAGTGTTTTGGCTGACACTTTGGTGACATCAGCCCATATTTCAGAGGGTGACGACTGGGGGCTTGTTCTGTGAACTCCTCTATTGTGCAGGTGACTGAACTCACGCTCATGCTCCACATGCAAAGTCTATTTTACCTTCACCACAGAAGTGTAAAGCTTTTAACAACCTTGAAGTTCTGATTTAGAACTAAATGTAACCCGGGCCCATAATATACAATTCTGACCTGTCCCAGCTTTATCCAAATGTAGAATCTAAAACTAACCCCCAGCAAATTATAGCAACCGCTAACTTTCTGTAAATGTAAGTTACCTTATGTCAACAGTAACTGCCGTTAGATCGTCACTTAACAGACTCCAAAGCTCCTAAACAGTAAAGTTTAATATTCAGTTTTTCAAAATTACATTTAACCAGTTCATTAATCAGCCTACCTCGAAATCCCAAATGATTAAAGCAATGCTCTCGTGCTGGACCTTTGCGCCACCAGCAGCATGTTCAGTAATTTACAAATCAGGTCACTTTTTGGCCAGCTATATATAACCTACCGAAAAGTCTGTTTTTTTGCAGTAGAAGTCATTTTTACCATTTTCCAATTTTACTTTAATTTTACAATATTTTGGTTAATCTTTTAAAGAGTTTGTTTTATTTATAATTTTGTAATTAAATAAGTTTTTTGTTGCAGAAAAAGTTAAAAGTACCAAAATAAAATTTTTGCTGCTTAATCACAATATGTTCAAATGCATACCAATGATGAACATTTTATCTACATGTCCATTTTATCATCTACATGTACAATATAGTATCAGTTATGAAATATATTAAAGCTGCTTCTCAGCTTCTGGTTTGAATTCCCCTTTTTACTTTGTTCATCAAAGATCACCCCAGGACCACCAGTATTATTTGGGATGGATATTGATACTGATATGGTAATGGACTGTTGTCAGGATTTCCACTAGGATCTTTTTTCCTGCTTGTCTGGTGTATTTATTTTATGGGACGAATTTAAAACTTGGCTGTATATATAACACCCTTCATAATGTACACCAAAATAGAAAAAAGGCCATTTTTTCCATTGTCAGAGGAAGTTGGTGGCTGGAACTTTTTGTTTGGTGTTCTATTCTTAGCCCATGACTGATAACACACATCAGCATGCACCACATACATTAACATTTCAGTATGATAACTCTGAGAATGAACCATCATCATGTACATGCCGCACATCGGGGAAATACGTTAAAGCGGGTTTATAAATTACAGAAGTATATTGACAGTGTGTAACTGCGAACTAAAAATGCACTGATGGTTTGAGGAGGCCAATCAAATCTTCATCTTTGTTTATCTTAACTTCATTTTGCTGGTCTTAATATTGGTGGTAATTGTGGAGAATTTAGTAAAGCTATAATTCTTTCATCTAGTCATGATGTTTTTTTTGGTTTTTTTTTCCACTTCAGTTTTTATTATTTCATCATTGTCCTCTCTTTCCCTCTGCATGTCTGCCTCTTTCTTCTCATTATGTCTCTCTCTGAGTGAGAAGCTATTTTCACCTTAAGCTTGCTCACGGCACCGACCATGTCTGTAGCAGCACCACAGAGAACACACACACACACACACACACACACACACACACACGGAAATGACGTTGTATTTGAAGGATTTTCATCTTTGCTCTTCTCGTTACTCTTTCTCGTGTGCACGCCAGTAAAAATGACAGAAAGGCCCATTGTAACGGGTAGTGGTAGTTATCTCTATTTATATGAAAGCGGCCTATCCCACGATGCTCTGTGACAGTTGTTATGACTGAACTGTACCTGTACCGTGCAGCTGAGTCACATACAGTTGCATCACTCTTGTGGGAGTGTGATTGTGCTTGTGTAAGAAGAGATGTGTGTTGTATGTAGATGCTGTTCAGTACTTTTGTGTTTTGATTTACGCTTATTTAGTAGAATTGAGAACACATGAATGAGAGGAAGCTTTTAAACTGACTCCAAATGTTCTTCTGTCCTGGATGATTCAGACCCACACACACACACCCATATTATGACCCATGTTGGTTACAGTACAGCTGGGTTGCACACACAAACATGGCAAATAAAAGGATCAAATGAATGTAAAATGGATTTGTAGTATCAATACTGTTCATTCATGTTATACATGTGATTTTTAAGCATTTAAGAACATGGTGGTTTTGTGAAAATGGTCTAGCTGAGACGCAAGTTCAACTGACGGGTCTTTTCAAACACTTGCATGTTTTTGCCTATAACAACTTTGCTTTTATTTGTTTATTTTCTTTTTCCTACTTTGAGAAATCAGTGAAACGTGACCAACTCTGAAGTTGGAAAATATATTTTGTATTTATAATCTGACTTAAAAATCTTCCTTATTGTTTTCTTTCTCTTCCTCGAAGACACTGAGGCTGTTGAATGGGGTAGGTCCCCTCTCTTACCTCGTCCTCATACTCTCCCCATTCCGTCCTCTCGTTGCTGATCACTAACTTTTTTTCTTTCTTTATTTCCTCTGTTGCTTTATGCAGTCTCATTGGCGGATGCTGAAGGTACAATCTGTCAGACTAACTGTGGCTCGCTATTAGATGTCATGGCCCTCCATGAGCTCATTGGATGAATGCCATTGTGTGTAGTAATGGTGTACCCACACACTAGTGCAAGGTTGATTAGTGCTCATTTGACCAAAACTACTTCATGGATCATAGCACAGTGTATTAGCAGACACAGGAGTTCGCCACCCTGGTGTGGAACATGCACATACAGTAATGAGGCAATGGTTCACTAAGCATACATAAAAGTTTTTCAGGGCACCTATGATGATAAATCTGTTTTGTCATATATTTACTTTAGATATCGTTGACCTAACCCCAGACATTTATCAGTTTTGTATGCATATTGAATTTGGAATTACTCTCATTAATTCATATTCCATACGAGTGACCCAGCATGAAATCATTCCTGCAATCACAGCTTTTATTAGTTATAGAAACCATTTGATTTTCACACATTATATGGTAAGGTTCTCATATGGGTATTCTGTGTTGTTTGCTGAACCAGTAGTTGGGCAGGCTTGCTGCAGTGTAGTTTCTGGCTTCAGTAGTCCATTGTAACAGTGCATGTCTGACCTCATAGCCTACAAATAAGGATTAAATCTACTTCATGGCTCTTGCTTGTGAAAGCGAGTATCCTGTTAAAGTGTTGTGTCCCATTATTTAGCCATTCTGCGTCATCGTATCGTGTCTCATAAAATAGCAAGGTGTTGGTTGTAAATGCCTGTTCCTTCACCCCCAGTGCTTTATTACAATCTATAAAATAAATATTAAAACCATTGTGTAATGTTTCCGAAGTGTCAAAGTGGAATTTGCCTTGCCTCTGCAGCTCCAAATCTGCAAATGTGAAATTGTGTGTCGTCTCAGATTGCTTTGTTACAGGTCTTCTGACTTATCTGCAGTAGCCGACTTTCCCTTCCTTCCAGTATTTAGCGCCCTATAGTATTTTTCGGTGCTTTCCTCTTATATCTTTACCTTCCTTCCTTCTCTTTTTTCCTGTGGTCTGCAGAAGAGACTTGTCTTGCCACCAATTTAAGTGGATTGAATATCGGTGAGACACTGGTTTTCTTTTTGATTTCTAAGTGTCCTGTCTTACCACCTCTCTCTATGATCATTATGACAAGAGGAAATTTACATTTCATGCCTCTCTTTCTTTTTTTCACTCTATCTTTTTACCTGTCTTTCTCTTAGGACTGCACAATAAGTCAGACCTTCATTTTGATGCCATGTCTACTATTAACACATTGCAAAGGGCAGCAGTAGCAGAAAGACTCAACACACAGCACCAGAGTGTGCCGTAAAGTTGCGTGTATATAGGATGTCATTCAGTTAGAGAGCTGCAACTTATCTAGTGCAGCTTCTTGTGCCGTGTGATTTGCATGGTAGGTTAAAGGTGTTAGCCACTACACCATCTAGTCACTGACAGAGCAAACACTTAATAGCTAAAGCACTATACTGTCATTAAGAGGAAACACAGTGTGCAATCTTCCTGCTTAAATAAACTGGAATGTTTAAAACACAGTAATTCAGAGTGGTTTGATGTGAAATGGTCTGCAGATTTATCTACTGCTATGAAAATTGGTCACAGGTTTTTAACTGCTGTATCAGAAAAGAATTTCCACCCACCCGCGATACCAACACACTCCCCATGTTCCAGTTCATTATTATTTTTTATTTTAATTATTTGTGTTTTAAATGCTGTAGAAAGTGGGAGTTTGTGACTTGACTGTATCTCTGTGGATTTCATCCTTCACTTACACACAAGATGAAGCAAGAAGACTTCCATCTTGATGAACGTGTGTCCAGTGCAGCAGATGTCTGCTGATGAATTGAATCAGATGGATAAGTATCTGTTTTGGCAGATGACGGGCTGAAGATGCCTCAAACATTGTTTTTCAGTGTGATACCAAGGATGACTTTTCATGTAGTTGTTTGGAAATAGTTTCAGATGTTGTAAAAAGTTGTTCAGGGCAGCAGCCTTACAGTCATGTAGCATGGCTGCTGTAGATACCTAAGAACAAAACCACATCACAATAAAATTATCACATTTTATCACCTCATACATTGTCAAAGTAATCATCTTTAACTTTATCACACTTTGCATTTTCTACCGCTATCATAGAGCCCTGCTATGTCTAGATCTGCGATTAGGGAGTAGGCATAATCAGAAGGTCATGTGTTTGAGTCCTGGACCCATAGGTTGCAAGGTACTGTCCCCAACACTGCTCCCTGGTCTGTGGATAAGGCTGCCCCCTGCTACACGTTCAGTGTATGGGTTAAATGCAGATCTTGCATTTCATTGTGGTTCACTGTGTGATGTGACAATGACAAATAGTCACTTTCTCTTTCACTTGCTAACTCACACCTCCACCTCCTTTCTCTTTTTCTCTCATTCTCTCTTTGTCTTTCTCTCTCTCTCTCTCTCTCTCTCTCTCTCTCTCTCTCTCTCTCTCTTTGTGTGTGAGATTTATCTTCAAATATTGCCAAATGTTCCAGGATCTTTATAATGTGCATCTTTTTCCAAATCTGCGCTGCAGTTGTAGGTCAGCTCGCTCCCTCCGCTAGTAATGACGGAGAGTTTGTTTTGTGCTCGTCTTTGCTCCTCTTGTGGCTCCAGTCAAAGTCCAAACATTTTCATAATGAGAAGATAAATGTTTTTGCCTGTGACTGTAAACAGCTGTTTTAGGACCTAAAAGGCTCACCCGAGACGTCAAGCTGCGCACCGAAGGAAAATGTGTATATCAGTGAAATGAGAGAAATGTGTTGTATGCAGCTACAGTAAAGAACAGGACGAGTGAAAGCCAAACAGGCAATTTTGCACTCATTTTTCATATTCCAGCCATAAACGACTGCAGTTTATGGTTTTCCTGTGTGTTGGCAGCATCTTCCATCTAAATAGCTCTTTGTAAAAGTTAAGACATACTGCAGTTAAAGGAACTGGCTTCAGTCCATGCTGTTGTGGTTGTCATCCCATTGGTTCTTGATGTGGTCACTGTTGGCCAGCGGGCCGCTTGGGGGCCCGATCTCAGGACTCTTTCCGTTGTTAGCATGTTGAAAAAATGAGGGTCATGGAACCTTGTCATTACAACGGTCACTGCAGGCTCAAATTCTGCTCACATGTCACATGTGTGGGTGCTGTTGTTTGAGGCCGCTGTGGTCAGGCACACATGCATGTTCTCCTTATTATTATTTTTTTCCTGTTTTGTTTGCTTTTCTTTCTTTCTTTTAAGGCGGCAACAAATAATGATTTATGTAGTTCGTTATTTTATAATTAACAATTCGTTTTATTTGTTTTCTATTTAATTAACTAATCAGGCCATTACATTGGTTCCTTTTATATTTGTTCCAGCATCACTGATGTTTGTGTGAAAAGTATTTTTTGGCTTTTATTATGCAAAAGCTTTGCTTCCTATAGTGAACATTCTGTTGAAAAGGTGCTTTGTTTCATATTAACATTTAAAAAGACATTTTTCCATGATCAATTTTGTTGATTTTTATTTTTTATTTTTTTTTTTTTATTTTTCTTTTTCTTTTTCTGCATTTTTAGGACCACGTTACACCTATTTTTATTCTCTCTCTGGTTCATGGTGTATGTTTTGTGCTAGACAACAGTGTGTTTGTGTAGGGCTGAGACCTCTGTGAGGTCATGCCTTGGTTGCACCACTGGACACTCTTAAAATGTTTAGACCTGTTTGATTTCACAGCAGATCCAGTGAACACAAAGTTTATAAATAAATCCATCATCTACGCTGCCAAGCTCAATCAGCCGCTGTCATCCTATAGGGATAACCTTTTCCCTTTTCAACAGTGTGCTCCTGTCCCTTCTTACTTTCTGCCCTCCTGTTTTCTTCCACGGTTTCATTACCGGCCCTCCTGACCTCAGCCTCTCCTCTTCCTCCCAGTGGCAAAGCTACCTCCAGAATGGTCCCGGGACATGGCTTGTGCCTTTCCGTGCCCCGCCACGCTCCATGCACTACCGGTAACAGTAGAGGGTTACAGGGGGAAAACATGCGACCCCTTAAACAAAACCCCTCTTTACCAGCTCCAGCAGCCCTCAACACCTGGCCCACGATCAGCCCTGCGAGTGTGATTTAAACCTGGTGTGTTGTGCTGTACTGAAGTGAAGTGTGCAGATGCGTTCTGTGCTGCTCAGGTTTCTTGTGGTGGGATGAAGGTGGGTGTTTGGGTGCTGGAGACATTAGTGTGGTTTCCTTGCAGTGCAGTCCAGAGCACCAGTGAGATCCAACTTGTGCTTGGTGTACACTGTATAGTTCTTAGCGATATAGACAATAAATATAGACAAACTATGGCTGTCAGTTTTAGCCTGTTAAAATATGCTAAAATAAAATAACAGTAAATGTTTGAATGTGTTGACAACATTTAAAAAGATTCCAAAAAACTTCCAAAATATAACATCAATTTTAAAAACAGACAAAAGGCTCAAAACAAACAAGAACTGCAGAGAAATGAAAGTAAATCTTAGAAACTGCAGTTGCACCCTTCAAGTTAACTAGCAATGAAACAGCTGTCCCTGAATTATTGACAGTAATAAATTAATACGGGTGGAAATGAAGGCAACTCCTACAGCTTTAACCACATGCTCTGTGCTAACAAATAAGTGAATAAATAATAGAATAATAAAAAAGCACCAAATAACGCTTAATGTGCTTAATACTGCATGTGTGTAGTTTGATGTACAATTATGTAGACGACAAGAGTTTGTAGGACAGCCGTAGTTTTGAAATCTCTTTGATGTTCACTGCCATGATGGAAAGAACCTTTCAGTCTTCCAGACACCCAGTCCTCATGTATCCTCAGAGATCTGTGAGTGTATGACTCTTTATGTGATTTTATGCTGGCAGACTGATCTGTCCTCACTGTGCCTCGTCCGGTGTTAATAGAGTAGGACTTGTGTTCTGTATGATCCATCAGCGTGGCTGAGTGCGATCCCTCTGAGAAGAAAGGCTACACCATGGCTTCTGAGAGAACACAGATGCCTCTCAGAGGCATTGACACACTAAGGTCCCATGTGACTGAAATGCTCCCCAAGCTCCACAACTTTTTGCAAGTGTCCACTCCTTCCCTCTAAACATCCGACAGCAATACAAGCCACGACTAGTGGCTGAGGGAGAAAGGCGGAAAACAAAAGCAGATGAAAACAGTCAGGCAGGAGAAGTGAAACCTGGGAAAACCATCAGCCCCCAGAAACCAATTAAAGGAGTTATGGAAAAACAGCCCACATTTCTTAGGCTGAAATAATAAAATAAAAAAATAAAAAATTGCTTAATTTCCAGAATGAGTTAATCTCCTCTGTCTAAGGGTCAGTTAGTGTGAGAAGGGTAAGATGAGCTGATTTAACTTCTGTGTTGAAGAATCCTGTGCTGCAAACAGCTGTAGATTATTTTTTAATTTCACTCTCACCTTGCTTTGGTAAAGTTAATGGAACAGAACAAAGTCATCAGGCTACTAATTTTAAAATGCCATCTTGGCGCTGGCTGTGCATGTCAGTTTGTGAGTGTGTCTTTGTGTGCCTGGGTAAAAGCAGGATTGTGAATGATTTTGACTCTTTGGACCTGGGCTGCCTGTCTGAAGCTTGGCCAGCAAGCAGGTCAGATGATTGGAGCTGCCTGGATGTTCTCTACTTAGCGTTTAGTGTTCTAACAGCAGTGGTCATTGCAGGCCAGGTATTGCTGTGGATCATTGCAGAAGACGTGTGTGTGTGTGTGTGTGTGTGTGTGTGTGTGTGTGTGTGTGTGTGTGTGTGTGTGTATTTGTGTGCAAGACTGAGTGTATGCAGGTGATCATGCTGACCAGAGAGGTTGTGTGATGGATTGAGTAGGCGATTGATGAGACAAACAGCAGTGGCGTGTCCAGCCTCTAAGATTTGGCTTGCCTCCTCGGTGATTCCAATTCAATGCACCTCAAACGCTAAATGTACTAGTGATGACTGCACTGGGCTTGAAGAACTGGCAGCCCACTGTGCGTGTGTGTGTATGCACAGATGTATGTGTGTTTCCCCTGATGCATTAGACACTATTCCTACCCTGACATTCCTTTGTCTAAATAGCTTTGGGATAGGACAGAAGGGAAAAACAAATATCGCTTCTTGACACAAGCCGTCTCTGTCCTGGCCAACAGGAGCGGGGAGTCGCTAAAGCCTGTAACACTTGGGCAGAACACACACTTTCCACATATGCAGCGCAATGGAAAGAGCTCCTACAGTGTGTTTCCCCCAGACATCCATTCTTAACGAGTACAGCATGATAGCTGTGTCTAATACATATTTCAAATAGCACTACTAAATAGTTGTACCTATTTCTCCTCCTTTCTTTCTTCTTTAAATCATCACCTGCAATTGTCATTTGTCTTTCTTTTCTTTTCTTTTCCAATCCTGCTACAGGAAGAAGAGTAGCCTGTAAATACCCAGTGTGTGAGGGGCCACCGAGAGATAGCCGGGGGCCGTTGGGCTCACTAAAAACACCAATCGTTGCAGACCTAAAAGATTGTTTTCCCTTTGAGAGACGGACACTGTTGAATTCAGTTAACATGCACGCTTCAATATCAGATGTTTCGGTACGTGCACTTGCCTGAGAGTTGCTATAGAAACATCTGGTTGTTTGATGCTGGGGGTCTCTTGGATGCTCCCCTAGAGGCCCACTACCCTTAAGGCCTTCCACAGATGCCTGTTAAACAAGGGGGCGAGAGCTTCTGAAGGCCATATGCCTGTCTGCTAGGATTGACCATACACCTACACACCTCAGAGGCATGTGTACACCTCCTGGACGAGGAATCTTCCTTTAACCTTGTTGTGAGGTGGAAGTTAGAAAGATGGAGGAAGAGCAGAAAGAGGCCACATGCTTGGAGAATACCCTTGTCAGAAAATGTTTCGATTTCATATTCAACAGATTTGATAGACACAGACACAGTTGTGCGTTCCCCTTTGAATTTGCAGTAATGTCATGTATTTACTTGGTCAGAGGCAGCATATATTCTTTTCACTTAGAACATAAAAAATTTATGTAATCCAATTTTACAATACCCAGACATTGATGTGCAGCTGTTCCTATGAAAGTGATGGGGGCTATATAAAAGGTCCTTTCGATTACTCTAGCTAACCAGCAGACTGTGGTAAATGCAACAATTTAAATGAGACATTATTGTTTGTTATTTTTAAAGGTAGTGTTTTAGCAAGAAATTCAGCCCACTGTTTGGAGTTGATGATTTTTTGCAGGTGCAACTTTGACATTCTTCTAAGGTGTTAACTTTTTTGCCATTTTTTATTTACTTTTATAATAACAGCATTGGTCATTTTTTGTCAGTCAGTCTGGCCCAAGCGGGGTCGCGGCGGGTGCTGGAGTCCATCCCAGCTCACATAGGGCGAAGGACGGTGGACAGGTCGCCAGCCCATCTCAGGGAGGAGCGAGACTGGGACGGCACCTTGCTCAAGGGTACCTCAGGGCAACCTGTTGGGAAGGGGTTCGAACCCCCGATCCTCCGATCATGCGGCCAACTCCCTAACCACTAGGCCACCGCTGCCCCATCATTCATTCATAATTTTGTAATTAAGCAGTGATTTAGAGAAAATTTTGTTCATTAAATGGTCAATTATTTTAATACATTTGAATTACTCAACTAATCCTCGTGTCTACAGATACTGATTGCCATTGTTTTTCTTTGTTATTTTTTAATTCCAAATGCATCAGTGGTTGTGATATTTAGATGAGCAGTGATTCTTGCTACAGACACCACAGATGCCGCAGGGGGCACTGGTATTGATCCTCCCTCACAAGGCTCTGGCTCTTGAAAGCCTTCACTCACTCATCCCACACATATGCTACATTTCCTGCACAGCAGTTAGATATTATCACTCTGGAAAATGGGAGCTCTGGACCGATGGTGACTCGCGGCCGGGTTTTGGCGTTTGGCAGCCACGTGTGTCGCACTGTGTTTACACTAAATTTGGAATCTTTCTTAAGATGTTGTTTTTTCTTTTCTCTCCTGAGTGGAACAACCAGTTTGATTTGTGAGCTGCTAGTCATTGAGGGTGGTTTGCCTTGCACCGAGGGCCAATTAGGCCGTCACGCCACAGCGCACGCCATTAAGTGGTGCGTGTTTGGGACTGTGGTGTGGACACGTGTCTGCATCCCTGCCATCATTCACCATATTTAGTGATTTAGAAATTGACAATGGAGGGGAATGGTATGTCTATCCTGGCACAGCGCACATTCTGCGTTCACATTTTTTAACCTTTCATCTCTTAAGTCAAAGGCATTTGAGAGGCATTCATTTTTGTGTGCCATCACAAAAATGGTGTGCCATCAATAAACTCACATGTACTTTTTTTCTGCACAGATGCATTCTTTGTGAAGGAAAAAGTACAAAAAAAGTTTGAAGTTGCTTGACAAGAATCCGGTCCAGAATGGCAGTCCTTGATGCTTTTTTTTTTTTTTTTTTTTTCTTTTTTTTTTTCCAATGGGTTATTCTGGACTGAATACAATTCCATCCCTTTCGTCTGATTCAACCTCCTTCTGTAACAGGGGTGGGGAGACGCTTGCTATCCAAGCCTTGATTTATTTATCCGCATCGAGATGGAGGGTAATATTCCGGCTATTTGGACGGAGCTGTCTAGAAGGCTTTAAGTGATTTTGAATGGTCCCGATTATGAAGCCTCTTCAACTGGGGAGCAGCAATTTGTATTGACTGGCCGCAACAGAGCAGGGTAATGAAAGCTATGCACCTGCTTCAAGCTGGAGAGGCAGAGAGATTCCCCATGACCGAGCCAGTGAGCCGCCGGCGCTCTGTTCATGCCGAAAGGCAGGCTAATCAAATGAAACAAGTCATCTGGTGCTTTAAGTAATCACAAATCAATGGGTCTTTGTCTAATAAGAGCAATCAGCATGGGCACCAGAGCAATGTGCAATTTCCTTAAATTATTTAGACCCATCTTTTGCTTAGTGATTTTACCCTATTGTCTAAACATTTGGTTTAACTACTATTTTAGGGGGTTAAACTACTAGAGCAACTTGCATAGCAAAACAAAGGCATCTCCTGTGTGTCTTGTGTAACTACTCTGCACACACACACACAGTTCTTGAACAGAGATGGTTTGACTTACGGCGTGTTTCATTTGTATCTCAATGTCGGTCCCTACCATCCCTTATTAAGTGACTGTTTGGAAAAGAACAGGCCGTAAAGAATGCAGAAACTCTGCAGCAACACATCTGTGCAGAGCTTGCGGGTTCTCTGTGGAAACTATTAAATGGGATTGGATCAGACTCTCTTTTTCTCTCTCTCTCTCTCTCTCTCTCTCTCTCTCTCTCTCTCTCTCTCTCTCCTCAGTCCATAATTTTCATACTGCCTTAATCATGAGCATATTGCATCATATCCATGTGTCCATTAATCACTGTTATTAAAAAGGGAAAGTAAACAATAGGTGGAATACACGCTGAGGGAAAATGTTTTGTGCAGAGCTGGAATATTAGGTGTCTTTGGTTTGGTACTGTGCTAGTCTAACTAACATCTGTCATAAATATGAAATGAGGCCATTGAAGTCAGAGATGCGTTTCACTTTTCATTGCAGTCTGGTGTCGTTAAAGTGGGTCCATTGCTCTCCAGAATAATCAGACATGAAGTTTTTGTGGTGGCATTCCTGATGGCCTTCAGGGCGTGAAAAGCCATCAACTGTAATGGGCCCTGTAAAAGGGACTCAAACCAGCCACCTCCTGAAGTGCTACAACCAAAGGCTAATCCCTTCATTGCATTCTGTCAGCAATGCATATTATAATAAATCTTACAAAATATCACATATTTGCTGTAAAAGGCTGGAAAAAATAATAAAGTAGCCATTTGTGGTTTCACCTGGGATCTGGCTGTGCATTTGGTAAGGAAAAGCAGGTATCCAATGTTCACAAAGCACTGACCTCTTTATGGAAAGCCCGAGAGGATGTCCGCAGGATAAAGGCAGGACTGTGCTAACAGTGATATCAATTATTAACTGAAAATAAATTGGTCATTCTATTTTTCAGACTTTTGCATCAATATTTTCAGGATGCATGTGGTAGTTTAGGCAATGAGCAGCGCTTAAAAATGGAGGTCGGTGTGTAAGTGCAGTAAGTCTCAGTCATAATCTTCAGCTCTTGTACTTGTTTGTGATTCATTCTTCAACCGTTTCTCTGTAACTTTCATTTGATTGAATATATTGTTGGGTTTAATGAGCATTAACTATCATGATTCAGTATGACACATTTTTTATTCGTGGTGAGTATTATAGAGGTCCGACTGGTAACTGCTTGAAAATGTGCACAAGTAATGACGTTTGAGTTTTGTACTTTTATGCCACAAATAACATACAAACAGTAAAAACGCACGAGCGATATAAAAGAAATGACTGGTCTGCCTGGTCTTGTCCTGACATGAACAGCAGACCATTTGCGATGCTTCCCTTCTCCCAGGCAGTGCCTACAATGCAAAAGTGAACACATACATATATAATGTGTGTGTGTGTGAATGTATGGGTTTGTAAAAATGTTTTAACTTTTTTTTTTTCTTCAACTAATTAAATACATCAATATACATTTACTAACTAAATGCATTGAGTCAGGACATTCATATTGTATTATGAGCCTGTTGGCAACACCCAGCTGCTGTCAGGGTTGTGTTATGTAAATGCCCCTCTGAGACTAAGCCAAAAAGCCTAAGGATGAAAGGGATCGATTGCAGGTACATGAGGGAGAAAATGAAATGAATACAACTAACAGATCTGTCTGTATAGAGTTGTACACAGTTGCAGACACTACTGATTGATTGAATTACATTGATCAACATCCCCATAAACTTATACTCTGGCACTATAATGTGGATTACAATGTCTAGGATGCACAATGATCCCTCTTCGTCTCTAATCACAAATTCTTATGTCCATCTCTTGTAACCTCATTGTTCCTGTCTAGCTTTCCGGAGGAGTTTCCGACTCAGCAGAAGAGACAAGAAAACCAATAAGTCCATGTATGAGTGTAAAAAGAGTGAGCTGTATGACGCAGCAGATGTCCCAACTTATGAAGAAGTGGCTCCATATCGCAGAGAACATGGAGCTAAACATAGGCTTGTCATTTTAGTTGGTAAGTGTTGTTTTTTTGTTTGTATCTGTGTTATTATTAACTATTTCCTGCTTTTTTCTTTCTTTCCTGCCTGGGTCAAGCCAGAAGTCACTCTGCCATCTTGTAGCAGAGAGTTTAATACATTGTGGTTTCATGGGTAATCAAAACAACAATTTTCACTGATTGTCAGCAAACATTCACAACTTTTTAAATAATGTCAAACTTTTACATTATCTGATATTAACCGTACTTTGGGAAAACTGAGGGTTAGGACCTGTAATAAGCAAAAAATAAGTGAATAGCTGTTTGTCTGCAGGTGTTTCTCTTACGAAAAGTCCGAATAACAAGAGGTGGTGACGTACCCCCCAAACCTTTGTCCAGGAGTGTACGTACCCGCCATGGGGTTTACACTCAGCAGTTGATTCTTAAGGGCCCTGAACCTGAAAGCACTGGCTGGATATTTGCTCCTTTTTCTGTGGCACTACATTTGTGTCACCCTCATTCAGCAGAGACATATTTCTTGCTGATATTCACTGAAGCATTGTTAACACGTAGTTCCAAAAGAGTGGCGTAGGTGAGACCCCTGGGGGAAAAAGCAGTTTTACAAAGTGCTAAAGCCTTGACCAAGAACGTGGGGGGAAAAAATTGAAGAAAAGAGCAGAGCCCAAAGTATTGTGAACAAAAAGTGAGTATAAGTGTTTCATAAAAGGAAGTTTAAATGTGATGCTTGTACAAGTTAGTCAAGCAGATTCTATCTGCATTAAAGATGCAGTCCAAAGGGCCTTCGCTTCAAGTGGCACTAAATTATGAGTTGCGGCAACAGTTTTAATTTGATTTCCACCAAGGCCTGGGTGACTCCTAATCCTATTATACTAACCCCCTCTCGGGTCTCTTGAGGAAAAACGTTTATAAAACACCAGCCGTTCATGCACACTCTTTTCCCAGACTAATGCTTCAATTTATCACTGTGCACATCATGATGTACTTTTCAACACTGACCATTAATATTGCCCATGTCCAGGGGAGCCCTTCATCCTTCATTTAGCTCATTTGTGAAAGGTAGCACTGGGTCATGGTTCAGAGTAACACAACTAGGCCTTGGTTTAGTGAATGAAATGCAGTGTATGGGTTCCATCAAAAAATCTACATATGTGTTTGTGTGTCCATGCACATGTGGTGGTCTGTTTTATTAGCCTGTCTTTTCCATGACTGCTTGTCAGGATGCCCCAGCCTTGCAATTAGGACTCTACTTTGCGGTCAAACTAATGCAAATATTTTCAATTAACTTTCATAATTTGGAGGACGGCGTCATGGACAATATCAGAGTTGACGAAGCAAAGAGCCTAGAGTCCGTCTGCTGTGTTTGCTCTGTTTTCTTTTCGGGTTGTTTTTCCGTCCCCTGAGGTGAAGTTTTGGTTTCCCTGCTCTGTGTTTTGTTCTCTCTTCTTTCCCCCTCTTTATTACTCTTTTTGTCTTGCCTTTCATTTTGTCCCTTTGTAATATTTCATGACGAATGCATCTTTCTTTCTCACTCTCATCAGATCGTTCATACACAATGTAGACTTGAAAAGACATTATTTTTGAAGTCAGACCCATTAATTAACTAACTTCCCCTGTTTTTTTCCTCCCTCTCTTTCTCTGCCTTCTCTCGCTTAGTTTTTCCTCTATCCTCTCTCAGTCTCTCCTCTTTCTTTGTTCTGGCATTCATCTCCAACATGATGTCGACTCTGGGCTTTTCTTGGCCCAGGTGTGTCTTTTTTTTCTCTTCCCTCCATTTTTACGTTTGAATGAAACTCATTCATCTAGACCATAACCTTTCACATTTAAGCATCCACTGTCCCAGTATGTGTTTACCACTGAAATGGGGACAACAGGGTTAAATAAAATCTCCTCAGAACAAAGTGTCCTTATTCCCCTCTGCTTTCCCGAACATGAATGACCCCTGGTCAAAGGATCTATTTCAAACAACTTTCCAGACAAATCAAGATCTTATCTGTTTGGATACATATTAATCAAAGAGCCAACATAAATACATTTAACATATGCATGTCTTAGGGAGACCACCGAAGTGTTTTAACTGAAACCTGATTATTCAGAGGGGAAAATGAGCTGTTTTGTTCTACATGTTTGATTTGATGTGGAGGAGATTCAGGTTGACATGACTCCTATTAGTGGTAGTAGTAACACGGGTCAAGGTAATGTACAAGGTAAAGAACTGTCATTTAAGAGAAGATGAGGAAGAAAAAGGATGCGATGTTGGCCCACTGTTAAAGCACTGTTCCCCTAGAAATCTATCCAGCATTTCTGCCGGAGTCATTTCTCTGTTTGCGCTTTGTGAAGTGTATGGGCTGAATGAAACTGGTAAACCTAGCTGAGTTGAGCTTTTTGTGTGCTTTAAAATAGGGCTGAAGAGTTCATTGTTGAATTGTGGAAATCTAATTAAAATGGGTAAATGTTCAGACTACAAGGGCTGCAATTGTAATGATATTTTAAGTTCTCCAATATTGACAAGTTCTAACTGGATTAGTTATAATAAAATCTAATAATGCAGAGCTTAGAAACTGACAGTCACGTGACATCTAGAACAGCCTCAAACATCAAAATAAAAAATATAATTTAGGAAAAAAATCAGTAACTTCAATAAAATAAGCATTTTAAAATTGTAACTGAAAATTAGTTTTAAAAAAAACTAATAAACAAATACATTAAAAAAGATTAGCAGACTTGTATATAACCCAGCCGCTAGGGATGCACAAGCCAGTGTATTTCTTCGTGCCAAGCCTGGATAAATGTGCAGGGTTATGTCAGAGAGTGCATGCAGGATGCAGTGGGTGGAGAAGGGTGGCTGGAGTGATTGTGACAGACAGGTACCAGTGAGAGTAAAAGGGAAGGTTTTCAGGACATTAGTGAGACTGATGTTGCACGGGTTGGAGACGGTGGCACTGACGAAAAGACAGCAGGCAGAGCTGCAGGTGTCTGAGTTAAAGATGCGGAGATTTTCGATGGGTGTGATGTGGATGGACCTACTGGGAATGCACAAGCCAGTTTAATTCTTTGGGCTGGTCCCAAGCCCGTGTAAATGGGGAGGTTAATATCAGGAAGGGCATCCCGTGTGAAACTTGTCAAATGAATTTACAGACAATAATCCAGATTTCCATGTAGGATCGGTTGAGACCTGGTTTAACATCAACCACCATCAATACTCCACAGGCTGTAGCTGGAAAATAGGCTACTGTCGGCAAAAGGGGAACAGGTGATCAGCTGTGCCGACCCCTAACCGGGGCAGGAGAAAGGATCAGTAATACAAAAGACATGATTCTGTTCTGACTGTCACTTTTTTAATGTGGCTTAAGTAAAATAAACAATTAAAAGTAGCACTGAAAGTTTTTTGTAACTGCAAGTTTGTGGACCACTCGAGTCACTGCACTTTACATTGATTATGGTGTGAACTTCTTTAAAAAAAAATACACAGTTGTTATTGGTTGTGAAATTCCACATCCCAATTCACCCATAGCTGAAAGTAGGTAGCCAGTTACTAATATTGTCCATAAACACCATAAATTGTTGCATTTTGTGCTGAAGATCCCTGGGTGAGTAAGTTATGGTGATTTGCAAGGTAGCGCCTGTAGGTCAGGCTCAAGCTGAAGGAGGTACAACAGGGCAGCTCCTCTCACATTCACTCAGCTGAACTGCAGCACTCTTCTAGCCTGAAAACATGTGCTCTGCTCTTGTCTTGGCCTGGAAGTTATTATGCGTCTGCTTTTAAAGACCTCCTCCTTCTAATGAGAGCTCTAATCAACACTGACACTTTTACTGCTGCTGCAACCTGCACCAGAGAAGGGCCTTTGCACTGATATACATGAACACACTCATACATGCTTATACTTCCAGCCCAGCTAGACATCAAACGTTTGTTAGTGAGACAATGGCGTCAAACTAGCACTCACTGAGCCCACACAGGCATACCATTTCAATCGGAAAACAATTATTAAGGCATGTTTCTGTGTTATAAGGCTTATTATTATAGCAAAAAAAGTTTACTAGTATTTAGGAGCCATTAAAACATGCTACAACACAATTCCAATGAAAAAATAAAAATTAAACAATACACAAAGAGAAGTCTATTAGGCTTTCATAAGTCTTTTGTGCCAGAGTAGTCTACTTCTGCTCTCTGCTGAACCCTTTTACACAGGGAGTTCTGGCAGACTGTTCACTTGCTCAGATAGACCTCCACTCAGAGCTGTTAAGGCCCATTGGGGCCGAAACATGCAGCCGTAGATCAGCAGCGGTGTAAGCTTTTGCATAGATGAATGATTGAGGACCTGCAAGCTCTCTTTAATGCGCCAGAGAGATAGGGAGTGAAAGGCCGAAGGAGCAGCACCCGTCCATCATCCCAGCAAGCGGCTCCTGATGTGGGCCTGGAAGTCTGTGGACAGGACCTGGGGGGAAGGGGGTTGGGAGATTAACGTCCATGGAAACCGCAGTACTAGCGGATTTGTGTTTGTGAGTGCTCTTTCAGGTGGCTCTGAGATATGGCTAATAGGAAATGTGAATTACTATTTCTCGCTCTCCTTCCCACCTATATCAACATTGAAACTTCGACACACACACATGCACATACATGCAGGAAAAAAAGTTTTCCCTTACATTCCACATGGCCTTCAAACATCTCAGACAGAAGATCCACATTTCTCAGTGACTTTCATGTAAAATGAGCTCTTATTCCCCCAGAAATGTTTTGCGACTTGTTGTTTTGAAAAGAAAATGCTCTTTTTGTTTATACGATAATTAAAAAAAAATAGTTTGTGTTTTACTCTGTGATTAAAAATAGGAGCCTATTGTGCATGTTTAGTGTGTAAAGTTTTTGTGTGGTTCTGCGTTAACAGATGAAAAGATGCCAATGTTAGACATCCAGTAGCAGTGACTAGCTGGAGTTTCCTAATCCGAGTTTTGAAATCTCACTGTCCTGCGCATGGTAGTGGATTCACTGCTTGGGCAGTGGTGGCCTAGTGTTTATGGACTAGGTCCACAGGATTGGCAGGTCATTTGTTCGAATCCCGGACCAGTAGGTTGCCCTTGAGCAGGATACTGTCCCCATCACTGCTCCCCAGATGCTTTAAATAGCTGCCCCCTGCTGCACGTCGCGTATTGGTGGAAAAGCAAAGGTTGAATTCCGTTGTGTCTCACTGTGTGCTGTGACGTGTTTCACAATGACAAAAAAACAGCCTGTTAATAAATAAATAAAAAAATGTAAAAAAGCAGAGGAAAATGTAGACCTGGCAATTTTAGCAGTTTTGCTAATAATTATTATTTGTTCATTTTTTAAACAGTGTCTGTTTGTGTGAGTGTGTGTGTGTGTGTGTGTGTGTGTGTGTTTGTTTTTTTTTTTGTAGTAATGATGTGTTTCGCATTCAGGTTAAACGATTTTAGCTGCAATAAAGAGCACCTGTGCAAAAAGTCCATAAAACAATAAATAACTGAGAATTATAGACTTTCCTCATATTAAATCAGTATGTTTCTTATAAAACAAACTACTTATAAATGATTTGTTTCAACAGCACTACCAGCAAACCCACATAACTCGAATATTTTCTGATTTTATCAACCGAATGATATATTGCTCTGATCCTACTAAAAAGGCAATGCTCAAGGGAGAGGGATCTGGAAGGCCATGGAAGACTGAACTTTCATAACTGACTCTTGTCCGCACTTGTAAAAAAACACAGCACTACAGTCATCTTGAATAAGTATCAGAAGGGTTCAGATAACTGCTCAAGTCCTGCTGCTAAAAGAATGGGTCAAGGCAGAGACTATATCTGAAGTGAGACACAGAGTTTAAAAAGAGGGGTTGGTAACAGGAGTAGGAAAAAGAGGCTCTAATAATCCCATCTTGTTTTATGCTCAGAGTGCCAAAGCTGTAGAGCGGTCTGCATCCCTCTCTCCTCTCTCTCCATCACTCTGTACCCACCATCCAGCTGCAGTGGAGCAGTGATGAGAAAGGCAGCTTCCATTGGGAATCCAGCCTGGCCAGGGCAGCAGAGGTGGATGCTGGCAGAGATAAAGTTCTTGAGAAGCTTGTCAAGCATTTTAACGCTCAACAAGCAATCCATGCTACTAAAAGACCATCGCATACTCATGTTTGTGATGGCCTTCTCTTCGTGTTTACATGCATTACTGTGGAACAGTTTAGGCACCTGCCCTTTAGTTGGGCAGATAGATTTTATTATGAGAAACATTCATGGACAGCGGTGGCCTAGTGGTTAGGGACTAGGATCAGATGATCATGGGTTTGAAGCCCTCACCAGTAGGATGCCCTGAGGTACCCTTGAGCAAGGTACCGTCCCCATCACTGCTTTCGATAGCTGCACCCTGCTGCATGTGTTTGTGTGTGGGTAAAATGCAGAGGTGCAATTTCGTTGTGGTTCACTGGGTGTTGTGCCGTGTACTCACAATGACAAGAATGGTCACTTTCACGTTCACTTATTTTTTACTTATCATGTAAATAAAATACAACTATGTACAGTTGTTAGGGATTTTATGTTTTTCCAAAATGTTAATGTCTTTTATTTGTTTTATGTCTCTTCTGGAATTTCTAATATAATTTGTCGTCTGTGTTCAATACCTGGTTTGCTTAATTGATGCTTCATTAAATTTAATCAGGTGTGCTGCCAATTATAGTGTACAGTTTACTGTGTAATGGCTCTGATGGAACTAAGCCTGTGTTTTGTTAACCAGCTCTGAAGTTATCAACTACTGGGGCAGTGGTGGCCTAGTGGTTAGGGCGTTGGCCGCATGATCGGAGGATCGGGGGTTCGAACCCCTTCCCAATAGGTACCCTTGAGCAAGGTGCCGTCCCCGTCACTGCTCCCCGGGCGCTTTCAATAGCTGCCCACTGCTGCACGGCGTTTGAGTGGGTTAAATGCAGAGGTCCAATTTCGTTGTGGTTCACTGTGTGCAGTGCTTTGACCTTGCAATGACAAGGTTTTTCACTTTCTTTCACTTTTTTTTTACATTAAAAAGATATTTGTGTTGATCTTTAATTGAATTGTATTTGGTTTTTAGAATAAGTAAAAACAATTTATTAAACAGGTTTTAGCGATTTGCTTAGAATTCTACGAAGAATTGTAAATAACATTATGTATACTGAAAGCATGACTTTACTTCTACTTCACTTCACTGTATTAATACTATTTGTTGCATTTCTGGATAGGTGCAAACTGCATTTGTATTGACTTTGTAGTCTAATCAAAATGTCACCTAAACCATATTGAAACTCTGATTATCAGATCATAAGAGAACCTGTTAAAACAAAGAACACACATAACTATTTGATTTTTATGGACTTTTTTCCCTAAGCCACACATCTTTCTTCCCCTCTGGCTCTCACATGCATCCAGCTCAGTGCACTAGCCCTGATAAACTACTTGCACTATACTAGATTCTAGATGAAGTAAAACTCAACCATGGATAAATAGTGATGCCTGTACATGAACAGAATGCACCATGCCAGAAGGAAAATGGAAAATTGATCGTTTCAAATCTTCAATTTTACGTATCCGTCATTGGACAAGCAGTACACTTTGCTTTCTTTATTACTTAAAACTGTAAAATGGTCACAAATATGAACACACCTAATGCAGTATTGCTTTCCATCATTACTGCAAACCCTGATGCTACTACAGGGTGAATTAAGATGGTTCTTCATGGACTAAAATACAATGTTAATGTACATATTTTACCTCTGTCTTATGAACCTTGAGTTCCTAACGTTGGAATATCAGTAAGCTATCATCATTTTCTTGATGAAAGTACTTTTCTCCTTACTGTGCACATTTTGAATAGACCTAATGTTCTGCACAAATTCCTGTCAGGTTTTAGAGCCTTGCTAAGTACTAAGTGCCCTCCTGATGTTATCTACTTACTTACTTTTGTTTTCTTATTTCTTTGACTCCTGAAACCTTTGACATTGCAAATTATAGTCGTCTTAGATCTCGTGCCATCTCTTGTTGGCACAGTAAGATTTTCAGAGCTGGTTTGGGTGTAATCAATTTCAGTGTCTTGCTCAACATTGATATAATGCTCTGTTGGCTGACACGTGGTTGTAAGAGAGTACGCTCCCATCGAGGTGCCACTTCATCAAACGCTAACTGATAGTGCTGCCTTAGCGTGGCTGTAAGATTTCCTTAATCTACCATCATCTGTATTATCAAAGAGTGTTCTTATTAAACCAGTGGAAAGTAGTATATTTTTCACAGAGACTAAAAAATATCCACTTTTGAGTAAATGTTGTAACTCTGCCCGGTGGACAAGTTTTAAGTTGTCTCTGGATGCCGTTGTGTCTTGTGTTCTCACATTCCGCGCCCACACTGTTACTTTAGGACAGTGATGGCCTGCATGAATAATGCTTCTTTTAATGGCCTGTCTCTCTCTCTCTCACTTCCCTCCTGCCTCCCTCCCCACAGGTCCTACAGGTGTGGGTTTAAATGAAATGAAGAGAAAGCTGTTAATATATGACCCCCCAGCACTTCAGTGCTCACCATCCCTCGTAGAAGTCTTTACATTTAGTGTATTTTAAAGGGAAAATGATGCCTTGCCTGGTATCCCACATTCCTTGTGCATGTTAAGTCTACAGGACTGGAAAGAGATAGGCAGCTTTCAGATAACCCAAATTGAGACATCTCCACCTTCAGTAATGATCACCCCCTCACTTTCTTTTTTTCTCACTCAGCATCCAGAGACACATTCTTCAATTACAGCTGAGAAGGCTTGTCTCCAGGACAAATGAATCGGGCTGTGATTTATGTTTTTAAACAGGCTGCCTGCACTGAGCTATTGAATATTTATAGGCAGGAAAAGAGAGCAAGTAAAAGTGTGAGAGACCGAGAGGGAGAGATGGAGGAAAGAAAGGGGGAGTAGGAGTATCAAGGGATGGCCAAAAAAGCAGACTGTTGATAGAATCGGGGGATGTTTGTTACATTGAGTTTGACTATAATAGATGTGTCTGATTCTGACTCTGACAGCACAAATCTCTGATATTAAAAATCCATCCACGGCTTTTTGTCTTAATGCTGCCTAATTGCTCACAAATGTGACCTCTGCATTTGTCTGTATTATATGGCGCAGCTCGCGTTCGGAACTTACAGAGGATTTAAATTAAGGGAGATGGATTCTTAGAGTTTACTTTGCCCTTCTTTTTCTTTTGCCTCCCCACCCCCTCCTTTTCTTGCCAAACACTGCCAACTCTGCTGCTCAATATATGAGTTGCCATTTGTTAAGACTGGTGTTAAAGCATTGATTTTTTTTCCTTCTTCTTCTTTAAAGCATTATTTGAAGTACTTATTGTACTTTAAGGATTCTCTCTGCTGGAACATGTGGTGCAGCCAGGTCGGTAACAGTGGTGAGAGTGCAACAAGCGATAAGTCAAGAGCACATTGAACATTGTAATTTCTTTCCAGTTTTACAGCTATTTTCCATGATTCTGGAATAAATGTAACATTCTTTAACTGCGCCAGAGTCATTTCCTACACCACAGAGCTAATGTGTATGATCTATAGTATGTCAGTGTAGACGTGGCAAGGATATGATGGCCTCTGCCAGCTACGGCCAGAAATTACAGCTTCTCTCTGGTCTGGGATGTGCTCATGTGATTGCACAGAAATGTTTATCCTCTAGCTTGCTTTCTGTCTTTCTTTAAGTCATTCTTTCTATCTGTTTGTCCATCAGCTTTATTGAAGGATATCATCCTCGATCTATGATAAAGGTGTGTTTATGCCCATAGTTCTGTTGATCACTGTCATGTTGAAGCTCAGCCATTTGAAAAAATGGCCCCCGCTGCCCTCTTGAACATATCAAATAAGATGTATGATATGCTGATATACTGATCATGAACAGTAGATAAAGAGGAGCTAGCTTCAAGCTTCAGGCTTGGTGCAAGAGATACTGAGGTGGAAGACAATGAACGAGTTTTCCCTCCCTGTAAACCTAGCAGTTTTCTCTCATTCTCACCATGTAAAACATACATTGTAAAAACTGAAGTGGCTTGTATGGAGCCTGTGTGATTAAAATGATGATGAAGTATGGGATATGAAGAGCTCTGAATTGCAGTGAAGCAGAGAGATGGAAGGATTGAATCAGGGAGGTGCTGAGGGAAGGAGCAAGTGAGGGGAAAAGGAGGGGGCGTTATGGAAGAGAAGTCCTGGCACTCAACTTTATTTGGAACAGTGATAAAATTTTAATAGTTTGTTTTGTAGCCACCATTCGGACAGATTTGTGGGGGTGCTACCATGACCCTGACCTCTCAGGCTCTTGTGCAAACATACTTGGCGTGCTCTGCTGTGAACTTTGGCCTGCTAGGCGGACTAGTGCCTCAGTAGGTCGGCCCAGCGCGTGGCCAATTTAATGAGCAGTGCTTTACAGCCAGGCAAACACCAGGACAGGAGTTAATGAGTCTGAGGTGCAGGTTCTGTTCCTCAGTACTGTACACTTCACAGGGTTTGTGCTTGGGACCATGGTGTTCTTACTGCTCTGTAAAAGCTTTAAAAGGGAATGCCACTAGCAATTACTCGTGGTCTACTCTTGCAGTGTGTAGCGTCGATGCTCCAGACGCTAGCAGTGTAACAGGGCTTTACTTAATTTTACTTGTGCTGTTTCACAGTGTGGCACCTAACCACACTAGCTCTGGGGCTGATCTCAAGGAGAGTGGGGGTAGAATAAGTGTAACTGAATAGTGGAATACATTTTCCCTCAGCTATAATTTGCTTCTCTTCCTCTTTTAATATCTCCCTCTCTCTCCCTCCCTCCCACAGATACCTCACGAGCAAAGCGAGGCCAGGAGAGTGATGGTGTGGAGTATCACTTCATCTCAAAACATTTGTTTGAAACAGATATTCAAAACATAAGTGATTTTCTTAGCTCCTAGTTCAAAATATTTAACTGAGCATTTTTCTAAGGGTATTGTACCCCTCTTTTTCCAACACAAGTATATGCAGTTCTACTGATTAACTAGCCATCATGTATATTTAATGTATTATTTTGATGTTTCATATCAAATATTCCATAATTGACAAGCGACAGTCATAATATAGTCCACTATATACTTGCTCTGATTAGTCTATTTCCTTCACATTACTTGAAAATGTTATGACACATATTCTAAGGTTTGTCTTTATGGGTGTCTTGTGTTTTTGTTCCCCATTTTGTTCTTACGTTTTGTGTGTGTGTGCGCCCGTGTGCCAGGATCATCTTGTTATTATTCTCGTTTACATGTACTGTAAGTGAGAGTGAGGGACTGCTGACAAGTGGGATTTTTCTCCGTGTGTTTGTGTGCTTGTGTGTGCCTGAGCATGTGTGTGACTAGTCTACTTGTGCCCTGTGGTTCACAAGCCCTGATCCTTATGGATGGCCCGTTGATGGATGTTTTTCCATAGCCTCTCATCAGAGAATAAGAGAAGCTGCCACAGGAGAGAGTGGATAGGAATGTCACTTTACCTACACTTTGAATACTTGGAACTGCTTTTTGAGCTGCTGTGTGGTGAAATGACATTCCAATGGTTTTGTAGTCATTTGCAACAAACATTAAAATCAGTGTAAATCTGAGACTCCATTATATGCCACCAGCAAGGCAAGGGCAAGATAACAGGGTGAAACAGGGAAAGAGGGCAGAGTGCAAACTGAGCAGAACAGAAGAAAAACATCTCCGATTAGTGTCCACAGTAGTGCGTGCCAGTGGGCGACGCTCATTCTCATGAGAAGAGTAAGTGACATACGGCATTCCAAGGAAAACCCTATACTGGACTAAAAACAGGTTACCCAAATTAACCCAAAACCCCAGAGCAGCCTCCACCCGACATACAATCATCATACACCCTTCAGATTTGACAAACACCACAGAACTCGAAACTCATTTAGCAGACCTGCCTTAAATGAACTTCCCAGAAAACAGACACTTGTGGAGTCCTCGGTTACCGTAAAAGTCAAATTAACAATGAAGAACCTCTTCTTAGCACCCAGAAAAATGGGTTTCAGTGGTTTCAGTGACTGAAACCACTGAAAATCACTGTGACGTGTTGTGAAGAGAAAACAAACATGTTAGGAAAGTGATTAAAAAAATACATCCAGTGCACAAATGTGCAGTTAATCTAGGTTTTGAAGCATGTAGACAGGTCCAGAAAGCCAGCTTTTCATATAAAATATACTTATTGGCAAAAATAAATAAAAGTTCATTTCTTTAAAAACAACAAAAAAAAGTGAGAGTGCATTTGTGAGTTGGCAAGTTTGCATCAAACAAAACAAGACGTCATTCAAATGCCAACCTGGATGAAGGTGAAAAGAAGCTTGTAAACACCAGTAGGAATAATAGTGATAAGTGCCTGCTATTAGAGAGCAGCTTAGAGAGAGAGCTTGCAACGTTTGCATTTGCGGCATTTAGCAGACGCTCTTATCCAGAGCGACTTCCATGTCCTAATTACAGGGACAGCCTCCCTGGAGCAACTCAGGGTTAAGGGTCTTGCTCAGGGACCTAGTGGTGGTAGTGCCAGAGGTGGGATTCGAACCTGGGACCTCTTTAGCCATAGGTCCATAGTCAAGTACCCCACCACTGGACCACCGCCACCGCAACCAAAGGGTTGATGGTTCTATCCCCTGGACCAGCTGAAAAAATGTGGATGAGTGGAGGATGGATAAACAACACTTTGGCTGTTGCACTTAAACCTTGAAAACTGGTAACTTTTTATCCTTTTTGACAGTTTCCAGATGACAAGGGCAAACACATCAGTAAACTAGAGTTACTGTTCTAAATCGGGTCTAAATCGTTATTATGGTCAGTGGTCATTTTCATGGTGTTCACATCCTGCTAATAATGAAACATGGGGTCTCTAGGAATGGCGGTATTTAGTGTGCTTACAGTGTCCTCTAGATATTAAACGTGTTGAAATACTGTTTCCATTTTAGTTTTTATTAAAAAAGAGAGAGACATTTCTTTGTTGCATAACTCACAGTTAGCACATTTCCCTGCTGCTCTTTCACTACAGCATACCACGTAGGGGTTTGTCATTGAGGTGCCCTACACAGTAAATCGTCTGCAGAATATTTCTCTTTCTACCTATCTGCTAAAAATACCACGCTGGTGTTCAGTGACATTGATCAGAGGAGAGGGAGACGCGGGAGGGTAAAGATGTGGTGGAAAAGTGTTTGTTGCAGCCCGCCTACTCAGGAAATGATATTACTCCAGCCTTTGGCATTTGGGACTGCTTATGCTTTGGGAGACAGGTGTTGCAGTTTAAGTGCTAACACTGAAGATTATATAAGAGCCAATGTGCCAGGTGTCTGGAATGACGTTTAGCTGAAGAATCACGGCTGTGGGTTAGCCTGCGGAGGATTTCTGGAAGGCGGCTTCCTGTGAGCACATCACAGTTTTTCAAGGCCGTCTCTCAGCATCCTTACATAGACAGCCAGACAGCTAATGTTTTACAGGCACACTGTGACATAGCGAGTACACATTTCTGTCAATTTATTTCTGCCTCTCAGCAGGCTGTTTAACTCAAAGAAAGAATTGTTCTTGCATTCAGAACCATCAGCAGCCTATATATTCTCTCTGTCTTTTCAAAGTTTATTGAACATGTGAGTGAGTATAAAGGGAATTACACTATGGGACTAGCGTGGACTCTATCCGGTCTGTTTATCCAAAACAGTGTACCCTTCTGGATGTCAGCCCCATTAAGTCAAACACCCACACCCCCGACGATGACATTTTTCTCCTTTGTTCCACACTCATCTGTCTCCACACTCATCCGTCTCCTCTAAAGCCCATCTATCTTCTTCTCTCGTCACTTCATCCCGTCACACACCTCTGTGGTTCCACATTCATCTTTCACACTCTTGCTCTTAAGTCTTTCTCAGATCAGAAAGCTGTGCCACACACAGCTGTTTCTCTAGAGCCAGCACAAGGCTGAGTATCTAACCTGAGTGTATAATTTGAAAGCCTCAACCATTTTCACAAACTGGCCTTTTTTATTCTGCAAGCAAAAACCCTTATCACCACAGCGGTGGACTAGTGGTTAGGGAGTTGGACTCAGGATCAGAAGGTCATGGGTTCAAATCCCAGACCAGTAGGTTGCCTCGAGGTACTCTTGAACAGGGTACCGTACCCGTCACTGCTTCACATGCACTTTAAATAGCTGCCCCCTGCTGTATGGGTGAAATGCAGAGGTGTCGTTTCCTTGTGGTTCATTCTGTGTTGTGCTGTATACTCACAATGATAAGAGTAGACACTTTCACTTTCATATAAACTAGTAAAAGCAGCACTTCTGGCCATAGAATTATAAGCAGTGCCACAGAAGAAACCTTTCCTTTTTGGCGAAGAAACCTTTCCTTTTTGGCGAAGAACTTTACGTTATGTAAGAGTTTTATACCTTTAAAAGTGTAGTTCATTAGGGAGGTGTTTATAGTTCTTATGCTTATTGCTGTACTAATACTTCAGCTATTTGCTGAAAGCACAAATTTATAATTTTGTTTCAGACCATCAAAAGCTCTTTTGTGTGTTTGTTACAATGAAAACAATGAATAGGTACCAAATATACAAACATGTATGAAAAGCTCTCAGACACTGATCTAAAGTTTCCTCACAAGTAAATATTCATCAAGAAACATAAATGCAGCATCTCTTTTTAATGAGACTCATGTTAGGAGTGTAAAGAATAAGACAACAGACTTGGCATCACCATTCACATTGTTTGATGCAAAAGGGCAAAAATGGATCATACAGCAGGAATCTTACCGAGAGGCTTGATTAACGTAGCTCTTATACTCAGGCTGGCAGGAAGGCTAACCTACGAGAGAGTCCAAGTTGAGAAATCTAATACAAAATTTATATGTCTCCTACTTGCTGGCTAGAGTGCCTCCTGGCACCAGAGAGGCAGTGTTTACTTTCTGAAGTGCCTGGGTACTGCAGCAGCTCGGTCGAACTTGGCCTGATGTCTTTATTGTACAGCCTTCGACTGCCAGACATAAAGTGAGGTTCAGAATTGATGGACTTGGTACAGATACTAATTGATTTGATCGTCAGCTTATTGTAAACACCTTAATATATGATTCTATGTTAAGTGAATAATATTTGATAAGGCTTGGAAGACATTCTGAAACCCCATAGTTCTTCTTGGCGTTGTTCCTTTTTCGAGATGCTGAGATCTTTATATTGTATGGGGTTTTACGTAAGTGTTCACCAGATGATATATGCAGTTTTCTATGTACATACATTCAGGTGGTGCTGTTATATTTATTGAATATAAATGATTTTGTGTGGATACTCTGTGGATCATGACTTTTCAGTATTAACTAATTACTTAACCCAGGAGGTGGTCTAGTGGTAGGGTACTCCAACCCCAGGTTGCTCCAGGCAGACTTTACCTGTAATTAGGAAATGAAACTCAGTTTGGATAAGTGTCTGCAAAATGCCATAAATTCATGTAAATGTAGCTAGCAGGCTAATAGAATCTGCATATAGTTTTAAGACATTTAAAGAGAGAAAAAAGAGAAAATTCAGATGCTGGAACTGGAAAAGAGGACGTGCCAAAGAGAAGGTTTGTGAACCTATTGGAAAACTTTAAATTTGGCTTGTCATTTAAACTTTGGGTGGACTATCCTGCTTAAACCAGATATGCTTTACATTTTTGAAGCGCCTACCTATCAGGTGTGCATCAGGTAAGGGGGAAGAAAGTTAACCTTTAATTACATACATTATTCATCAGGCATTCTAGTAGCATAACTATAAATGTTCCATCTATTTGCAGCTGCTGTCTGCATTGTGTGTGGCAGAACTACCAATGATAAGATTGAGTTTTGTGCTGAAATTA
This sequence comes from Hepsetus odoe, assembly GCA_017165825.1. Classification (NCBI taxonomy): domain Eukaryota; kingdom Metazoa; phylum Chordata; class Actinopteri; order Characiformes; family Hepsetidae; genus Hepsetus; species Hepsetus odoe. Next base: position 6,611,473 of record CM029378.1, read on the forward strand.
AATTTGATCTTGGACCACTGAGTAATACAGGACGCAGAAATATTAAAGAAAATATCGTTGCAAGGTGACACAAGTATCTATTGTAGCACTGTCCACGTCTGCCAGTTCTTCTCGGCACAGCCACAACAAATAGACTGTACGTCCCAAAGCAGGTTCTCAGATCTACAAAGCGGGTAAAACATGAACACTCTTGAAATATGTATTTTGTTAATGCCAGAACCATTCCAAGACAACAGTCGTCGCACTCTCGATTCACTTCAGAGCTCATCTCACTGAACCTAATGCTTGGCCATCCAGCTTGAGCTTGGCCACACACATTAGGCTTTGGTGGTCCATGACTGTTTCTTGTCTTTATCTGCAAGAGAAAGACTTAAGGCAGAGGAACAGTGCCAGTGTTTCTGTTAGCTATCTACTTCAGCCAACTTTATAAATCTGTTTTGCTCCCTCTTCTATGCCCTATTTTTCACTGGGTGTCTCTTATTTTCTCACTGACCTTGGCCTCGTTGGGTGGAGAGAGGTTTGATAAAACAGGATGAAAGTAATTAGGATTCTCAACAGCGTAGGCCTCCTGTCCCCGTGTCATATTAGTTCAGCTCAGTGTGAATGATCTGCTTTGTTATGTTTGAAAATGTAATAGTGACTAATATCAATAATGTACAATAGTATCAATATCAAGCATGATTATGATGGTGTGATTGATGGTGTTTTGATGGATTTCTGCTTTCTTTCTTTCTTTCTCTGACCTCTCTCTCTCTCTTGTCTTTCTCTGTTGACAGACACTGAAGAACCTCCGTACAGCGGAGTTTAAACCCTACGTGGTCTTTGTGAAGCCTCCATCCATTGAGCGCTTGCAAGAGACCAGGAAGAATGCTAAAATAATCTCAGGGAAAGACGATAAGGGCTCATCTAAATCTTTCACAGTAAGACCATTTAAACATGAATCGTGTTTTGTGCTGCTTTATGTAGTTGAAAGAATTTACAGGTTAATCACTCTTCAAGTGGACAAGCCCTGTTGCTGGTACTGTTTCTCATACACAGGAAAAAAAAATGAATTGACTTGCTACAGGTGTATACATTATCTTTCACATAAATGGGAAAAAAAAAAGAAATATTAGCACACTTTTAAGTGTGCTAATAAAAATTTTAAGACAGTCTTGAGTTGATTCCAATATAAAAGTTAATTCAGTGTCTTATCAGTTCTAGTCAAAATGTTCTATTTAACTGCTTTATGTCATTTTGTCCAGGGTCAGCCAAACATGTCTCAGAGGATTTTCACTCTTAGAGGGTCTTGTACAATTCCTGTACACACTGATGATGGTATATATGTGAATGTGCGTGTGTGCTCTCGCTAGCGTATGTGTGGGTATCTGCCTCCCCTGGAGCAGTAATGTGATACAGGACTGAGCTCATGCTTCACCTGCGCGAGTCCTCTCAAAGCAGACACACATGAAACCAATTAGCACACATATCCTACTACAGCGTGTGTGTGAGTGAGTGTGTGCGAGCATGCAGGAGGGCGTGAATTAGTAGGAAGTCTAATGGCTTTCACAGGATACAGTTCTTGTGCATATATCTTGCTGTGGAGCTGCACCTGAGCCAAGTCTCACTCTCTGTGGGACAGCCTGACCCAAGCAGCCTGACCCCTACACACGTCTGGCTGTCACTGTGGAGAAGTTCCACGTGCCGGTGTTGAAGGTCGCTCTTAAAGGATGTTAGATGCTGTAAAAGTCACTCAGGTGTGCTTAGGTTAGTCCAGCGACCCAGCCTTCACTCCACTTAAAGGCTCCACTTATTATCTCTCTCTCTCTCTCTCTCCCTCTCTCTTTCTCATACACACTCTCTCTCTCACTCACACACACACACACACTAGTGCATATGGCTGACAAGTGCCAAAACACACACACACACACCACTCAAACACAATTTGAAGAGGCACAGGACCGTCACACTCTCTGCAGTGTGCAGCACAGTAAAAGGCCTTAACAGAATTATAACACTTGTTCAGTCTGTGTTAATTTTGTTAACAATTACTGAAAGCAAATAATCGTTTAATAGCATTGTTCAAGTGTTTATCTTCTAGTCTTGGTTGAGATATTGTTTTAAAGGTTTCTAAAGCATGTAGTTGTATACAGCATGCAGTCAATCTGGTAAATCCGGTTCAGATTCTATCATTTGCTTTAGTTTTACACTGGTTCTGTTACGCTGGTGTAGATTAACAAGTGATGAACGCTTTCATCCAGCAGTACAGAGGGGATGCATTATGATTAAAGCAACAGATGCTGAATTATTAAAGCCTGTATTCTGTAAACATCCATACTTTATTTTTATCAATATCATTATATATTAATGAAATGCACGGTATTTGAGGCACCACATTTAAACTGCCAGGGAGATGCCAGAGTTTATTGCAATGCCTGAGATACAGTACAGGCACTGATAATGTAAAGACCCTGCGTGAAATCTACTAATAGTAGTTATAATAATAATAATAATAATAATCCTTTATTTATAATCCCACGAATGGGAAATTCGCTCTCTGCATTTCACCCATACACACATGTGCAGCAGTGGGCTGCTATTGAAAGCGCCCAGGGAGCAGTGATGGGGACGGCACCTTGCTCAAGGGTACCTCAGGGCAACCTACTGGGAAGGGGTTCGAACCCCCAATCCTCCGACCATGTGGCTGACGCCCTAACCACTAGGCCACCGCTGCTTCTTACTGAAAGCATTCCTATTGCCTCTGTCTGAAGCTATAAATGAGGGTGGTGGTGGTCTAGTGGTAGGGTACTTGCCTACGGATCTATGACTCAAGAGGTCCCAGGTTCGAATCCCACCTCTGGCACTAGCACCACTGGGTCCCTGAGCAAGACCCTTAACCCTGAGTTGCTCCAGGGGGACTGTCCCTGTAATTAGGACTTGGAAGTCGCTCTGGATAAGAGCGTCTGCTAAATGCCGTAAATGTAAAATGTAAATAAATTGAGATTCTTTCATAACAGTCTCTTTAAAAACTTATCAAGTAGAATTCTTATCAAGAAAAGGTTTTTGGTTAAGTTTTATAGATATTACTATGTACTATTGTCAGAAACTATATACGCACGTCTAATTCAAATTACTTCACTACTCAAAGGTGTTTGGAGGAAAACTTTGTAAAGTAGATTTTGAACAATAAAGTGCACATAACCCCTCAGTCCTTATCCAAACACTTCTATTTCTAATGAGGTTAACGAGTAAGTTTGAAATGGAAGATGCAATGCTTCCAGTATAACACTAACTCAGTCCTTTTTGCTCAAACCTCAGGTTTTATTTGTTCATTTATTTGACTTTTTTGTTGTTCTTGTTGCTTACACCCAGTCTGACCGTGAGCAGGCGCTTTACATTCACTGAGAGCGCCTAGGAGTGTTTTGTGGTGTAGCTGGTTTCAACAAATCAGCCTCCGAGGAGCGCCACACTTCCTGACCGATCAGTAACACTGCCTTATAGAGTCTGACAGTGTTAAAAGCACACACATCCTTCCTATTATTGGAATGAAAGAAAAACCTTGTTTGATGAAAATGTCACAGAAATATTTTGTCCTGGCTTTTGCCATATTTTTTTCCTAAAGAAATGCTTTCGTCTGGCCTGTTAAAGTCTTTTTGCAATGGCCAGACATTGCTCTATGAAACAGACTTTTCATTGTTTCAGTATTGCAAGATTTCTGCTGTCTCGTTTTCTTTTTCATATCATTTATTCATTCTTCATCTCCATTTTTTTTTTCTGTACAAGAATTGCATGTCTTCATTCCAGCTTGCAGAGGAGAAACCCTTTAAGTTGCATAAAAGTGTCATCGGACGTGGACAGGCAAGGAACGTCATAAATATGCTTCTTTGTCTGATGTTTAATGCACGAAAGTGACACAAGCCAAAACAGGAGAAGTGCAGCCCTTCTCCCTTTTTTCCCCTCTCCTCTGAAGGTCTGTGGTTGTCCGAGAATCGGGTAGAAGTGGCTTTACACTGGAGTATAAAAACAGGGACCTTTTGCTGAACCAGATCCTTCCTTTTTTAATGGGTTTAATGCAAAGGGCAGGTGCACTTTATTTGAATCAATAAAAACCAATTTTCCGTCAAGTGCCTGAAGGGCTCTGAGATAATCAGGAGTCCTGCTGATGGAGGAAGGAGGGAGGGAAGAAGGATGAAAATGTTCAATATATAGCAGTAAAACATGATTTATGAAAAAAGGATCCTCAAAGCATAATAATAAGGAATATTCCAGGAAGGCTTTAAAAGAGAAACGGGATGTTCTGTTTAAGTCCTGATGACCTCTGAAGGCAGTAAAAAAGGATGCTCTTCACGCACCTTTACTTTCAACCAATAGCAGAATCCTTTGTTCTGATGGGAGTCTTCCATTTTTGTCTAATCCTCTGACACAACTCCAGAGCTCAGATGCTTTTCTACATCCCTGTAAAACTTTTGTGCTCTGTGTGAGTGGTGACGTTCCTCCTGAGATTGCTCTGGCTTATTGGGTTTGCCCCCGTGCCTAACCACACCTCAGGATAGTGTCTAATCTGTGCTACTGGTTAACCCATCGTGTGCCTGCCAGTTCATTCCTATAAAGCTGTTTTCTTCATTTTATTTAATTATTCTAGTTCTGGTTGTCCTTGGCACCCTCGTATGTTTAGTTGTAAGCAGCCCTTATCTGACTTGTGCTAGAATTGTAGTATAATGTCAACTTGGGATATGATCTCCACCCCTGCCTTTAATTTTCTGCTGCACCTGATTCAACCTACGAGTCTGTTCAAAAGCCTTTCTTTAACTGGATCACGTGCAGGCAAAAGCCTTCCTGTTCAGAAACTCCAAGATGGTTTTTGGAGGACATTTGTATGTGAGTAGGCTGTTTATATTTGTGAGTTTGTCACATGAATATACACTGCTGTGATCTCTTAAATCTGGTCCAGCTATCTAATATATTTTTGAGATAACTGTATGAATATGATAAGCTTGTTTCATTTGTGCATAGACAATCTGTTTACATTTTTTAGTTCATTTGATCTAGTGAATGTGTTTTATTCTTTCGACCGATAATGTTGCCTTTTTTCAGGCTTAATTTCTTAAAATAGGCTAAAATGATCTGCATTGTTTGGGAAAGTAGTCATCCAATAGAATAAATCATTATCTTGGTCTAACTTGCAGATATAAATGAAATAAAGTTGCCCGTATATCCTTTTATAACCTTGCCCGTATATCCTTTTATAATGTAAGCAGATTTGAGCCTCGTTTACATTCAGAATTGATGCTTTTTTCCCCTCATACATTTGGCTGATGAAGTTATTGACTGTAGATCTTTGTTCAGACCTCAGCAAAACATCATTCATTCTCTGTTCATTATTCCTTGAGGACAGAATGGCACAGCAAGCAGCAGAACTAGAAATATGGTGCTAATCTGAGTGGAACGAGATATGTTTGCCAGCATGGTCTAAAAGCCCAGCCACACACCATGCTTTGTGTTTACAGTTTACAAGTGTGCAGCACTTTTCTTGATGCTGTGCTGGCCAAAGAAGCAACTTTTTGAATCTTTATGCCTTTGGCAGGCCGCAGCCCCATATCTCTTAGTGATCTGTGGTTCTTGGGTTTTCGTGCATTAAATCCTTGTTCTAAATCAGTAAAGCCGCTCAAACCTTGCCATGTTCTCTGAGACTAGCACTTAAACTTAGTCTCCACCAAATAAATGTTAAACTCGGATGCCCAGAGAGGGCAAAGGCCTCCAAGCTTAGGCCTGTATCCAAGGATACATAATTTAATGTGCGACCTCATGCTCAATATTTACTGTTTATCCTGCACTGAAATATAGCATGGCTTATCCTGATGCATGCAAGGTTTGGTAATGTCGTTCCTAATGTATTGGAATCGTTCCCTAATGTTATACTTCTGTGTCTGTGACTGTATGATAGCACATTTTGTGTTTGTGGGTTCTTCCTCGTCTAATGTGGTTTTGAACGCATTATACATTCAGATGTGCGGCTGTGTAAAAGTGTGGTAAGCCTCATCACAAGCACCAGCCATTTCACATCCAGACCTCAGACTATAACAGGACTGCTCACCACTTCACTACCGCATTAAATATCACTGTTATTTTTCATACATCTCTCATAGACATTTTCTCAATTTCAGCCTTTTAAGCAACTTTTATGGAGATTAAATGGCTGTTTTATTTTGAGAGAGGCTGTGAAAATTCCTTGGTTCTAGGGAGCGCTGTTTGATAATTTGTTTGCATGGGAACATATTCCACATTGAGTGATTTTGCTACTTCATCTATTGCCCTGTGATGGGCTGGGGTCCTGTCCAGTGGTTTCTCTGCTTTTACCCTGTGTGCACTGGGATAAAATCTAGCACCATAAATAATCCCAGTCAAGATAACTGGTTGAGATGTTGATTAAATAATGATGAATCAATTGTTCGTTGTTGATACATTGCTCGTTATTATTGTTTAATTGCTAATTTGTTTATTTGTTGATCAGGAGGAAGACTTTCAGGAGATGATCACTGCAGCTCAGCAAATGGAGAACCAGTACGGTCACCTCTTTGAAAAGGTCATCGTCAACGACGACCTGGGGGCGGCCTTCAATGAGCTAAAGCAAACCCTGAGAAGGGTGGAGACAGAGACTCACTGGGTGCCTGTCAGCTGGATGCACTCTTGAAAGAGAAATGAACACAAATGGAAAACGAGAGAAAATTATTTTAAAAAGAGAAGAAACAAGACAAAGGGAAGACCTCTATAATGTGTGATTGTTGGCCAAGCTTTCGTTTAGCCTAAATCTGGTGATGGGATGTTTTTTTTAGGGTATTGTTAAAGATATCCAATGGTTTCTGGGTTCCTGCAACACTAAAAGGAATTATAGGTTTGTTTTTGTACTTGGTCAGCGAAGCTGCACTGGACTGGACTGGACTGTCTAATTACCCTCAAATATCATCAAACGTTTCTGATCGTTTAGCAGCCACTGCAGACGTGTGTATACGCATGGCTGCCAATCAAGTGGTTGAGAGGCATCAACCGCTCCTCTGTGTAATTTTAACGTTAGTTTATAGAAACCAAAGGGATGATTATTATTTTTCTGCGGTCAGTGTACATTCTTTTTTATTGAAGCTTAGATGTGAAATTTGGGAAAGTACAAACAGTTTTGCCTTTCAAGTCTTAAACTGTTCGCTTTGGGTGACGCTTTTTTAAGCACACAAACTCCCCTGTGAGCTGCAATATTAATTCAGCTTTGACAAAACATTTACACAGAACAATGATGGATGACCTCTGGTTGGGAGAGGGGGGCTGTGTCATTATATATTTAATTAGAAAAATAATATATTTTAATACTTTTCTGGGGTTTATATGTTTTTATACACATTATGTTCTAACTTTCCATAATTTAATATAAGCCCAGATCACTGCAAAATGATGTCTGATGATGATGATGATGTCTGATGATGATGATGATGATGATTTAGTGCTGAAGAATCTAATATGTTCAAACATATATCATGCTCTCTCTCTCTCTCACTCTCACCCTCTCATGAGAGGATGTTTCATTATGAGCTAGTTACAGGTGAGATGACATTTTACTCTGATTTTAAGGCTTAAGAACTGAAACATTTCAAAATAAGTCTCTGTGAATAGAGTGCTCGACTCAGTCTGGTATCACAGTTTGTTCATTCCCCTGCTCATACCAGGACCGGAGTTGAATACGCTGCTTATTTTCTTCACCTTACCATCATTCGGTATGTTGAAGTATCTCATCTGCTTTTATTTAGTAATTCATATGTTCACTATCTCATTCATTCTTTAAGTCTTTAGATTCTTGTTTTTCTTTTGGCACCTCAGTCTTTGAATTTCTTAGTTGATGCTGTCTGTTTGAATACATTGTATATCATTTGCCTTCATCACTGAGTGACCCTGGCACGTTTCTTGAACTCTCAGAAGCCACTTTAAAAAAATTGCAGAAAACTAAGAAAGTCATTAAACTGATCCTACCTTAAAACGACACTTCATTAACACATTCTATTAAATTATGCTTTGGGTCAAAAAGCATGCTTGACTGTGTGCATTAGAACAGAAGATGTCACAGACATTGCTGACAATTTACATTTACGGCATTTAACGGACACTCTTATCAAGAGCAACTTACAATTCCTGATTACAGGGACCGTCTCCCTGGAGCAGCTTGGGGTTGAGGGTTTTTACTCAGGAACCCAGTGGTGGTAGTGCTGGAGGTGGGATTTAAACCTGTAACCTCTTGGTCCATAGAAGAGTATCCTACCACTAGACCATTAAAATTAATTAGTGGTGTCTGTGCCACAAGTTCCAGATGCTTGAGAGCTGGTTGCTAGTGAGTGCAACAGTAAATCCTGAGGAATTATGTCTTTTTGTAACTGAAGCAATGCAACAAAATGCAAAGCATTAATCTTTTTTCATGTGGCCTTTCATACAGGCAAAACATTTACAGCTTTGAGGCTGAAATAAAAATCATCCTGTTATCAGTCAGGATAACGTGTCTAAATTACACACATCTCTCAGAAACATCTTCCATCTCAGAATAGTCTTGTTAATTTCCTGCCAGCCCTGTTCTCCGTGCAAATTTTAAAGAGTTGTTTTTTCTTTTTTCTTTGTTTTTTTCCCCAGCACTTGACAGAGACGGTAGCACATAGAGACAGTTGTGATCGGTTTATCCCTTTTATCCTTATTTTGCGAGTCGTCAAACACATTTAGTGTAACAAACTGAGAATTGTTCCAGTTCTGAGAGGCTAAAACTTTTTCCTTGAAGGAAATTCTTGGAATGGTGAACTGGGTGAGAAGATCTGCAGAGTATTCTGAAATTGTACACATCTGTGGAGGAAGATGAACAACATCCATGTATCTTTTCACAAATTTTGCAACCCTAGAGAGGTCTGGTCTTCAAGAGTGAAAATATAGATCTAAATCAGACCGTAATAAGATGGGAAAATGCTTTCAGTGGTCACTTTATTCAGCTGCACTAAAAAAGTCTTTTTGTTCAATTACTGTCTGGATTTGTTTGATTAATTTATTTTTTGGTTGTTTTATGGATGTTTATTAACCTTGAGTCAACATTCATGACCCAACCCAGACTGCAATGCTTCTGTGAACAGCTAGATGGTTCAAATTGCAAAGTCGGGCTAAGCAGGAAAAAAGGTTGAGCAGAAAGGAATCTTCATGTTTATGTATGCGCCTCATTCATGTGAACCACTCCCCAATTAAAAGGCAGGTTTGCTGTGTTGGGGGCTGATGATGGCTAATTCAGATGTTGAGATGTTATGACACAATGGCCAAAGCAGGACGGTGGGCTCCCTTAGCTGTTTCACTCCAGGAAGCTTCATTGCTGCTTGATGAGCTGCCAAACCAAACCAGCAGCCAGAGCACAAGCCTATAACCTTCAGCCCCCAGCACTACACGGATCAAACCCTGCAGGAGGCTTTCGAAGGTCAGCAAGAGGTGAGTGACTACAAAACACTGGCTTTCCCAACATCTGTGTGTTCATCCCTCATTCTTTTGTCACTTGTTATTCCCTTACGCCCTATGCTTGTTATTGAGCCATAAGTCTTAATGCTTATTAAATATGGAAATGAAGCTGCAAAAAGAGGCAGATTTTGAGTTTGGGCATAAAAACCAGTATATGCCTGGAAGTCCTGCTCATTTAATTTAGAGTGTTTCAGAATAATAAAAGCTTCATCCTCTCTGGCCCTCATTTGTTCATTTGAGAAAATGGTGAAAGCTATGAATTAAGGACAAACTGCTTAGAAAGCAGTGTTTTATTAAGACACTTGTCAACATAAACATGAGAAATGATGAATAGAGGAACGCCACCCTTAACTATACCCACAAACTAAAGCTAAACCACATGTTTCTGCACAAGTTTAACATGAACAGAATGATGATCAAAGTGCAAATCAAAGGACTCCACTGGGCTCTCAGCAGTAGCTGCTCAAAATTAACAAACCACATAGAGGTGGTGACGGTGCACTAACCTATTTTTAAATCTTTGATGTTTTTATTTCTTGTTTATCGGAGAGCTTTTTTTTTTTGTTTTTTTAATAAGACTGTACTGTTACAATTTCATGCTGATTATCAATTTTTTCCACTGTGAAACGGTACCGAATGTTAATCTGTCAATTTTTTCTAAACTTACAACCTTTATATCACTGAACTGTTCCTATTAAACATTGAGCAGGGTTGCTTTACGGATTGGATTGGTAACATCTGACCGTTATCTAATCACTGATCCACTGTTTTGAGTCAGCAAATCTAGTGATACTGTGAAAAATAAAAAAGGAGTTGGAAGCTGAATGGGCTGGAGGAAGGGAGGGGGCAGAGAAAGGGAGAGAAAGACCATCCAGCTTATTTTCTTTAATTCTTCCTGAGTTCTATCCTCCTTTTCATTTCTGCTTAATAGGCTGTGTGTTGCTTGCTGTTAAGCTGATGTGACATGGGAAAGCTGTAAGAGGCAGGAAAAGCATGAGTGAGACGTGTGTATGTGTCAGTATGCTCTTTCCTCTCCTGCCTCAGTCTGCTTCAGGTCTGACCCATCAGAACATGAGCAGGATGGAGTAAGATGTGGCAGGAAAATGAGAGTGAAAGAGGAAAGACAGCATGAAGAGGAAAAAAGTCTTAATCTGGTTAGGACTGGTGCCACCTCCCCTCAGAGCTGTCTGCTCCAGGCTGAAAGAGTTCAATTGGGAATGCTCTGATGTCCTTTATACTTAGTCCTTTTACTGATCACTGTGAGTGATCTGCAGGGGTGAAAAGTCCAGCACTCTTTCAAGCTCTCACTCTCACTCCCTCTGACCAACTTCAGTTACATCCTCTCATGTTTATTTTTCTCTGTCTGACGTTAGCAGGATTCACTTACAGTAAGGAGAATACAGTCATCACTGAAGGGCTTCTCATGACACCAGCACTTTCAGCCAAACAGCCACTTAACCTGCAGGAACAGAGCGAATGCGTGACCGGCTGTTCAGCATGCAGTGGAAGTGCAGCAGTGAAAAAGTCTCTTGAGAAGTGGAGGCAAAATCACTATGTTCTGCTCATTTCACATATTGAAACGGATGTGTTGTGTTTTCGCCTCGGAATATTCACCAGATTCAGTTCATGCAGAAAGTTTGAAGACCATGAGTTATTTTATTTATTTATTTATTTTTTATTGATCCATCTACATGCAATACTCCAGGTTTTTGGGGTGTTTTCTTAACCATGAGGTTAAGAAAACTGTTCATGGAAGTGCTAGTTACAGGCTTCTGTTGATGCCAGCACAGTGTCCATCATACCCAAGTGGAAAAGCCATATCCAGTGGCTGGGGAGCAGTGCTGAGGATGAATCCTCTCTCAAGGGTAACTCGGGGTAACCCACTGCTCTGGGACTCAGACCCATGACCTTCCAACCATGGGACCTAGTCCCTAGCCATTATCCCACCACTGTGTCAAGAGACAGAGCTGTGGAAGAATACAAAAAAAATATTCTGCAGAAAAATGTCAAGGCATGGTAGCCTATATCATTGTGAAATGAAGCATCTTCAGTCCACCTGATATGCATGTCTTTGGATTATGGGAAGAAAACTGAGCACCCCAGCAGACATGGGGGGAACTGATAACTCCACACACAAAGTACCCAGGCTGCCCATCTGGGAATCGAACCCAGAACCTTCTTGCTGCGAGGTGACCGTGCTACCCACTTCGCCAACATCATGGGAAGACAAGCAAAGGAAAAATAAAGCAGGACATAGAAACTGGAAGCCTTTCCTAGTGGGCTCAGGATCTTGGGCATGGCTTTCAAGAAAACATAGGGATGGCTTTGATTAAAAATCCTGGAGTGGCCAGAGGTAGAGTTCAGACCTGAACTCAGTAAAGAATCTCTGGAGAGAAACATTGTTTTGTGGTACAAAAAAACAGAGAACACTTCTGGACAACTGTTAAGAGACAGTGTGTGTATTTTATATGGTTGGTGGAAAGTGCTAGACATTAATCTCCTTAAATGTTCTGCCTCATTTACTGTTTTCTAGAATGTTCTCTCTCATTTATGCTGTTCTAAAAGGTTCTACCTCATTTGCTGTGTTCTGAAATGTTCTCCTTCATTCATACTGTCCTGTCATCTTCCACATTTACATTCTTCTTGAATGATCTTTACCAGTCCCAGCAAAGTGAAACACTGAATAAAGGGACGTCTCTTTGAACATTTAAATGTTGCATCAGCCTGCTCAGGGTCTTCATCCAGAGAGTGGGCAAGAGAGGAATGTAAGCTTCTGAGATTGAGTTTCTGCCACATTGCCGCTAATAACCTTCCAGAACGGGAGAGAAACACCATCACATCTGTCGACACCGCCATCTTTTCATTGGAGTACTGGGTGATATGTTTCTGTCCATTTTTCTAGATGTCATGATGCATCAGGAACCAAGTATGCAAATTTGAGATGACCTAGCAGCTTGACATGTTTTCAGCCTTATGAGCAAAGCTAAGGAAACACACAAAACAGCTAAAAACATGTTTTATCCTTAGATGTAGCGGAGTAAGGGGAATATTGGGATAAGTTTAGGCCAAACCATTGGTTTAAATGCCATATATACATAGTTATGTTTCACCATGAAGTTTACAAATGACTCTCCCCCCCCCCCTCTCTCTCTCTCTCTCTCTCTCTCTCTCTCTGTGTTACTGATTTAGGATAATACACAGTATGTGTCCTCATGTCTGTTCCCTCTCCAGAGGATGACATCATTACCAAACTTGTTGATCCCAATCATGGCTTCCTTGGTTACGCCATGACCGTGCATGCACTTTCGGGTCAGAGATGGGAGCTGAAACCGGAGAGATTTTTCCAGTCGTTCTTTTTAACAGAGCTGTTCAGCAACCTCAGAAGCAGCCCAGCAAAGCTCTGGACTCTTTCATCCTGCCTGTAAGTGCTGCTCTGTCCAGCAGGAGGGTTGATGGAGCGCGTCCTTCCTGGCCTTTTCTTTCCTCCCCATAAATCCCACCTTTTTAACAAGGCCAAGACACTCCTAAGTCAAACTTTCTGCCACTCTTGACCCTGCTGCATGTTGGAAGCCATTAGAGCTAAATTAGCTGGGCCTCCCTTTTGATATACACCCCAATCAATTTGATTTAACAATGTGAGCTCATGTGGTTCCCGCTTTTCCTGCCATAGATTTGATAAGTCCTGCAGGTGTCCAACTCGAGTGGATGGGTTCTGCAGAGAAGAGCCGGAGGTGGGTGCGTGGGTGCATGGCCGGGGTTAGGAGGGTCTCCATGCTACTGAAGTTTGATATTCCTCCAGAAGAGACCCATGAGAAAAGTGTTCATTCTGCTTTAGGCTGTAGACTAGACTCAGAATTTTCTCTCTCTTTCCTTCTCACAAACCTGGAACACGTATTTGTAACTTTATTTTCTGGGTGACTTTTTCAACTTTAAGGCATTGTTCACACAAGACTAATGGGCTTTTAAGCAGAAAGGGTTTTTATTAAACAAAGTGAAGTACAAGCATAAACCCAACACAGTACTCCCATAAACCATGAAACACAGGCCACAATGACACATCAGATTTCATCAACGACACAACTAACGGTTCTGCCCTGACTCACTGAGATCTATATACCTTTAGACTAATGAGGCATAGCTGGTGACATAACGAGGTGTCAGGTGTGCCCAGTCAGGGCAGAGCGCCATAAAATATGAAAGGTATTTCCGTATATTTCCACATTGGTTGTAACCAATTTTTCCCAAACTGCAATTATTTTGTGCATTTTGTGCAGATGGGCATCAGTGGAAAATGAATGACCTTGTCAACTGCAGTGAACATCAATGAATGCATGCATGAAATTTGAGACTGTGGAGTACATGCCCCCATACTGGTACAGAAAACTGTGAAAAAGTAGTGAGAATACTGAATACACTGTCCAAAATGTCTCCACTAACTAATTTTGGGGTGTGTGTGTGTAGGAACATTATATTGCATGATGTATTGAGAATACTTTTAGAAAACATTTTAAGGTGATACCTCTTCGGAAGATTTTCTTACGTCTTCATTTTAAGTATACGTTTTTAAGTATGTTTTTGTAGTATAGTACTGAAAGAAGTAACAGTGATGTCTCTTCATTGACAGTACCGTTTATTCAGTGGGAACAAAATTACTAGGCATATTGACCATTTGGGAAGTCTGTCCCACCACAACACCAGGACACCTGAAATCTGACCTTCAGATTGGTCCAGTTTGAACCAGATGTGACTTAGATCTTGTTAGAAATGGTTTTCGTTGCAAGGCTTTTTGCAGTTAAATCTTCCCTGCTCAAATTAGATGCACTAGTTTTATTTAATTTTATTTTTAAGATGCATGTCTGAACCAAATTTTTATTCTGCATCTCTCTATGCTCATGGTCTTTGTCTCACTTTATTTGTCCATTTCCATCTTGGGCTCTAATTCTTCAGTTCCATTTCTCATGCTCTCGCTTGTATTGCAATATATGGGTCTGCTTGGAGACATTTTAAGCCAGTGGGGTTGCATGTGACACAACATTGTCTGGACAGTTAATCCAGTCCAAGGGCTCTGTTAGCTCATTCTGCTTTTCTCATTTGGCCATGGACAGAAGGAGCAATCCACAACACGAGACAATGTGGAAAAGGAAACAGAGCAATGGAAGTGACAATGAGGAGGGAGGAGGAAAGAAAAGAAAAGATAATGGAATTTTTGGTAGAAAAGAAAAGAAGAAAAGATGTTGGCCTCTGGTTCATTAGGTAATGTCTGTAATGTGCTGGCTGGTAGACCTGCACTACCTTGAGCCCAATTAAAGCCAGTTTGGAACAGGGCAAGGAGAAGAAAATGCAATTTCCTCTTTTTTCACACCTCTGAGGTGGTCTAATGGGTGTTTTGGATAAGTTTGCCTTGCATCTGTTGTGCTTATCATGATGCTAAGTGTGCATGGGTGTCCAACTGCGTGATGAAGCTCTCGGTGCAAGGAGAAATAAGAAGTTAAAAGTTCAATCTGTGTTAAGTATTCCATTGGTCTCCAAAAAATTCTAAATGGCTTTGACATGCAAAACACACAGCTGATACAGGGTTCAAGGCCTTATCTGACAAAACACAAGGACAGTGCTTGGAGAACATACTAACAGTTCTACACAGCGCATTGACAGTATTTAGACAATGTGCAGTGAACGCCAGGGAAACGCACTGAAAATGTAAAGCAGAGGACATTGACAGTGTTGAAGGAATGCCTTGACCAATGTCGACTACACACATGCTGTTTAGGGAAATCACGCAAGGCAGTTAGGTTATGCTTTGGTGCTGTTTACAGAATGATTTGGGAGAGTCTTGAGAATGTCCTGGTAGTCTACAGATTGCTATGCAAAGGCAGGCCTGTCCACCTCCTGTTTTCTTAAACTTTCTCTCACTGCTCTCTGCGGAGCCCCTTCACCCTCTGCATCAGCAATGCTAATTACCTGCCCAGAACAAGTCCACACACACATACGCCGCTAACGCGGATGAGGGGAGGAGAGGTGGCGTGTGAGGAGGAAGGTCAGGCGTGCGAATGTACATTTTGTAAATGTGATCAAAGTCTCTGAGGTTTTCAGCCTTTTCAGTGGCTCATTTTGCTCTAAGTGTTTTTCTTACCCTATCCGTCATCCTTAAGGAAAATTAAGAACATTTAATACAGCCTGGTGTGGGTATTTGAGGGTGTATTGCATTGCATGTTAACGTTAAGCGTATTTTCTCTTTCAGATCCAAGACAGTGTTTTTTTCTGTTGAGTATTTTTCTTCATCCTCTTAAAGCTGCAGACCTGCCTCCTGCCTAGTGGGACTGTAAGGCAATATTTTATACCAGTGAGTTTTATGTGTTTGGAAAGCATTTCTAATCACATCATATCACACACACACACTTACACAAACAAGGAGCAAAAATTTGATTTAGCTCAAGGCTGATACTCAGTTCAACCAAAAGCAGCACACATTTACACAAGGTACACTGTTAGTTAGCTGTGACTGTGTATCCTCAGACTTTGACATGAGCAGAGGAAATAATGACACACTGTCTGCAGCCATCATCAACTAACAAACATTCCCAGGCAGGCTCTCTCTCTCTCTCACACACACACGCGCACACACACACACCGGAAGCCTATGCATGGTTAGTAGTTTCCACATTTTTGACAAAACACACACAACTTGTATAAATTGGCCACTATGGCCTCATAGGAGACAGTGGCGCCACATTTCAGAGAGGTGTTCAGGTCAGACCTTACTGAGTGTCTGTGGGTGTTAATGGTTGCATGGACTAGTTGACTAAAATATCCACTAGTCAGCGCTGTGGGGAGAAGTCTGATAGGATCAATGCCTAAACTATAGCAGCAGAAAAAATTGTATAGGAGTGAAGTGCAAAATCATACTGAAATGGAGTCTCTAAAACTAGACTACAGGTTAGGAGCGTCACTTGCTTAAAAAAGCAACAAGTCTTAAGCAGGAAAAAAAAAAAAAGATAACACTTTCCAGCCTAAATAATTTAATAACAGAATAGCAGAACCTTTTTCAATCCAGCAACCATTTCTAGCTTTGGAAGGCTCATTGTTCTTCACTGTGCATCAGAGACATGCTTGTCATTGTGTATCAGGCTGAATACAAGCTTTACAAACTCAAACTCATGAAAGTCATAAAAAACCCTATAAACCCAAAAAAGTCCTGTAACAAAGAGTAAAGGATGGGAAACTGCTGAATAGATGTCTAGGGTTCAATGATGCACATAGAGGGCAAGAATAGTCCCTCTGGTCCAATCCAGGAGAAGAGCTACTTAAAAATTTGGTGTATCTATGAAAATGCTGACTGTGATTGAAAGATCACATATGGGTGGTGGTGGTCTAGTGGTGGGTACATGCCTACAGACCTCTGGATCAAGAGTTTGAATCCCACCTCTAGCACTACCACCACTGGGTCCCTGAGCAAGACCCTTAACCCTGACTTGCTCCAGGGGGACTGTCCCTGTAATTAGGACATGTAAGTCGCTCTGGATAAGAGCGTCTGCTAAATGCCGTAAATGTAACGATAACCACAGACCACAGAATGCAACAATGATGCTATATATGGACACACACACACACAAATATATATGGTGCAATATAATTTGTTCTGATGAATCATGTTTTCTTGTGGATGGCTTTGGATATAAATGTGCTTACATTTTACGTTTACATCTATTTCATTTAGCAGATGCTCTTATGCAGAGAGACTTACATTTCCTACGAACAGGGACAGTCCCCCTGGAGCAACCTGGGGTTAAGGGTTTAGCTCAGGAACCCAGTGATGGTAGTGCTGGAGGTGGGAATTGAACCCGTGGCCTCTTGGTGGCCATAGGCAAGTATCCTATCACTCACTAATCACTAAGTTGCACCATGCGAAGCAGGCCACACTCAGGATCCCTTTGAGCAAGAAAACCTTGGGCCTTGGGCTGACGTCTTCCTAACATGGCAACACTGTTTCTTAAAGATAGTGGCCTCTTTTAGCAGCATAATACACCTTGTCCCTCTTCCTAGATTGCTAGGATTTAGGATTGAGCATCTGTGGGATGTGTTGGAGAAACATTTCTGATTCATTGAGGCCCCACACAACTTACGGGACTTAAAGAATCTGATGCATGCTGTTTTGGTGCCAGATAGCACGCAACACCTTCAGACATTTTTTTGGAGTCCACGCTTTGACAGGTCAGAAATGTTTGGCAGAAGGAGGGGACCTACGCAGTTTTAGGCAGGTGGTTTTAATGTTATGGCTGAATGATGTACATTCCATCTTTCTTCCCTCTCTTCTTTGTTTCCTCTCTTAGTGTCCTGTGCTGAAATGATAAAACAGGCATGGCCAACTGTTCCAGCACAGCACTAGAGCAGCAGGACAAGTTGAAGAGAGAGAAGAGTGTGTGTGTGTGTGTGTGTGTGTGTGTGTGTGTGTGTGTGTGTGTGTGTGTCAGTGTGTGCACCAGCAACCCCAGTGTGCCTGTGTGTGACTCTGGAGCAGGTCATGTCCCTTTATGAGCTGACGTAACGCACAGTAAAACACACACTCCGCCACAGTGACTATGAGCTGGAGATTTGTTGGACAGACCTCAGTGTGATCAGGACCCTCTCAAACACCAGAGGAAGTGCACATCCACAGATTAAAATCTGTGTGTGTTTAGATACTTAGCCAGATAAGTAGCTCAAATTAGATCCTGGGTAACGGAAGGACTTCCACAGTCATTCCACTTGTGTGTAATCTCTGTTCCTTCAGCATTAGATGTAGGAAATGAAGAAATGGTTGAGATGGTCCATGAAGCAGCTTGATGAAGGGAACATAAAAGCAGGTGTTTATCTTTCAAAAACCTAATTCTGGGGGTCTCTTAGGTCTGAAGTTTGCTCCAAGAAATTTAGTGTGCGTTCATCCCAACACAAATTCAAATCACTTTCAGTCAATCAAACCATCTTATATTATTGGGTTTAAAATTTGTTTTTAATCACTAATTAGACTATAATCACCTTAATAATTATAAGTGATGTAAAACACAAAAAAGGCCAAAGGTTTTATTGATGTTTATAACAAGTTTTATTATTAGCAGTGAATTGAAAGGGGTGATAATCTAATAACAATAAACTAGTTCTAGTGTGGTATGTCTCTACACATTATGTCTGGGGTCATTTTACATAAATAATCTATAGATTATATACTTTCACTGTTAACAAACCATCTAGAAAAACTAAATGAATTACCAACAGCATTAGGTTTAGGATTCTTGTTTGGATTAAGATTGAATTTAATGTCAGGTTTGGGGTTAGGATTAGATTTAACAGAATTTTTTTTAATATGTAAAATTCCTTTGTATTTAACAGATTCTTTTTTGAATGAGCATCTAGGTTTTGCTTTATTAATCTTTTCTTTTGGTCTATTCAGCACGTTGAACTTAATGCAAATATTAGCAGGTGTTTTTCAGTTTTTGAAAATAAATCGAGTCCAAAAGCTGCAGGCTAATCTCAGAGCTTCTGAGACAAAATGGTATAAATCCAGCAAAACAGCTGACCTCAAGGGCAACCAATTACTTCTGTCCTCCTTCACATGAGTGCTGCCAAAACTACTTATTACAATGATTAAAGTATCACTAACATTCAGAAATGCACCACTCCCTGGCCCGCTCTATCTCCAATGACAAGGCATCCACACACCAAACATGTTGCAGTCCTAAAGTCCTTCATGTCCTCTGTCTTCTCCTGCCAATGGCACATCTTTCCTCATTCCTCATTCACTCCTCTCACTGAGAGCGAGGAATTGAAACTCCTGACATATAGCCATCTACAGGTTTGCTGGAGCGATTCCCACTAACTTCCTCCAGGTCCTATCTTCTATAGTTGTGCCAACATTCACTCTTGTGATAAAAGCCTCACTGGCCTAGGGAATGTTTCCAAACACGTTCAAAGAGACTCAGGTAACACCCTTGTTTAAAAAGCCTTCTCTCAACCCTTGTCAAGCTGAAAACTACTGACTAGTCTCTCTACTTCCAATCCTATAAAAGGGCATTTTTCAAGCAGGTCTCAGGGTTTCTCTCACAAAATGACCGTAATGATCCAAATCAGTCTGGCTTTAAGAGCAGCCATCCCACTAAAACAGTCCTGCTGTCTGTGACCAAGGCCCTAAGAGCAGCTAGAGCTGCAGTGAAGCCCTCAGACTCTCATCCTGCTAGATCCATCAGCAGCTTTTTATACAGTAAACCATAGCATCAGACTCACAGACTTGGATTTAATAGAACGAAACAAATACTTTCATTATAACTGCAGTATATTTTGCCAGCCACCTCATCAATGTTCATCAATGTTTTTATCTCAGCTCCTGTCTAAGTGCAGATTTCATGATTTGCTCAAGGTAAACATAAACGTATTACACGGTGGCAAAAAATCATGCTCATTTATTATATTTTTAGAAATACTTTCTCCAGACTTTTGGTGATCATGGTCTTCCTTGTAGCACTCTAAACCTTAATGAAGTCAGGAGTTTCAGTGCATCTCCTCAGCTCTCAGCAGTGTTGCTGCGCTGAGCAGGATGCATACAGAAAGACCCATAACATGTATGAGATCCAGCAGGCCACCCTATGGGTCTTCCCATTAGCGACGAAGCACTAATGTTATCGGCTAGCATCCCCCCTTAGGCCTGACAGTTTGGGGGGGAGGTAAGGGGATGTGTGTAAGTAGCTGCAGAGTGAGTGGATGGAGGGGATGCTTTGATCATGCTGCTGTTGTTGGTGAATGTGCTTGTGATCACAGGAAACTCCAGCTCTGTCTCATGGAACTCTAAGTGCTTTTCCATGGAGCCGCAGCACGATATCAGTGTTACGCATCCTCCATCTTCCCCCTCTCACATATCTTTAACTGTCTCTTTCTCTTTTTTACTAATGCATGCCCAAAAACGCATAATGGCCATTTTAAGCCTAGCTTAAACCTATTTAATCCCAAAAAAGGAATTTTTGTATTGTTTTTTTAGTCACAATTGTGACTCGGTGAGAAAGTATCAGGATTCAGGTTTGATGATGGGGAAATGGGGTGATCATATCAGTTCCATTTTTTTTGGTGCATTGGCATGCTTACCAATCTGTTGGCCAATCAAGATGTGCTGTTGTAAGAAAGCAAGCTGGTAGAGTGCTGGTCTGTTTTCCCTATCTCTTTCTGATCAAGCCTCAATGAGACAGAACTTACTCTAGATTACTCACCTGGGGTTCGTACCCCGATTCTGTAAAGCTGCTTTGTGGCATATAACATATGAACTAAGCAAACGTTTACATTGTGTAATGAATTCATAAAGAGAAGACAAAATGTAATACCATGTTAACATTTTATAAAAGTCTTACTATTTTTTCTTGTCATTCATTTGTTAATTCCCCCTACAAACTTATAAATAGACTTTGATGGCAACAATGTAGTACTTATCTATCCTGTACAGTAACAATGTGCATAGAAATATCATTTTTGAGCACATTTCTGTGTAACTCATACACGTTGGGCCTATTCCAGGTTTATCCCTAAGGGCAGGATTCCTAGACTCAGATTAAGCCTAATTTTAGTCTCAATTTTACTCCTAAATCTTTAATCTTTTACCTTCATTTGACCTGGAACCAGAAAAGCAGCTCTGGAGCAGTGAAGGTGAAAGACGAGTGCTGTGCCACATGGTACTTAAGACATCTGTACATGTTCATCCAAAGCAAGGAGAGGAGAGAGAGAGCGGGCCTGTGATGTCTGCCCGCAGAGCTTATAAAACAAAAGTCAAACTGTATTAAAGCTCCCGACACGTTACTGCCACGGACGGTGCCAAACCCAGACAGCCTCCCTAGGCCGCGGTTTCAAAATAATAATTACAGCGTGAGGGAGCGGGAGAGGAAGGAGAGTTAAAGATCTGTGTTTCAGCTCAAACATGTTGAGTGGCTTTGAAATAGTAGAAGCAGCAGCTATCAGCAGGACTAAAGTGTGTGGGTGTAGGAAGCCGAGGCATATGTAGTCTGGATTAAGGCCATAGACGATTAGAGATGAGGACCGCATGCGTGTACACAAAAAATGTCTGAACTAATGGGACACCTGAGGACACTGTAATTTGCTCTGTAAGGAGTTGTACAGTAGAGCAAATTAGAGGTTCCTCAATTTTCTGGAATTTCTTGGGCTTTTTTGCAGATTGTGCACATGTATGTTGTCCTCATCTCTAACTACTTATGGCTTTAAAGGGCAAATAAAGTGGTGCATGAACGTTTCCAAACACTTCAGAATGTTATACATTTGGGCATTAATATGACATATAACATCATCAGATTTTCTCAGTCCTTAAAAGTCATAAAAGATCAAAAGAACTCAAGTAAGACATAATATTACACTTGCTCTTATATTTATGAGGAAAAAGATCCAATATTACATCCATTAGTGGCAAAAATATGTGAACCTTTCTGCTATTTAATGTGGTTCCCATGTGCAGCAAAAACTGCTCATAAACGCGTTTGGTAACTGTTGATCAGTCCTGCATATTAGTCCGTTCCCTGTGGAGATCACCTTCAGATCCACTATATTCTAAATTTTATTCTTGTATTTTTTTTTTTTTTTTGGACTGAGGTTCACTTTTGATGACTACGTTCCAAAAACTGTCCTATTTATTTTTAAAAAGTACATTACATATAAACTATGCACAATATTATGTTGTCTAAAGACTTAATGAAAAGACCATTCCATTGGTCTAATCCATAAAATTTTAACTGTAAAGTGAAAAAACATTATATGAAATGATTTTATTGACTTTTTAGCAATTTAGGATTAGTTTTTCTAGTTGTTTTTCATTTGTTAATTCCCCTACAAATGTATAAATAGGCTTTGATGGCAACACTATAGTACTTACCTATCCTGTAGAGTAACAATGTGCATAAAAATGTAGTTTTTTGAACTTTTACATTTATGGCATTTAGCAGAACACTTATCCAGAGCGCCTTACAGTTCCTGATTACAGGGCTCGAGTCACTGGAGCAACGTTGGGTTCAGGGTTTGTTCAGGAACCCATTGTTGGTGGTGCTGCAGGTGGGATTTGAACCTGCAATGTCTTGGTCCATAGGTGAGTATACTACCACCATCCCCTCATACATGGTGGGCCTAGTCCAGGTTAATCCCTTAGGGCAGGATTTCTAGACTCAGATTAAGCCTAATGTTAGTCTCAAATAATAATTATTTGTGCACCCATTTTCCAACTTTATTCTGAACTTAAATATTCATGGATGGGTGTGTGTAAATGTGTTGGTCTCATCATCTCAACAGCAACAGCAGCTAAGGTTCTCTGCATTGACTTTATGGATTAGGGATTGAAGGGTATGTTTTAAAACTTAAAAAAATTCAGACTTCCTGATATGGGCCTTTAATCTCAGCTACACCTTGAGAAATTTAGTCTTTAAGGGTTATTTAGTCAAACTAATGGTTTTATATTGAACACGCACTCACATTTTGAAAGCCTAAATGGTTCTCTTCCTGGTTAAATGTTTTCTTTATTATGTGAAAGCTGCTTTAAACAGATTCTCAAAGGACCTTTTCAAATATGGTTCTATACTGCGCAAAAAAGGGTTGCTATATAGAACTCCTATACAAGACACCTTTTTTAAGAGTGTACACATGCCTGTGCTTGTACATAAGCCATTTTTAAAAGTATAATTAAATATCTTCGCTAAAGCCAAGTCATGTTTTTACATTTAACGAGAACACTACTTTTGAAGAGCGGCGCTATTTAAGTCTTTATGATGTCAAACTTGGCCAGTATGTTGGAAACGGTGGTCATTATTTGACGAGATGTTATGAAATGCCTTTTTCCCCCCAAAGAATGTAGAAATGACCCCGTAGATCACATTTTGAACACCAGTCATTCAAAAATGGTTGGAAATATTCCATTTTAAGATAATATGATTTTCTCAAACACATGATTTGAGGTTGTGGCCTGCAAGATCAGCCATATCTACAACCATATCTGGTAAAGGTTCTCCTTCACTTAGCATGTGGATGTTCGTTGATCACAGTGCAAAAAAGCATAGCTTTTGCCCAAGTAAACAAACAAAGAGAAAAGCTCTCTCTAATATACACTGTCACAAAGAACCATTATTGGCTTTTCCATAAATCCATATATTCATAAATCCTATTTTAACATCTGCATCTGACAGACAGGCTTCTGCTCCAAAGAAAGCATAGGCACCAGGCAACTTGAAGTACACACACACACACACACATACACGCATACACACACACACACACATACAAGAAAACCACAATTGCAGGTTTACGTTTAGAAGCGGACTGAGCGGCGATGCTCATTGTTACAGAGCAAACATTTTGGGCCGTATCTGATGATGTTTTCACAGTGCTGAGAGAAAGTTTAGTGCAGAAATAATTGATTTTATTGCCTCTGTTTTATAGCACGAGTCCTTATGAACACTCTCCCCAGCCTTTTCTGTTTAGCTTTCGATGAGCACATCTGAAGTGTTGGCCTTGCTTAAGTGCAAGTGTTTATGTTAGGTGCACGTGGGTAGGAAAGTTACGACTGTTATTTTTCAGAAGGGAAAAACCTGAGGAAAAATAAAGATATAGAGCAGATCTGTGCACAGAATACAAATCTCAAACTTTTTTATTTCTCACCCACTTGACACAACCTTTAGAGCCTATAAATGAACAGGCAAAGTGGGAATTTAACCCGTTTTGGAAAAATTCTGATGCCGAGATGTAAACAAAGTAGAATGGGTTTAATGTGATATGCTTCATCATATAAAAACTGATTTCTTCACAGTGGTGGAGACGGGAACCAGGGGTCACGATACAAACACAGCCAGTTTATCTACTGTATGCTATCAGTCTACCTACATGTCTTCTCTTAGCTGGTAATGGTTAACAGAAAGTTGCAAACTGTTTTGTCATACTTTGCAGGTCACATCCACCAATAATGATTTGAAAATTGTGTAAATACAATTATTTAAGAACGTTTAAGGCATCAGACAGTGTATTCATAAATCAGTGACGTGGCTTTAAGAGACATCACACTTCTCTGACATCTGGTCAACATATTTTTCCTAAAATAGTAGCATTTCAAATCACACCACTCCGTGTATTTGAAGGTAATATGCAAGATGTTAAAAATCTAGAATTTACTTTAAATGCGGTATTTCATAAAACAAAACCAAAGTTTTAATAATAAAACACAAATATATAGATTAATTGCTTTTATTTTTCATTACATTTCATTACATTACATTTTCATTACATTAGTAAGATTGATGATTCAAAAACACTTGTTACATTAACATAGGAGTATTTCCCTCCTATAACGGCTTGCACTATACATGGTTTCGTATGGATAGATATGCGCTTGGTTGTGTGAAAACAGCATCTGCTCAGCACAGAAAAAGGATCTCTGAGTGAAATACAGGGAATCTCTCTTTCTGCCTTTCAGTGCTCTTTTACAGTCTGTTATTGCATTATGAATCAATGTCATAAATTAAAGCTTTTCTACTTAAACCGCCATTGCTTCAGGTATAGACGGAGCACTCCAGATAAAGAAAAAAAAGTGCCATCCACATTAAAATGAGGTGATGTGCACATGCAGCAGCCGTGAAAGCCATCACATAATGCTTCATAAACACAGAGATGTTCAGAGGCCTGCTTTTGTCTGCCGTGGAATATTAAGTGTGGTTTTCTTTGGCACACTGTGGCCTATGTGAATGCATGAGCGCGTGTGTGTGTGTGTGTCTGCTCCTACAGCCAGTCAGTCCTTTTGCGAAAGCCTGAGCATTTTCACATTCTCGTACTCACCTGTACGGCTGCCTGCGCAAACACTCCATAAAATGGATGATTATTCAAAATGAGCAAATGACACAAGCATTTGTGTCTGATTCACGGCCACATCGTTATTACAGGAGCATGAGAAAAGGCGGCGCGGCTGTGAGACGTGCCATCAGTACAGATAAGTGCTCTCTTGAAAGACATTATGAGATCATCAACTTTTCTTGTTCAATACAAGTCACACTTTGACTCTCATAACTGTCTTTAAAAGCCGTCTTCCCGCAGAAACATGGAGTGCTTTGCAGCTGTGAGGCCTTTTATAACGGCCAAAATGTGGTGAACCTAATATGTCCCTTCATGTCAGACCTTTTTACCCTGCTCTATCTTGAGCCAACTCCAATTTTATGACTATGTGACGGACTTTGCAGGTGTTCATTACTATGTATAGAGTCAATCCTAGTTCAGGCCTTCTTTGCTGCTGAACCTCAGCCTGATCTGCTGAACTGTGCCTGACTTCTTGTATTTAAAAGACAGGTCTGAAGTCTGATTGGCTGAGCTACGCTCAAAGCTGTAATATGAACACACTTTGACTGAATTTTGTTTTAATGAGCCAGATTATTAAATGACACATGTTACCCTACTGTTAAAAAAGCAGATGTAATGTAAACTGTTTCTGGAGAATATGTTCATAAAATGCTCAAAATTAGAGCATTATAATAATTAGATTGGCATTTTGCACCCCAGTTTGCAGAAAACATCCAATATTCACTGTTTATACTCTGTGAAGGAGGTTTTCCTTTTTCACTTTGTCAGCAACAAAACATGTCATTAGACTGAGGGTATTCAATCGTTTGCGTAAAAATCTGCTCTCGTCTTGGCTACTTGGTGGAAGGTTCTTTTGTGTTATTATAAATGATTTATTTATAATTTGTGTGTTTAAACAATAGGCCTGTCAAGGCAGTGTATTACTGTGTTTGTCACAGTTAAAGTTGTCTTGTTGAGCCAAAGCAACACCAATACATTGTACTATGGAGTGGCTCTTTTAACCACAGTTCTCGAGTCCTGGTCCTGCTCCTGCTTTGGAGTGTAACTCCAGAAGGCCCAGACACTTCATCACTCCCCGTGTGCAAGTATATTTCTCCCTCAGTCTAACTTCCCTGTTAATGGGCTGCTGCGAGAGTGGGGAGAGGGCTGTGGACGGATGCAATCACGGCCTCCATGCTTTAAGACAGACCGGTGCATCGTAAATCTCCTGCAGAACGGTCTTCCCACTCCAGCTCAATCAGCGGCTCAGCTCAGCCCTTCCAGACGCCCGCTTTTTGTTTATTATGCCAAAGGTAGAGAGGGCCACTGAGGAGAGGAGCAGGCAGGTGCTTCTGACCGCATGCTGGATGTGTTTATGTTTGGAGGAAGCTCTGGTGCACCAGATCACAGCACTTAACCTCTCTAGCTTAACTCCCAGCAATTAGCACTGCTAATGAGAACGTGAGGTAGATTGCAGATTAAGTCCCTCATTTGTCCTACCTGACGCTTTTTTTACTTTCTGTTTTCTTTCTCTTGCCTCCAAGATTAAAATCTCTCTTTTCCTCAACCCCCAGACCCCCCCTTGCACCTGTGTTCCTCACGAAAGTCCTTGCTGGACTGGGCCTGCAAGCAGGGAAAAGCTTTAATGCGTTATTTCTTTGTCATTAGTTTGGTTAACTTCTTAAAACGTCTTCTGTTATTAATTCTTGCTTCTTTTCCTGTAACTCATATGAAATATAAGCTATGTATTCATGATGGCGAGCAAGATGGCCTTCCTTTTTTCTAGAGGTGGTAGAATTGTTCAATAATATATATATATAATCTTATTCACTGCAGTTCTATGGCTGTCATTGTTGTCTGGTCCTATTGATGTACACAGGGAGAAGGAAAAAAGATGAGACATTTCGGATGACTACACTGGATAGTGAGGAGTGACAAACCTTTTATTGGCAGAAGAGCCTTGACGGTACTTCTCTCTGGCTCTCTCCTCTACTTTGCTGTCTTTCCAGAGTCATAACCAGGGCCAGAAAGCTGCCAAAGAATAAGATCAACAAGGCTGATTTACTCATGCTCGTTCAGTCGGGGATAAAAGAGTGGTTTTTTAAAAATCAAATGAAAACATGTCTGGACTATAGGTATAAATCAAAGTCTGGGCACATGCACACACATGCTGCTTGGTGAGCATTCGATTCATTAGTTGTATGCCTGCGTTAACCACTTCTGTGGCTTCGAATTTGAAATTGAGCAGTTTGCTGCAGGAGGCCAAGAGCAGATATGCTTGAGATTCCAGATCAAAGCCTTAAGCCACTGCTTATTTTTCAGCTTTCCCTTTAATTAAATATAGCAGTGTATGGCTGTGTTTATGTGTGATGACTCTGGTAGTTGGGAAGTACCTGTATTTTATTTTGGTGGGTAGCTTTGATTAAGTGAACATAAAATACCATTGCTTTGCTGCTGAAAAAAATATCACAGACTTTGTGACTTTGCTCTGGGCAAATGCTTCCTCATCAGTGGGTGATGAGCACTTGCACGTTCTCATAGATCGAGATCTATTATAGCAGACTAAATAACTACACTACATTGAGCAAGGTTCAGAAATATCTGCTTATAATTACTTATTACTTTATCTAGCACAGTAAGTGTGTTATGGGGACGGTTCCTTGATACCATCACTGCTCCCCGGGCGCTTTCATAGTTGCCCCCTGCGGCACGGTGTGTGTTTGTGCAGGGGTTAAATGCAGAAGTCCAATTTCACTGTGGTCCACTGTGTGCTGTGCTGTATGTTCTCACAATCACAAGAATAGACACTTTCACTTTCATTAAGCAGTAGTGTTTGTTATAAGTCCAGCTGTGTACATTAAAGCATCTGACTGGAGAAGAGGGACCTGCTGATCGACTCTGCTTCAATGAATGCTGAACTGAATGAACTTGTTTTCAAAGGTCTGCCACTCCATGGTCAAAAGAAGACTTTTCTGTGGACCAAATGTTTGCGTGTAGAGTTCTGCCAAACCTTATAGCACAGCAAGGGGAAGCGCATAGAGGCTGGGCACACAACCGCAAACACAACCCAAGCAGTCAAACTGTTGGGATTAAGTGTAATTCTTATATATACTATATATAGGTATGAAAACAGCTCTGTTCTTAGAGCCCCGATCTGTTCCTCAACATCACCCAGTTTCTCTTAGTTTACACATCTTTGGACAAACACTATTTTGCTTCAAGCAGTCCATCATTAGATTAAATAATTATTTTAAATCTGAAAGCGTGGTCAGAAACCTGGCCTGTGTGTGTGTGTGTGTGTGTGTGTGTGTGTTTGTGTTTAAATATTTATAATCTGTTCTTTAAGAGTGCATAAATGTATGCATATTCAAATAAAAGTTGCATTCAACAAATAAATTATATAAATAAAAAAAACGTGCATTAAAATAGAATAGTGGACTTTAATTCACCTACATCACCATCTGACTTCACTACTGCTAAGAGTAAATCTCCAACATCTACTTCTTATTGCTCTCTCTGTGTGTGTGTGTGTGAGAGAGAGAGAGAGAGACAGACTGCCTTGTCTTGTCACCACTGCTTATATACATATTTACCCTTCCCCTTTTTTTTCTTTTTTACTTCGCCTTTTACTGCACTGGGCTGGTTTTCTGCCTTTTTGACCCTTTCTGCTCTATGTTGTTGAACTGTATCCTAGCGACCGGACTGCTCGTGTAGTGGTCACCATGGTTACCGCGTGTCGACAGTAAGCGGAGCAGCCGGAGGAGCAGAGAGTCTGATCATCTTCTGGGTAAATTCACAACAACTCCCACTTCCAGTCCCTTTATCACACGAACAAGTGAAGCCGTTTTCAGCAGCAGGTTTGGTTTGACTGAATAGTGTTGAACAGCTGCTTTGCTGCTCACCTTTTCAGCCCTGCAAGCTAACGAAGTTAGCAAACTAGCAGCGCGTCAAATTCACGGCGTTTGTTTGTGCGTTGCTTGAATCAAAGCTGTGAGTTTAGCGTCCTGACATGTTGGCACAGTTTATCAGTATAGCTGACAATACTGCAGATGTGTAGCTAGATCACTGCCTGTGTCCTGTATTTAGCTCTGGTGGCTGCGAGCCAACTGAAAATCCTCTACTGCAGATATGCAATGCAAATATAGACCAGTTTCAGTGATTAAAAGATTTGAAGTTAAATGTTACAAGATAGATCAACTAACCGAAAGCTACAGCACTTGTGTAAAGCACCGTGTGCCACTTTCCAGAGATAACTACAGAAAAGTGCAGCATGTCTCCACTTTCATAAAGCCCAGTGGCACATTTCTGTTCTGCACATGTGCATTAACACAGAGTTTACCTTTCTGATAAGTATTCAGGATCGAGAACTCCTCCAGATGTTAATACAGCAGGTCATTATACATCTTTCAGAGGTGGAAAAGCCTTAAGTGCTTTTGGTTCTTCACAAAGCTGCTTTTGTATTAATTGGAGTCACTTAAACCACGATACCATCAGGCAGATGATTGGTTGGAGATGGTTCCTTTATTGGACAACATTTTTTTTCGTTTGCGTTCATCCTGAAAGAGACACAATTTACGCAATGACAAAATGATACTGTAGAACAATATAATAAAAAGATAATATAGAAACATTTCTCCTTTGCACAGTGTTCTGAAAACTAAGAGGAAGCATGTAAATATTTTAGCATTACATGGAAATACTGAATGAGGTTTTATTGTCTTCAACACAGTCAAGAGCAATCCTAATCGAGGAAGTCAGGAACGCAGTCAGAAAGGTTACTGTGGTAAGAGGAACTCTGTAATAAGTGTGATTTTCCTAATGCCCTCTAGATCATGCTGAGCTGCATTAGAATCGGTTCATATAAGTAGTAAATTTGGCTTTGATTTTAGGGAAGCACTCTTTTGCCATGGGGGTGGCTTTGACTCGGGCAGCTCAGTGGACCGAGGGCAAGCTGGAGGTCACCTCACTAAATGAGGCCTTGCTAAAGGACATTGTCAACTTTGTGGAACAATTTGACAGCAGACACCCAGAGGAAACGAAGCTGGTGTTTACAGAGCCGCTGCAGTGGACAACAACCTTGAAAGCTTCCGATTTCACCGCGGATTATGAGATCAGGTAATCATCAGCAATGCTTGGAGTACAAATTTATGGAGGATATGGCCAATGAAGATGAAAGTGACTATTCTTGTCATTGTGAGCACACAGAGCAGCACACAGTGAACCACACCGGAATTACACCTCAATTCAATTCAATTTATTCTTGTATAGCGCCTTTTACAACAAAGTTGCCCCAAGGCACTTTACATTGATGGTCGATGATGGAACAGGTTACAGTAATAGAAGTTTAAGCCGGATGACTACGGAGGAGAGGAACCAAGAACTCCACTATGTGGAGAAAAAAAAACCTCTGAGGGTCCAAGGTCAACCGGCTACCCAACCCCCTTGGGTATGCTAACAGTACAGAGTTAGTTTGGTTTTAAACTCCAGGATCAGTGAGGAGTCCCAAGTTGCTTCCAGGTACCGATGAGCCACCAGGGTCCCTTGGCGCATCAGATGCATCACACAGACCAGATGATACCTCTGCTTTTTACCCACACGCTCACAAACGTGCAGCAGGGGGCAGCTATTGAAAGCGACCGGGGAGCAGTGACTGGGACGATACTTTGCTCAAGGGTACCTCAGGGCAACCTACTGGTTTTGGATTCAAACACATGACCTTCTGATCCTGGGGCCAACTCCCTAACCACTAGTCCACCACTGCCCCCGATGCTTTGACCTAATGTGCACAAAAGAGGGTTTGAAACTGAAAGATTGCTTGTTCAATCCTCTGGAACAGCAGGAAGAATATGGGCGAGGTGGGGGAGGGTGAACAATGCTTTCCCAATCTCACATCCTGTACAGAGTGTGTGTGTGTGTGTGTGTGTTTGTGCAGGTACAGGAATTTAAGGGCATACATTCCCAGTCAGCTCATAACTGCTCTTTTTGGTGAATTTGTGTAGCAAGTGGACAACAGTGGAACTTTGAGCATTTAGTCTCAGCCTAGACCTGCTGCTCACGATCCATCATTGGTTTTCTACTACTGCAGTTCGATAAAACACACTGACACGTAAAAATGAACAGACCCTTCGGATAATACAGGCAGCTGACACTATCAGAACTCGATCAGTTACTCATTCCTTACAGTATATGTCTCTAAAGTCACATACAAAGAATCTTATGCTAAGGTTTTAAACTTCACCTAATTATTACACTTATTTTTTAATTAACTCTTTTAAAGGGCTCACTTCAGTACAATACTTACTGATAGAACTGCATATATAAACACTGTGATTAGTGTCTTTTCTCCCTCTTTTCAGTGACTCCTCTGTGCACTCTCAGGAGACTAGTGAGGATGGACGTCCCTTCCTCCTGCTTACTGCTCCTGACATCTTTGTGCATAGTTTTGGCCAACTGTCCAAGCTGCTGAAGTTTGCTAATGACAGAAAACTTGAGGAAGTACGGGCCTGTTTGGAGGGTATGCACACACCAATCAGAAGCTCATCAGCCCCAGTGCTATTCATTCTCATTTTTTATTTTTTTCATAAATGCTGTTAGGTTGTCTAACCTTCAGTTTGCTATTTCCAGTTCCTCTTAAAAATTCATCTTAAGGAACAAAAGATGGCAATTCCTCTATTATGACTTTGGTAATTAAGATATGAAGTCATAGAAAATGGAAAAAAAAAGCTGGTTACTTATTGTCAAGGCACATTTCAAGTTGGAAATACTGTGAATTTCTCTACACTGATTCTGTACAATTATCATTTAATGTCAGGAGCGTACCAGACATGCTTCTTTTTGAATGAGTTTGAATTAAAATGACCGTGAAAGTATTTTAGAGTTTGAGATATTGTGAACTGATATATGGGTACAGCTAACAGGGATCCTGTGATGAAGATGCTGGGGCCAGGGTTTACCAAAGGGAAAGGAGACAAAGCTTCTGCACAGCACCTACTGGACACGAAGGAGGATGGCCTGAACAGAGAAGCTGAGCTCAAAGCTAAAGTCTTTCTTATCCTGGAGCAACTGGACACAGAGCTACTTAACAGCTCCATCACTCGATTCTCACAGTATGTACTGTTTGATATACTAAACATTGAAAGAACATTTCCCTGCTCAGAAATAACGGATCCAACTCCTTTGCTATTTGGCATTTCAGCTATGTGTGTTTGAGAAGAGAAATTGCCAAACTAGTGCAAGATTTAAACCCTTTGGACTGAATAACTTTGCTTATCCTCTGATGCACTGTAATCCTCCTACTCGTTATATTACCTCATATATGCGGACAATTGAATCCCTGCAGGTTTGGTTCTTAGAATGCAGAAAAGTGAGAGATATTGAACAGCATACACCTTCTGCTCTTCCTTATTCAACGGGTTATTTAAACAGTAAAGGCACCACATGACCAAAAGTTTCCCGTTGATTGACCTTGCACAAAGAGCAACTGTAGTCAGTTGATCTGGTTGTTTCATGTGTGTGTTTGACCCACTCAGCTATAACAACAGTCATTTTGGTTGCATTCTCTTCACACGAGAAACCTGTCTCAACTGTGAAGCAAGGTGGAGAGAGCATAATAATATTAATGTTGTTTGACTCTTTTTCTGTCTCAGGGCTTGTGCAGCTAACAGTCTTCGAGGGATTAATTAATTCCAAATTGTATCTGAAAGCTCTACTAAAATGTCAGAATGTCTCTCTTTGTTCTAAGTTAGGTCATGCAAAATGGCAATGTCCCAAAGCATAATAAATCTACAACAGAGTTGTGCAAATGGAAGATTTAGAAAGTTCTGACTTCAGTTCCATTAAAGCAACATGGTGAAACCTGAAACAGGCTGTTTAAGCAAGACACCACAAAAATATACACGAACCCAAACGGCTTCGGATAAAGGAATGGGCCAAATATTCCTCCTAACCACTGATCAGTGGCTACAGAAAGCATTTGGTTGATGTATCGCCAATAACTCCACTAGTTACTGAATATGCGTTCACACACTGTTTCTGCCAGAGCCTCTGACCACTTGTTCAGTAAAGATCTTATACTTCAGAATGTTTGTTTACTTGTTTATTGACTGTTTTCATGCATCATTAGGATCTTAAATCACTTATTAAGGGCCATTCTTGCAGAACTGGTTCACAGACACTATAGATCTGAACCCATGAACCCATGCCATCTTTTATTAAGAGCATCATAAAGGAGCGTCCTATATTTAACAGTTTAACAGTGAGCTGTATTTAAGTGCATGTCTGTGTGTGTGTGCACGCTCAGGGAGGTTACGCTGAGTCCATCTGCTGTAACGCGTGATGTTGCACTGCTGAAGAGTGTGTGTGGTGCAGGAGAGAAGAGGCTGCTGAAGTCAGTGGGCTACACATCAGGTTTGCATTATTCTCCCTCCTTCTATGCCTCTCACCCTCTCATTTTCCTACACTCCATCTCTTTCTGTCTGTCACTCACTCAATTTCAAATTTATTTTTGCCTCCTGCTTGTAATGTATACTAGTTGAGGCAAAGTTTCTCTCACTCTTCCTCTCGCTACCAACATTAGTGGGCAATGCAGGATATCCTTTAAATATGAAATGTCTGCATTCAAGCCTCTTTAATGTGGAAGTGATTAGATTCCAGTTCACAAAAAGATTCATCAATTTCAGCTCTCTCCCTCATGAGAAGGGGCAGATTTGCCATAACAATTAAATGTTTGGGGAGAAGAGAAGCATGCTTTGCATATTCCAAATGATGAATGTGCCCACATTTGAAAAATGTGTCCCTGTATGCTGGGGACAAATTGGAACCTTCTATGCAAATAAAGTGGAGGAGAACCAGAGAGGATGCGCTGAGTGGTTTGGAGCATGTGGACGTATTGGCGGGAGTGTCGGGGAAGGGTGATTTATTTTGGGGGTAAAATCGGTGCACTCACCCGGGCTGTCTGCAGCAGCTTCACGCTGAAGAGCCATCAGTCATCCCCTGTGGCAGCACTCCGGCAAGCAGCTGCAGCCTTTTTCACAGGAGCCTGCACTTTTTCAGGCTTCCACAAGCAACCGTTTACTGTGCACACACCTCTATTACCAGCTGACAGGCACAAAATAGTGACTTCATGTAAACGCATCACATGCCTGATACTCATTTGTAAGGATGTAAAGGTGATATGCCTTGCTTATTGACCGTAATAAAAATATAACGTTGTACACATCAAATCCAAGCCTTCATTTAACTTATGCTACACCAGCATTGCTAATTGGTAAAGGGTAAATAAGACTCCTAACAACCAAGCAAGACCTGCTAGATCACCAAAACTGTCATCTGATAAACAGCACTTAAAGCTTTCCTCTTAGAGAAAGAGAAGACAATAAAGTTTCCTATAGAATTTTGCCAAAAATACTTTACCATGAGCATCTCTCAAGATATACTTTTGGAGGAAGTATGAAACGAGATTTACGTTAGTAGCCTCAGATGCCCTAAAACTGCACAGAACTGTGTTCTAGCCAAGTTGAATGCATTTTCATAAATGTATATGATTCTTGTCCTTTTACTCCAGTCTAAAACTCAGATGGCAAGATACTGGCTCTAGTGTTGAGTTATGTGTTCTTTTATTCTTCCTAAAGACATGATTTTGATCTAATGTTCTCTGGATGACTCCACAGATTATGAGTTTGCCAACGGCTGCCGTTCACCTCCTTGGAGGCAAGTGCATGGAGAGATTGCTTACCTAATCATTGAACCATGTGACACAGAACCACTCTTCATCACATGCAGCACTGCAGGAGTCTACCTCAACTCGGTGAGGACTGAAAAGAAAAGTCGCCGCTCTAGTTCATCAGCTAGACACCTTTACATTTACATTTACATTTACGGCATTTAGCAGACGCTCTTATCCAGAGCGACTTACATGTCCTAATTACAGGGACAGTCCCCCTGGAGCAATTCAGGGTTAAGGGTCTTGCTCAGGCACCCAGTGGTGGTAGTGCTAGAGGTGGGATTCGAACCGGTGACCTCTTGATCCAGAGGTCCGAAGGCAAGTATCCTACCACTAGACCACCGCCATTAACCATTTGGGCCCCGAATAGCCGTAAGACTATGCTTTGTCTGGGACAGGATTTCATTAAGCTCAGGGATCTTAAAACGTTCTGTTAACACTTCCTTCTGTTGAGCTCTGCTTTGGTTTGGACTCAGAACTTGAAAAAATAAATCATTTGTGTCAGGCTGAAGGTTCACTGGCTATTTTAAGTTAGAGAACAAAATTTCAGGTCTGATTTAACCTCTTAGAGCTACTTTGAAACTACTATAGATTAGAATAGAATAGAATAATCCTTTATTATCCCACGAATGGGAAATTTGGGTATTGCAGGGCTCTTTGACAAGAAAGAACAGAAAGAAAGAGAGAAAGAAATATATATATCTTCTTCTTTTTCTTTCGGCTGCTCCCGTTTAGGGGTCGCCACAGCGGATCAACTGTCTCCATTTCTTCCTGTCTTTTGCATCTTCCTGCTTCAACCCGACCACCTGCATGTCCTCTCTCACCACGTCCATAAACCTCCTCTTTGGTCTTCCTCTTCTCCTCTTTCCTGGCAGCTCCATCCTCAACATCCTCCTTCCAATATAATCATCGTCTCTCCTCTGCACATGGCCAAACCAACGCAACCTTGCTTCTCTAACCTTGTCTCCAAGACGTCTAACCTGAGCTGTCCCTCTAATATACTCATTTCTAATCCTGTCCATCCTCGTCACACCCAACGAAAATCTCAGCATCTTTAACTCTGACACCACCAGCTCCGCCTCCTGCCTTTTCGTCAGTGCCACCGTCTCCAACCCATACAACATAGCTGGTCTCACTACTGTCCTGTAAACCTTCCCTTTTACTCTAGCTGGTACGCGTCTGTCACAAATCACTCCAGCCACTCTTCTCCACCCATTCCAACCAGCCTGCACTCTCTTCTTCACCTCTCTTCCACACTCGCCATTACACTGAACTGTTGATTCCAAGTATTTAAACTCCTCCACCTTTGTTACCTCCACTCCCTGCATCCTAACCACTCCACTTTCCTCCCTTTCATTCACACTCATGTATTCTGTCTTTGCCCTACTCACTTTCATTCCTCTCCTCTCCAGAGCATATCTCCATCTCTCCAGGTTCTCCTCAAGCTGCTCCCTACTCTCACTACAGATCACAAGAAAGAAATATATATATAAAAATCAAATATAAAAAATTTATACAAATATATAAAGATATCCATGTACATATCCATATACAGAGCTATATATATATATAATATCTGTATATGGATATGTACATGGCTATCTTTTATATATTTTTTATATTTGTTTATATATATATATATATACAGGAATTTTGCAATTAACAAGAAAGAAAGAATATGAAAACGGAAAGATAACCTTGTACGCAGAGAGAATATAATAGTAATAATAATCAAGTAATAGAAGTAGTTGTGGAGTATGGAACTGAACTGTGTCTTCACATGTTAGCCCTTAGGCTGAGAATGTTTTCCAATTTCAATAATTACTCGATGGGTTGTGTACATACCAACGTGTAGTGTATCAATCTTTGGTCGAATGTTTGCCCTTAGTTATTAGAGCATGTTTTTTTTATCAAACAGTCTGCTCATGGCAGTCTTTTGGACAGTAAGTCTGAAACCCAGACAAGCTAATCCTAGCAGACCTAGTCTGAGTGGCTTGTAGAGGATAAATGGATCCCATCAGGATGCTAAATGGTACAGCATGGTTTTTCTACAAATGAAATGTGTCAGCCTGTCAAGGAAACTAATGTCATAAGATAATTTCAATGTACACAGTGAACTGTTAATGTGTGTGAAAGAAATGATACACAGACACTTTTCCAAAACATGAGGTAAGCGACGCTGAAAAGTTTAGAAACTGTTGTGCAGTTGTGTGGTTCTGGGCCAGATTTGCCTCTGTAACTATGCTAAGTGTTTCTAGCTGCCTCTCCGACCGAAATGTGTGTGTAATTAATCAAAGGGAACATTCTACACACCACACAGCATTACCCTTTCCCTCATCTTGAACATTAGAGTAAGGTGAACACTTTTTCTCTTTTCTATTCTGCCTTTTTTTTTTTTTTAAAGTAATCTTTTGTCTCAAATCCATCAAATGTTATTTTTAAAACAAAATTCTAATGATATTTTGTTTGCGTGTACAAATGCCCCTGTTGTTGTTGTTGTTTTTAGCTGGCTCCTTCATTCCATCGTATAATTCACTCTGTTCAACTGGAGATAGCTGCTTTAGTACCTCTTTAGAAGGAACTACTGCGATGGGCTGGCGACCTGTCCAGGGTGCGTCCCCCGTCCTCGCCCTGTGTGCGCTGGGTTGGACACCAGCACTCCCCTGCGACCCCGTTTGGGACAAGCGGCAGAAAATGGATGGATGGATGGATGGATAGAAGGAACTAGACCACAGTGCATTCCCTTACTCTGTTTTTCTCCTACCTGTGTTGTGATGTTCTAGGGAATTAAGGAAGAGGGAAACGAGAATGCTTACAACAAAAGAAGTGATCTCTACAGAGACCTGGTCACACTTCTCAAGAGCAAGTCTTCACACTTTGCTGAAAACATCAGGGAGCAGGTAATATTTTTGACACCTAATAGGAGCAATCAGTTCCAGGATAGATCCATATTCTTCTCTGCAGTGAGAGGATGATGTTAAATGATGGCATTTCAACGTCTTGCTCTTCTCTGAGAATTTTGAACCTTTCTAGTGTGGATGATTTATAGCATTAATACTGAATAGATGAATTTTGATTAGGCAGGACAGTGGGAACTTTTCCTCTACCTTTCTAAAATGCCTACAGCAGCTTCGACTGAGGGTCAAACACAAAAATGTTGGCATGCATGTTTAATGTTGTGGTACACCTTGTTAAATAAAACCTGAGAATGCATGTCTAACCTCGGAAACAACGTACATACACTCACAACTGCATACAACTTTCACAAACAAAGTTCATGATTCATTTTGACCAAAACAATTCTTCTATAGTTACATTTAATATGCTTATTTTCTATAAATTGTCCATTTATTAACACTATATGTGCAAGAAATCTTTTGTGGGCTGGCATGAATAGTTCAGTTTTAAAGCTGAATGAATTTCAGTGAGAAGCTTGAAGAGCTCAGAGAATTTTTTAGCTGCAAATTTAGCTGTGAGGTTCCTTTCCAGTGTTCCCAGTCAGAACAGTACATGTGGCAGTTTTTGGGTGGTTATTGAGAGATGGTGTGTCTGTGTAGGAGTTGTTAACCCTCCATATCTCTTCAGGACACATGACATCATCTAGAGAGTAAGAAAGCTTCATCAGACACACATGCACAACCAATCGGGGCCAAAACTCAGCTGTCTCGCACTCCCCTGTCAAGGTAGATGGGAGAGCAGCGAGTTAAAGAGCAAAGGGAAAACATACACATACAAACAGCACAGACGTCCTCTGAGCAGTTCCGAGCACACTCACTCTTGAGGCTGCAGTGTGAAGTATGCACTCTTAGATTAATCACAGCTGAGGAGAGGAGTAGAGGACAGGGTGATGGGAAATCAGTGTCTGCTCTGCACTTCACTGTGAGATAGTGTCTGCTTGTCACAGCAAGAAAGAGAGAGAAAGAGAGAGCGGCTTTCTCTTTTTTTTCACCCGGCTTTCACTGCGGTGTGAAAGAATGTGAAAGCAGGCCAGTTATTCAAGCCCCCTCCAAATAAAAAGTCAGATGCACTTTTGAAATATCAGTGATTCGTTCAGTAGTGCTGTTTCCTGCTTTAGTGATTGGATAAATTCATAAACTGACCCCAATAATGATTTCAATGTGTTCGTCGAATTGGAGAATTAAAGTGGTATTTCACACTAGTAACCTTGTCTGTTGATAAAATACATCCTTTTGCTTGACTGGTGACATTTACAGGTCCAAATATTTACTAAAAGTCCTGTGAATATGTAATTTTTTATTTATTTATTTTTTAAAGCCCTTAATAAATAATCATTTCACAGTGTTCCTGAATCGGCTCCTCTACTCTGAGTTTTTAAGTAACGGAGAGCAATAAATACCTTCTTGTTGATGCAAACAAAGGCTCCTGTCCAACATGAATTTTTCATTTCTTTCAGCAAAGCCTTAAGATCCATCCTGATGGTTTATGCCGACTGTTGGCCTTTTTTTTATAACCAGCATAATTCTGTCCTTGAATGATCATAACGGAAACTCGATCACAGAGACCAATATCCCTTTATGTTCTTTTGTAAATTACAGTGACGTTATCTCATTGCGATATATAGTTTGCAGATGGAAAATGATGGGCAGACAGCAGTATCTGCGCTGGCCTGTGCTGCAGTGATTATAGCACATGGCAAGTCTAACAGTAAGGTTGACAACTAAAGCATGGTGCTCCCTTAAGTTACCTTGAAAATACTTTGGAACGGTGTCCTCCTGCATCTGAAGCCACTGAGACAGAGACTAAATTTATCCCACTATTACAGGAGTTCTTTCCAAGTTAAACCAGATCAGAGTCCAACAGAATGCTTCATTTTGAGAGTTTGAAGCTATCGCCTTTGAGCATTTGCTCAGTAGCTCTGCTCACCTGGAATCCTTCCTGCTTTTGAAAAATGACATATACTCTGTTGAGTAGCACCGCTGAGGAGAGCGAGATGGAGTGGAGTCTGCAGGGAGGTGGTTCTGAAAACAGAAGCTTTGCAGCCAAAGCATTAAGATCAGATTCTACCTTCAACACCAAGTGAGTTGTTCAAAAACGAAAGAGAAAAAAATACCGTGGAAGCTTTTGCACTTCTCAGATTGATGTGTCATAGTTGTGTCTCCACAGGAAACTTCAAACTGCTGTACATGAATCACTTGAAATGATTGGTTAACTGCATCCAGTTGAAGAATACTGTCCCAGTGCTAATAATTCCAATGCAATCTACATTACAGATGCATTTTTAGAACATAGTAAACTCGCTAAGCTCGCTTTCATCAGGAAGGCTAGTCTTATCAAAACAGAATAAATCAGCTACTTGTCTGCCTATAGTGGTTTGTTTTTTTTCTGTATGCAGAGTCAACCAAGTATAGAATCTGGCACACATGCCACTGGTTGTTGGCTGTGGGAGCGGCACTGAGGACAGCAATAAGACTGGGCATGGTGGCAGCATGCTGGGCTTGATTATGAGTGGCAGTGAATAGAAAGACGTTATTATTCTCTGAGGAGATTGTGCCAAGAAACCAAGCCTGAGTGTGAATGTTTGTGTATGCATAAAAACGTCCTCCAGGCTTTCATGTTTTACAATGCCAGCGGCAGGAATTTGGCCATGGGCTTGGTCAGCTAAGGAAGATTGACAGAAACACTCTAAAGCAGAGAGTTAAAGAGTGTCCACTTACTGCAGACTAGTCTTCATACTTCCATTTAAAAGTGTTGATTCATTGCTTTAAATAACACAAGATAAATTTTGTTGCAGAAGCATTGACTTTCCAAAACTCCGACCTAATGTTATGTAGGTCCTCAATGTGCTGCCAAAGCAAGGTCGAGATTAAAGACTCCAAAAGACCTCTGGTGGGTGTGCTGTTTCTTCAGGAACCAAGACAGTAGCAGAACTTCATTTCTGCAGTCTGTGAGGTGGTACCTTCATGGATCACACTAGTTTGTCCTAGACATTCCACAGATACATGCACACCAACTGTCCACATGATTTAAAAAAATAATAATTCACCAAACCAACCCACTTTTTATATCTTCTTCCACTGCTCCAAAATACTTTCTGATGCTGACATGTCCATTGTAAAGTGCCTGGGGACCAGTGATGGGGATGGTACCTTGTTTAGGGGTACCTCAGGGCAACCTCAGGGCAAGTCCCTTACCAGTAGGCCACCACTGTCCATGTAACTATTACAAGTGATTCCAAAGTATGGAACATACTAGTACATAAATATACATTCCTTCCTCTCTTTTTCTATCATGTCCCTGCCTGTGAATGGACTAATCATATTTGCAGACCATGCAAGGAGGGAGGTTTTTTTATTTGTCCTCACTTAGACTCTAGCAGTGGTTTCCCATCTTGATCATTCTCTTCAGAGACACATCAATGGCATTCTCGTAACACTACCAGCAGTGTGAAGGGGGCCATGGCTTTGTGAGTTGAATAATCCCCTTCACCACGGAGGCTCATTTCCTGCAGAAATAAGTCTCCTCCGACACGCTTTTGTCGTCCAGCTTGCAGTCAGAGCCTGATTACGGCACCTAGAGATCCTGAACGCACA
Source organism: Hepsetus odoe (assembly GCA_017165825.1). Taxonomy (NCBI): domain Eukaryota; kingdom Metazoa; phylum Chordata; class Actinopteri; order Characiformes; family Hepsetidae; genus Hepsetus; species Hepsetus odoe. The sequence continues at coordinate 6,653,059 of CM029378.1, forward strand.
GCACCTCTGAGTCAGGACAAGCATGGGGGCCAAAGACAACATTCTCTATCTCCTGACATATCAGCTTCTCAGAAAACCGATGCCTTTTCACACTTTATTAGATCAGACACTTTCAATCAAACCTGCTCAGCTGGGCCAGAGCAAAAAGGAGGGGGGCTCTGTCATTAGGGAAAAGCAATCAAGCTGGACTGCTTTTTGGAGATTGAAGGTGTTGTTGTGTAAAGTTCTTGATCGGAACACTGCTTGCATTAGCATGCGTACTCAGACACTGGACACACAGGGAGGGGGTGTATTACTTCAACACGTTCTATCCTCCAGCTCTTTCTTGCTCTGTTATAAGTGAAAACATGAGCTGGATGTGGCCAAGGCACTTGTACCGTCTGTGTGGAGAAGGTTTGAGTTGCTTCTCCAACTGCTAGTGCTGGCTGACGACCGCAGATCTGCTCCTCATCCCTGGTCTTCTTATTTTCTATCCATGCAAATCCAGGCTTCTCCCTTTTGCTCAGTATACAGCAAATCAGTAATAAAAACAGTAGGGCAGCTATGTATCGCATTTTCAGTTGCAGTCTGCTTCTGAACTGAAATGCAAGCTTTTCCTGACTGCCCTGCTCATGTTTTGACAAGCAGCTCTCTGTTTAGCAGCTTGCGTGCCATATTGAAGCGCTGCTGCTTCTTAAGCTGAGCAGTTACAGGTATATTAAATAAAGGCGGGTGGAGCTTTACTTAGCTCTGGCTGTTCCAGGCGCTGGCCACTTTAGGCTTTTTATGACTAAACAACATTGTGGAAGGGACAGGGTGTCCTTGGCACTGCTAAGTTCAATGCTCAAACGTTTATTCACATTTTTATTCTCTCTTGTAGCTTTCTTTAACTCACTGAAGTGAATAACATGAAATGTTATTTCTGCTGTTCAGCCTAAGCTTCTCGTTGGACAATATGCTCAAGGCTGTTGTTTCTTGCAACTTGATTGCTAATGCATATATTCTGCATCACAAATGCCACTCATCTCATGCTAACTCATCCTTAGAAGGATGCTGGGGGGCTTTTCCGAGCTTTTCCATGGAGCTTGCACAAACTGTGTTTGTACAATTGAAAGCCTGCGTGCACAATGGGTGCACTTTAAGGTTGCTGGATTCACTTAAGTACAGAAACATCAATTGATTTTCACACAGTTCATAAGTGTAGATAGTTCAGTTAAACAAGTGAGACAAAATGTCATACTAGCTCATTTATTTATTAAAGAGAACACATTATAGTCATCTGATATCAGTTAATGGTAAAAGTATCTGAATCTCTAGAATCAGCAGTTCGGTTGTAGGTAAAATGATCCACAATCCAATACATGGATCATTTCCCACAATGGATATTCAGTGTAATGGTTTTGTCCGTTTTGTTTAATCGGGTTCTCTTTTTTCACGTTTAAGACAATCTGATTTTGTTTTAGGTCATAATTTTGCAGGAATATACACAATTATAGAGAGTTCACAAACTTTCAAGAACGACTGTTCACAACAAAGAATATAAACGCCTTAATTACAGTAAATAAAACAAATTCGTTCGCATCATGGGGTGGTGATGGTCTGGTGGATTCTCACCCATAGACCAAGAGGTTGCAGGTTTGAATTCCGCCCCCACCACTGGGCTCCTGAACAGAACCCTTAACCCCTAGTTGTTCCAGGGATGCTGCCCCTTTAATTATGAAATGGAAGTCACTCTGGATAAAAGGGTCTAAATGCCGTAAATAAATGTTTACACAAAGTTGTGCACACACCACAATTAAATTCAGCTTGGATTCTCCTGAACACACAACGCACAGAGGAGAACAGTCCCCCCCAACAACACAGTCTTTCATAGCATATCAGTATTAGAGCACAAATTTTCTGGTCGTGTGTGTTCTTCATACTGGTGTGTACTGTGTGATTGTGAGAGACTAATATACAACTAAATTAAAGTCCAAGAATCACCTAACAAAACTCCAATTCATAGACTTTTATTTTGTTTCTAACACAAAAATATCTCATATCAAGTATCATTGAAGCCAATAATGCTGATCTATATTTAATCAAATGTGTATGGCCACCAACTGATGTTGCAGGTCAAAAGGTATGAATATTTTTTGTGAATATATGGGTATGTTATAGAGTTAACTCCAGTCTCAGTGTCTTAAACTGATGAGTCAGAGCAAGAGCGGAGACAGAGCGGCTAGCAGGTGTCTGTGATTAGAAACGGTCCAGCTCGTGAACAACTTATGTGCAGCATTCTGCTGGCATGTTCACTTAAAGAAAGAGACCTTCAACATGTCAGAAATCATCAGTAAGTGGTATTGCCACAAAGACTCTAGTAAGAGAGAGCCAAGTTGCCAGGCTACACCAAACGGAATGTATAGAAACAATAAACGTTTCATATTGTTCAGCCAATTAGCGGAGGAGACCTCTGCACTGCACTAGCCTTGAAAATCTGTTTCTGTTTTTTCCCCCCATTTCTTTTCATCATTTACTCCCCATAACTCAATAAAGAGTGAATTGTTATTCTGTCAGTGGACTGTGGAGAATTGCTGTCTTATTGAAAAGTCCAGTGATAATAATTCAAAAGTGTGATTTAGTTTTATATGTCTCCTTCGAAGGACAAGCAGCCCGGTCTTGCTCAGGCGCAAGTGTGTGATGTGTGTCTCAAATACAGCAATAAAGTGGCAACATGTCATATGTAGGCTGGAAAATATGCCGCTGAGCATTATCGCAGTTGCGTTCAATAGACGACTATGTTAAAAGAGCAGTCATTCAGAGAAAGAACTCATTTTTAACAACCCAAGTCTGTATAATTTTACAAGATCGATTTATTATATACTTTACAGTTTGCGTTTCAGCACAAATTAAGACAGGTTCTTTCATTCTTTTATTTTTTATTTTTTACCACGCTGCAGGGTTTGGTCATTCAAGAAGAACCTCCAACCACTCTGAAAATCCCACATGTGGAAGCCGTTGATCTGAAGGAACCAGGCCAAACCCTGAGGTCTTACGAGCATCAGGAAAAGAATGTGCATGAGGAGGCGAGACAACAGCCTGCGTTGAACAAGTCAGGCAGCATGAAGAAATTGGAACCATCTTTAAAATGGAAGAACCTCGGCCTCACGTCCCCTCATGAGTAAGTGACAATAACGAATCCCTGTAGACACCCTCACAAAAAAGCTTTGCCAGGACCCACATGGCCATTTCACTGCTGATGCCCACATGTGGGGAAGAAAACAGTATGTGAAACACACACACACACATATTACGAGGAAACGGATGGCTTTCTTGTAAGCATTAATGGTTGTATCCTCTGAATGGCACCCTTATGTTCGGCAAAAACCAGCTGATAAACCTGCTTCTGATTCTTCAAGCCTTTCCCCATCTGTGGATACATCCAACAAACCCATGAGCTTTTCCAGCTGCCGTTCCCTTCATTGACTAGTTCTCATTTAGCTCTCTCAATGACACCCTACCATTAATCTTACTAACAACTATAAGATGTTTGTAAAACAGCCATTTCAAAACCATTCTTTTATTTAATTTCATCAAATGTTGGTGAATTGCACCAATAAAAAATAAACTGTATGATCCAGTAATCCAGAGATTAGTCTTTTAATGTAGTTTGATGTGAAATGGATCATTATAGAGAGATCTTTTCCGAATTTTACATGAAATTATCCTGAATGACAAAAAAAAAATATTCAGTCAGATATTTAATATCTCACAGACTACAAGTCTTTCTGTGCCTCTTGTAGTTTAATATTTTGCTTTTACTTGCTGGGCTGGATGAACTTGGCAGAAAACCTGTCTCTGATAAAATCAGTTTTGATTTATTTAAGCTATTTACAGGTTTGGATGCAGTAAAAGCTGTTTTGCTTGTATTTTTGTTTTGTGTTTTGGTTGAATAAGCAAGATTACTGACTAAACAAAAGGTGACTATTTTTGATCGTGAACACACGTTTTAACACATCCACTAAATGAAACAGTGGGCAGCCATACATTCAGCACCCAGAGAGCAGTGTTGGAGAACGGTATCTTGCCATCTCAGGGTAACCTGCCCAAACCTACAATCTTCCAAACATGGGGTCAAGTGCTTAACCACAAGTGCCCTGTAATCTACATTCCTGTTTAATGAAGCAAGGCAAGTTACTCATATTATGGCAATAGTGGAAAGGTTTAGTTGATGTCTCAATGTACATAAATAAAGTCAATCTAATGTCTAGCAGCAGTGATGGAATGGAAGCAAGAGAGGCAAACAGATCCCTACAAGCAACATACTATCTCCTTAAAGGTGGAGATTCAGTCAAGGATTTTTACTGATGTTAATAAAGCACAAACTGATAACCAAGAATCATTTATTTAGTTTTCATGCAAAAACGTAGCTCTGATACAGGTACATACCAGTACAGGTCTTCTCTTTTCTTCAGGCATCCTCTCACTTTCCAAGATTGTGTTCTGGTCAGAAACTCAACTGCCATCTCCCCTAAACAGCTCCATGCTTGCACAGGTCATCCTCTTCATAGCTGCCCTTACCTCCATCTTGCTAATTCACTAGACATTCTGGTACACTATCCTCATGTCATCCAATCTTCTCTCTCTCTCTCTCTCTCTCTCTCTCTCTCTCTCTCTCTCTCTCTCTCTCTCATTTTCTTCATTTCATTCTTCACCCCCTCCAAGTATTCATTTCATCTGCTCAACACATGCTGCTCACTTGTAAGTATGTTTCCATCATTATCCTTTATCACCCTCACCTGCTCTACATTGATCCCAGCTCTGTCTCTCTGTCTAGCCTATCAGTAAAGGTCCTTTTGTCCCTTTAGTGTCCAACCTCTTCGCCCTGCACCTAATCTTACACTTCTGCTGCTTTCTTTATCTCACTTACTATCCCAGTTCTTCTTCGCCTGTCTTTTTCTCTGTGCACACTCCTGAACTTCTGTGTTCCACCACCAGGTTTCCTCATCCTCCTTTTTCTGTCCAGATGCCACACCAAACACTTTTCTAGTTGTCTCCTTTTCCATTTCCAAAGATTTGCCCTGCAATCTGGTAACTCTTCCCCTGTCACAACTTTGCATGCTCCGATTTCCTTCGGAATTACCCTCCTGCACAGACTTACCCTCCTCCACCTGTGTGCATCTTCCTCCACACTTACATATCACCCAATGCTCCTCCCTCTTTTTAAAATATGCATTCACTACAGCCATTTCCGTCCTTTTAGCAAAATCCACTAACATCTGACCTTCTGCGTTCCTCTCCTTAACATCATACCTACTCATTACCTCTGTCCCCTTTACCAACACGCTCAATATATACTGCACAAGTCACCACTCATTCTCTCTTGGGCACACTCTCCATCACTTAATCCAGCTCATTCTTTTTGATCCATCTAACAACCAACGTTTGAGTCATTTGCACTGTTTGCATTACAACATTCATCATTACATCTTTGATTTCTGGCTAAATACTCGTTACTATATGACATTATATGACCGTCTTTTCACCTCCAAAACACTATTGACAAACTCTTCATTCAGGATAACACCTATCCCATTTGTACCTTCCACCCACACCTTGTTAAAGAAATTTAAAACTACACACCTGGCTTCTCTACCCTTTCGCTTACACTTTCCATCTAGTCTCTTGCACACACAATATATCACAATATATCAGCCTTCCTTCTCTCCATCATATCAGCCTGCTCTCTCCATTTAGCCGTCATACTGCCAGTTCATATTCATAAAGTTCCTACCCTCACTTCCCCTCCTTCCTGCTTTCATCCTGCTTCCGGACCTGGCTTCTTCCTCTTTTTCTCCTTCTTCTACAGCGAATAGGGGCCCAATTTTCATCTGTACCTTGTTGACTAACAGTACTTGTGGCAGTCATTGTTAGCACAGGCCTCAACTGATCTGAAATGGAGATCTGTATCATTGTCTGAGTATTGGTCAAAATATAGAATGCCAGGCAATGAACATCCTGCTCCTATTGCTTCTGTGGGCTCTCCGGTCAATGTCAGCTCCTTTTCATTAAGTCATTTTCAGTGTTTTTATGTTTTTATGCAGAGATGCTGAAAAGAAAAAGACACGAAACGGTAGAGGAAGTAGGAAAGCTACAGAAAGCTGGACCAAGTCCCCCAGGTCAGCGAGCAAGAAGAAGGCGGAGTTTTCTGGATCTCCCATACCAGTCCATCTGTCTTCACAGAAAACGTATGTCACCACAGTCTGATTCATAACATGCTGTGACCCAAGCAGAGGTGTTTCCAGTCAGAAATGTCTTTCACATTTCAGGGGAAAAAAGGCTGAACCTGCAAAGCCTCTCAACATCATCCTGAAGCAGCCTCTCCTAGTTACATGCCTAATTGAATGAACCTTTAATCTTAGACTCAAGCAGACAGGCCCTTCTGGAATCATTGGGTTGGAAAGCAAGACTGTTTTTCACAGTGAATTATTTCAGCTGTAGGGGAGTTTCCGTCTCACAGTTCTAATAAGACACGGATGAAGTAGCCAGTTGGGCTGCCATGTAGCCGCCACGCTCCTGCACCCATTACTATGTTTTCTGGGAGGCCATGGAAATCCTTCTATTGGCTATCTTCTGCCTGTCTCTCTATCTGTCTGTCTGGCAGTGAAAAGCAGTATCTTCGTCTGTCCCCATAATAATGGCTGCCAGAGTACACACAGTATACTGCCTTGACTGTAAAGTATGAGCAGAGTGCATGCTGTCGCCAAGACACTGTCCTGCGGCTCTCCTGCCTTGACGCAGCTTTACTGTACCCCTGCGATCCACACCAGGAGATGAGATCCTTCCAGACACACGTTCCTGCGACCTCCTTCCACACGCACATACTCAAACATATCTAGATTTTCAAAATGCTAAGCAGGTCTTGTCGGTTTCCAGGATGTGGTGAAGCGGTCCCATGAATTTAATCGTTTCACATGATTATTTTCAAGACAATGAATTTCAATAAAGTATCAAATGCACGCCATATGCCACAATTACGATGTAAGTTGTCCTTATTTCCTTTGAGTTTTTGTCCACAGGCTTGATTAGTCTGTGCTTTTAACAATATTTTTGTTTGTCAAATTACTGTATAGACAAAACCATGGTGATGAACATGAAGTTCAAAATACACCTATTATTTATTCCCTGTTTTATGTCTCACATGATAAAAAAATAAATACAGTGAAAACAAATTTGGAGAATGTGCCAAACATTTCATGGAACAGATCACACGTGTTCTACCAAAAACTATGTAATCGCTTATATTTTAAATATTATAGCAGTGGTCCCCAACCACCGGGCCGTGGACCGATACCGGTCCGTGTGTCATTTGGTATTTTATTGATTATCAGAGTCTAAAAGACTTTTTTTATTCAGAAAAAATGCTCGTCTCTGTCACGTGTTAGGGTACATCAAAAATTAAGCCCACAGGCTAAGCATATTTTTATGCACTTTGTTTTTAGCTGTTTCTATGCTGGTCCGTGAAAATATTGTTTTACATGAAACCGGTCCGTGCTGCAATAAAAAGCTCTATCGCATGCACAGGCCTCATAGAAATCCAAAGTGTGAACATAATTAGCAAGAACGAGTGTTTACCATGGCATAGATAATGCATAAAGAGCTTTGCTTGCTCTGAACGATTCTCCCTTCTCCCCTGGAAAACATATCCATGTCCCCCCAGGCCCTTTCCCACTTTCCCAGCTCGGTCCTGTGTTGTTTTCATGATCCTCTTGCTCCAGTGGCCCTGGCTCTTTTAATGGCCAGCTGCGTTTGTGTGTGAGCTTTAAAAGAGACCTCTGAAAGTCTCTGATGACCACTCCAGTCTTCTCTGCTCTCCCTCTTAATGTCTCTCCCTTTTCAATCGTTCTTGTCTTTCTGTCTGTCTGTCTTTCTTTTTCTTTCTGTCTTTGTCTGTCTGTCTGTCTGTCTGTCTGTCTGTCTCTTGTTCTCTCTCTATCGCTCTCTCTATATATCTCTTCCTCTCTTTTTTTCCACTTTCTTCTCTGTTCTCCTATAAGTGCTCTCTCCATCCCCTGCTGCTTCGGTTGAGACCCTGGCTTAAGATGACACTTCAAATACACTCTTGAGTAGCGATGGCCCTTTTGGCAAACAGATTTACCATAAATGCATTTCAAAATGCTATAAGTCTTTCTGCATTGGTGCTCAGGGTCTGTGGCTTGGAGCGGGTGTCTCCTGAGAGGATGGCCTCTCAAAGTACAGTGGTTCACCGCTGCTTTGATAATGTCTCCATGGTCCTCAGAATTTATTTTGTATTTTGCATTGTGAGACTAGAGGCTAGTTTTCAGGTTGTGAGGCAAGGTTTTTTAAAATCTTTTTTTATGAAATCCATATATCAGGTGTCATTTAATTTACTTTGTGCATGAAAGGCAGCAAGACTACTTATAGTGTAGACACAACCGAACGGCTGAGACAAATAGAAACAAAGGGATAAATAGGGCACAAAATGTAAAATCCCAAAGCAGGAATGTTACAGTAATCCCACACAGTCCCAGTCATCCAATGGTTGCAAAAAATGCATTTGATAATGCAATATCTAAGATGAAATATTCCCTAATGTATGTATGTTCCCATTTTGTTTGTGTGTGTGCATGTGTGTTAGTAAGAGCCCAGCTGGTGGAACAGGAGCTGAAGAGTTCTGCGAGAGCTCGTCTGAGAGTGAGGAGGATGAAGAACAGAGTGAGAGGCGAGGAGAGACCCACACTGATCTGCCCTCCGAGTACTGGCAAATACAGAAACTGGTCAAGTACTTAAAGGTACACATACACCCACACACACTGATGTACTCTCTTCCATAAAGCTAGTTAGGTACTTTAAGGCACGTGTGCACTCACATCACTATTTGCACACACTTTAACTTATCTTTTGGAGGTTGGCTAATGTACATGTGCACAATTATTAAAGGACAGACAATATTCAAATGAGATGAGCAAGCAGTGGTATGAATGTGTTTGAGATGTAGGTTAGAAAATGGTCAAATCAGTATCAGAACATCTGAAATTTTTTAATGCCTTCGAAAATCAAGACTGCCATTGTTCAGACATCTAGAGCTCTGAAACATGTTCTGCAGCAGAACATCCACAATACTACTGTACTAAAGAGTTTTGCCCAGTGCTGCATATATTTTGTACAGTTCCCAGCAGAGAACAGCTATTCTGACTGTGAGATTCACTTTGCTAAAATCTCTCTAGCTGCTGCTGTACTTGCAGAAATTCTTAATAAACTTTGGAATAAATTTTGCAAAATATTCCACATAAAAAGTAACAAGTTTGAAAACTGACCCCAGTCTGACTCCAAGCCCATTGCTGCAAGTGAAAATACACAAACCTGGTCTGAAACCCAAATGTGCTGTTGGGGACTGTCAAGCTTGATTTGGGTAGCAGATTTCCAGCACGTCTTTGATTAGAATACAATGACAAACTTTGGCCGAGAGAGTCTGAATCAGTTCATCTGAAACGGGAGATCGTTTTCAGGATTATTTGCGTCAGATCTGTGGTCTGAATGATCAGCATAGATGGATGAGCATGCTAGTGTTTGGTAATTCCTTTATTTATCTTTCCTACTTCAAATTAGACAGATGTTTATTTCCTAGCTGTCCAGTACTGAGTGGTAAGCCATAGTTTGGATATGCACAGCATACCTGCTGCTGTAAGCACCATTAGACTACTGAGTGTGTATAATTCTTGAATTTTGTTTTTGTTCGAATCAAATCCATATTGAGGGATAAATCATCAGAAGGAAAACCGCCAGGCAAAGTTCAGCTGTAGGAAGATATATTTGGTTGAGCAGAACACCGAATAATGAATGTGAATTACTCAAAGGGCGGCATTCATCTTTGCTCTCTGTCTGCCTTTCAAAAAATACAAAGAAACCAGACATTTAGTGTAATGAAAGATGTGGTTAAACTCCAGTAAGCATGTGCTGTACTTATCATTGGCTCAAAAGGAGTTAAATTGTTTGGTTCTGATGCATTCGCTGAAGTGTTGGCTTTAGTAATAGTGTCTCAGACTGGACAGGATGTTTTATAACGTGCCCTTTTCTGAGTTCTATCTGTCTGGAAACCACAGCGACCCTTATTTATGAGGGTTTATCCAGTAGCGCACTTATAATGTCATTACCATCAGAGGCTGAAATGCAGCTTTTGCCAAACTAAATATCTGTTTTATTTTTGGAGTCAGGATTCCTTTTTTTTACTCTTTTTCTTCTTCCTTTCGCCAGCATATAGACAAGCATTTATATTTCAAGATGAAGTGTTGCATGAATGATCTGAGCTGTGTTTCAATGTTTATTTACCTTTGCATTTGTATGGTATATATTACCAGCCCTGTACATTCGTACATGTTTGCTTTTCGGTGCACATTTAAAAGAAGGTAGTTTGCACTACTGACTACTTCCTTTCATGGCGTGCAATATGTGTGTGGATATTTTCCCAGCAGTATTAGTGTTATATTTAGAAATCACACATGTCTTTAGCCCATGGAACATAACACACTACACCTCATTCACTTGTTGTACTGATGGGTGAGAGAACAAGGTTTTTCAAATGGAAATGCGCACAGGTTCCATAACCACATCAGTGTATCATAGAGGTAAGCACTGGGTATTTGTTTTATTAGATCCAGCCTAACAGCCTCATTAGCCTGAATTAGATATAGATGGCAACAGAGGAGCGTTTTTCACAGGTTCACAACTGCCAAGAGTTTGCTAGGTTCAGGCTTCACTCTGGTCCTCATTAATGGCCTGGAAGTAAGTTAATCATTTGTGGCCTAAGACTCTTATGTGATGAAAAAGCATGCAAGAATTCTGCCAGTATGATTAGCAAGGTTTTATTGCTGACCCAGTTAGACAGACAGGGCAGTGCAGTTTTTCTCTGCTCAGGAAATTAAGCTTTAATTAGTATTTCTCTTGTTGCAGCAAGGCTTCTATCTCACTTTTGGTTTGGGCATTTAAACTGACACTACCTTGTAATCCAGACAAAACTCAAACATGCAAACATGTTTGCGGGTGATTCCTTGTAAATACAGTTCCAGGAGACATTTTGATGCAAAGCTGCTGTAAGCTGGAGTAGTGCTTCTGGAGAGGCTGAGATATTATATATTATTTTTTCTGTCACTGGTTAGAAGTTTGTCTTTGATGGATGCTTGAGTGGCAGCCTCTGCTTATCTTTGAACTCTGTAGTGGGGTTTCACCCCCTCTACTGGATAGAGGGAGTATCGGCGCATCTGGGGTTGTGGCTCTGTGTGCTGCTATCTCATTCTTCTTCATGGGACTCAAATTACAAGCTGTTTATAAAAAGCAGTAGGTTACTGGTTCGTGAGCACAGACTTTGAATGATCTAGTCTTGTAACCTCCATATTTATAATAATAATAATAATAATACTTTATTTATAATCCCACGAATGGGAAATTCGTTCTCTGCATTTCACCCATACACACATGTGCAGCAGTGGGCTGCTATTGAAAGCGCCCGGGGAGCAGTAATGGGGACGGCACCTTGCTCAAGGGTACCTCAGGGCAAACTACTGGGAAGGGGTTTGAACCCCCAATCCTCCGATCATGTGGCCAACGCCCTAACCACTAGGCCACCGCTGCCCTACGGTTTATATTTCTTCCATACTCTTTGTTTCTATTTAATCTGGTATATATAAGATCTAAATTATAACAGCGTATAAAGAGAATTACAGTATGTTTAATATGTTTAAGAAGAACTCCAGCAATTCTATAGTTTTTCATCCGTGTCCATATTTTATAGAATGATCAGTTTACTGTCGAAGTTAATTCAGTTCAGTAAGTTCAATCAGTTCATTGACAATCAAATGTGAGTTTGGAATATCCTGCCCTTTTTATTAAACATCAACATGACTTTCATTATCAAAGACTTTCTAAAAAAAAAGTATTGTTCAAACTAAAAGACGTTAACGAAACGTTTTGAGAGATGTATAAAAATAGATACATGCAGATGTGTAAAAATTGAGAAAATGTTTGTTTCCCTTCACTGCTCTACAGGAAGAACATTGCTGGTTATTCCAGGTTTCCTTGATAAGTTTGAAGGCCACTGAAAGATGTTCTTGGGCTAAAAAGGCAATAACAGTACTTCATGGCTAAGATAAGACATGTTTTGTTTGGTGACAACGGAAAAATTCATGAAATAATTCCAGATGTGAAACATGGTGGTGGTAGCATCTTGTTTGGAGATTTTTTGCTGCCTTTAGATCAGGACCAGGACCACAACCAGGACCACAACCCTTAACACACCAGTCAGTTTACTAAGGAATCTTTCAAACAGAAAAAAATGTTGCCTTCTGGCTAAGCTGTAAGTCCGCAGTGCTCACACCAGTTACTGAAAGCGGTTCACAAAAATATTTATCCACTTTCATCATTGCTTCATAAACAAAAGAAAATCAACAGATGATATGAAGATGTGATCACATTTTAAGTCAGCTTCATGTAGAGTTTTAGAGAATTTAGTGTTCTTAAAATTTGTAGCCTAATCTTATAACTTCATGCATATACGTGTCTTTAAAGTAAACTTTTAATTACATTTTTCATTTTTGTAACACACTTTATTAGTTTACAACTAACTGGCAAGTTTAAATCATGTAAATTTGAAAGCAACTTCTTTTCATGGCTCCTCTCTTCACAAAAGAGCCTTTTTTGTGTGAGTGTTTTCGTTTGCGCGTGTGTGTGTGTGTGTGTGTGTGTGTGTGTGCATTGCAGAAATGTAAAAGCAGACAGATTACGCTGCTTCAGATCAGGTGTTAATACCATCCATTAAATATGATATCACTCTTAAATCAACAGGCAGGACCTCTCTCTTTTTCCCTACCTTTTTCTCCCCCTCTCTCTCTCTCTCTCTCTCTCTCTCTCTCTCTCTCTCTCTCTCTCTGTAAATCAAGTACAGCAGGCTTTATCTTCCACTAGAGAGTTGGCTGTTTAATTGAGGATAAATGATAAAATCTCTGTGAGCTTCTCTCTACTTCTCCTTCATAAATTAACTGTAACATGAGTTCTTCTCCACCACTCTTTTAGACGCATGGCCTTTCTTTACATACATATGCCAGGAGGAGGAGGAGTCCTCAGGTGTTTCTTTTTCTTCTTCCAACTATTTATCTTTGTCCCACTTGTTCACATCCAGTGCACTTTCTATCTTCTCCTCTCTTTTTCCTCCTCTCACTGTGTCTCTCCATCTGTCCCTCAGATGAGATAAAGATACACAAGAGCTTTGTTACCGTGACTCTGCCTAGGCTGATATATATCCATCCATATATCACTGTGTTTATGCACTCCCTCTGTGTGTGTCTTTTTTCTCTTAACCTCATCTGACGCTTTTCGCTCTTTCTCTTCTTCTTTCTAGTTTAGTCTGATTTTTAATTTTTTTTTGTGCTTCTCTGATTCAGAGTAGTGTGGAGAAAGACTGAGCAGTTTCCCCTTGCTGTTTAATGTGTGATTGGTGAAGTTTTGCTTCCTCCCGGTGGGATTTCTGAGGACGCTCGAGTTGTGCTGTCAGATCGTCTGCGATCTGGTTTATACAGAGTTACTCGAAATTAGATTTTACAAACGGGTAACAGGGATCAGAAACAGAAGAGTGAACACAAAACAGAAGTAACATTACTTTCAGTTTCCAAAGTGAAACTTATTTTTAAAATTAAGTTAATGCTTATTGATGTTAAAATGCTGGGATAGGCTCCAGCTTCCCTGCGACCCTAATTAGGACAATTAATTCAAGTTAATTCAATTAACTTGAATTAATTGCTTTGTTATTTTAACTGGCCTCATGTTTGTTTAGTATTCACTGTGAAACTGTGAGTTGCTCACTGAACCTGAAAAAGGAAAAATAATTGTGTTAATAAAATATGAGCCATTTGACTTCATTTAATCAATTTTTCATTGGAAAAATGTTATACAAAATAAAATTTAAGATGGACAAATTCTAGGAAAAGTGTTCTTGAGTATCAGTTTTTATTAAACATTTGGCCTCTTTAATAACAAATCATTTAAATATTCTAATTTAATAATATTATAGTCGATATTTAGACCGAACCTCATGGTTTGATTGTTGTTTAAAGGAAGTGGTTGAGCTGAGCTGCACTGCTATACAACATCCTTATTCAAGATGAGATTAAATCTTCTTGCATTTAGTCTTCTCAAAGAATAAAGACTTCGTAAGAGTCTCTTAAACACTTGTCAGGCTGGTTGAATGTCTACATCCTCTCTTTCCTGGGGGAGAATTACCAGAAGTGGATAGAGAAAATAATCACATCAGAAAAGTGAGATCCCACAGGCTGATTAAAGAGGCTTTTATATTAGCAGCTATAGGTATAATGCCTTACTTAATAATCACATTAACTGTAAACATCTGAATTTGTACGAGTTTTATCCTTAAAGATACTTAAACATTTTATGACTCACATTACAGACTAAACACTGAGCACTGTATTTCTCTCTCTCTCTTTCTCACACTCTTGCAGTTAGCCAACAGCACTTGGAATAAATGACACTTGACATGACATGAAATAAATGACACTTGAGATGGGGCTGTTTTTGATTATTAGCTTGCAGCACAAATGAAAATGAGTATATATCTTTTATAATACAGTCCCTCATGACAGACTGGACATGGTAGCAGTAGGAAGGCTGTCATGTTCACAGCTTTTGGGCTCAACCCTATGGTGTGTGTGTGTGTGTGTGTGTGTGTGTGTGTGTGTGTGTGTGTGTGTGTGGAAGACAGGATCTTGAATAATATCTGTTTAGAACATCTGTGTCTTTCAGACCACAGTGGTGTCAGAGACTCCTATCATAAAAGACCTTCAGATGTTGTCAGAGTTTTAAAGAATGTCCACAGCACTTTGAGGCCAAAGCTGGTGAAAATGAAAGCATATGATGCCCTTGCTGCCTTTTCTCTTTGGTCAAAGTCTCTGGTATCAGTTGTAAACCGCGCATTGTTTTTACAAGGTCCGATGCTAACCCGCTGAATCCTTTGAAGAAGGAGAGCGGTGGGGCGGGGAGAGAAGTGGATTCACCGCTGCTACTGGTTCACATTTAGGCCAGGATTTTAATATGGACAACACATGTGGCCTGTATCTCTCGCCTTCTCCCTTTCCATTTCTCTCTTAATTCCTTCTGCACTTTTTGTCCCTTGTGCTTCAATAAGCATGTCTTGGCTTGTGTTTTCTAACCTAACCTCCTTTACTCTTGTTCTCTCTGCTTGTGCCTGTCCTCCTAAATGCTCACCTTTTTCCTCTTCTTGTTGCCCTTTCTTGTCAGAAACAGTAGCATCTGCTCCCAATATCTAAACTATCTCTGTTCTTCTAGCACTTTTTATCTGTGTGTGTGTGTGTTTGTGTGTGTGTGTGTGTGTGTTTGTGTGTGATCTTTTGGTCTCCTATTCAGTCTGTCTGGGATGGTCCCTATTTGCCTCCTGACGTGTGCAGGAATAACTCTTCACTCCCTGTGCCCTGGGTTTATCTGTCGTTCATTTCTGAAAATAAAAGAGAAGAAGAAACACTATAGCCGATTGTTCACTTGCCAGGAGATTTGACTTCAGTGTCACATTTCAAAGTGCGGCAGCACGACTAGTATTAGAGGAGCTTAGCAGCGTCTGGCGGACCTACTGCATCGAGCCTCAGCTTCAAGGAGAGACTGTGAGGTTCTCTTTTTTTGCACTCGTCAAAGAAGTGAGGCTTACATGAAATCTTCACGCTGTTCTTGGCCAGTTTCTGTTCAGAGATTTCTCTTTGTTCTTGCCATAAATTCTTCTGTAGATACGTCTAAAGGAACTTTTTCATTCTTGGGTTCTTCAAATGGGTCAACCGAAGCTGAAAGTTTCAATTTTTTTGTTTTAAACAAGTAAAAACTGAAGCAGCTTTGTATCTTCCATTTTTCATTACTCATAGATGAAGAATATCAAACCCACTGAGTTTTCTTTAAGCAAAATGAATCAGTCTTGCCTCTCCTTTACAGAGTTTACAGTTTACTTTACAGAGTTTATGGGGGATTTCTGTCGTCCTGTGTTTTATTGTAGTTATAGGCCGATATTTCAACAGATTGAATTTAACTTTAACCTTTTCATCCATACCAAATGATTTTGATAAAATCTTTTTTTAATTTTTGTGTCTGTGTGAACAGATGTACTATGGATAAGCTCAGTTAGTGTATGTTTGCGTCTCTGTGCAGGGAGGTAATCAGACTGCCACAGTGATCGCTCTCTGCTCTATGAGAGATTTTAACCTGGCTCAGGAAATGTGTCAGATGGCCATCAGAGACGTCGGGGGGCTGGAGGTTCTCATCAACCTGCTGGACACAGATGAGGTCAAGTGTAAAGTGAGTGCTTTCAAATCCTGCTTTTGAAAACCCAAAGCCAAAATACACCAAAATCATTGAAATGTGTTTTCTGGATTGCTACGTGTTTGTTAATTGCTTTTGCTTTTGCTGAAAGTAGGGCTTCCATCAGCTGCAGCACTCTGATGAGATTATCTTAGAATTTTTTCTAAGATGTGGGTTATTCCAGACCTGCTTAATGATGTCCTGACAAGCAAAAGTCTTTGTTTTTCATTGTTTCATGGAACAATACAGAATCTGAAAACTGTGCTTTTTACATTATTAATATTTGAAGTTTAAATGTGCAAATTTGATCTGCGGTACTGGGTTTAAATGGACTGCGCTAAAATGTTAACTTACTCTAAATAAAACAATAACATTAATGTTCTATTTGAATCAAGTGAATTTTTTTTTTCCAAAATCAGATTGATTTGTTGGTTCTTTATTACATTTCCTCAATTTTTAAGACAAAATATCTCCTTAATGAAATCTCTGTCACTCTAAAAGAGCGGCGAAACACCCAGAACAGTTTGCCAGTTCATCTCAGGGTTATATGAATGTGATGTGATAACAACATGTTGCGGTTTGGTTTAATTGCACAAATGCACATTCTTCTACTGATGTCTCTGATAGATTGGTTCTCTGAAGATCCTGAAAGAGATCAGTTGCAGCTCACAGGTTCGACGGGCCATCGCTGATCTGGGGGGTCTGCAAACCATGGTGTCCATCCTGGACTCCCCAGACAAAGAACTAAAATGCCTGGCGGCAGAGACCATTGCCCACGTGGCCAAGTTCAGGAGAGCTCGCAGAACTGTGCGGCAGCATGGTGGCATCAGGAGGCTGGTGAGTGACAGTGACTGATGTGTGCACATGAAGCAAGAACTCTAATTATAAAACTCTAAAAGTATGCTTATGCTTATGCCTGTCGTTGAGAATCAAACAGAGAGCCACCCACAAGTAAATGTCTTTCTATTTTACTCAGGCCAACCAGACATGCACACCTAATGGCATAGACCGTACTCACCTGTTTCTGCATAGTCTCTCTCTCTTTCACTCTCTCTCTCCCTGCCCCTCTCATTTTATGGCCTTACATCAAAGACTATGCAGTTCAGGTAAAAACAGATTGAATATCGGGCTGCCCCTTGGCCTGGCGGGTGTGTTTATTGATGCAGTGACGCTTGGTATGATTAGAGCCTGTGGGTTACGCTGCTCTGTATATTTACATGGGTCTCGACTCGAACGTAGTCAGTGTAGCCATCCCAGATTAGTTCCACTTAAAGAATCAGACCACCTCTGAACTGCACATGTGTAATGCTATGTTACACTGTTGCCTGTATTGCATCACAGAAAAGGAAACTTTACGCTTCCCTTTTTGAGACTGAAAGTTTATGTTTAGTATGTCAGAGTTGTAAAATAAAATAAAACATATTTAACAGAATACATTTGATGATGTAATTTTTGCAGGATTTGTACATTTTTCTTATCTCGCCTGTTAAAGTCAGTTAATGACACGCAAAATCGTGAAGCGTTTTTCACGTTTTTCAGAGTGTGGGTTCAAACCCCTTACCAGTCGGTTGCCCCGAGGCACCCTTGAGCAAGGTACCGTCCCTGTCACTGCTCCCCGGCAGCTTTCATAGCTGCCCTCTGCTGCACGGTGTGCATTTGTGTACATGGGTTAAAAGCAGAAGTCCAATTTCGTTGGTTGTACTGTTTTTCACAATGACAAAAGTCACTTTCACTTTTTCACATTCACTAATAAAGAGATACTGCAAATATTACAAACACTATATTAACACAAATTATAACAACTAAACCATAGATTAATTATGTGTTAATTGGGATTTGAGCTTGGTTTCAATACTACTGTGTGTCCATTTCCACTGAATTATTGTGAATTGTGTCTCCAAGTAAAACAAACCCACAGGAAACAAATGAGAAGCTGGTTAGAACATCGAGAGAAATCTATTTAATACCTTTTAGATATATTTTATTCACATTGCTCTGGTCTTCCTCATTTCACACTGGTTCCGTTGGCTTCATCAGCTCTTAATATGTAAAAATATGAAGCTGACAGTGAACATAAGTATCTTGGTATATAATGGAGAGATTTGGGTGCGTTGGCCAACTATGCTTTTTTAAGCTATATCGTCACTAAGTGTTGCCACCTCTAAAATCTAGCATGGTTGTAATGGCAGTTTTCAGCCTTTTTATAGAGATCCACCTCTAATCACAGTAAATTGAGTCAGCTAAATGACACATTATAGCCTAATTATAGTCACCCAGAGATGATGATTAAGCTCATATGTGGATAATTTTACTGGCAAGAGAGATTTTACCAGTAAAAGAGATTATTTAAGAAAACACTCTATGTAATCCAGAAAAAGCAGAATGGTTTAAAGTACAACGGGAGCACGACCGAGTGACTGTGGTTTGTTTGTGGCAGGTGGAGCTGCTGGATTGTGTGCCTCAGTCAGCCATGCTGACTGCAGAGCAGGAGACAGATGTGGAGGTGGCTTGTTGTGGAGCTCTGGCACTGTGGAGCTGCAGCAAGAGCACCAGAAACAAAGAGGCCATCCGCAAGGCTGGTGGTATCCCTCTGCTTGCCCGCCTTCTCAAATCCCCCCAAAAGAACATGCTCATCCCTGTAGTGGGCACACTGCAGGAGTGTGCCTCTGAGGTATTACTCTTAATTTAGATCTGGATAGTTCCACTACAAATCCTTATTAAGTTCAATGGTAATTCGGCAGTAAAGCTTATTTAACACAACTTTTTGTGTGCTTCGGCGAAAATGTGCACTATGCAGTACCAATTTTCTTGTGGCACATTCTGGCATTTAGAACTGCCTCCGCACAATGTCAGATAAATGAACACATGAAATCTGAACTGACTGGTCAAACAAAGTCGCATGTCCAGAGGTTTGATTTGAATCAAATTTAAACCCCCACAAATGTGGCTTTAGTCCAACTGAATAATAAAAAAAAAATCGAATTTAAGTAGCTTTTTGTTTCGCTGTTCAGACTGCAGAGAATCAGTGCTGTGGGAGTCAGATAAAGAAAAAGAAAAACTGGATTTAAGCTGCCTGTCTGAAAAATGCTTATTGTTCTGGCAGAGAAGCTACAGGATTGCTATACAGACAGAGGGCATGATTGAGGACCTGGTGAAGAATCTTAACTGTGACAACCAGGAGCTTCAGATGCACTGTGCGAGTGCTATCTTTAAGGTAATGCTGCAGACACCTGGCGTGATCAGCATTGTTTATGGCCAGTTAAACTGCTTTTCAGAATCATCCGGTACATGTGTCACTTCAATGTCATAGTGGTTTAATGTTGATTTTGTTTATGTGCGGCAGTGCGCAGAGGACAAGCAGACACGTGACCTGGTCCGGCAGTATGAAGGTCTGCAACCTTTGGTTGCTCTGCTGAACTTGGCTGACAACAAGCAACTGCTTGCAGCGGTCACTGGAGCCATCTGGAAATGCTCCATCAGCATGGAGAACGTGGCCAAGTAGGCATAGCTTTTGTCGTTGGGGTTGTATCCTATTTTGTAATGCAACTGCAAGTGTTTAAAGCATGTATTAACACATTTATAAACCAACAGAATGTACCTACTGTACACGGGGGTGTTTCCTCATTTCGGGGCAGCAGAGACTTAGAGTTAGAACCTAGGCCCCAGGATCAGAAGGTCATGGGTTTGAATCCTGGACCAGTAGGTTTCCCTGAGGTACCCTTGAGCAAGGTACTGTCCCTATCGCTGCTACCTGGGTGCCAGATGTATGTGTTGAATGCAGAAAGAACACTTTGTGGTTTATTGTGTGCTGTAATTTATGGATTTTAAAGATATATTTAGGGATATAATTTAGTATAATTTCAATCGTTTAGTTTTTCATCAAAGTGTCCATTTACCTTATTTATAAAAATCTATTTGCCTTTAGTTACACCTGTGCAAAAGAAACTAGCTATGCTTACATTTAGTATATCAAATGGAAGAACAGGCTAATTAAAAAAAATAAATAAATTGTGAAACGTTTGCATGAATCAAACCTGGAAAATATTTCAGGAAAGTTATTTCCGTTTAGGTTTTTATAAGGAGGGTTGACAGATGCTTCCGATGAGCTAACACAACTGAGCTAGTCAGTGCGACATCATCGGTCTTGCTCATAAATCTGTTCGAATGTTTAATAAAGTGGTGCAGATTTGGGAATGTATATGAGTACATTAGTGTTATCTTTATACTGGATATTATTAACTGAACATGTGAGCAGCATTCAGTCTGTGTTAATGTGACTGATAAGCTTGGAAAGAGATCTGATGAAAAATTGTATCTATAATATTATCTTTAGATTTACTACAATTATTATTGGTAAATACGGTAATTTCAATTAAGTTAGTTCTGGCCGTTGCCTTGGAGCTGATCATGACTATTTTTGCAGTTATTTTTGTTGTTTTTTATTTTTCCATGATGGAAACACCACTGCACCACTGTGTAATTTGGTGCACTTGAGCCAATTCAGTGGAAAATCAACTGAACCAAATAAAAAAAAAAAAAAAAAGGATGCAATGTCACAGAGCATAACCAAACTCATATGCAGCAAATGGCCAGTCTTTTTCTACTGGCTGTTTGTAACTGCACTTTAGGAATAAAAAGTCAAGAGAATAAAAGCTCGACACCTGCGAGTGTGAAAGTATGATAGATCGTCCTGTGGGGCGTCACAGCTACTTGCAATAAAGAATCCAGCATGTGTATGAACTGGGGGGTTGAACTGGATTGTCTGACGTTGTCAGATGTCACCGTTTATCATGCATTCCATTTTGCAGGTGAGGTTTCGAAGTGGCTTATCACAGAACTACATGTGTAGATTTTAAAAAGGAATAAAGCATAACCCATCTTTTATGGTAACCAGTTACGGATTACAGAAGCACCTGAGAATAAAAGCACATGAGAATATCAGTGTTTGGTCACTGAGGCCTCCTTACCGCATGGAACATGTGTTATTAGAGTAGATGGACTCGGTCATTTTGAGGGTTGTAACTGGCAGCAGACTGAATGGACATGATCCGCTCTTACCTTGAGAGAAGGCCTACTCTGCAGAGCAGGAGGGATGCGTTCATAGAGGATGTGCAATCATATTTGCCGAGTCTTTATGAGATGTCTCATGTATTCACATATAGCACTCACTTTTTCCACTGCTGAACACTGCCATGGCGAGGACAACTAGAAGTGATTATTTGAGCAAAATGCTAAACGTTTTTCTGCACTCCGTCTGTAAGCTCTGATCTTGTGTGATGACTGTTTGCCAGTGGAATGTGTTTTCTCTTTCGCTTGCACTGTTAACAAAAAATGAAGAAAGTGTTGATTTTATGGACAGCAGTGATGTGTTAGTCAAAGTAACAATGCCATTAGTGCAGAGAATCGGCTGTGGGAGCGGCGTTTTTGCAGCTTGCATTGTAACCTTCTGAATGTGAGCTGACAGTGCTCTAAATCGTTTGTCATGTACAGTGCCCCAGACTCTACTCCGGTGTCATTCCACTCATTTAAGATGATGACAACCCTGGAAGCTTTCCTGCTGTAATTTTTCTGGCGCGTGATGTTTTTAAGCCGGTAATTTTCCCCCCATAAATAAAAAAAATAAAAAAAAGCCTTGGAATCGTGACCTGGCAAGCACGTTCCGTCACAAAGGTACGCTCATATAAAAATGATTTAGACCTATTTATTCTGTCATGTGGTATGGGTTCAGGGACATGTAGTATACAGGGATCAAATATGCATTATTTTATTCCACCATTACCTGTCTATAAATTACAGAGTTTTGTTTTTACAAGTCTGAGGCCAAAGATAGTTTATGATAAGAGTTTTTTTGGCTTTTTTGGTGGCGTTGTGATAGATTTGGATCTGTGGAAGTGTCTACTGTCTGGATGTATACCAGATAGAAATAGAATTGTTCAGTAGGAGGAATGCAGAGGGAGGTTTGTGTCTGCTGTGGCCCAGAAGCAGTTAGACTGCTCTCTCTCCACCTCATAAGTCAAAAGTGACAGAACCTTATCCTGCGTTTACATCACATTTAAGTCTTCTGCAAATGGAAGCAGGTGCTGTGTGCCTTAATCAATTCAGTTAATAACCCATTAACCAAAGTGACAAGGGGGCTCCACATGCCCTGCCTCTGCTGCACTTTAATATCTGTTTAAAACTTTAAAAGTATGTACCTTGCACACATTTGTCCAAATATATTTGGATGGGGGGATTAAAAGGATTTACAGTGTTACCCAAACATATGGTGGCAGGAACTCTCATATTAATGCATTCTAACCACTTATGCTGCAAATTCTAAACATTTTTAAGCACAGTAACATGAAAGCTTTGCTGTTTGAGAATATTTTATGACTTATTCATGTTAGAAAAGTACAATAAAAGGTTGATAGTTGTAGAAGCATGGATACGTTCCGCTGCAGAACAAAATCTCTTGAGAAAACTGATTTGGGCTAAGATGTTTTTTGATCCAGCAAACAATACCATTCATTGCTGTTCACACACTGTTTCACACTGATATGATATATATATATATATATATATATATATATATATATATATATATATATATATATATATATATATATATATATATATATAATATCAGTCACATATATATTAAAAAAACATAATATGCAGGACAGAATGTTACATTTGGTCAAACAAATTCAACATGAACATCCTTTTTGCTGCATTAATTTGTTCTTTGCTGAAGTGCTTTGCCTTCATTTCCCATTTTCTCGTGGTATTGGTTTAATGGGAATAGGTGCTAAATTTTGTCACTGCATGTGATGTGTGTGCCTCCAGCATGCCAGATTAAACCCACTTTTAAGGTAATGAGAGGGAGAATGAGAGGGAAAAAACTAAAACAGGTGGAAATGCAGGGTCAGATCTTAAACATAAAATGGGCTATGAGAACCGTAATGTAAATGTCGAACCTGATCTGCGCCTGATACATTGAAAAATGATGTCTGAGACTGATGGGACCCGACTGCTCTCGTCAAGTTCATTAGCGCTCAGACTTCATGTTGGACATATATTTAAAGCTCTTTTCATACATTCCTTGGAAGTTTAAATAATTACATTGTAAATCATATTCAATTGGTGTATTGTGTCTATTTTCCACCGAACATATCTGGTGTTATTTATAGTTTGACCAGCACCTTTCAGGTTCCTGGCTAGAACCCCTGCCATTTGCCTATTTACAACCTCCCCTACCGTGAAAACCTGCAGTGGGAGAGAGCTGCACAAACAGCACTGCTGGGTAAAGCAGTCTGGCAAGGTGAGAGAACAAGTGAACTGTACTGGTACCTGGCTCTGGTGCCCAGTTCTAACCCTAATGACTCAGAGCATTACTGTTGCTATGCACAAAGCCAGCAGTAATAATAATAGCGATGATAATAACGATACCAATAATCGCATGCAAACCACAATTGCTGGTGCTTCATTTGCTAGCTTAAAAAAGCCTCTCTGTTCCTTCCAAACGCAGATTATGTGTTGGACACAATGAAGGTATGCAGCAAGGAAAATTAGAGAGTTGTAAGAGCACTGCAACGTTTCTGTGAAAAAGTTCCTCTTCTCTGCCCAGCTTCGAGTTGTGTTATGTTCTCTTGGATCCCAAGCGAGGTTGGGTGTGAACAAAAGTAAATTTTGGCCGACAGCAAGAGAGGAAAGCAGCATGATGCTGGCCGAATATTTAATGCACACTTAGACGTGCAAAGGGGAAATCTGGTTTTTCAACTCTCTTAGGGTTATTTGAACAACGTATTAAAACGTCAAGGTCAGACGTTGTGTTTGAAATGAAATGACCAAACCGTTCCTGTCAAATCCAAGCATGTGTGGGGCTCGGGGCGCTTACTTAAACAGAGCTTTTCGCCGGGCCGTCTGGATTTCGGCAAGTGTGCTGTGTGCCCACTTCAACATCAATCACAGCCTGAGTGGCATTCCGTGACAAAAATCGTTTTGGAATATATTTTACAGCAGCTATAATTTAAAGGAGCTTTTCCCCCTCTGTTTTTCCCCCCTCTCAAAAGTACATGAGCGAGTCAGACAGCTTGTGTTGCCAAAAGCAGACAGCATGTCTTTGTGTGAGTGATGCGAGACTGAACGCAGTGACGGGCCGGCAGGGGAGGGCAAAGGGGAGGTAGGGTGTGTTGGATTGGTGAGGGGAGTGTGTGTGTGTGTGTGTGTGTGCGCATGGGGGGGGGGATGAAAAAGGAGTTAGGAAGGAGTTGGTGAGGTAATACCTCCGCCACAGCACTGGGAGAGAGGCATGTGTTAGCCATTTACCTGATTACTGATACATCAACATGAAAGATGATTGATGGCAAAAAATATAATTATGTTCATAGCCTGTGTGTGTTTATTTAAACATTTGATTTGTTTTCCTTATTCTGATGAATCCTGCAGAATCCATATCTCTTTTGTCTTTAAATGCTGGTTTACTTCCTTAAAAGTAGTAAAAAGAGGTTCTATCAGAGCAGGATGGGTCTCGTTTCCTCCCAAAGTGTCCTTCAGCAGCTTTAGAGAGTTTTTTGTCACCTGTCACCTTTGATTTCTCACTGGGGTTTCAGAGCTGGATTCTATTAACCTGCTTTCCAACAACATATAAATAAATTGTTATAAATAAACATTTGTTTGACATATAAATATATAAAGGAAGTACATTGGGGAAAAGCTTTTTGTTCCCTAAAGAGCAGTTTGGTTCTTTAAGATTGTCTCTGAGCTCTTCAACCCCTTAAACTGAATACATTAGGTGTCATTTTGTTTGACGATTAGTTTAAATAATGTCCAGTTTAAAATACTAAAATTTTTAAACCGCTACTGCACTTGATCATTACTGCTGTAAAAAAATAAAAATAAATAAATAATAATCATCATATATAATATTCTCGCCGGTTGTGAAGCCTATTAAAACATACACAGCGATAGCCTTTAATGGAAGTGTTCATCATTTATTTTCATCAATCAACAAAATGCAGTGAATGAACAAAAGAGAATCTAAATCAAATCAATATTTGGTGTGACCACCTTTTGCCTTCAAAACAGCATCAGTTCTTCTAGGTACACTTGCGCAAAGTTTTTGAAGGAACTCGGCTGGTATGTTGTTCCAAACATCTTGGAGAACTCACCACAGATCTTCTGTGGATGTAGGCTTCCTCACATCCTTCTGTCTCTTCATGTAATCCAGACACACTGGAAGATGCTGAGATCAGGGCTCTGTGGGGCCAGAAGAACTGATGCTGGTTTGAAGGTAAAAGGGAGTAACACCAAATATTGATCTGATTTAGATTTTTCTTTTGTTCACTCACTTTGCATTTTGTAAATTGATCAAAATAAACAATCATTATTTATATTTCTGAAAGCGTTCTTTGTTTACAGCATTTGTTCACACCTGCCTAAAACTTTTGCACAGTGCTGTATGTGGGATATCCAGAGATCAAATCCATTCTCTCCCATTATGGAGCCAGTGCTTAGGCGGTTGCTCAACTTAAGAGCCCTTTACCCAAGTGGTTTTCTCGAACTGTACATCCGGTGAACGTTTAGAACCTTTAAGAGTGTAAATATGCCTCCTTCTAACACATGCATGCTGAGGTGTTATGTACTTATGAACCCTGTCCCAGAGGACACGAAAACATTTCTGTGGAGTAACAATGGACTGAGAAAATGTGTTGATGGAGGAGTAGAACCTGTGCCAAAGCGTGGAGTGAACTTTCTGCCAAAAAACAGTCATGTTTGAGGTCAAGGGCCAGAGTTTCATCTGCAATTATGCACTCTCCCATCTCATACCTCAACGGGGAGTCTGAGATGTGCACAGCACACCATAATTACAGATAGTTCATTCTTCCCTCTTACTGCCTCTCAGCCTCTATTATGCTTTACTCATTCAAAATCATTCTTTTTGCGCAAGCATGTTCACACTTCACCCCTCATTTGACATGGGTCAAGCTTTAACTTCTGCCTGAAGGCTACTTTTAGGGCTTCAGTGATCCAAACATGGCTTTTGGCTCTTTTAAACCTCATCATAAAATACAAATATCTTTTCACTCTGATCAAATGCATCACTTTTGTTCTTTTCTTTTCTGCCATGTCTACAAACAACCAGCGGTGCTTTCACTTTCTTACAAAATATTGTTGCTGTAGCAGTCTCCTAATAGAGGCATAATAACAGAAAAGGCTAATGGAGAGAAATTCTGTTAAATGTTAGGCATTATAAGAAGACTGCTTGCTCTTGAAACCAGTGTTTGTAGTTGCAGTTGGTTGAGCCTGCTTTTCTTTTTAGCAAATAGTACATCAGGGATCATGTGTGCAATCAGTGTACCCCTTCACTGTAGCTAAATAAAGCTGAAGCTGTAATGCTTTCTTTGTTGAAGTCTGATTGCTCTCCAGTGAAGCTTTTTGTTAATACAACAGGAGTTCTGGAAAGTTTACGTTTTTTAGAATTTTCCATGTTTGTGCATGAAATTGACTTACAAAATGGCAAATCTTAAAGTCGATAAATAATTTGTTTAAACAAATAAGTCAAGTCAGCTTTATTTATATAGCATTTTATACATCAGTTGTTGTCACAAAGCAGCTTTACAGAATCCAAGTCCGATCCCCAAGTGAGTAAGAGGAAGAAAGCTTGGGAGGAGCCAAGAGTCAAAAGGGGAAACCCATCCTCCTCTGATTAATACCGGACAATAAAAAAAAAAAAAGTAGAATGTGCATTTCAGAAATGAACAGGCTTATCAGTTTCGGTAAAGTATGAGTTACTTTAAAAGAATCCATTGGAGTGTGTAACTGGAAGTTCAGGTAGCTGATAGTGATGGTTCTGAGTGGCATCTAAGTGGCAGCAGCTCATGCAGATGATCCAGTATGTATCCTCCAACTAAGATAAAAAAAAAAAAATTCATACTCGGCCATTTATAGTATCTGATATGACTCCAGTAACTGCATTATGATAACTGTAGATTAGTGCAGCACATCTGCCTACGTTTTAGTCCATACCTCCGCAAAGAACAGCTTCATCATTGTGATCGTGCTGTGTGACACAGCTGAGATCAATAGCTCTGACATTTCCCTTTAGAATTTGCTGGCATTGTTCTGAATGTTAACAGGCCCTCCTGCAAGAGCCTCCACCTCCATGTCACAGATAAGATTCTTATGCTGAAATGCACTTTTAAGAAATCTAATCTTTCCTTAAACTACTTTTAGACTTTGGTCAGCCATAAATTCGCCATAGATTCTCAGTGGGATTAAGGTCGAGACTCTGTGGTGGCCGATTAATATGTGAAAATGATGTCTCATGTTCCCTGAGCCACTCTTTCACAATTTGAGCACTGGCATTGTCATTTTGGAAAATGCCCATGGCATAATGGAAGAGAAAAAAGCCACTGATGGGAAAAACCTGCTCATTTAGTGTTCAGGTAGTCAGATGACCTCATTTTACTGGGCACATAACATTGCTGAACAGGGTAACAGTAACTTTAATACCAGTTAAACTGTTGATTTTTCATGATTTGATTCACAATCATTCAACATTTTTTCCAACCACATTTCTTTCTGAAAGTTGATGGTTCACCACGATCCCTTCATGTCTAAATCATGCATAATGGACAGCTCTAAACCCAATCTCCTTTGTTGTTTTCCTAGCTTAATGCAGGCCGATAACATGACCCCTGTGAAACGATGAGGGGATATGTCTTCTGTCTTGGCTGTAAAAGAAATGAGAAGCTACTCATGGCATCAGTTAGGGTTAAATAACATGTTGCCAGCTGAAATGTGAGCGCTCTTACCTGTTTGCCAAGTTTAAAAAAAAAAAATGGTGATGTTTTCTAGCCAGGCAGTGTATATTCAGCATAGAATAAAAATGATTCTTATTTAAAATGATTGTTATTTAAAAGATGAGTTAAATAACAAATTATATTTATTCTTTCAGGAACGTCTTAAGTTTTTTAGGTGGAGTGTTGTGACCGCTTATGTCACGCTTTTTCATATAAAGAGTTGCCTATTTTTTATCACCTTACCAGGCAGCTGTTCCTTTCAATACTGTTTTACTTGCAAGAAAAGATTTGGTGGACTTTGACCAAAACCAAGTGACCTTGGACACTCTCTACAATAGCCTTTAGGCCAGAGATGCCAGAAACCGTAACTGTGAATAAAAATGGTCACATAACCGTACATCAGAGGTTCATTGAGGCGCTCCCTGACCGCATTGTACCCCTTTTAAATGTTTACTGTAGTTTGCCACTGTACAGATCTTGGCAAACAAAGCCAAAATCGCAGCAAACGCTCTCTGTGTGCTGGTCCAAGCCACAGAAAGTGGTGATCATTGAGAATAAGCGTGTGTAGTGAGCAGCGTGGGAAACAGCACAGCACCATGGTCACCTGATTTATGCTAACCCTAGATATCTACTGCCCTCACAGTCCTCTGCCCAAGTGCACTCCCAATGTTCTTGGGCTTGCAACGATTTTGGTTTCAGTTAATACATGAAGAAAGGATGTTTTTTATGGACCATTTGGCATTACCTCAGCCAGTAACTGGACTGACTGCTTATAAAAGTTTGCTGACGTGAGATTGTGTCCCGCTATGTGTATACTCACTTGCTCTAACTCTTTACAGGTTTGAGGAACACAAGGCTTTGGAGATGCTGGTGGATCTACTGACAGATCAGCCTGAGGAGGTGTTGGTCAATGTAGTGGGGGCTCTGGGGGAGTGCGCTCAAAGACCTGCCAACCGCATCACTATCCGCAAGTGTGGTGGTATCCCACCTCTGGTCAGCCTTCTGACAGGAACTAACCAGGCTTTACTGGTCAATGTCACTAGGGCTGTAGGAGCCTGCGCTACTGAGCCTGAGAACATGAAGTAAGTCCACCAAAATATGGGCTTAGATGCAGTTACTTTTAGAGCAAACCTGTGCTGCAGTAGATCATATTCACTCTGTGCTCAATGTGTTAATTTCTCATCTTTAATGTTCTTTCAATGTGTTAATTTCTCATCATCAAAATCTGCTGCAGATCTTCTTACACTGCTTGTTTTTTTGATAAAAGGAAGGCCACTACTATGCTATGACCCCTTTGACATGTTGTGTTCTGTGCTATAAGTCAAGCCATTCACTAACCACAACCAAGAATAGATTTTAGGTTTTAAGTCCAGTGCTCTCTGTCAGTAGCTCATAGGCTTACATTACTGGCAGCGTTAGTAGTCCCTTGAGCCAGCTTTAAAATGGTTCCTCTGCCCTTGGCCTGCTCAGGGTTAGGAGGAAACCACAATGTTGCTCTGGTTGAAATGTGCTGTTGCCACCAGTTCTGAATTGTAAGTCAAGTTCCTCTCTGTCCTAGATCTAAAACAGTTATCCAGAAATGTTTCTGTAACTTACAGTGTTTCTGAATGTTTCTGTCTTCTGGCTTAGTGAGGCTGCAAGGGTGCTTTTGCTGGTTTTGGTAGGAAGATACAACATTGTTCTCCTTTAAACAGACCATATTCCCCACTGCTGCGTCGGATCCAAAGGGCCCTGCGCGGTCCTTTCCAGCCCGCCGTCCATGTGCTGTCCAAAACTGACGGGTCTAGTGTGGAAACCCTCATCTCTCATGGCTGTAATGACAGGGCTCAGGGTGCTTTGTTTACGCTACCTGCTGCACTCCTCATAGCTGTGGCCAGGGTGGAGGCCTTTATTGTCTCTCTGTGGTCAGTTTGTGTAAGCTACAGTGCAGAGCTGGCAGGGGTGGTCAGGCCCAGCCACGCAAAACTGGAACACAGGGAAGAACATCAACATGGATCACAATGCACTGAGAATATCTTTATTCAGTGCAGGCCGCTGTGCGCAAATACTGCCCTCAAAGTTGCTCGAGCTCAGTCAAGCTTGATGGGGATCAGCAAGGAACAGAGAAACTTGAATCCGAACAAGTGAGTTATGCCCAAGGACTGGGCAACTCATGGAATTTCTTTCTGTTGTTGTTACGCTTGCCCCCTTGTTGATTTTAAGCATGCAGATTGCTCTGTTGAATCAGCAGGTATTTCACGAAGATGTGGACTAATGGTTCTTAGGAAGACATAACAATGTTCTTCTCATTTCTTTTTCTTTAAACACAGCATGTTCAGTGTGTTGCCAGTATTACAAAGGTCTATTTTTCTGCAATGAAAAAGTGCAGTGAGTTTGCAGAGTTCTGTATAGTCTCCCTTATTTCTTTTAGCCTTGTTTATTGTATAAACAAACCTATTTGTCTTTAGGAATCTGCCTTACATGCTGTGTGCTGACCCCCCCCCCCCCCCCCAAAGTCCATCTTTAGTTCCAGACTCTTAGGCAACATTTTGTAAGCTTTCAGCTCAACAACAGCAGACTAATCCTGTGAGCTATGTTCAGAATTGGCCATGTTTCGGTTGAACGGTTAAATAACTTCTTGCTAGTTTAGTTTACTGCTTAAGCATCTGATCATACATATTCCATGAGAAATTAGATTTAATTCACCATAACATGGCTTAACACACAGTGGCAGTGTTTAAATTCTGCTTGGTTAACCCCAGCATGTCTGCTCATCGTGCAGATGCAAATTTGAATCGTGTTACTTGTAGATCAACCTACTGAATAAGAGGTGTTTGATTGTTTCTGTGTCAGTTTAATATAAAAAGGAAAGTAAGAACAGCGAGCAGATCATTTTTAACAGAGTCTAAACTGCCATGTGATTCCCCAGGGAGTCTGGTAGCAAATGACCCAGTGTATTCGGCTGTATGCTTACAGCATCTGAAACGTATTACTTTTACAAGACTTTTAGAACCTCCAGCCCTATTCTCAATTAATGCTGGCTACAAATGCAGAGCATGATATTGAGCTTTCCAAGTCAGGCACCCGGGACCGGCCATTGTCTAAAAGAATAATATGTTTATGAATGTAAGCAGCTGCAGTGGTGTAGTAAAATTCCCTAGGGCTTGTTTTCGAAGAAATAAGGTCACTCACTCCAGCTTGGGAGAGTGACGAGTAGCTTTGAGCCTTAAAAAAAATGGATCAGCTCCTAAACAGCATGTTCTTCATGTTTTCACAAGGATGTATATTTAGGAATGTCTTTTTTTCCACATTGACACTTAGTTGTGGATAGAAAGCCTTTATTTTCCTCTTGCATGCATTTTTCTATTCGTCTTGTGGCTTATTTTGAGACTTCCATGCTGTAGTTTGCTAGGCAATTAGCATAGCTACCATTTGATTGTTTCCTGTCACAGACCAGCCTGGTCAGGACTGTGCAGGAGATTAAGAACAGTATTGTAGCCACTCTGAAAAAGAAGGGAACGTTACACTCTCCTCAGCAACAACAGGAGTGGTAAAGTCAAAACTATGAACGTATATAATCAGGGTTGGGTTCAGCTAGGAATCTTTCTTTGATAGATTTTGTAAATAGAATTTTGGAGAACAAGGAAATGCAATGAACACAATTGATCTAGAACTCTGGCTAGCATTATGTAAAGTGTATCTGAATGTTATGAGTTAAAAAAAGTGAAAGTGACAACCCTTGTCAAAGCAGCACAGCACAACACAACGAGATTCAACCTCTGCGTTTCACCCATACACACACGTGCAGCAGGGGGAAGCTATTGAAAGCTGCCCGGGGAGCAGTGACAAGGACAGTACCTTGCTCAAGGGAACCTCAGGGTAACCTACTGGTGAGGGAATCGAACCCACAATCTTCCAATCTGGGGCAACTCCCTAACAACTAGGCCACCGCTGACCTATATTCTTAAATGAAATCACATGCCTTTGAATTAAGTTAAAATGTCCATATAAAATGGTTTTATGTGTGAGATATTTTAAATACCCCTTTTACATTTTTACAGTAAGTCATACTGTGAACTAAACCACATGAACAAGTCTGTGCGGGGACTGATACTTGCCCATGGACCAAGAGGTCACGGGTTTGAATCCCACCTCCAGCACAACACCCGTTGGGTTCCTGAGCAAATCCCTCAACCCCGAGTTGCTCCAGGGGGGACTGTCCCTGTAATCAGGAATTGGAAGTCGCTCTGTATAAGAGTGTCTGCTAAATGCCGCAAATGTAAATGTTTATGGAGTGCTGGTGGTCTGGTAGTAGGACACTCGCCTACAGACCAGTTGATTGCAGGTCCAAATCCCACCTCCAGCACTACCGTCATTGGGTTCCTGAGCAAGACCCTTAACTCCAAGTTGCTCCAGAGGGGACTGTCCCTGTAATCAGGAATTGGAAGTCGCTCTAGATAAGAGCGTCAACTAAATGCTGTAAATGTAATGTGCCACTTTAATAAAGAGCCAGATGCATTTGATCGAGCTCAGAGATGTTTAAAGAACATTTGCAGAAAAAAACTGTAGCCTTATCGATGGTCCCAGCTTACAAATGTCCAAACGGGTTAAATGGGATTCCAGTCATATTTGAAAGCAGCTTAACTAGGGCTAAAATGTCTCAAACCAATTTTTACCTTTTTTTTTTTTAATTAATTCCAGAAATTACTTGAGTAGTCTGGGAAAATTTTTTAATATTAATTTTCAAAACCCAAATTTTAATTCTATTGGAGCATTTTAAGTATGGAAGTTTTTTTTAAGTTGAATTCCTTTAAATATGTCGTTTTTTTCAACACTGAAATATAGTGTTGAATATATATATATATAATATCTAACTATAATTAGAGTTAATTAGAGGTAATGGAATATATGGGCAAAATGATTAAACATTGAAGAAAAATACTATTTAATTTTCATTGAACATTTTCTGTAAGTATTTCTGTTTAGTGACTCACATGAACAACATACTCTTAGGTCAGTCAGACAAGTGTTGTCGATGGTTCTCGTGCCGTTGTTCAAGCTACACCAGCGTCCCTAAGGAGACCTGCCAGTAGATTGTAATTCCTCCATGCTCTGCTAGTCAGCACATTCCAGCTGCTAAAACACAGAGATCGTATCATCTCTGAATCCTTGTAGTGAGTCTTGGGTTTGTTGTGAAGCTGGATTTAGTCGTCCCTTAGGACGCTG
Organism: Hepsetus odoe; assembly: GCA_017165825.1. Lineage (NCBI taxonomy): Eukaryota > Metazoa > Chordata > Actinopteri > Characiformes > Hepsetidae > Hepsetus > Hepsetus odoe. Next base: position 6,686,385 of record CM029378.1, read on the forward strand.
GGATGGTTCTCCCCTGTTATCATGGCTCTGGACTTGATTTATGACTAGCGGAGGGGACACGTGTCGCTGGGACCTCTTTGACCAGTATACAGCTTGCCCCCCAGTCACGGAGATTCCCCAATTACGGCGTGGTTTAGTAATTATGACAGCATTGAATGTCGGCCTTGTCGGTGGACGCACACATGGGAAACTGGTTACGCGTTATTTATACTTGACAAACAGGCCACACTGAGAAGCCATTCTGCTCAACTTCCCATAGCCTGACTGCCTGACTACAGCCTTGAGTAGAGTGGTGTCCGCAGTGTGAAATACAGCCTAGTCTTAAGCAAACCTCGCACAGACCCAGTGAAATATAGAGAGACTTGTCTCCAAGACTGTTTGATTTGGAAAGAGGACTTTTCCCTGGGTTTTTTCCCTTCTGTTTTTGTCAGCGACAAGATCTTAGTTACCCAGCAAACTGTATGTCCATCTGTGCATTTGTGTGTGTTTGTACGTGGTCAGCTGTAGCTATAAATATCTGAACGGATCTCCAAAAGTGCTGTGAATCAGTTTCCTGTGGGTCAGCCGCTGTCCAGGTGAAGCATTTTTTGGACCCATTCTTGGCATTCTAGTCGTGTTTGCTAGCAGAGCAAGGATGGGACAGGTAAGAATGTATAATGAGAAAGACATGCAGAATGTTCCCGACCTGTTGCTGGAATGTTTTCAGCAAATGACAGTATTGCACATCACAGTGTTTACAGTGATGGAGACCAAGCCATACACAAACCCATGGTAAAATGTAGCATGATACTTGATCTAATGATATTTTATCTTATATCTATAATTACACTTCATTAAGGAGAAATATCTTGGGAAAGAAAGCTATGAGTTACAGTATTGTGTATTAAACTGTGCATCAATATGGTCTTTCACTCTCTCTCTCTTCCCCATTCAGAATCATTGATCAGCTGGATGGTGTGCGTCTTCTCTGGTCTCTGCTGAAGAACCCAAATCCTGATGTTCAGGCCAGTGCTGCTTGGGCTATCTCTCCCTGCATAGAGAATGCAAAGGTAGCATAATTTATTGCACAGTAATAAATCCAGGAAAACAGCAGGCAAACAAATAATGCAGAATACATATTTTACTACTAGACCAGAAGGCTCTCTGGGTATTAGGGCAAGAAGTTCAGAAACTAAGAAAGGCTAGTACCGGATGCATCATTTTACATTACTTATCTTGGGGCTCTGTGTCCCTTTTTTATTAGCCCTTTGAGCATCTCATTCATTTATTAAACTCGTGTCTAATGGTTTGTCATAAGGCGTGTAATCTATAAAGAAGTGCACTTATGTGTGCATGCTGTTCTGACCACCACCTGGTCTGATGTGCAGCTTGTTCCTTTCACCGGCTGAAAACCATCTGTTCTGCTGTAATATCCTGTGGATTCACATCTTATTACACACACATTCATGCCCCTCTTTGTCTCTCTATATTCCTTGTTTTTTTTTCTTTTTCTCTCCCAGTTTGTCCAGTGCTTTACAACACTGTAAAGCATTCAAGAAGCTTACACAACACATTACTTTCCACATATTCCATTCACCAGATTCACAGCCAGCATAAGTCGCCAGGCAGGACCGATAGTCGTTGTTGTAATCACTAAGCATTCTCAATGCCGCCCATTACCACATAACAGCATGATAGACAGCCTCCTTAGATATTCCTCGAACATGTTTTTCCTTCTAAATCGTTAGGACTCAGCTGTCATTCATCAATATATGAACATTATCCTCCATAGCTGGCAAGAGCCTTGTCTGCCCCCTTGAGCTTCTTGTGTAATGAGCCTGCACAAATACATCATTGTTCTATGAGCTTATCAGCATGATTAACATAAACAGAGTGTTGCTTGTGTAATCTTAGTGGGATCTAAATATAGTGAGATTCTACAGTGGCCAGGTGGCACAGGGGCTTTTTTTTTTTTTTTTTTCTGAAGCCGTGCTAGAGGAGCGGTAAAAACGAGGCAGGTTAACCAAGCCCACAGCTTATGGGCTGAGCCATAACAAAGTTTGACAATGTTTGTCTGGCATTAACAGTGTCGTTTTTTTTTTTTTTTATGTGCTCAAAGTGGAGGGACTGGGGAGGTGGTGGGTTAGTGACAGGAGCAAAAATTGTATGCCCAAACAAACGAGGAACTGGATCAGCCCCATGGTTATTTAGAGAAAGGCCCATGTGGCTTGAGTTAGCAGCTCCAGGGCCAGATTTAGGAAAATCACGCTGGAAGAAAAGCATCTGGGGGCTTCCAAATCTCACAGGACACACACACACACACACACACACACAATGTATTTACTATCAAGTGATTTGGAACTTCTGTGTGATTGTGTTTTGTTCCCTGATCAGTGTGCTGGACAGCAGTAATAGTTTCCTTAATGAAAACCACCTTTAATCTTCCTTTTACAAAAATAATTGCAACGCACCATTACCTTTCCTTCTTTTTTTAAAGGGAGCCACTGAGGAGTTTGATTACTTTGAAGTAATCCATCTTTAACTTGCATAACGGTTCCACTTTCTGTGCTCTCACTGTCTACTGGATTGGGATGCAGTGTTTTTCTTCCTTTTCTCTGTAATAATAGTTTAAATACTGCTTGCACTGCAAAAGTTGTAACACAATGAGAAAAAACCATTTAAGGCAATATATGAATTAGAATAAAATGAATACGTGTTTATTATAAAAGTGATTATTTACATTTTAAACAGTGATATTTTTAATATGTGTCTCTGTTATGTTATTGCTAGAGTAGTGTATGGTTATTCAACTTCTAGATGTTTTAGCTGTTTTAAGAACAAAAAATGCAATTGTTTAGAAATGGTTACTCCATTGGCAAGGTCATGTTTGTTAAAGGACATAATGCAGATCATTGTGCAGGATTAGGGAAATAGTGCTTGAAGTAAGTGGGCTTCAAAATAAGTAAATAATTCTATTATTATTATTATTATTGTTATATATTTCTTTTAAAGGCAAATGTGGCTGGATAAGGTTTTGATTTCCATATTTTATAAATATTAATGTACCCACTTTAGCTAACTGTAGATGTCAATATCAGTATTGATGTCAGCACTGGTGCACAGTTCCCATGTCCTGTTACTTTCTTGCTGTGTGTATTTTTTGCCATGCTTCACAGTCAAACTCTGAATTCTCACCAATTTATAGAAATGGTCATAAAAACAACAAAGCCTGACAAGCATGCATTCTAAAGAGTACTAAAAATCACGCATCTTAAATGTATTCACTTATGTAAATTAGAAAGGCCTTGTTGGGTCCCTTAGCAAACCAGTTCTGCTTATTTATTCCTCTATAGTCCCAATATGGTTGGAGCTTTAGGTCATTCCTGGGTAAAGGAACTACCCCACCATTCTTTTATTTACAACTTCAAAGACGCAACAAGTAGTCTGACTGTTAAATGCAAGAAAACATTGGCATCATTTTTCTTCACTCAGTAAGGCTACTTTTTTGTTTTCGATAAATAATGTTTTTCTTTATTTTACACCACCATTATCAGTCTCACACTTTTGTCCACTTTCCCTGCTCTTTCTGCTCCTTCCCCCCGCTGCGTGCGGCGTGTGCTGATGTGAGCTGGTTAGGGATGTTTTTGTAGGAGCAGGTTTGAAAGGATTCCTCAGTGACCCGCCGCAGCTGGTGACTTAAACATGCTTCCTCTGCCTTTCCTTCTCTCTCTCTCTCGTTCTCTCTCACTCTCCTTCTTTTGCTCTTTCTCATCCCCTGTCTTCATCAGTATTCCCTCGCTGCTGTTTCCTGTGTTAGACAGACTGTTGGATTTCTCTCTCTCTCTCTCTCTCTCTCTCTCTCTCTCTCTCTCTCTCTCTCTCTCTCTTTCTCTCCCTCTCTCTCTCCATCTTTGCCAGACTCCTTGAACGCAAAGCTCATCCTTTGGCATGACATCTAACACAGACTGGCCTCCCTCCTTCCCTCTCCTCCATCTCCCTTCATCTCTCCTCTGCTGTCCTCACCCGCCTGCTACAGCCACACTTTCTGAAGCTGGATGCTTTGCTGTGCTGTATGGATCTACTGTTCTTTGGGCATGGGGTCATGAGCGTGCACTATTTTGAGGAGGATTAATCTTTGCTCCAATGTACTGGGCTAAAAAAGGGCAGGTTTACTCGAAACACTTTACAGCAGAACAGTAAGCTTGTACCTTCGTGCACGGTTAGAACTTATTCCCTAACAATGATTCCGGTTTTTATATATATATATTATATATATATATATATATATATACATAATATATATATATATACTTTTTTTTATATATACCTCCAAACTCAGCACAGTGGTTTTGTTCATAAATGGATGTCAATTTCCAAAAATCGGTGAGGTTCGGGTCAGCGTCAAACATTGATTACAGATTGGGTCTCGGTTTGTCACGCTGTGTTGGTTTTCAGACTAAAATTTCAGGCTTGAATAAAAATTTGACACATGATGTTTTGGAAATATATTTACATATTGTCTAGATATAAGACTTAAGTTGTTTGTCGCATGCTGTATTTGGAATCTGAAAGTACATCCAGCATGTACGTTATGTTTCGATTTGTGGTGCCATTCAATCTCCATTCCATAATTGCACATCTCTAGACTGTCAATAAAGATGTCTTGCTGGTATTTTCTAATCACTGGAAACAGGCCTCACTGCCACAACAAAGACTGGGCTTTCTAAACTTAGAGAGTGCCCACGACTGCCAACTGTGTATGTGTGGGAATGCATGTGTGTTTGCCTGCTCTTCCGCTGCGGTTGTCCTTCTGCTGCCCACAATACAGTGGATATGAGGAGTTTGTGTCCAGCAGCACAGAGAGTCCTGTGGGAGAATCAGCACCCTCCACAGTGGAGGCACTGACCCACAGCCTTGCTTTACTTACAGCTCTCTGTTTTTACACAGTTCACAGTTAAACACCCCTTTTTAACAGAGGTTCTAGTATTCAGAGAACACAAAGCAGGTACACATAAACACTCAGCAAGACCCGGGTCCTTTTATGACCAATGGACTTTGGAATAAGAGGAAGTTTGTCCTTTTAACTTTAGTATGCTATGTATAGAATCCTTTCCAAGTTATTGTTTAAGTAAACAAATCTTTAGTTCTTTAGTTACTGATAAAGGACAGAATAGTTTCACTGTAGGCAGCACGGTAGCTTCAGAGCAAGAAGCTCCTTGGTTTGACTCTCTGCCCTGTGATGGACTGGTGACCTGTCCAGTGTATTTCTGTGCCTTTCGCCTTATGTGCGCTGGAATAAGCTCTAGTGACCCTGCCTAGGGTTAAGATAACATAAAAATAAATAACATTCACATTTATTGCATACATTTTTCCAAAAGGCTTTTAAAAAGCTAAAACAAAACATTCTATGCAGTGGACGCCAACCTGCAAATTGCTGTACCTTTTATACCAGGTAGGGATGAAAATTTGAACACTTACAGCAGAGGTTTTGTCACTCATTAAGGTCATTTTCTAAGTGACAGTAAGGACATGCTATAGAGGGGACAAACCTCTGCACAAGCATTGTTGACTTGACAAACTTAAACATAAATTATGACCTGGTCCAATATTTTAAGTATTATAATATGATTTTTCATTAAATAGAACTATACAAATAAAAAAAAACTGTAATAAAAAATTAACACCAAAAAAGCACATTATGTGAAGGAAGTACGTAAACTCAGCTGCTCTTACATCTCTCACACACACACACACACACACACACACACACACACACACACACACACACAGTAATTACTTGTGATTGCTTTTTTCCCCTGGTGGTGTATTTCAGGATGCGGGGGAAACAGTGCGTTCCTTTGTGGGCGGGTTGGATCTGATTGTTAATTTGCTGAAATCACCGAATAAGGAGGTGTTGGCCAGTGTGTGCGCAGCCATTGCCAAAATCGCCAAAGATGAGGAGAACCTGGCCGTCATCACTGACCACAGAGTGGTGCCCATGCTTGCCAGCCTCACCAACACAGTAAGCTTCCACGAGCCCTGGGCGACAATACCATTACACATTACATTACACGGACTCAGAATTTCGCAACTGTCCAGGTACTTTTTATACACCTTCCACGCAATGAAGGGATCCTTTACCCTTTCAAGTATAATCAATATTTAAGCTGTTCACCCATGGCGTCCACATTTATGGAAGTCTGTGATATTCCTTTAAAAAGAGAACAATTAATATATAGAAGAAAAGTCTAGCAAGCAGGTATGTTTAATGTACGTTGCCAACATGAGTAGAATGATTTCTGATAGCTATGCTGTTGCTGCTCTCTCTCACACTGCAGGCGGATGATAAGCTGCGCAGGTATCTGGCCGAGGCCATCGCACGCTGCTGTATGTGGAGCAGTAACCGGGTGGCATTCGGAGAGGCAGGGGCTGTAGCTCCTCTTGTCCGCTACCTGCGCTCTAAAGACCCTTTGGTGCACCAGGCAACAGCCCAGGCCCTCTTTCAGCTCTCCAAAGATCCCAACAACTGCATCACCATGCATGAGAGTGGTGTGGTCAAGGTAAAGAGCCTCAGCCTCTGACTTTTTAAATAGCTGCGTTTCGTTGGACATGTTGGGAACATGGAAAGAAACGTCTGATGATTTGAAGCAACGTCTGGTTGTGAATTTAGATTTTTGTCCAAACGGTTGTGATGATGAACAGTCTGTGATGCCACTTTACAGCATGACTACCTATATAGGGGTGTATGGTTAGTTTAACTGTAGTTTAATGGTCAGTCCCTATGCCACAAATCGCTGTAATTGGGGGGATTAAAAAAAGGGTTTATTTGAGTTTAATTGAGGGAGTATTTATTAAATAAGAGACTTCAGCAGGTAAAACACATGTATTAAAATGCTCCCATTGCTTATAAGTAGCAGGTTTACGTTTATCTGTTCTCACAAAGCTATTAAAGTTTAAAAAATCAGGGAGACCAGAAGGCCTGTAAAAAACAAGATCCTGGAAATGAACTCTGCCTTTATGCAAAGGTCTTCAGGGACATTCAGAGACAGAGATTTCAAAAGTGTAACAGTTTTGATTGTTTATATGGTGCATAGAGCTTTTATTCTCCCACACTGATTGCGTTAGTGCCTATCTAAAGTATTTGAAGTGCTTTCTGTTTTTATTCTTATTTTCATTCTCAGGGCTTTTATCATTGTCTGCTATGTAGCTGCTATGTGACAAAATCTGCACATAGGCAAACTTGCTCATGCACACACACACACACACACACACACACACACACACACACACACATACACACCATGGTCCCTCTCTGGAGAGCTGTCCCCTCTTTTTTGTGATGTGTGAAAACATCACTAATAAACTTTGAAAGGCTGCAAACTATTTTCTGAGCCCTTGTGGAGCTGTGGGGGCAGAAAGAACAAGGCCCGTTTTCTTTCTGGGCCGGCGGAAGCACAAGTGCGTTTTCTAACAGTCATGGGAATTGGGCTGAGCAAACAGCAGAGTGTGTGTGCTGAGCACCGCTTCCCCATCGATCCCAGTGTCCCGACATGCCAGGGCAACAGCGCACCCAAAGGCCGTCGCTCAGGGAACAGTTGCTAAGCGTGTGGCTGGACCGGGACAGGACAAAGTGAGAGTGTGGCATGTCCTTGGCTTTGTGCAGACAGAGCACAAACTGTAGGCCATGGGGCTGCAGCATGCATAGCTTTTGAGTGGCAGCTTTTTCAAGTGTGTTTTATTTCCTAAGTCTATTTAAATATTTTTGCAGGATTTATGCAGCTTTATGAAGTAAAGAAATAAATATAAAATTAAATGGGTAGTTTTTCCCACAGTGTTCTGTTAGAATAATTATCAAATGGCAAATGTGCACAAGGGCAAGTGTTATCCAGCCGAGTTTTGCAGTCCACTAAAGTTAAATGCTTAGGCGTATTAAACAGCAAAGATCCCTTTTAGGTTCTGTACTTGATGCAGACCTTTTATTTTGTTTGCTGACACTTCTTCGGCCTCTTGTATGGCCTTTGTTTGGCTTTGCTTTCAGTTTACAAACTAATGAATGAGGAACCGATGTTCTGATGTGAGCAAACTAAAAACCAAACATATTACCAAATGTTTGTACATCTATTCAATATTATAAGTGCATCATTTACATTAGTGGCACAGGGTGCCTCTCTATGATTGCCTAGTTTGTGAATGACGATGGTGAGTTTATTCTTAGAGGGGCCCTAAAGCCATGAAATATCTGGCATGCAGGCTGTAATTCTGGCATGTGCACTGTAATTCAGTTTGGGAGAAAAAATAGTTGTTTTGCTGATATGTAAATTCTTACCACATTTGACATTTCCACCAGGACAGATTTTCACATGAGAAAAGCATTTGTGCGGACAGAGCGTTAAACCCCTCTCCCTCCACACCAGCCCTCACACCCCCAATAGAAACGGTGATATAAATTATGAAAGTGGTTGCACCATTGCAGCCAAGTCCTTTTTCCCATGTTCCCTTAATGGCGAGCTCCAGGCTGATGTGCTGCTGCAGTGAGTGCGGTTCAGCACTGCCCATAATTGGAAGCTGGGCTGAACATTGGGTGTTCCAAAAGAGTAATGTCCAATTTGCAAAAGTCGTTAAGCTCAGTGTTTTTCTTTTCTTTGTTTTTCTTTTTTTTTATAAATGTATTTATTCATTTCTTTTTACCCAAATAAACCTCAACAAAAAACAGTACACACTCTGCTGACAGGGGGTGAAGGGTGTGTGTGTGTGTGTGTGTGTGTGTGTGTGTGTGTGTGTGTGTGTGTGTGTGCGCGCACATATGCACATGCATGTAGGTGCTTTGATATTTAATAGCTTTTTCGGTGCACAAGTGGATGTGAGCAACATATTGTTTACTGCTGCAAGTATCTGTCTGCTGTGTTTTAGTAGTAAGTCTCATCAACGGGCCAACATGTGTTCTGTGCCTATTTAAGAAAAGTAGGGGCTCATAAACACATGGCACCATTAGGCCTATTGCTTTTCATTTGCCTTCCAGAGCAGACATGAACATTCAGTTCTGTCTGTCTTTTACCTCTGCTGTACCTGGCTCACCCCAAGGACACATAACTGGGACGGTGGAGAGTGAGTATGCTTGGCTTTACATTTTACAAATGATATATGTTTTGGTGTGGCAGAAAACGTGTTAAAACAATATTTCCTAATGTTGTAACTGGGTTTGGAGAGGGTTTATTGGAGAACGATGTCTGTGCTGTAGTCTAATTTATGGAGGGGTGTAAAATTCAAGACTGCCTCCTGCTATTATTGCAGCCGTATTTCAGAGCTAGGAGCTTTTTCTGAGAACATGTAGAAGCATAGAGCAGTAATGATTTCCTTGTTTCTCTCTCTCTCTTTCTCCCTCTCTCGCTCTCTGTCTGTCTCTCACTCTCTTTCTTTGTCTTCCTGCATGCTGTGTTCTCTCTGAGAGTTGTGTTCAGACAGTAACGTTCTTGCTGGCTGTTCTTAATGGTGTAGAACCCAGTCCCCTATGCTCAAGCAGAGGAAATTAAGCATTGAGAAGAAAGTATTTTACCCTGGAAAACCCATTAAAGACCCAGTCAGTTCTCTCCTTCTGTCCCTTTGACTTTACAAGCAACAAATACCGCTTTAAACCGTGTTTATACACTGTTTATTCTGACCTAATAAGGAACTTATAATTTTTAATTAGAATATTTCATTAAAAAATGGAATAACTTTGAGGGAATGTTGCAGGCCAGCATTAAGGTTTTTATGAGCGGGTGTATATTCAGCAGCAGACAGTTGTGACTTTATATGATTGGGTTTCATCTTGGAACTTTTGTATCCTGGTGGGAATTAAGTGGCTGTTCAGAGCTCGGTTCATTTGTTGTGAGGTCTGGTTTTGGGTACATTTTTCAGAAACTGCAACTGACAAGCCACTTTATTAGTTACACTTACTTGGCATCTGCACATCATTGTCTGTTTTGTCAGCTTGAAGGACTGTACATCTCTAGTTTGTAATTTATGATAGTGAAGTGTGTGTGTCTGTGTCTGTGTCTGTGTCTGTGTGTGTGTGTGTGTGTGTGTGTGTGTGTGTGTCTGCTTAGAGAGTTTAAAACACAGCACTAAGGGCAGCGGTGGCCTAGTGGTTAGGGACTAGGCCCCTGGATCTGAAGATCATGGGGTTGAATCCCTCACCAGTAGGTTGCCCTGAGGTACCATTGAGCAAAGTACCGTCCCTGTCACTGCTCCCCGGGTGTTTTCAATAGCTGCACGTGTGTGTTTGTGTGCGTGAGGTCTAATTTTGTTGTGGCTCGCTGTGTTGTGTTGCTCAATGACAAGAATGGTCACCTTCACTTCAACTGGACATTTAAACTCTGTGTTCACTCACTGTCCAATCTATCGAGCACATATTTTGGTTGGACTATTCTCATGGATTTCTTCCAGTTTATTGTGCCCTCATAATTTAAGAGCAAAGACCTTTATTGGATGGGGCATGCATGATCTGAGCAAGCATCTCTCAGGGTAGCTGGTTTTATGCTTTGTCCTGACCTTGTTTTGGAATTGCCATTTAGGCTTTTCTGGTTTTCTGCACTTTGTAGACGCATTGGAACTAAAAGCTTCAGACCAGAGAAGACACTACTCTCGTTATGGCTGTGGACCAGTTTTGCTTTTTTCTCTTGGTATGCTTTAGGCAATCATTAGTCTTCTTTTTCTGTTTTGTTTGGTTTTATTTTGTTGTGTTATTTTATTTCATTTTATTCACTTCATGATTGCCACTTATTTCCACAACATTACATCGGTATTGCATCCCATTCCTGGACTGCCGTTTCTGGGAACCATTTTACCATTTTTAAATACTGGTTTTGAGATAATTCCTTAAGGCTAAATCGCCCATTTGACAAAAGATTTTAATTATCTACATTCACTATCTCTCTAATATTAGTTTCATTCAGATGTGCCTTTATTTGTCCGCCCCAGAAGAAAAAACTCAGCCTTCTTTTCTTGTCTTGCTTCGTTTCACGCTGCTACTGCTGCTCTGTAGACTGTTTGCCAGCTTTCTATATTAAACAGCTCCTTTCATAAGCTGAAACTTTGTGAAGTAAATTGAGGTAAATTGCAAAATGTGGATGGTAATTATCAGGCATTTTCATGTGAGGGGATTCCAGCTGGTGTGGGTTGCCAGTTCCTGGTATTTGGTATGTATTTTTTTTGGGGTGGGCTGAAACCCTAAATGAGAAAAAGGTTGCGCAGGCCTGTTGCTGTTGCCATGCACGCTTTCACTGATGCTATGCTGTCCTCAGCCTGTTTGTTTTCACTGCCATGTTCATGCTGAGCACTCAGGAACAGAGAGAGACGGGGACACAGAGAGAGAAGGAGAAGACTGAGGGTTTGTGAGACACTCTTTGATATTGGAATGAATACACTCTATACATTTAAAAACACGATGCATATAGCCTTTAGGACAACCCTGCCTCAATAGATTCTTTAAGCAGTGCCAAAGAAGAACCACTTTAAAAGCACAGTTCTTTTACCCTGTTCTTGGGAAACCAAAAACGGCTCTGAGATCTTTGCTCGAAGAATGTAGAGCCATTACAAGATGCGTCTCACTGCCTGAGCAGCACTTTCTAGTTCTGAAAATGTATTTTTATGTATGCCATTCTTCTTCTGCTAATTCCCCTGCCTTGCCTGCATTTTTTTGTTCTTGCTGTAACACTCAGTTCACCTCTGAATTTCATTGTTAATTACATCATTAACTACTACAAGTCTGTTGTGAGCAAGAGAAGTGTGCAGAACATAGTAGTCCACAGCAGGCTTTGAGAACCACTGCTATATTGAGCCCTTTTGACCAAGAGAAAGAGCCAGAAAAAGGAGACTCAAAGACTCTGTAGTCGTTTCAGGCTACAGAGCTGCTGTACGGTTTCTCTTAGTCATGCTGAGTGTGGAGCAGGTTGAGGCTGCTGTGGATATGGAGAACAGATGACGTCCTAACTCACACTCAAACTGTTCAGCATTCTTGTTCTTGTTCTTCCACTTCTTTCTCTCTCTCTCTCTTTCTCTCTCTCTCTCTTTCTATCTGTCTGTCTGTCTCTGTCTGTCACTCTCTCCTGTCTGTCTTTCTCTCTGTCTGTCTTTCTCTCTGTCTGTCTTTCTCTCTCTCTCTCTCTTTCTCTCTCTCTCTCTTTCTATCTGTCTATCTGTCTGTCTGTCTGTCTGTCACTCTCTCCTGTCTGTATTTCTCTCTGTCTTTCTCTCTCTCTCTCTCTCTCTCTCTCTATCTGTCTGTCTGTTTGTCTGTCTCTCTCTCTGTTTGTCTCTGTCGCTCTCTTTCTCTCTCTCTGTCTCCTCTATCTCTATCTGTCTGTCTGTTTCTCTCTCATTGTCTCTCTCTCTGGTTTTCTCTCTGTCTCTCTTTCTCTCTCTCTCTGTCTTTGTCTGTCTCTCTCTCTCTCTCACCCTCACCCCACTGATCTAGCTACTGTAGCATGTGTCTGGAGGTGTGAATGTGTTGTGTGTTAAAACAACATGACTCGCCTCACTGCTCAGTCTGAGATGAGGAATGCAGAGCCTCTCAGGTGTGTGTGTGTGCAATGATCAGACAGAAAGTGTGAACAGTTTCACAGTAGAGCTTACTGGCCTACGCTTAAGAAAGTAAAATAAATTTCAAACGTATCCTTGTTCTCTATGGGAACAGACAACAACACTCAGTGAAAAAGAGAAAACAGAATAGAGGAAAGATGGGAAACAAGAGACAGAGTTCGGAGGAAAGAGTAGAGACCTTTAAATGGTCCAGTCTGACTGTCGGGTGGAGGGGGAAGTTGTTTATCCTGAATGACCTCCTCACTGCTTTGGCTAAACGCTGCTGCCTGTTTACCCACACTCAGAAAGCCCAAACACGCACACACACATGCTCATACACACGCACATCAGTGCCTAGCACTGCCATGGAGACGGAAAGAGAGAAAGAAATAAGCACACATTAAGGAAGAGTGGGGCAAAGTGAAACAGGGAAATTGTAACGTGGACATTTTGCATGACCTGTTCGGAGTAGAACAAGTCATCGATCATAGTTCTTCTTAATTCTATGCAATGCAAGAACAAGACGATCAGACAGATTTGTATTAAAGAATACAAGAAGACAGTCAAGTGTTTTGACCACTAAGTTGTGTATATAATCACAATATAATCACAATATTGACACCTATATTATCTGGTTTGCTTTCTTTGTGTGCATCTCTTTTGGGGCATATAAGCAACACAGTGGGTGCTCGCACAGCTAAAATACAGCCTCCACTCTGCTGAGTTAGTGGTAAGGCAGCTAAACCTGCCTATATAAACAAAAAGGGAAGTTTATTTTCTCCCACTTAAATTCAAAACAGTTGTTGTTTTGGACACTTTTACATGTCCATATAATGCATACTATCGATACAATGTCTTTTGAATTGTGTACATTTGTTACAGTTTGCTGATTTGCTCAGTTCCGAGCTTGCAGAAGGACTGAGCGAAAAGCATTGCATGAGTCCTAGAATCTCCCAATAATGGCATTCTGACTGGATGTATTTCAGTGTTGCCCTGCCTTTTTTCACCTGAAATGCTTAAAAGTAAAATTTAATTTGCTTTCAATGATTAAGCAAAATCAAAAGGTGCCCCACTCCACAGATGTATTTTACATTGATATATGTATTTATAGCACTCTTATTGCAGTGATAAAGTGGTACAATTAACATTCACTGCAATAATTTATGAATTATAAAACTGAGCAGTCTGTCAAAGATCGATTTCTTCTGGACAGAAATAAAGAATTATTCATATTTTTGTATGTGGTTCCTTCGTAATTGCACACATTCATAAAAGTATGATGCTGATCTGGGCAGCAGTGAGCATGGAAGAGGGAAGACACAGGTTAAGAGAGCAATGAGCGAAGTCATAAAAAGTGGATGGAGAAGGCAAGCAGTAGTGAGAGAAAAGTGAAGGGGAGGAGGAGAAGAGAGAGGGAGAGAGTGAGTGTTGAGAGCAGGTCTGTAGAGAGCAGAGGGGGCTGCAGTAATGGCTCTCAGGTGGAGCAGGGGCTTTAGAGGGATTTAAGCCCCTCTCCCCAGGAAACAGCAGCTCACCATCACTGCACTTAACACCACAACGCCTCCATGCGTGACAGCATGTGTGTATGTGTGTGTGAGGGTGCATACATGCACGTGTGTGTTCGCAGAAAGCCTGGGAAAATGGGTTTCACTTTGCTTCCTGGAGGTCAGGACTCTCCAGTTGTCTTAGCAAACATGAAGCGGGAGGAGGCGGAGAGAAAGGAGGAAACAAACTCAAAGCAAGATGTCAGCACCTCGGTATCATTTTTCAGATGGAAGAGGAGTTATCATGTTTCTGTGGTTTGGGAATATCTAACAAGTAGTGTATTCTGGTGTGGCTGGGAGCCTGGTATGGGGCAAAAAGAGAGCAGGGCCTATCTGGGGCTCTTCTCCAGACCCAGTGAGGGAGCCCCTACTTGGCTCTTTCTGAATAACGTGCTATGAGCGCTGGCAAGCAGACGCTGGCTCTCTTTCAGGCATCGTCCAGCCGTTCACAAAAGCAGCCTGTCTGAGCTGCCTGCCACCTTTCTGTAGCCCCGTGTGTTCACATCCCATCGCCTCTGCGAGGTGTCATAGATGTTATTCCCTCCCTCAAACACAATCTGGATACGACCCCAGGTATAAATGATAAGTAATACACTTTCTTTTTTGTTTTTTTTGCTCAGGAGGAACTTATTCAAAGAAGCTGGCCTTTCTAAACAAAGTATCTAAAAAACACTTCCCTAAGTAACGATCAAAACGGAGAGTGTGTTATTTTCTCCACTTTTTGCGGATGTCAGTTAAATCCAGGAATCTGGTTCAAGCTCACAGATAGAAGATTCGCCTTTCCCCTTTATTTTCTTTTCTCTATTTATCTTTGAGCAGGGAATTCTGGGAATGTCTCGCCTCTCTGTGCCTTGGCACCATGTCGACCACATAAATGTGTGGAGCAGCCCAGCGAGTGTGTGTCTAACACGAAAGGAGTCAGAGTTCAACCTCAAGCCTTGCCTTTACCCACACGATGTGAAGACAATGATAACACAGTACAGAGCACAGGAGCTCTCAATTAAATCCAGAAACACTGAGACCCGGGCCAGATTCCGAATCCCTCCAGTATTGACACACTGAGCTAATGCTGAAAATACTGAAGTGAAAACCGGAACCTCCTCATATGACTAGTTCAGTTTTATTCCTGCAAAATTGTTTTGCATTAAACGTGGTCTGCTAGAATACGGCCTTTAACTCCAAGCTGCTCAAGGGAGACTGTCACCATCATAAGAACATGGAAGTCGCTCTGGGTTAGTCGCTCTGCTAAATGCTGTGCGTATAAACATTTATCTAGTGCAGTGTAGTTTCATTTCTATATGGTCGCATTACACAGAGTTTTGACAATAAAAAACATGTTTTTGAAAGCGTACACATTACTCTTTGCTCCTTTTACAGCTCAGAACTCTGACTCTGATTAATAAATGTATGGCAGTTTCTTCCCTGTCACGAAAGAAAAGCACGTATTTCTTGACCAACCCAGTCACTCTTCATCCTTAAGCATTCGATGCAGATGAGGTTCTGTGTTTGGTGCTCCGATTATAAATCTGTGGGTTGATACCGATGTATTGTTTTGAGATTGAGACCCCAAGATCCAGACTGTGGCCACATAAACTCCCAGAGTGATAAATCAGAGAAAGATACCATAGAGCTTTGTGAGTTCACAGATCGAGTCTGAGGCTTGCCCAAACAGCCACCATTGTGATCACACAGAGCACCACATATTGAATGGGTTTGGAGAACTTGTTGTGCCAGAGTTCTTCACTTTGCTATTGCCTGCAATTTGAGTTTATTTAGATTTGAAAGCCCAGCTCTCTTTACCACCCATGCAAATAAGAAAGACGAGTATATTATACCGTGCCATACTGTGCCGCCACAGTGTGGCATTGGCACCAGCTCTTCCTCTTACGCTCACATCATCTGACAGTATAATAAGTAACTCTTTCTGCACAATAAAAAAGGAAAAGGTTTTAATGTGTCATTTTATGTAGCCAGAGTGTTCCGGAAAGCGGTCTCTCTTGGAGTTAGCAAGCCGGGTGTGGATAGGAGGGATCAAACAGCTTATATGAGGGCAAAATGGATGGATCTGATTTGCCCTTTGCTTCTCAGGAGGGCGGATAAGACATTTTTAAATCTCCAATGTTAATGCAGCTCCCATATAAATGCAGATTATATGTGCACTCGCCCGCCGTGCACTCATAGGCCCATTATATAAGGTGTACAGTTACAGAATGCTTTGACTGATTCTCTGAACCAATCTTTTTTGGTCAGTTTCTGACCACAGGTTCATGGTCATCCATTATTAATGTCAGACATTGGTGGTGGCATGATAGTGTGTGTAATGCTAATACGAGTGTTGGGGGTTTCCATAGAGCTGAAGGTTTTTCCAACACTCAAAAATATACCATGTCAATATGTAGATGACCTCATAAATACAACACGTCAGTGCCCTCAGTATTTATTAGCAAATTCGAAATAATTTCGCAAAAAAATAAATTCATCTATCACTGTAATTTCCATCTTGCCCATATCAGGAACTGTACCCACACTGTAGGGGAGAAATGAATGAATGGTTAGCAACACATTTTTGAGACTCGTGAGTCTTTTCGGAAGTTCTCACACTGTGCAATGAAATATATCATGGCAGCGAAAAACCAACCAACCTACACACTCAGAAAAATCATACATTGTCTATTCTTTCTGCATTTTATTGTTGTAACTTGCTGGGTTGTGCTTTAGTCTTTTAAAAAGCACTGGCTTTTTCGCCAGCTGTTCCACATTGTTGATGATATTGTGAAATCTTGCTTTCATGACACTCGTCGATGGTTCTGCTTACCACTTGTGCTGCATCTGTCATGGTTAAAAAATGTCTGAGGTTTAAGTCTGTTTTAATGAGTGTTAAAGTATACTTATTTATGCCTGCAAAAATAGAAATTTTACTCCAGCCACCTCTCCAAAGTTCGCAACCCGTCGAATAGTCTGCAAAAATGGTCACTGTTGTCCCTTTTGGCCAAAAACAAAAATGATTAAACCCCATGCAGTGTTGCTGTATGACTTTTTAAAATAGGCCTCTAACACTGCTGTGCATTGAGCTGATATTACAAGACTGGCAAACTCACCAAAACACTCAGCACAAACCAGCAAGCTTTGCCAAATGTGGTTAAGTTGCCTTGGCAGCAGTAGCCAAGCCGATGTTATTGTAACAGTGTTGAATTTGATAGAAAGTAAATAGATTTACTCTCATACTATGTCATTACAGTGCACTGGAGTGTTAGCTTATTTTTAGCGTTTGAGTTAAATTCATATTTCAGCTTCTTAATATCCTCATAATTCAGTGGATCCAGTGATATTTGTAGGACGATGTATGAACAGTAAAACGTATCGGATTTAAAACCACATGGTGATAAAATATTTATTTTTTTCATTAAGAAATGCAGTTTGGACACAGAGTTACTACAGAGAGACGACGCAACGTCAGGGCCCCCTTTAAACCATTTTTATGGATCGGAGAGGTTTTTTTTAAAGGATCGTATTTAATACAGAAGGTGCTTCAGACCCTTCTGCCCTCTAATACTCGTGAATGTTCTGCGTTTCACATGTTCGAGATGGAAATCTCTAAACTGAGGCAGCTCTGCAGCTGCTCTCCTTTTGTAATGGAGTGTGTAAATGTAGGTGGTGGTGCCCCTCACATTACTGTGATGGTTTTCCCCGCAATATATTATTAGTAACTGTAGTTGGAAGCGTACTTGTACTGACTCTACATGCTTGACTCAGTATGTATATTCTACTGTTGTATTTAAAGGTGTTTGCTTCTGAAAATGTGCTCACTTTAAGGTATAAAGTTTGACTTTAAGAACATTCACATCATTCATTTTTTAATATTTAACACGTACCTTCAGAGTAGCTTTTTCTAATATTTTTATAAAGCATACATACATGTTTATTCTTTTAGCATTCACAAGCAACAATATGGTCACCATTTTTCCTCCTCTTTTTTTCAAACATCCACACATAGGAGAGCCAGAGCTCTCTTGTCACATCTTCCCATGTGCCATCCAGTAGGCCGTAGGCAAGCTTTGGCTGGCTACAGACCCATAAACTGCTGGAAAAAGCTGCTTTTAGCAAAACAGTTGTTTTTACAGCTTAATGGAAGTGTCTCCTGCAGGCTTTGCTTAATGGAAAACTCTCTGAATCCGAAGTGAATCTGCAGCTTTGATTACAATTGGCATTGATGTGACAAATGAGTGGTGAATCAGCTGTTTTGACACATTTCTCTTTGTGTTTGGTGTGTGTGTGGGTGTGTGACACAGCTCCTCCTTGGCATGATGGGCTCTGCGGACGAGGTGCTGCAGGAGGCAGCGGCTGGCTGTGTGGCCAACATTCGGCGGCTTGCCCTGGCCAATGAGAAGTCTAGGTATGGCTGATAACTAAAACAGCAGTGCCCCAACCCAATCTGGCACTGTGATTTCATTTGATTCAAGTGTGTGGAATATGAATTTTCTGAAAACAGAAGTCAATAAAGATGTCATCACTTTATTGTCCTTCCCCAAACGTCAGTGTTTAATCTGTTTCACAGATTTATTTAACAACAATAAACACTTTATTCCACTGTTGAGTGTTCCTGGTCTTATTCCAGCTAAAGCGCTACACACACACACACACACACACACACACACACACACACACACACACACACACACACAAACAAAGAATATGTCTGGTGTTGCTGTAATTTCAAAACTTTTGTACAGCTCAGTGATTAAGGGTGTATTAAACGTTCGTTCCCCTGCCCCTCTCTCTCTCTCTCTCTCTCTCTGTGTCTCATCTATGCTTTACCTCCTATTATTTTCTCATCCCGTCTCCCCATCTTGCACACTCGCTTTCTTTCTTTTTCACTTTTTCCTCTCTCACTCTTCATATTGCACCCTTTTTCTTCTCTTACTCATTCCCTCTTTCATGCTCTCTGTGTTCCTTTATCTCTCTTTCTCTCTCATGCATTGCCACAGAGAGAGACGAAAGACGCTCACGCAGCACACAGCATACACTGTTGTATTTGTTGAGTGTGTGTGCGGTTGTATTCTGGGAGTTCATGCAGACAGAGATATTCTTGTTAATTTTAAATGCTGCTCTTAAATTCATTCACCAATGACGTGAATGGGCACGCTTTAGCCTGCAGAAACCCAGCAGCAGAATAAGTAGCTTTCCAAACAACAGTTACCATGATGTTAAGTGTAATAGACGTGTGTAGGGCTCTATGATATGGAGCATGTTGGATTATTATTATTATTGTTCAGATAGTTATTGTTGAAATATAGAGATGGAAGTCCTAAGTATCCTCATTAGAGTGGCCTGTAAAGACTGAGCGAGCACATAAGGACGTTAAGCACCTCCACACTGTGCTCCACGTTCAATAAAACATAACCTATCAGACTAATCATTTTTTAAATTGCGCTCATGAAGCCAGTGTCCAGTAGCTTTTCCAGTACCAGACTTAATGATTGTACAATAACAAAAGTAAACAACATTTTGCTACTGGAAAAAAGCATGGAAACATTTAAAATTTATGTTTTTCAAAGAGTATTTTCTCTGTTTGTGCATGCACACATACACACACACACACACACACACATACACACACACACCCACTGTGTGTACAAGCCAAAGAAATGATTTTGCCTTTTCAGTAAAAAAATGAATAATGGCTTTTGTAAAAGGCACGTTACACAAGGTCGGTCTTGTTTCTCTGTGGTTTTCCAGCAATGAGAGTGTATTTTGTCCTGATAATGCACAAAAACATGTACACACAGTCCGCTGTATTTCTCCAGCTGCTCAGTGATGCTATTTTGAAACTGAGCAGGACACTCCTGGCTATCTTCAGCCTGTCATAATGCTAACAAGGGAAACTATAGATGAGTGAGGTCTGAGAGTGCTTCCCACAGATGATCGTGTAATCTGTAGCCTCTGAGTGGAGACGAGTTTACCTCTGAGTGGGTCTCCCTTATTGACTATGACAGGAAGTGAATTCTCTGTGCATAGAAGTGGGCTGATTCAGGGTTCCATGGGTTCCAGACCTGAACTGTCTGGACAATCAAATTTAAAGCCCAAATGTGAATCTGCCCCCTTGCTCTTACAGACCTAACACAGTTTTACTAAGCATTTAGTGACTGAGTTGCCTGATGGGATAAACTAGTATTTTATTAATCCTGTTGAGCCTTAGGGGCAGCACAGTGAAAGTGAAAGTGACTATTCTTGTCATTGTGAACCACAGCACAGCACACAGTGAAACACAACAAAATGACACCTCTGTAATTTTACCCATATACTCGGACACGTGCAGCAGGGGGCAGCTATAGAAAGCAGGGAGCAGTAACAGGGACAGTACCAAGCTCAAGGGTAACTCAGAGCAACCTACTGGTCTGGGATTCAAACCCACAACCTTCTGATCCTGGAGCCAACTCCCTAACCACTAGGCCACCACTTCCCCAGTGACACAGTGTTCAGTTCCCAGGTGGGGCGGTGCAGGACCTTCCTATGTGGAGTTTCTTGTCCCCATATCTGTGTGGGTTTCCTCTGGGTGCTCCAGCTTCCTCCCACCATCCAAAGTGTGCCTGAGTGTGTCTCTGTGCCCTACAATGGACTGGCAACCAGTCCAGGGTGTTTCTCTGCCTTTAGGCTCCAGCACCACCCGCAACCCTAATCAGGACTAGCAGCTTAGAAATTGAGTGAGTGAGGGAAAGTGTTGAGGATGTTTTTCAATCCATAGGTTGGCCAACTTTTAAAGACAAGGGGAAGATCCACTGTCATCTTACATTTTTCAGGCTATGAGAAAGAATAACGATGAACGAAAGTGCTAATAAAACCTCCGTCAGTTGATTCATAAGAAAAATTCACCTGAAAACATCTCACAATCTGATATTTTGTCCGGCCCCTTTGATTCTGGGTCAGGAAGCAGACCTGTAATACAGTCTAGAGCATGTCTTCCTAAAATGTTAATAGTTACAAGGATGAACATACGAATGGTTTGTTTGAGAATATCTAGAATATCTAACTGAATTAAAGTGAGATTTCCTGGAGCCATGAGTGCCTCATACTTCTCTTCCCGTTGTTGAGTCTGTTATTTGTAGCCAAGTGCAGAACCTGAACGTCTCCAAATGCAAATCAGTACAAATCGCTGCAGATTCAGCCCATCGTTTCCAGTGGATATGACTCCGACCATCATATAAATCAGTCCCTTTCAAAACAGGCAGTACAGATGTTCTCTCTCTTTCTCCATCTCTTGCTTTCTCTCTCTCCCTCACTCTCCCTCTCTGTCTCTGAGCTTAGCGACTGGAAGGACATGCCTAACTACCATCATTAAACAAATGTAGCATGTTTGACTGAAGGACAGGAATTTATGAGATGCTGAGTGGAGTCTGTAGGCATGTTTAAGTCATTGGGACTGAGAGCGTTAGCATTAGAGCCTGTCTGCTAGTTGTCTGCCAACTCCAAGATGCTCACTGTTCTGCACGGCACCTAAAAGTGCGCACATATTTCTCCACTGACAGGGGAAGCACTCACCATGCTTATTCAAACCCTCGCCACTGTAAAACCGGCTGGTCATTGAGAAATGCTGCTCGAGCTGCCTCAAGGTCTGACCCATAAATTGGGGCCTGTCCAGAAACTGACTAAGCATCACACACACACACACACACACACACACCAGTATGATATTTACATTGTAGATGTAAAAATCCATGGTAAGAGGGGGATATACTCCCTTCAATAGACCAGACACTAATGCATGTTTTCTAACTTGATTCTGTTAGATTGGTCCGGACGTAGCACACGCAGATGTTAGGTTGTACACAGAAGGATGGGGTGGAGTATGAGGTGCAGAGTGATGTTTGTGTATGTGTGCGTGAGCGTGTGTGTTCCTGAAATGAAACGTGTCTGTTTGAAGTGGAGAGATCCCACAGCTCCCCAGGCACAGGGCTGAAATATTTCATAAAGAAACTAATGACTAGTAAAAGTCTCATCCAAATATCAGAAGTGGCTTTGCCTCCCCAGAGGCCAAGAGGCGTTTTAATATAATGCCAAAAAGAGAGCGCAGCATCACAGCCATTAAAAACACACACACACACACACACACACGAAGGCTAATCAAAAGGATCTCTCCTCCCTTCCTCTGCATTTTTACTCTCTGTCTCTCTATTTCAGTCTTTCTTACTCTCACTCTATCTGAATTTCTTTTGTTCTCTCTCTCTCTCCTCTCCCTCCTCTCTCATTCTCTCTCTCTTTCCTTCAGGGGCATTATTACCTATACTTGGAAACACATTGTTGTCTTTGCACATGATGTTGGTGCAATGTGTTCAGCTAGTTCTCATTTTCTTCGTTTTCTTAATATTTTTCAAAATCTCTCTCTCTCTCTCTCTCTCGCTCTCTCTCGCTGTTAAAAGATTTTATTGCCACTAATGAATTGTGACATTCCCATCCATAAAGTGTAAATAACTAGCTGGCCTAACAATAAATAAACAGAGAAATGAGTGGGCAAATACCGCAGTGTCTGGGTCTGCTTACAGACCTGTCCCTATAAAGGCCTCAACAGGATTAATAAAGCCTGCATTGCTACTGACAGACTAAGCTCACGGTTATGTACTTTTAAGAGTTTACTCCTTGAGGAAAAGTCACCTGCAATCCCCAGCAACACACATGCACCCAAGTGCATGCTAATGCATGGAGAGTGCATTAAAGTTTACCCAGATTTATAACCAAATAACGTGATGCTATTTCTTGTACAGTATCCTCAATAAAGCTGCCAGTACTCATGTGTTAAGTGATCTCAAACTGGTTAATGCACTGATATCACTTAGCAATATAAATGCCAAGGCGGGTAAAATATCTGCGCCTCCAGACACCGGCGTGAACTTTTTAGTCTAGACTGAACACATTAAGGAACAACAACTGGGTTTTTGCAACAGCACAGACTGCTCCTTAATCCCTTCTCATCACCTTCCTGATTAACACGTGTGCGCTATCGTTGCAGATTTTACAGGAAAAGGCTTTCTGTCTTGCTTCTGAACCAGCCTGGGAGCTCGCGGTGGCTCAGGACCAAAAATCATATTATCCTTGAGTTTTCATCAGGATGTGTTCATCGTACTCTCAGCACCCAATGGGAAGGTTTTTAAAAGCAGAGAGACACAGATGGAGGGAGTGGATGAGAGAGAGGTGACGGACTGCTGAGGATTATCTTGCCTTTTCCTCTTATTTTTACAGGTTGCACGGTACATTAGAACTTGGACCCGGGCAAGACTGTATGAAACTGTAGCTTTTACCAAGCACTGTTAATCTGCAACTGTAGAGGATCACATTGATCATAAGTAGCCGTTTACTGAATCAACCCGAATGCTCACAAAGCACCTCTCTTACCACATAGGAGCCGTGCTTCATTTTTTTTTGCCACTAACCAAACCCTGCACTGTCAACCAGGCTTGTTAACTACAGAGGTCACGAACTCACCAGCCTTACAAAGCACAAAGACAAAAAAAAAGCCTTCAAGGACAGAACAAACCTGAAAAGATAACAGACTGCTGAGAACACCGAGCCAAGGGAAACAAAGCACAACACGCAAGCTTTGGAGTCACTGATGTATTTAAGGAAACACTCTTTAAAAGTTAAATAGGTCTAAAGAAAGTTAGGAGAGGGATAGGAAAAATGCACAAGAGGCCCAATCCTCAATTAGGCTTGCACAGAAGAAAATTCTGTGCCAGCTGTGCAAGATACCAATGCCATTAACTGGGCAGGTAATGCTTTTAAGTATATGTGGAAACTCACAGCATATATATATAATATAGGAAATTGTTATTTAGTTTAAGTTTTACTATTTTTATAAAATGTACAAATGTTTTAAGTCATTAAAAAAAAGCTCACCGACTCTCAGAACCAGCTTTAACAATCTCTAATAGGTGTAATTGTTCCTCAACCCATTTATATTTTCTAGAAAAGGCCAATGATTTGAACAAAAAAGTGGCTTTTATAAGTGGGTATAACAGCCATTACTACCTTCTGCGCTTGTCCCGTATAAGGCCTGAGGTTGGTGTGAAAATGTCGGCTTGAATAAGGGAGATATTGAAGGCATCAGGGGGAAAAAATCTGTGGAGAGGGGCAATCAAGAAGGCTTTGGGATTTTAATGAGAGGAGGTGTAGACACAGTAGTAATTTCAGGAAATGAGCAACCTCTGACCCCACTCGCTCTGTGTGTGTGTTTGAGAGAGAGAAAGTGAGAGAGACTGTATTACTGCCAGCACAGGAGAGGCATGCCTAATTTTAGCACATTTATAGTGCTTTTTGAGTACAGTGTTGGAAAAGGGGTGAAATCATGTTACTAATCTTTGCAGACACTATCACCAGTTTGCACTCGAAAAATAGCCTGCGTCTAGCAAGCATAACCGTGCTACTTTATAAAACATCTTGGGTCGTGATCAAACCACAGTCTGTCCTGTAAGTGGTGTTTTATTTATTATGCGTAAACACTTAATTGTACTTTTATGCAGATACTGTTCACGGCAACGGTGCATATAAACCCGCTGAGCATTGTTCCAGAAAGAAAGTGCAGAAACGTGAGGAAGAAGGAAGCCCAAAGGCTTAATGGTTAACACTCCTCCTGCCTCGCATACACATCCTGCAGGGTAATTAGAAAACAGCCATACACACACAACAAAGAGAGATGAGACTAGAGCTGATCCACTTTTCTGAAGGCCTGCAATGGCTTGAGATTTATTTAATCACAACACGTGCTGCCGCAGGAAAGAAGGCCACAGAAGGAGAGGAGAGTGAAAGTCCATTTTCTGTCATTGTGAAACACGACACATCGAGCCACAGCAGAATTCAGCCACTGCTTTTCACTCATGCACACATGTGCAGCAGGGGGCAGCTATTAAAGCACCCGAGGAGCAGTGATGGGGACAGTACCAACTTTACATGCACCTTCTTTTGTACATATTTTATTTACTGTTTGGACTTTTTCTGCGTTTTTTTTCCTGTATGTTGAGTTTCGGCAGTCTGAGAAGGATTTTAAGTAAGAATGTCGTTGTACATCTCCCTGTTCCCTGTACACGTGACAATAAAAGCTGAATCTTGAATGTGGAGCTTTGGTGTTGACATTCAAGATTTTTTTGAGCTTTTTGCTGGGAGAAAAGAAGCAGAAATGGGAAAGTTCCAGATTCAAACATGTCAAAATCGTCAAGTTACACTGGTAGATGTGCTACAGTTGGAGTGAACTGTGGCAGATGTACTAAAGAACACAAAGTCCAGACACTGAGCTCCACTCCCTGTGTTCCACGTCCTGCTGCAGAATCCTCCCCACTGCATCTGTCAGCTCCAGCTCTCTGCACATTTATCTCTCCCTCCTTCATCTCTCACTACCTGACTGGACCCCGTGCACCACCGAAATGGAGATTTAATCTTTCCTTTTTTTTAGGTGTGAGAGAGTTTATTTGATCACCCACTTATCCATTTGTACGGCTTTCCAAATTATAGTTTTGTGGTATTCTAGGTGAAAAAATAAAAAATCTCTAGTTTACTCCCTTTACAGAGACTTTATTTCTGTAACAAAAGTATATTTGTGAGAATATAAAATATTCTCTTAACGTTAATTTCCTTTTGGGTTTTCAATGATCCAACGTCCTACTTTTATTATTTTTTTTCTGCATATAAAGTTTGGTTGTTTTCTCAGGACAGGTTTTTGCCCTCAGTTCCTTAGAATTAAAGAAGCTGTATTGTTGCAGTGTGGGCCTGGCTAAGCTGACGTGAGCTGCAGAGGTAGTTATATGCAAATATGTAAAAAGTTTTTTTTTACTGCATTTTGGGCAATTATGAGCTATCCGGACTTGGGAGATAAATTATACATTTTGAAACTTTTAATATTACTTTTATTTTTAAAAAGGAAGCAAATTAGCCTTTTAATTCCATTGGGTTTTATTTTAACCCAAAAGAAAAGATGGATAAATTCAAAGTAATGCAAGAGTTTCTGGAGGAGAAACAAGTGAAGTTGTTCTTTGTAGCTTTTTAAACTTCTAGAGTCATTATTTAATGACAGTAACAGCCCCAGAGTGTGTTCTTAGGCCACCCTGCTCATTATGCACAGAAAGCGAGGGCACATGAGGACATCAGTGGGACAAAACACTGTGGTTCCCTCCCAGATGCCACTGGCAGGGTGAGTCATTCCTGTGTGGCCTGCTCTCTGATAGACGGGGACATTAGACATTTACCGGTACTTAGTGGTAGTGCAGCAGCTCCTTCTGTTCGTCTCCTCTGAATTACATTCAGAACGAGAGTGTGAGTCACTTCTGTTTCTTCATTAAACTGGCAAAAATAAACCCAAATAAAAGCGGTGCTCCAATTAGACGGCGCTTGAGGACACAGGAGCCTCTCTCATTTCACCTCCAATCCCCAGGCTGCAGAAAAGGGCCCGGACAGGGAGCTCCCTCAGCTAATTTGGGAAAATGAGAGGTTAGCAGAGTGGAATCGATGCAGTAGCGTGAATGCACGCAAACACATTTCCCTCCACACAAAGCATCACATATGGTGCTGATAGAATTCATTAGATTCTATTGGTTTACTGTTGTCCCTCAACTGAACTGGAATAGAAAGTAATTGTAGAGTGTGGTACAGATGTTTGATGTCGATTTAGCTTGTTCAGTGGACTGATGGAGCTCTCTAAATGTTACAGCAGTAAAAGGAGGAGTTTCAGGGATTTTCTCTCATAGCTGGAGGGATTTGGTGGTTTGGGAAAGGAACATAAACTTCCGTTTTAATTCAACCCCTCTGGGTTTCTGTTCTCATTGAATCGCACTGAATTACCTCAAACGTTCTGGCATATGCTGTGAGTAAAGGACGCTAGACTATACATTAGTCTGTTGTCTGTAATGTCTTTTTTACAGCCTACTCTATGTTTTCTTACTGGTTTTGCACCGAGATCCATTCCTTCTGCACTGGCTGATATAAGACTCAGATTCTCTGATTCTCTGACTTGATTTCATGTGAAAATTATATTTTATTGGCATTTTAGGTCTGACTTTATATGTCATGGTCATGTCAGTCATTTTCCGGGCCGCTTGTCCTAATTAGGGTTGCGGGGGGTGCTGGAGTCCATCCCACAGGGCGAAGGACGGGGGCACACCCTGGACAGGTCACCAGCCCGTCGCAGGGAGGAGCAAACTGACGGGGACGGTACCTTGCTCAAGGGTACCTCAGGGCAACACACCGGTATTGGGTTTGAACCCACAATCTTCCAATCCGGGGCAACTCCCCAACCACAAGGCCACCCGACTTTATATGATTTGTCTCTGATAACAGTCTAATAACACTCTGGCAATGGATGCTATAACAGCGTAACTGGTGAGCAGCAGGTTATAAGTTTTTTTTTTCCTATCATCCACTTTACTACATTGGCTACACTAATGATTTTACTTTAAAAGCCAAGTTAATACACGTGTAATTCCATAACCTTTAGTACCGTAATCGGTTACAAAATCGCTTATTCAAAAACACTTCTCATCAGAATAAATATAAATAAAGATAAATCCACAAAAAACGAGCTAGAAAATCTTGTTCTTTTTCTGTTTTTCCATCAGCAGCACCTCGTTCTCCATCATGAAAGACTGATCAGCCAAACAAGCCATACTGGAACTACAAACCATACTGGAACTACAAACCATACTGGAACTACAAACCATACTGGAACTACAAGCCATACTGGAACTACAAACCATACTGGAACTACAAGCCATACTGGAACTACAAGCCATACTGGAACTACAAGCCATACTGGAACTACAAACCATACTGGAACTACTAACCATACTGGAACTACAAGCCATACTGGAACTACTAACCATACTGGAACTACAAGCCATACTGGAACTACAAGCCATACTGGAACTACTAACCATACTGGAACTACTAACCATACTGGAACTACTAACCATACTGGAACTACAAACCATACTGGAACTACAAGCCATACTGGAACTCAGAATTAAAACCAGATATAGAGACACGTTACATAACTGGACACTAACTATATTTGTTTGTGTTTTTATATATTTGTGTTTGTTAACGTGTTTTTAATTTTTTTATTTGTTTTGTTTTTGTGTTTTTTGAGAAAGAAAATGTTTTATTCCCCCCCACATAAACCTCATTTCACCCCAAACCACCTGTTGTTTCCACTCTGAATGCGGTTCTTATTTACAGTTAAATCCCTGTGAAGTCTCTCTCTCTCTCTCTCTCTCTCTCTCTCTCTCGACTGTAGCTCCTGTATCCCCCCTCCTCTCCGCCCCTGAATCTGGATATCCGATCCTCAGTATGTTCGCGGCGCGCGCCGCCGCTCTGGGAAACACGAGCCTCGCGGCGCGTGCAGGTTCCCGGGCGCGCGGATAAAGCTCGGGGGCGCGCGCGCACCGGCTGCTTTTCATTCACCGCGCGGAGCTGCTGCTGCTGCTGCTGCTGCTGCTGCTGGAGCGCGAGAGCGTGAGAGCGTGAGAGTGCGTGAGAGGGGAATGGGAGATCAGAGGCAGCAGTGCACAGGTAACAGCAAACACACACACACACACATTTACACTTTTAAGAGTGTGTGTCTGAGACCGCTCGTGTGGCCGCTGTGTTCTGTCCGACACACAGTCCCGCAATCAGAGCTCAAGTCTGCAGTGCTGCTCCAACAATCCCAGCCTGACCCGTCTTCCAGCCTGACCCGTCTTCCAGCCTGACTGGACATTCAGTCTGACGTTTAGTCAGACACCCAACACACCTGCCGTCCTCATGCAGCTCCAGCAGCCCCCACTGCCCGCTGTCACTCACGGTCACTCGGGTTCACTCACTGCTCGGCTGATCTCTGCGGTTCTGCGCTGATCTGTGATTTAGTGTTCAGGGAGCAGAAGGTGAACTCCAGGAGAACACGGCGCACACTCCGCTCACACCGATCACACTCCGCTCACACCGATCACACTCCAAACAGGAACCCGCCGAGAGTTTGTTTTCATGTTTATCAGAGAGAGAGGGAGAGAGAGAGAGAGATGAAGCTTTAGAGGGAGTAAATGGAGAAAGGCCAGTGGAGAGAGACACCGCGCGTGTCAGGTAGTTGTTGGGTTTCGGGATGAGTCTGGGCGCGTGCAGGCTGATCGCTGATGTGTCGTTCAGGACAGGCAGCTGAGCGGGGGTGTGTTGGAGGTGTTTTGGGGTATTGGGTGTGTTATGGGTTCCGTTGAGGTGTGCTGTGGTTTTTAGGGGGTATTGTGGGTGGTGGGGGTTTGTTGGAGGGGTAATTGGGATTTTGGGGTGGTGGGGGTTTGTTGGAGGGGTAATTGGGATTTTGGGGTGGTGGGGGTTTATTGGAGGGGTAATTGGGATTTTGGGGTGGTGGGGGTTTGGAGGTGTCCTGGATGTATGGGAGGTGGGCATTTGGGTGTACTGGTGGGAGTCTGCGCTCGGGGCTGATCGCTGCTCTGCTCTTCAGGACAGGCAGCGCTGATCGCGCGCGCGGGACTCTGACGCGGCGGGGAGACGGCACGCGGGCACGCAGGACTAAACCCAGCCAAAGATGAACACCATCGTGTTCAACAAACTCAGCAGCCAGGTCCTGTTCGAGGACAAGGCCAGCGAGGTGGAGAGGAGCAGCAGGAATTACCTGGAGGTTCTTGATGGACAGCACGCGGACATCCTGAGCAGCAGTCCGGGCATGAAGGACACCTCACCCCTGAGACACAGGAGACCCGGGTAAGGAGCTAAAATCAACTCCTTCAACATGAGCTTCACATGGGATTAAAAACGTGCCTTAATATGGACTTATTTTGACAGTCAAATCTCTGCAGTGTTAGAGCCCAGTATCAGCGTCATACGACCTTAAACCTGGCAATAAAATCAGCTTCAAAAGACCTTAAACCTGATGATAAAATCAGCTTCATACGACCTTAAATCATATAATATCAGCGTCATACGCCCTTAAAAGATAGCAGCCTCGCACGACCTTAAATCCTATAATTAAATATCTACGCGCGACCTTAAATCACGTGATATCATCAGCTTCATATGATCTAGTAATGCTCTTCATTCATATAGACTCGGTTTAAGTGGCTGCTCGTGTATTTGAAACCAGCTTTAGACCTTTTGGCTTCAGACTGAAAGTGAAAGTGATTAATTCGTGTCTGATGCGCATCCAAGCATTTCACTCAAATCAATGATGCTGAACAACAGGCCGTGAAAAGAATGATGCGAAATATTATTTCATTTCTAACATAGTATAATACTAATCATCTAAAATAATATTTTGTCGTCATGCATCTAATTTGTTCAGCCTGAGCTTAATGTAACGATGTGATCAGTACGAGCTGAATATGGACCCTGTATTCCTCATACGTGTGGCTGCGATTGCTTGATTGATTGAATGAATGATTGACTGATTGGTTGATTGAATGACTGGTTAATAGATTGACTGTTTGATTAGCAGGTAATTGTCAGCTTGTTTGACTGGTTTATTAATTGACTGATTGATTGGTTAATGCATTTCTTTTTGATTGATTGATTAATACATTACTTTTTGATTGATTGATTGATTGATCTCTGTTAAGCGAAACTGAATCAGGAGTGAAAGCTTTATCCATTCCGTGTTTGGGCGCGTGCTCGGTGTTGATCTCTCATCGGTGAGTTAATTTACACAGTCTGTAGGTGTGTGAACACACACACACACACACACACGTCTCTGGGCTGAGCGCTGGCGGTGTGTGATGTGTTGAGGGTCAGTCTGCGCCGCTGTCTGATCCGGGCAGCTTCAGTGTTCCCAGCTGACTGTCTTTCCTTTGCCGTCGATGAATGCAGATAAAGCTTCATGCCACAGCCGTCATCGCAGGAAATGAATGTCCATGTCCTCCTGCAGCTCAGAGGGTCCTGCTGCTGTCCTGCAGCGCGAGCCTGGTCCGCAGAAATAAACATCCCCTCGGCTCTGTGTGTGGTCCACGCCATCATGGCCGAGGGGGGAGCACATGTGATCTTTATTCTACTCCCAAACCCCTCTCCTTCAGGACGCGCGCTCGGGTTCAGTGCGCAGAGGTGGGAAAAGGAGATCCCTGCTGCACAAACTGCGTCGGGTCGCCGGACGAGTCGCGCGCACGGGAATCGGACGCGCGCAAAGACGCAGCGCTGCGGGTGCGCGCCGCACTGGCAGCGGAGTGTGGAGGAAAACAGCACGGCTCTCCCACCGTGTGTGTGTGTGTGTGTGTGTAGGGGGAAGGGGGCTCACCGCTAATGAAGAAAATGAATCCAAACACTGAGGTGTGTGCCGCAGATACCGAAAACAGGGAGAGAAAAAAATGACTCCAGGTTGTTCATACATATCCGAGTTACAAGGAAAATATTTGCGGAACATGAAGCTCGAACGGCCTCGGGGTCTGGGGTGCGGGGTGCGGGGTGGAGGGGGCGCACGTGCAGTGCAGCTTTAGCGCGAGATAACGGGACGGTGCCGCGGTGCCACACTGACATCTACAGGCCCAGTAGAACACCTGTCCGGAGAAACTGCAGGAACGTCCCATCTCCAGAGCACCGTCACCGTCCCATGAGCAACTCCCTCAGCACCCCCCTTACACTCCTCCTTCCTCTATCAGGACCACAGCGCTCAGCTTGGCTTAAACTCTGAAACTCTTTAAGGAATAATTCAGCGATGAATCTTCTCCTGATCTCGGATGTGGCCCGTCTGCTGACATGTTTTGGGAGCAGATATCGCAAGTGTTGCTTCTTTAGTTCTACTTTAGTCTTAAGTCAGACCTGGAGGTTTAAATCTATTGCGGTGCTTTTGAAATATAGGTTTAAACACATTCTCAATATCTGCCACCTGCAAACTCTGTAAGAATGACAGAACTTTGCGGACGAACACTGCGACCTGCTGTTTCAAGCAACAGGGCCTGTTTTCATGAATCACCTCAGGAGCAGGAGTGCTGGGAACAACGACCACCTTAAATATAGGAACCTGATCCAAGATCCGTCCTCCTTATTAGAGCCTCGTTAATGCTTTTCTGAAATGATCACAACTCGCCTAAACCGTGTCATCCTAAACCGCACTGACGCGTCTGTGGCAGCTTAATAAAGACCTGGATCAGGCTTTTAAGGAGACTTTTGGCTTCTAGTGTTGCATCCTTGTAACCCCAGAATCAAAACAAAGGACAAAAATTGGATCGCAAGCACATCTTGGCTGATCGACTGCAGTTGGGGAAAGGGGAAAAATACATAAAATTTTTCACATTAAAGTATTCCTTTAAGGCCCTCACATTCCATCCCTTGTGTATAAAACTATATAGACCTGACACATACATTCAGCTTTCCTCTAAAATAGTTACTGGTAAAGGCTTAAGAATCAGATCCCAATGATAAGAAGGGCTTAAAGGTGTTAAATATAGATTTGGGATGCCTCCTGCACACACTCCTCTTCCTGCTGCACTGAGCGTCTTTATGTTCTTAATAAGAGTAAAGTTAAAAAACTGAGACACGAGCTGGACCATCAGACTGCTGTATCAGCCGCAGTGCCACAGCACAGCTTGAGTTATTGTGAGTTTACACACACAAATAGATTTTTTTCTGAATTATTTAAGAAAACATTTGGCAAGAAAATGTGCTTGATTGTAGCAGCAGGGTGGTGCAGTGGGCAGCTTTGTCACTTTTTGAATGGGGTTTGTTCTCCCAGTGTCTGCATGGGTTTCCTCCAGGCGCCCCGGTTTCCTCCCACAGCCCAAAAAACAAGCATATCAGGGGAACTGGAGAGGCTAAGTTGCCCCCTAGGTGTGAGTGTGTTTGTTATCTTCCCTCCAACAGACTGGCAGCCTGTCCAAGGTGTTTCTACACCTTTTGGATATTATGGGCTGGGATAGGCATTGAAGGAATGCATAAATAAATTAATCAATAAATGTAAATAATTAGGTGTGATTTTAATTAGCAATCTTACAATTGTATTTATGGTGTACATGTGTAGCTGTTGCTACTATTGCTGCGGATGATGTGTGTGTGTGTGTGTGTGTGTATGATCAGCTGATCGGTAGAATCAGGTACTCGAGGGACCAGGGGTCATGATTTTCAGACTAATTTTCAAACCTTTTGAGGCAAAAATAGGATAAGTAGTTTCCTTTTAGCTTTCATTATTGAAAAAAATATGTTTGATGAAATTTGTTAGTGTTTCATTCATTTTCCCATTTTTCCTAGATTTTCCATGTTTCTGTTTTTCTTTGTCAGGTAAAAAAAAAAAAGATTAGCTGAAATTCCTAATTTTCATTTTTATTTCTTAAAATGTCTGAGCTTTAAACAGTAAACATGACCAGGTTTGGAAAACACTGGTGTGACTGATCTGTCCGGTGTGTCAGGTCTCGGCAGGGTGCTGGGAAAGTTCGTCATAAGCGGCAGGCGCTGCAGGACATGGCCCGGCCCCTGAAGCAGTGGCTTTACAAACACCGGGATAACCCGTACCCCACCAAAACAGAGAAGATCCTGCTCGCTCTCGGCTCCCAGATGACCCTGGTGCAGGTGAGCAAACACCACACAGCAGGAGGATTTCTTAAAGGGTGTTCATTTGTTGGATTGTTATTTTTTTTAACTCGCAGGTCATTTTTTGTCATCCTTCCTTGCGTTGTTTCTCTACAATCAGGTTAACAGTTCAGGTCTTTAGGTGATAGTTCACTACAGTGGATTTTCTTCTACATGTTACCCTAAAGACCTTTCACTCTGTCCTTCTCTCCTTTCTTCTTCTCATTCTTAACTCATATTTAGCTGTTTTACACTTTCTTTTACTTAAAAGAGCTGTTGTTCTTTGTGAAAACTACTTATAGCATTAATAGAAAGTACCTCTGCTCACACATACGAACAAAAACACAATGTTCGGATTGCCTTTGGATCAATATAAAACCCTTCGTCTGTGGTCTTCATCGCAGAGATGCAGCACACATCATGGAGCCCAGTGAACATGTCAGACTAATGTTAGCCCTCACTCAGAGCTGGACTTATACTGACTAATGGCTTTGGGAAGTCTGCAACATTTGTCACTGGCTTCTATTTCAATTTCATTTTACTAATCTTTTGAGCCCATATGCTTTTTAGCAAAGCTCAATCGCATACCACATCCAGACCAGTCGCACAGTGCCTCATTTGTTTTCTCTGTAGGCCACTGGCTTCCATCTCCCGTATTAAAACTGAAGGCCATCCACAGAGGAGTGTAGCAGTTAGACTTTCTTTGAGCAGAATAGGATCTCTAAATAAAAGCGAGATCAGAAAGTTCAGGGTCTAGCAGGAGTAAGTACTTTAGCATAAAGAAGTGCCCCAGCGCAAGGCCTGTCATAAGCCGCTTGAAGTCTATTGGGCATGAAAAGTTATTCTAGTATAACAACTAATAGCCTCTGGTCTCTGTGAAATGGAGAAGGCCGGGTCAAATAGCGCTTTTATTGCATAAAGACAGACAGCGTGTGGACAAAGAGCAGTATTATAAGACAGGGGCGGCAGAGGCCAGAATAAGCACCCAGGTTGTCGGCGTCTCAGTTGGAGAAACATTAATGGAACGTTACATTCGCAATGCTCGTCGGCAGCGTCAGGACGCTGAACGTTACCCAGTGTCTTGATGTATGACCAGCACTTAATGAATAAAGCAGTGTGTGGCTCAGTGTGTATGTGTGGCTTTGTGTATCTGTACGGTTTTACCTGCGATCATATTGGGTCTATCTGTACACAAGAGAGGCTTTTTTTTTTTTAAACTTAATTCTGAAAAAAAAAACATCAGGTTTCAGCAATATATATCTTTCTTTCTTAATATGAAACAAATGTGAATTTCAGATTTATTGCACTTTCAGATTAACATAATTTGCATAACTGAATTGCTCCCCCCTTCTCTAAGGTGTCTAACTGGTTTGCGAATGCAAGGCGGCGGTTGAAGAACACAGTGCGGCAGCCAGACCTCAGCTGGGCTCTCAGGATAAAACTCTATAATAAATACGTGCAGGGCAACGCTGAGAGACTCAGCATCAGCAGTGACGACTCCTGCTCAGAAGGTGTGACACACAGACACACACAAAATAGAAATACTCTTTAAGTGTAAACATCTATGTGCACACAATTACTCTGCAAGGCCTGTTCCCAGGTTCTGTAATCATGTTCACATTATACCCACACTGTTCAGCCACCACATTAAAGGAGTGGTGAGGGATATGGGGTAGGGTACTTGCCTACGGACCTCTGGATCAAGAGGTCACAGGTTCGAATCCCACCTCTGGCACTACCACCACTGGGTCCCTGAGCAAGACCCTTAACCCTGCTCCAGGGGGGACTGTCCCTGTGATTAGGACACGGAAGTCGCTCTGTTATAAAGGCAAATATAAATGGATATATGAGGCAGTGAGTGAACAGACAGTTCTTGAAGTTGATGTGATGTGAAGAAACTTCATGATCAGAATATCCCTAAGTGTCATAACAGATAATGTAGAAAATTGGGCCGAGGAAGGGCAATCTATGAACTGGTGGCCGATCATTGGTGCCGAAGGCTTACTGATGTGTGTTGGGAATAAAGGATGACCCATTTGATCCTAGAGTAGAGCTACTGGAATGGTTTGAAGAACATGACAAGGAGTTCAAGCTGTTGACGTGACCTGTAAATTCCTCAGATCTCAGTCTGGTCAAGCATCTGCGGGATGTGATGGAAAAACTAGTGCGTTCCAGGGCACTTTACAACTCACAGGACTTAAAGTACCTCCTGCTAACGTCTTGGTGCCACATACCACAGTACACTTTCAGAGGTCTTGTGGAGTTCATGCCTTGACGGGTCAAGATTTTTTTGGTGGCACAAGGGGGACCTGCACGATAAGTGAGGTGAATTAAATGCTATGGCTAATCAGTGTTCACAATTCAGTCCAAATGACAAACCCCCCCATTCACCTCATAAATAGAACCAGTCTAATTACTGGATGTGAGCGGTTCTGATGCAGAGCAGGGTGTAAGGACTGTTGAGTCAGACAGAACAGAGTGAACTAAACATTGAGATTTTATTGTCCAGTGGCTGCACAGGATATTTTTAGCGTCTGAGCACCACGGCTATAAATTTGACTACACGCATGCTGTTTGTGTGTTTGTGTGTGTGAGTGTGTGGGCGCACATGTAAGTTAACAGACATGGAGGCTCACAGACAGTTATACACTGTGATTAACACACCATGATGAGGTGTTAGGAGTCTACCACACACACATCTGCACACACACCCACACACACACAAAAACAAATTCTCACCCTAATTATAAAGTCCAGACATCAGACGTGTAAATCACAGGATGTTAAGAACAAGGTATTTATCTTACACACACACACACACACACACAACAATCTGTTTTGTGCGCTGTACATTTTTGTACAGCAGACTATATCTGTGTAAATATAATTAATGGAACTAGCACCTTCAATCACCTTTTATTTTTACTCTTGTGGAACAGTTGAATAGTGAATGTGCACACACTCAGAAAGGATCGTGCCCAGTTCAAAAATAAGTTTGAACTTTTAAAGGTTACCCCGCCGAAGTCATTTGAGCATCCAATATACAGTTACATAAATGACTTACTATTTGTTGTTCAAATATCTCAGAAAGTTTGCTCAGCCACAAATAATGTAATACTAAATAAAATTTAAATTGCATAGTGGGAAATAAACAAAATTTTAAAGTATGTATTAAGTTATTAAGCTGAGGTTTCCATATTCATATTGTTATTGCATTTTACTGAAATAAATAAATAAATAACCCAATTGCCGTCCATAGCTGAGGGCCCAAGTGGAGAAAAAGTCTTACTTACTAAGCTAAGATAGAAAGCTAAAACATTTTAGGAGTTTTGAACAAAGTGAGACATTTCAGTCGAGTTGACTCAAGAAAAGCTGTGTAGTAAATTACTTGATTTTTATATGCACTTAATGTGCAGCTTCACATGAGTGTGTGAGGGGTAATATTAGTGGTTTTCCCTGTATACACTTTGCCATGATAGATCTGAGACAGGACCCAGCAGTGAGCCCATAACTCAGTGAGGAGATTTTCACTTATTCAGTTTTGCCCTGCTGTTTCCAAGGAGATGTTGAATTTGTGTGCTTTCAAGTGTATTTGCCTTGGGCTCGGGCAGTATGAGCCGGTTGTTGAGGGGATACGCACTAAACACTAAAAGATTCCTCTGATCCATGTCTGCTCTTTGAAAGCAGAAAAGGCAGGCACTAATGTGAGCATGTGTTTCTGATAAGCAGGGGCTGTGATTATAATTGGCTCTGGGCAGGATGACGTTGTGGCGCATCCCAAATGAGGCCATAAGAAACCTGGCATGATCCTGATTCCCACTTCGATCGGCCTCGATTCGGCCTGGCTAGTCTTTCAGCACCACGTTCTGTCTGTCTGTCTCATTTAGAGCATGGCCTAGAATGGGGGAAAAGGTTCCTCTTTTAATTCACTTTAATCCAATCCAGAGATTTTAATCCACTCAAGAGGTCCTGGCCTGTTAGGGGAGAAGTGTATGCACTGTAGGAGAGCATGGCTTCCATTTGGCCAGACGACCGAAGCAGCTGAAGCTGAGATGAGGCCACTTATAGTGAAGGGAAGAAGTCCAAGAGAGAGTATTCTTGGATGTTACAACAGAATATGGTTTGTGACTCGTTTTATCTTTTTTTCAATCTGGAAATGGCTCATTTGTATAGAATCCAGATTTAACTCAAAAACTTGATTCGGGACTGTTTCATGATTTTATTGGTGTCTGATCCAATGTTATCCTAGCTTTCATACTGGCATCAGTACTATCAGACACAGAGTGAAAAGTGAGACAGGATTATATCTCCAACATAGATATGAGGTTCTCAAAAACAGGATAACATATTACTTTCAAGAGAAAACTGTGTTCTGCTTGCAAGTTGTTGGAGAGTAGTTTGCAGCATATTAGCCCTCTATTAGCCCTCAGTAGGAGCAGCGTTGGTCTAGTGGTTAGGGAGTTGGCTCCAGGATCGGAAGTTCATTGGTTTGAATCCCAGACCAGTAGGTTGCCCTGAAATATCTGTTAGCAAGGTACCATCCCCATCATTGCTCCCCGGGTGCTTTAAATAGCTGCCACTGCTGCATGGGGTGTGTGGATAAAATGCAGAGGTGGAATTTCGTTGTGGTTCACTGTGTGTTGTGCTGTGTTTCACAATGAAAAGAATAGTCACTTTCACTTCTTTCGCACACTCATTCTCTCTGTTTCCCTTGCTTCCCCACATCTTTTGTTATGCTGTAGTAACACTGTAATACATTGAATGAAGAACGGTAGGATGGCTGAGAGACACAGCTGGCTGAAAGGCATCAGTCTCTCATTATCACCCGGTCATTAGCAATGTTACACCAATGTTTCACTGCACGGGTGTCTGATTTGCATGTGTATGTGCAGGTGTGTGCATGTTAGTGTCCACTTGTGTGTGTGTGTGTGTGTATGTGTGGGTTGGGTTGGGTTGTATATCATGTTTGGAAAAGATACATAAAAAGTTTGGTGGTGGTCTAGTGGAGGGTACTTGCCTATGGCCCTATGGCTCAAGAGGTCTCAGGTTCAAATCCCACCTCTGGCACTACCACCACTGGGTCCCTGAGCAAGACCCTTAACCCTGAGTGTCTCCAGGGGGACTGTCCCTGATAAGAGCGTCTACTAAGTGCTGTAAACGTAAATGCTAGAGTGCTTAGCTTAGAGAGTTATACTATATTTTAAAAATCGCTAAAATGTCTATGCAAACCTTCTCAATAACATATTTTTATTACTGTTTTTATTTAATAGACACTTTCACTTTCTCACTTTAGTTTGGTCTTTAGGGGAAAAAGCTACTGATATAGAATCTTTATGTGGAAGGTGAGTCACACTGTTATTTCTGAAGTTGAGATACTGCAAGTGAATAAGGTCCATTTTAAATATAGATATCACAGTGAATCTTTGCTAGTTTAAATGTAAACATTACATTTAGATATGTAAATGAGAGACACTTAAATTTACATGTTTGCATATTAGCGACACACAGACACACAGACAAACAGACACAACACCCCAGAGTTTTGGATTCAGAACATTCCGATTGAAAAGTTAAAATTATGCCTCAATATTCAATTTGTACACCTTTGTACACTCAGATGTCATTTGTGTGAATGTTGTCAGCAGTACAAAGTAAATAGACTTAGATTCTGCAGAAAACAAGCATTTCGCTGCTCTATGACACTATATGTTTGTGCTGAGGGTGAACAGAGACGAGTTTACTAAGTTTAGAAACTCTCCGTAAAATGAGTGAACATGAATGACTTAACACATGGAAAAATATATTTTTCTAAATATTGGATGTTTTTTATAGTCTATGAGATGATATTTTGCAGATGCAGTTAATTCAAAATCTGAAAAAATGTTGACAGGTCCTTCCTGTCTGTCCCCTTTTTAAGAATTATCCATTGAAAGTTTCTTTCAGCAGCAAAAGGTGGTTCACTTATGATTTCATCTCAAAAGACTTTAAGTTGTTACTTCTGTTTTCAAAGATGTAACTTTAAGTGATGAAATCTGTTCTCTCTCTCTTTCTCTCTGTATGTGTTTGTGTGTGGGCTCTCTGTCTTCTCCGCGTCCTGTCCTCAGACGGAGACCCAGCTGCTCGGACCCAGCCGGGTGAGTTCAGTAAGCCCATGTATCAGAGTGTCATTAAAAAAGAGGCCGGCAGCATGGGAGCAGGGCTTCGGGCGTCCGCAGATGCCACCTTGGCTGAGGACTATGTGTCTCCGCCTAAATACAAGAGCAGCCTGCTCCACCGTTACCTGAACGACTCACTGCGTCATGTGATGGTGACCAA
This sequence comes from Hepsetus odoe, assembly GCA_017165825.1. NCBI lineage: Eukaryota > Metazoa > Chordata > Actinopteri > Characiformes > Hepsetidae > Hepsetus > Hepsetus odoe. The sequence goes on from CM029378.1 coordinate 6,726,290, forward strand.
CGCGGTGATGGATGCCCGAAAGAGGAACCACTCAGGCTCCTTCAGCTCCAACGAGTACGACGAAGACCTCCTATCTCCGTCTTCCTCAGAAACAGAGGCCAACTTTGTCTACAGGACGGGTAAGAAACTGCCTGCCTTTCAGTCTGGATCAGGCCCTTGTCTCTCTTTCTGCTCTCTGGATCTGATTGTGTGGTTGAAGCGATGCGGAGGTCGTGTTTCCTCTTGGCTGTGTGTTTCTCAGTGTTGGCACTGCAGTGAGCCTCCATTTGCTGGATAGTTAATGTCACACCACATATATGTTCCTTCTTTTCTTCTTTCTTTCTTTTACCCCCACATGCACAGTTTTTGTTTTTTGGCTCTGTACTACAGAATTGAATGAGTCAGTGACTATGAGGTTAAAGTGCAGAATGTCGGTTTGTAATTTGGAAGTATTTACATCTATATTGGGTGCCCCGTATAAGAATCAAAGTTCATTTTATGCGTTTTCTCCCAATTTTAGGGAATCAAAAAATAAATATAATTGAATGCTTAGCCTTCTTTAGATTTTTTTCAATCTGTCTATTGTTACACCATTAGTTAAAGCATAGGAGCCCTAAATAAAGATCTTGGCTTGATTTTCCATCTGGCATTTGCATCTGGAGTCCTAACCTATTGGCTCTGAACGTGATGTATTTAGAGAAGTATCAGCGTCTGCGAAGTAGACCATCATGTGGCAGTTAACTGTGGTTCGGTATGCAAAAAAAAAAGAATAATTCCAAATTAAATGTGTTTTAAAAGCATTTTTCTGCAAATTTCCATAAATTCTGTGTCTTAAAAGTTGAGTAAAATATTTTATAAAAATGCCAAAACTTTAACCACATTTATGGTTTGTCCCCTATGTCTCGAGTTGTTGAATCAAACAGTAACTTTGTATTAAAATGAACAGAAGTGCATTCACTTTAGACAAAATGTACTTAAAGTGGTTTCGCTTAGAAAATCAACAGAACATGTCGTTTGAAGAGTGACCAATACAGTAGCAAGACCTCAGAGGGTTCAACACAAGTCCAAACCACTCGGTTAAGCCTTAAAAAATGGAAGGCAGACTGCAAAAAAAAAAAAAAAAAAAAAGAAAGAATGAAAAAACACGTAAGACGAAGGCTACTCGGAATCACAGCAGAGGAAAGTGTGAAAAAAATAAAGGGAATCCTTCTTCAGAACGAAGATCTAAAGAACAATATTCCGTCTCTGAAACGTGGTAAGATGCTGATTTATGGCTGCCAGGTGGAAGTGGATTACTGATATTTATTGACAATGTGTCTTCTGGTGGCAAGACCAGGATGATTTTGAAGTATAAGAGAGTATCTCAGCTGCTTAAACCCAAAGTAAAGCAGAACAGTGGTCCAAAGCATACCGCTGCAACAGCTATACTGGTTTTCACAGCCAAAAAGCTGAACCCATATTCACTTATGATTCAGAAAAGAAAATTCTGACAAAAAATAATGAAAAACGTGAAATGACCAGTCAGCTAACCAGCTAATGACTGACTGCACAGCCCAGGGTGCTGAAGTGCAAGAAAAACTGCTTACTTCCAGACTGCAGTAGAACTCATATATAGCTTACTGCATAAAATATATGTAGCTCACATACACACGCATTAAATCTGTAAATCATTCGCAAATATTTAGAAGTGAGATATTTCTTAAACGTTTGAAAATTGCACTAAGTAAAAAAAAAATATTGCAGGTCAATAGTTGAGAGGACGCGTGCTTCTCTGTAAATGTTTGTACAGTTTATGAGACTTTAAGGTTAGGCCAGTTCGTATTTTGTCTTGCTGGGATATAAAACCCATGCTGACAGTAAACATCATTTATCCCTGTGTAGGCCTGAACCCATTCGGGATCCAGCCTGAAAGAATCTTTCATTAATCAAGCAGTCCCTCTGTCCCATCCCTTCTTCCCCCTTATCTCTGTTTTTCTCTCCCTCTTTCTCATCCTCTTTTCCTTCTCTCGCTCTCTGAACTGAGGTGTGGACACATAGACACAACAATGTCTTGAGTTGCATGCCTTCACATCAACCACTGTGAGCAGCCCAGTGAACAAACCATAGTTGTCAAGGTCAGGGTGTGTGTGTGTGTGTGTGTGTGTGTGTGTGTGTGTGTGTGTGTGTGTGAGTTTGAGTTTGAGCAGCTGCTTTTCTTAGCATTTTGAACTTGAGTTTTTGGTAAGTTTTTGCGGTTTATTGCACTCTCTGTTGATAGTGTGTGTGTGTGCGTGTGCATGCATGCATGCGTGTGTGTGTGTGTGTGCGTGTGTGTGTGTGTGTGTGCATGTTTGGCCAAAATAATTCCACCTGATGCTCTGAATGACAGGCTTGAGAAAAATGAACATCCTTTTTCCTCTCTCTCTCCCTCTCTCTCTCTCCCTCTCTCTCTCTCAATCTCTCTCCCTCTCCCTCTCTCCCTCTCCCTCTCTCCCTCTGTCTCTCTACCTCTCTCCCTCTCTCTCTCCCTCTCCCCTCTCTCTCTCTCTCTCCCTCCCTCTCTCCCCTCTCTCTCTCTCTCTCCTCTCCTCTCTCCCTCTCTCCTCTCTCGCTCTCTCTCTCTCTCTCTCTCTCCTCTCTCTCTCCCTCCTGCCTCTCTCTCTTTCTCTTTCTCCTCTCTCTTTTCTCTCTCTCTCCACTCACTCCTGTATCTCTCTTTCTCAAAACGTATTGTAAAACTTCATGGCCTTTGAATGAGTGCTGTTGGCTGTAATCTCAGTTGCTTCCTCTGTGTCGGTTTTATCGCTCAGACGATTGAAAAAAAATTCTTTTTTTTTTTTAAGAATCTCTGAATTTCTTGCACGTCCAGCCTGATCCGTCCTTAGTGTAACACAGTTTAAACTGTGTAGGCCGCAGCTGCGTGACTCAAAGTTGGATCCTGCATTATTGCTGCTTGTTTTGACTGAGGGTTTGTGCTCAGGATTGAAATAACATTATCTTCCTAAAAGCATCAGGTTGATTTAGTAAGTGATGCTGAAACGAACGTGGGCGTGAGGGCTTATACTCAGAATTGAAATATCAATAACTTGCTGAATGTGTATATTTGCTTCAGTAAGTGACACCGTGTGTAGTGATTGTTATGATGTATTAGTGTGAGGGTCTCTACAGGAGAAAGAGCCCAACAGGGTAAGAAGCATTAGAAACAAATCTGAGACATTCTTAGGCAGAAAGCATCCACTATCAGGACAGTTCAGTCAGCGTATGTGTAGATATTCAGATTTATCACTCTGCCTCTTAGGATGACAATAATCACATCTCCCTGTTTGATCTCAGTACTGAGTTGCTTTAAGAAACAGGTCAGGTTTGTAGGCTGGTAATATCGAACGAGCTAATGAAGCAGTGAATTATCAGAAGCTTTGTGCTCTACAGTGATTTAATCACTATTAAGGTGTGTTGTTTGAGCACATCAGAATTAAAACGACTGATCATTTTTAAAAACTTCAGTACTAGAGAATGATGTGAGCGGTGTATTCAGATTCAGTGGTTTTATAATGAATGTTTAAGCTGAGTTGAATGGATGGCCCGAGTTGACTGATTAGGCTGAACAGAAGTGTGTGTGTGTGTGTGTGTGTGTGTGTGTGTGTGTGTGTGTGTGTGTGTGTGTGTGTGTGTGTGTGTGTGTGTGTGTATGTTGTTGTTGTTTCAAGCCCAGAACTGTAGTCTCCTCTCTCTAGTCAAGGCACTGTGTCTTTATTCACACACATACCTAGTATGTTTTGCAGCTCTTCAGGCATCACACTGTAGCGTCAGTGAGATCCCACCAGGTTGTTTAATCGCATGTGGAGCTGCTCTGTCTCTTTGCTTCATTTTGACTAATTTTCAGCATTAAAACATATTTTCCATTATCTTGGACATGAATAAACCTCTGAGAGGAGAGAGAGAGAGAGAGAGAGAGAGAGAGCGCATTGGAGTGAAAGGGAACGAGAGCGATGGAGACACACAGAGACAAAAAGTTTGAAAGAGAGAGTGAGTCTGAAACGACATACATAGACCAGACAGAACGAGACCATGAGACAAAACTGGACATTTCCCCTTTATCTGTGTGTGACACACTTAACAAGATTGCATCTGTTGCAGCTGAACAGAATGACTCCTGTCATCTTGGTGATTATGATATCTGCCCTGGGAATTGTGGAGCTCAGTCAGATGCCGTTAGAAATTGTTCAGCGTTGATTGCATGAGTGCATGACACCCTGAAAAGTTTTCCATAACCAAAGCTAACGAGATCCAACACCTGCTGGACTATCATGGCCAGCAAATTAGAGATCAGCCTGAAAAAACCTTATGTAGTTAAATTGGTATTAAATTTATCTTTCAATCCAGTTTAATGGAGTGTAGAAGGTGTTTGCTTTGAGACACACGTCATTTCCTTTAGAGATATCATTTTCTCTTTCTCTCTCTCTCTCTCCCTCTCTCTGCTCCTCACTTTTCATTGTCACTATATTCAAGAGCATTTTCATACAGCTGGCATTCCTCCGGTTTCAGACTGTTACAGCAGGAGGCTGAAATTTCAGCCCTGCACTGCATGTCTTTTTACGGTCTCTGCTGTCTCGCTGTCTCGCTGTCTCTGCTCTGTGTTAGCACTCTGAGCGCTTTTTTTTTGCAGCTCAGAAACAATGACAGGCTAGCAGTAGATGGGCTGGTTAAATTTAATGTGATGGGGCAACTGCTGATGGTCTTCACTGCTTTATATTGGCCTTCAGTATCACTCTGCAGATGTAGAGGCAAGGAGTGAATACGCCCTATCACGGAAAACTAAAAAGCCACTCTCTATTAAAAAAACAGTAAAATAAAAAATAACATAAAAGTATAATGAAAGGAGAAGCCTGATGGGGATTTCATTGAAAACAAAAAGTGGGAGAATTCCAGGGCACATGCCAAGGATTTTATGTCAAATGACGCTTTAACGGGATATTAAATGGCAGGAATCTTGCTCTGTGTTTTTCTTTCATGCGTGGTACCAGATTTCAGTGTGTGATCTCAATTGCTCTGTGGGGTTATGGAGACCAGCCACAAGCTGAGGAAAACCTGCGGCCCAGCGAGAGACTTCGGGACGATATTCGGCATGTTTGTGTGGATTTTTGCAGGTCATGGTTTGGTTAAGGAGAAATGTCATAAGCCACATATTGTGTGGATCAGGTTGTACATCAGCCGCTCAGCAGACCATTAACCTTCGGCTTATGTTTAATTGTCTTTGGTGTCGCTTTCTCTTTGAACAGGTTACGTGTGCCTTAATTTCCATCAGTAATGTGCATATTAGTGCGTTATTACAAATACCATCATGCTTGAAGAAGAATAAACTGCTGCAGATGAAAGACAGATGTGTAAACGTGTCCACTACTTAATTTAAAAAAAAAAAATTAATATCTGAAATTGAAGACACTGATTTCTTTCTTGGGGACTCTAAGGTTTATGTCTGTTACCCATTCACCACCTGTTATGTGTAAATGAATTATAATGACTTTGTCCATCAATCACTATTATGTGGTCAGAAATAGTGATGAGTGGTTCAATTGAGCGGTAAACAGCAGAGAACGCTTTGCCTGAAAAGGCCTACTATTTATAAGTGCTGTTTAATGAGGACAATTCCTTTAAAATGAAACAAGATGGCCCTGTTAGTGAAATTGCTCCTATTGTTTTTTGCAGTATTTTCTCCATTTCAGACTAAACGTCATTTTCCATTGTTAGGAAAACCCTTGTCATGCCCTTCAGCTAAAAGAAGAGAGAAATGTAGTTTTGTGAGCTGTGACTGGAACCGAAAAAAGAAATATCTTGCCTTAGTTACGTTTGCCTTTCTGGTAGGGCTCTCATGTCTCCATCAGTCATTTTCTAAAGCTTTGCTGTGTCCGTCTTGCACCATGGGACATCTTTCTGAACACCACCAAAAAGGTCACGTGTCCTACAACATGAAAAGATCTTGTTTTTTCAATGTGGGTTGATGTTGAGCAGAGACTGGAGGCAGAAATACGTTAAATGAAAACAGTAATGTTTGACGGTGCCACTGAGAGTCGTACGTGCCAGTGACTTACTGCAACGCAGAGTCTTGTTTTATTGTGATATGAAAAAAAGAAAATGCTTTAAAAGTCGTCACTTCTGGTAAATGAACATTTTTGGTGACTGCCTGCATTCTAGAGGAGCAAGCAGCCAAGCCAAAGCAGTGTGAGCTGTAACAGGTGGACCCAGCTGAGTCTAAATTATTCTGAGCAGCTTCCTCGAGCCATGTGTAAAGTGGGGAATGTGTGTTTGGACATTATTCATGCAGGAATGTTACTTTTCCACAGCCGTGTGTGTAACGACGGTAATGTGGAGTGTGCTTTTGTAGGTCTCTGTGGTTTGTAGCGCAGGCTGTGAGTAGAATAATTTGTAATGGTAAATAATAAGAGTAGAAATGTGTTAGCTCACATTATTTCAGATGATGCTGTGGCTTTAGAAGATGCATCATCTCAGCTATTTTAAATAACAATTTCTGTTTAAAAAAACAACCTAATGTGAGTTTTGGGGATTTATTTTTATTAATGGTTTTTTTTTTTTTTTTTTGGCTGTGGAAAATAGCAATATATATTTAGTTGCTTGCGTTATGATATGTAAGTACATGTGACTAACAGCACTTACATATACAGGAATAGGAAAGCTACCTAAAGTAAAGAATAGCATGTGTGTGTGTGTGTGTGTGTGCGCACTGGAATTAACTGTGGCCTACAAAACTCACCTCCAACTTAAACAAAGGAAGAGAAAGCCCAACTCTGAGTAATGTCTTAACTTTAGATTAGTTAAACTTATGCTGCATTAGGAGTGAGCACAGGCTTGATGAGGCTTCGTTTAGTGCATTAAAGAAATGAGAAGACCCAACTTGCATATTTTATAAATACTTTTTTGTTTTTTGGCTTTCTGCAAGTTCAGATATGCTCTTAGACCTTAAATGAAACAGCAATTATGGTGCTGTCCAGGCTCCAAAACATCACAGATCCATAATTTAAGGTGAAACAGAACATTTGAATATCTGATCCGATGGGTCTGATGTGTATTTAGTGGTTTTACACTCTTTTGAAGACAGAATAACAGCATGCAGAATACAGTCCTCAATCGAGAGAAATCCAGCAAACACTAATGCTGTTTAATGCAATTTTTAACAAATTCATCTGAGCATGCAGTGTTTCAGTACCTCGATACTGATATTTTCTACTATGAGCTGCAGTGAAGTGAGACTATAATTTTTCTGGAGTAGGTCGACTGTGATGCAGTCCTGTGGGAGGACACTGGAGTGTGATTTACTGCAGACACACCACAGCCTGCTACAGGACAGAGTGTGATCCAACTCTATTCTCTCTCTCTCTCTCTCTCTCTCACTCTCTTTCCTCTATGTATATATATATATATATATATATGCTCTCTTTCTCCATATATATATATATATATATATATATATATATATCTCTCTCTTTCTCTCTCGACAAGTGTGGAAAAAATACTATCAACAAGAATGCACCAGAAATGGAATTTTTCATCATTTATTTTCATCAATCAACAAAATGCAGTGAATGAACAAAAGAGAATCTAAATCAAATCAATATTTGGTGTGACCACCCTTTGCCTTCAAAACAGCATCAATTCTTCTAGGTACACTTGCACGCAGTTTTTGAAGGAACTCGGCTGGTAGGTTGTTCCAAACATCTTGGAGAACTAAGCACAGATCTTCTGTGGATGTAGCTTCCTCACATCCTTCTGTCTCTTCATGTGATCCAGACACACTGGATGATGTTGAGATCAGGGCTCTGTGGGGCCAGAAGAACTGATGCTGGTTTGAAGGCAAAAGGTAGAAACACCAGATATTGATCTGATTTAGATTTTTCTTTTGTTCACTCACTTTGCATTTTGTAAATTGATCAAAATAAACAATCATTATTTATATTTCTGAAAGCATTCTTTGTTCACAGCATTTTTTCCACACCTGCCAAAAACTTTTGCACAGTACTGTATATATTGTTTTTACTCACCTTAAAAAGGAGTGAGGAGTAAGAGGAAGAGAAAGGAAGAAGGCTAAAAGTAAAAGGATGACAAAGTTAAGGCATGAGAGATGAGGAAAGGCAGAAGGCATGACTGAGCATGAGCCCGTTATTATTTCATTAATTGAACTTTCCTAATATAAGGTCCAACACTGCTGCTTTCATCATTTCTACATATACATTTTATCTATTTGTCTTTCTCGTGTCTCGGTGATGATAATAGTTGCCTTTCTCATGCAGCAGTGATGACGATCACTTATTTTACAACAATCGGCAAATAATTGCAACAGTATGTAACCGTTATCTTAAAATAACATAACATTACAACTTGTTCCATATGTACTGCACATTCCATATGTTTAATAAAGTGGAATATCCATTAAAGCCATATTCATAGACTTTTCCTCAACAGAGAGAGAGAGAGAGAGAGAGAGATGGAGGATAAGAGAGCGGATTTCTACAAAGAGAGAATGAAAGAAAAAAAGAGAGAGCAAGAGAGGGAGAGGTGTGAAGATACACACTGTTCTGGTTGAACTTATGCCTGAATGGATAACAGGCCAAGTTTGTAGAGATCTCATACGGGACGGGACAGAGGAACAGAGGAGAAACAGAGGAGAGAGAGAGAGTATAAACAATAATACATTGTCATTTTTATGAATTGTGAGTGAACTGAAGGACAAACATGTCATCTTGGATGTAAGTCCAGCAGCAATATTTCAGTCAAGAAAAACACAAACTGGGACAAGCAGTTCCCTCGTCCACTTCGTCTCTTTGCTCCCTCACACCGTCCACTATTTATCTTCACAGCAAAAACACCGACGGACACACACACAAAACAATACAAAAGACAAAAGAGTTTCCATTTGGCTCGTAAGCTCTTCGCTAATTTGTAGACAGTGATTAGAAAGTTGTTTGCTTTTAGTCACTCCAGAGTTTTTGCCTCCTCGCCGAATTGCTGCAGGGTGGGAGCCGGCCTTGTTGTTGGCCCTGAACCAGACTAGTGATGGGCTGGAGAGCTGGAGACTGAGGTTTACCTGTACAGTCTGAAAAGGATTTAAATGATAACACATCAGGGAAATGCTTTCAACATGACTCTCTCTCTCTCTCTCTCTCTCTCTCTCTCTCTCTCTCTCATGTTTTGGAGCTTGAGTGTGGACAGATATCCGGCTGTAACAGCTGAATACTGAGCTGCGATCCTCTGCTAGCATTGGTCTGCTGTTTGAAGTCTGCACGTACTGATGGCTCTGATACCACAGGCCTCTGAAGCTGGACGTGAGGCTAATGGAACGTCCACTCTTGTGATAACTGCTCTCGCACCAACAACATCTCCCAGTCATGCTAATCTAAAGCTCAGAGATCTTCATCAGAGATGACCTCAGAGAACCCTAGAGAACATGAACACAAGCACGCACACAGTCAAGGTTACGGTTAGATTTAGACAGTGAGGTTACAAGAAGAAAGGCCAATCGGTTCACGTTTTAAACGACAAGGAACAATAAATACATAATATTGGGTCTCCATCCCTTCAGCCATCATACAAAAATCAAACCCCTTGACCTAAACCTAATGAAGTTGCCTAGTGCTTCATTTGCCTTTTCATGTAACACTTATCAATCACAATTAGCTGCTGTTAAAGGAAACAGTTTTATTCTAAAACCTGGGGTCATATTTTCTGATTTAGAAGCATGTGCCTCACAGATATCATCAGCATGCCCTATAACCAAATGTAAAAATCAAATGCTCAAATAAGATAAGAGGTTAAGGGGATAATTAGTGTCACTAAGGATTTAGTACATTTTCTGCAGGCGCTTATCTGATCTCCGTGACTTGCTGTTCTGATCAAACTGAGGTTTAACTTAATCAGTTTGGACAACTTTCCAATGACTCAATCAGAGCATGGGACAGACTGCAGGGCTGATTTATAAAACATACATCTCAACAGTGCACCTGTTAAAACCATCAGTAAGGTCAGTCTGGTTATCAGACAGAATACCTAAGAGATGCTTCACTTATTTAACCTTTTCAAAACTGATTACTATCAAAGAAACATCTTTACATTAATAACACCACCTAGAATAACATCTTTTAGATTTTTTTTTTTTTTTGTGAAATATCATTGCATCATTTGGCAAAATGTATTAAACTACAATTAAAAGGCCAAATATTCTGCATCATATCTTATTAGCATCATGATTTACATCATGATCATAAGGCAGGATGTCATCGATAGCGCTCTATTTTATTTATATAAAAGCAAATGTGTCTCTGCGAGAGACAGACAGAGAGAGAGAGGGAGGGAGAGAGAGGGTGTGGGGGTTCAAACTGTAACTAATACAACATTATTGGACAGCTCAATGGCTAACAGTCTCCTGGGCTGGAGAACGAGGACAGCGCTGTCTTGAACTCCCAGCCACAAATGTCTGGACCAAAGCAGCACTCATGAGCTCTGTGATTATATTCAAAACAGACAAAAATAGAGAATTAGAATTTCACTGCTGAGCGCAAGTTCACAAGAAAAAGAGTCCAGTTTGTGAACAAACTGCCGAAGTTCATGAAGGATCTCAAACTTTATGAAACCCATACTTACCCATACATACCAAACCCATAAAAATGTATACCCCAGTCACCAAGATTCTCTGTAGCTTGGGTGATCTTACAGCATCGCCCAGGAAATGTCCTTTTTTGACATCTAAAAATGCAGTTTGTCCCATGCCCCTCTATTTTGAAAGCTTGTGTCCTGATGCTTTTCACAGGATTCCAAGATTTGTAGCGTCGGCCATGCAGTCGTGGAATTTGGCCGATGTGTGTACGTGTGTGTGGTGGTGATTAGTATGTTTACTGTTGCTGATAAACAGAGAGAGGAGAGGATGTGTTCAGATGTGAAGAGCTCAGACACTCTTATTATTCTTCAATCTCCCTGCATTAACTCCTACTCAGCCTGCACACACACTGCCACATCTGGATTCTGCTCAGGCCTTTCTTAGTCATGGATCTGACTGGAATGTCATTGTGTGTCATCTGATACACAAGCTCAAAGAAATCCTGAAGTGATGAAACTTTGAGAAATTTAAGGCAGCTTTTAGATGTGCTGTACTGTTTATGTCTGGGTGTGTGTTAACATTTATCTTGATAGCTTGTGTATGTAGTGTACATGCTGTGTATAGTATGTGTGCGTGAGGGTGTGTGTGTGTGTGTGTGTGTGTGTGTGTGTGTGTGTGTGTGTGTAATTGGCCACCCCTTATTAAGTAAAGCTGAAAATAAATAAAGGCCCTCCAAGTGCTACGCTTCCTAAAAGTGGGGGCATCTACCACTTCCACATGTTTTAATATAAATCTGAGCATGTTATTAACTATTTTTATTATTTAAAACAAATTAGGTTTATTTAAACTAGAAAAATATTTCTCCTGCACTCCTGTAGTGATATGCATACACATGCATACGACATGTATATAAGAATTTAAAAGTCTAAGACGTCACCCTCACGCTCTTTTAATGGTATTGTATTCTTTATTGCTGTATATTCTATTGGTAATGGGGATAAAGGTAAATTATTTGACAATCTATTATTCTTTTGCCAAATACTGTTAAACAAACAATGATTATTCGTTTTTTCATTGTTTGCAGTAATCCTGCTAATACGAAATGGAATAAATATACAGTAATGAAATGATTGAGAAACAGCTCTGATTTTATTTTATTTGGGAAACTGTTCCTGCTTATTAACTACCACAACCGGGCAAAGCAATCCACTTATATGCAAACCTACATATAATTATTCTTGCATTTTATTGGGTTAGAGTGCACTGCATTGGGTTATTTAGGCACACTTGTGACTTTTAGACCAGAATTAGCCCAAATTTAGTTACAGGGTCAGTTTTCCACAAATAGATTAAGTCTAAATGTGCATTTAAATGAAAGTTAAGGTGAATTTCTTCACCCTGGAAATCAGCCAGTTATGCCTGAATATGCCATTATGCCCACCAAACCAGTGCCTGTTTGTGACAGATCTACCTAAGCAATAATGTTCTACACAGCCCTCAAAACATCCCTTCCAAGACCAAATAGTTTTTTCCAATATGTGCTTTTAACATTAGTTTGGAAAAGAAAGCTCTGAAATGAAGTATGAAGCAAGATAAAATACTTTTAAGTATTAGCAGAGCTGTTTTTTTTTTAAAGAAAAGGCTTCCAGGTTGGAATGGCAGTGAGAAAATGTCCATTTTAAAAGAAGATAAGATGTTGCCAAGCTTTTGATGAGCACTATATGTTTCCAAAAATTCCCCAGAGATCAAGGTGCTGCACCAGGATAACAGCAACTTCACCTTTAACATCATCACCGATTTTTTCTCTTTCTCTCTCTTTCTGCACAATACAGCCACTGTTTGCTTGCTCTAGCCGCTCTCCAGTCAGACCCAGAGCCCAGAACATGTCATTGCTCTCAACGCAGTGAGAGGCACAGGAGATGAATGTGTCGAGAGCAGGACCACTCACAGATGAAACGAGGGCAAGACTGCAGTGTTTAGTGCTATAGAAACCAGGACGTGTTGAGTTTTTGACAGGAAGAGCAAGAGATTGCTGATGTTTTATGAATCTATTTCTAGACAGTGTCCTCTGATGACCATAACCTTTGACCTCTGTCTCAGAATAAGGTGGGGCTGCCGTCTGCTGCTAGCCATTACTGATAAGCCTTAGAGTTGCGGTCATTATGGCCGTTCTGCTCTTTGCTCTTGTCACACAGCCAGCTTGATGAGAGAGAAAGGGAGGAGACTGAGACGAAGCAATGAAAGGAGCAAGACAAAGAAAAAGAGGACGTGAACAAGAGACAGATGAATTAGAAGAAATGAAAAGAAGCAAAGGGCTGAGAGAGGTGCAGTCTGAGAAATGGGAACAAGGCTATTGATGGACCTAATGACTTGAATGAGAAAGACAGAGGAAGTAAGATTAATGTGGCAGAGAAAGGGTGAGAAAGTAAAAAAAAAAAAAAAAAAAGACAGATGGAGGAGTTAGTGAGAGAAGGTTGGCAAAAAGGTTTTGCTGGCCAGTCAGGGTGGAGCTGGTAGCGTAAAGTTATGGAAGAAGCCCAAAGCTGCTTAACTTCATTCACAGACTCTTGGTGACATTATTGAAGAACACAAAGTGTTTTTAAAATCCTCAGAGGAGTCAGAGAGGAAAAAGAAAAGTACCCACCCAATAATAGTGTGTCTGTCTGGTCAGGGCAACTCTTTTTTTCTCCTTAAGTTAAGTAGTGAAGGACAGAAGGAGAGTTTTTGGCAGGGATGAAGATGTTAAAACAGAGTATGACATTAAGTCTTTGGTATGTGCTGGGAGGAAAAACCTGTAGACATTTGACAGACTCATAAATATAGCCAATGACTGGGTACAACAGAAGGCATATCTTTGGCTTGGTCTTATTATAAGCGTTGTCTCAGTGAGTATCACTCTTGCTCGTATTTGGTCATTTTGGTATGAAGTAAATTCGCCCATAGCTTTACTAATTTAGTAATGTAAATGGCTATTTTTCTACAGTCAGAATCATGACTGTCCATGTTTGTTAGAAATAGAACTTCTGAATGTTTTCCATTAAAAAGCCTTGTATGTATTAGGCAAATTAGCTCTTAGAACAATTCCTAAATGTCTTCTCTGGTTTAGTTTTTTTTAAATGATTGTTAATTGAGTTTGGCAACAGGGCACTTTTTAGTGTCCTTTTTAGTGAAGCATTTTTTGGTGGAAATCACTGATGCAAGTGTGTAGTGTTTGGAGATAATGGTCTGAGAGCGACTCCTTTATGTACGCCCTGATTTGATCATGAAAATACAAGGCCCTAGAGGGTTATTTGTGCCTTGCTTAAAAAGAACATTTTTTTGGTTCCCTAAAGAACCTTTCAAATTCTCACATCTTAATTATAAAGTGTTTTCGGGATCTAAAATGGTCCTTCTGTGCATCAGTCAAAGAGTCTTTCTGGCACCTTTTTTAGGAGGCACTGATTTATTTCCATTAAAGTTTGCTTGGTGGAACTCATTTTTGGTTATGGTCAGTGTTTGTTATAGTGTTTGTTACTTTCATGTCCACACATGAAGATCTAGATAAACTTTCCTTTAATACAAATTCTGCTTTAATAGGAATTCTCTAATGGACTGTTAATTGTGTTTGGCAACAGTGCAGTTCCTTTATGTCCTCAGTGATTTAATTTCCTGAAAGTTTATTTTTTGTGAAAACCATCTTTTCTTGTTTTTGGTAAGAGGACAATTCCCCCGTGTCCCCGTGATTTGGTTCTGAATGACTCATGATTGAGGAGACGTTGGGTTTGATCTGCTGTATGCAGACAGTGTGTGTTGGGCTGCAGGACTGATGTGTGTTAAAGGCTTTTCCACTCTCATGCTTATAGCCTCATGGCAGGCTGAGACTTCACATCCTGCCCAGATTCCATCTGTCACTTCTCCTCCTCTCCTGGCCGCTGTATTGGTGTAGGAATGAACGGATGGATGCAAGTGTATTTCCAGCCCTGGAAGAGTTTGATGTACATCGTGGGTGAAGCCAATGCCAGCCTTGATGCCATTCCGCCTTAGCCTTGATGGCGGACTAGACGTGAGTGTAAAAACAGGCCTGCTGCTCTGGAACAGCTTTTCTCCTTTACAGTTTGATTGAAGGCGCCTGATTTGGGCCCTGAATTGTTTCCTGTTTTAAATAATTATACATTAGTTTTTATGATTTTAAGAGAAACTGTAACTTCTATTTAGTTGTCATCATTGGAATTTTTATTTCTCCAAAAAGAAGGAACACCCTGATCTCCTGTTAGTGTTTCTTTCATTAAATGTTTGTCATATAATTAATAACTGCCATTTTAAAAGCTGTACAGCTTACTCTCGGCAATGAAATGCATCAGCATGGACAGACCAACCAAATGACCTCCTTTATTGCAACTAATAGTAATCGAAAAACAAAAATTCCTGCTTTGGAGGTTAGACACGGTTACGCTGTTCTATAATTCTTTTTTTCTTCACTGAATGCTCTGTTCTCTCTGTTTCCTGAGTGGAGAAATGTAAATGACATTCAGTGTGTGTGTGAGTAAGACAGCGGTTCATTTTCTCTGCTTGAGTAATCAGTGACTCACCTCCTATACTGGAGCTTCGGCTTCACTTCATCAGCATGCTGACCCCAGGTCAGTATGAGGGGGAAACAGCTCGGACGACTGGGGCAGGGGCTGATAAATGGTTTTCAGGCAGTAAACATTCAGATCGTGCTTCGGATGACCTGCAGGCTTTGTGCATCTGTATCAGTTTACTGAAGTCATTGTGCAGAAATAAGCTCATTTATTTTCTTTTTCCTGGGTTTATTGTGTGCAACAGCCTCATGGAAATTGACAAGTGCGTGTAATATGACTGTTTGTTTGTCCAATAATGTTATTTTCTTGACATATTTCAGTTATTTTGGGACTGAAGGCCTTGGGAGAGACTGGAATGGAAAACAGACAGCCTTTATAAGAAACACAGTAAATGCTTATTTATTAAGCATCTAAAAGTTCAGTTGTTGGAGAGAGGACAGAATGAAAGGTGATATGGTAGAAGATTGAGATCTGAGCGAGGGAAGAAGCCTGAGCCACCATGCTTTGGAGAGCAGGGAACATGCAGAAGTCCCCCCTAAGAAGCCATTGATTTTTTTTTAAAATATTAAGCCGTTTGAAATGAAAATGCTGCAACACTATTCAAATGTAAGTCCTTTTTCCTTTCAAGTATTTACAAAAATATAACAGAGAAAACTGCCAGCCAGTAACAGCAAGAATCAATCCCAACTGTAATTTGCTGTAGTTTCCCATTTGCCTTATCAAGATGTGTTCACACTGTATTTGAAATACATTACTGTTTACATTTAGAACAGCATACTCATTCTTCAGCTACCTCTACTTTTTCAAACTGTTCCGCCTATGAAGCATTCTGCCTGTATATCTCTTACAAATACGCATCTTACGCATCTTTGTGTTTTTATTTCGACCATAGCGTGTGAAATAAAATCATAATAATAGACCTGGGACGTTCATTCATTTCCAGTGTTCAACATTTCCAGGATCTCAAAACACAAAGAAAACATCAGCTTTCATTTTCATTTGAGTCACACTGTTCCTCACTGCTGCTGGTCTTCGTATATTTGATATGCAGTGTTTCGTTAATGAGCATCGTTCCCAGAGTGCACCAGTACCACACTGATGTTGAGTTTATCGCTTGTCCACTACAAAGCGGCTACAACGTTCGGTCATTCCTCACAAGAGCTCAGCTGAGAGACCGGACAGACTGATCACACTGTTTTATCAGTCTGCTCAGGCTACTTGCTGAGAACTGATTTTAAACAGTTAACACTCAAACAGAGGAGGTTTGAGTTGAGGATGAGAGAGTTGGTAAGTTTTGCAAAACTATTTTGAATACTGTCTGATCATAATATAGTGCGAATTCAATAAAGATTTCACTCCCTCACTCACTCCCTCACTCCCTCATTCACTCACTCCCTCATTCACTCACTCACTCAGAGTCTTTGGACAGTAGGAGGGAATCGAACCCCCTAGAGGAAACCCTTGTTCACATGGGAAGGACATACAAGCTCCACACAATATGGACCTGGTCTGCCCTGCCTGGGAGGGGAGTCAAGGACAGCGTTTCCCAATGCTGTAGTCTTCTGAATACATATGGTGAACACTTGCATTTCTATAAGACAATATAGTCCAACCCTTATACTAAATCAAATAGAAGTGTATCATTAGTCCTACTGTCCTCAAGAGGAAAACTAGATAAATAAAAAAACACTATCCATTAAGTGTTTTTAAACATGTTATTTTTTCTTTCTGGAAATATTTTTGGAGTGAGAGAGAGTGAGAGATGTGTGTATGTGTCTGTATGACTGCCTTTATCATATTTTACCTTTTAGGTGTTTTTCAAGTGGTTAACACAGAGCAGGCTGTGATTGGTGCAGGAGCTGTTTATTTATTTCTGTTTGTTGGTAGCAACAGCATCAGCATCTGTTAGTGATGACAGAGAGACAGGTGTATTGTGTTCTCTCTCATTCTCGCTGTCTGGAGGTCGCAACATTTCTTTAATCAATCTCCCTGTCTTTCTCTCTCTCTCTGCCTCTCTCCCTCTCTGCCTCTCTCCCTCTCTGTCTCTCTCTCTCTCTCTTCTCTCTCTCTTCTCTCTCCCTTCTCTCTCCCTCTCTGTCTCTCTCTCTCTCTCTCTCTCTCTCTCTCTCTGCCTTTTTCCATTATATCCCATGGTGATGCTAAGTGTTCGGCAGTATTTTTGGCTTTGCTTTGCCAAAGCCATCAGCCGTCTCTCCTTCTCTCTCCAGGATTAAAGAGTCCCCTGGCATCTGTATAACACTGCCATAGCACTGAAAGAGACTCACGTCCAGTAGCAAAGAACACACACTGCAGAAAAAGAGAACTAGAGGAGAAGCAAAACAGTATAGAGCGGCACATAGTGATTTATCATAGATTTATAATTTCTTTGGCATAGGAGATGTTTTGAAAAATCTGAGTTTTAGATGTTTTAGGCAACAGTATTTGGAAATGACTTTGAGGTCTGCATCCAATTTTCTGTTAGGTTTTCCCCTGAGTGCAGGACGGAGCTGCAGCTGTACCCCAGGGGTGTGCCGCTCCACTGCTGCTGAAGATACGCCCCTTTAGGGCTCTGCAGGATATGTCACACTGGCTTGAGTTTTATGAGTGGCTTCATTTATAACTTCATTTTCAGCCCCTGCAGGAATGAAGGGTGTTTCATTGCGTTCCCTCCTTTTCTGGTGTTTTCATTTGCAATGTTAAAATATAATGATATACAAACATGTAAATTTATCTGTATTTTCTGTTTGTACCAAGAGAAAATATGTTTATCATTAGACTGACTCTTTTGCCCCCAGAACCCCATTCTATAGGCAGTAAATCATTAATTAATGAAAGGTTCTGCAAATTCAGTCTTGCCATCACAACAAAAAAGGTTCATATCAATGCAGAATAATGTTCAAAGCAAAGGCAATGGAGAAAATTGTGAATAGAAATAATAGTGCTGTAATGCAGTTTGAATCATGGTCCAGCTAAACTCATATTCTTCTCTAGAACTGGTGTTTGTTGGACATTAAATGAAGATACTTTCCATCCAAACTGGAGTCCATACTGTGGAGTTTTGCTACACAGCTGAAAATGTGTGCTAGTATAGAAAATTCCACTGCATATAAAACAAAAGCCTGAAAAGCAAAGAAAAAAGAAAAATACACTGAGTAACATTTTTCAAGACTGGAAATGGCCTGTGAAGCTGTGAAGTGAGCAGTTTTGCATTTGACACAGAACAGGTTCTGGATGTCTAGTTTCTCTGAGGTGCAGTGAAAGAGAAACATAATTACATTTGCTTTGGCTGCACAGCTTGAGAACAGCAAATCACAAACACTTTTATTTGTGTGAGCTAGTCTGGCAGTCTCTCTCTCTCTCTCTCTCTCTCTCACTCTCTGTCTGTGTGTGTGTGTGTGTGTGTGTGTGTGTGTGTGTGTCTGTGTCTGTGTGTGTGTGTGTGTATGAATGTGTTTGCTTGTAAAGAGAAAAAAAAGGTGGAAGGCTTGAAAGGTGGAAGCCTTTAGGCCTGATATTTGGAAGACAGGAGAATGAGAAGGAGTGTGCCAGAGGAGGAAGAGAGAGAGAAAAAGAGAGCATGGAAAAGACGGATAGGAGGTTTGTGTATGTGTAAGAGAAAGAAACAAAAGAGGAATATGGAACAAGAGACAGTGAGCAGAGAGTGTAAGAAGAGAAAATGGGGGAAGTATTAAAAAAAACAAAAAACAAAGAGAGAACAACACAGCCAGTCTGAAAGGGGAAGAAAGAGAAAGGCAGACATAAAGAGAAGCAGAGAGAGAGAGACGAGACAGAAAGAAGGAGATCGGATGAAAGAGAGGCAGCAAGAGACTGAAAAACAAGTAAATAGAGAAAGAGAGGAGAAATGGCTTGGGAAACAGGAAAAGTTAAAAACAGTAAGAGAGAGAGAGAAATAAATCCAGATTTCCAGACAGCAGCTCAGTGAGGATGTTCAGAGGAATGTAGAAGCATGTACTCAGAATGAAGCAAATGATGCTGTCACACGTAAACCATGTCTGTAACAATAATCACACGCTGGACATGACTTTAGAGCAGGGAGCGCGAGCTGGGGTACTGTGGCTAAACCGTTGGTTCACAGAGCTGGAAAAGTGTAAGTGACGAGAACAACAGGATATTTGGTAATCAGACTCATTCTGTCTGGAGGCACTTTTGGCCTGGTATCAGCCTGGACTATTCACCCCCCCTCCAAGCAGCCACTGCACGTGTGCCAGGTATCTGCAGGAGAAGCGAGAGGGACAACGAGTTTAGCAGCGGCCCAGGCAGGCGCTGGGGATGATTAGGTGCTTTTTGGCCCTTTAGCGGTCTGGACAGTCCTCCAGTAGTCAGGGCTGCACTCCGGATCCAGCAGAGCGTGGACACTGGCTGGAAGTATATGTGCATGCCTCCAGGGGACTGTATTTAGGACAGGGTGGAGTTTTGGGTTTTTATGCCTCACTTAGATAGGTGACAGCATCTGAAAAGAGGCAATCTGGGCAAACTCGCAGTCGTCTGTATCAAAAAGTACCTGCTGAAGTGATCTCGGGTTAAGATGTGAGATCTATTAAAGTCTAGCAGTTGTGGAAAGAGGAGCAGAGGAATAGGTCAATCCTTATATATCTGCACTTCCTTTCTATGGGTTTTCCAGGTCTGATTCCTGCAAAAGCCTGTTTGAGAGGGAGATCTGGACCAGATCTGTTGATTATTATGTAATCTGGATTAAATGATATTGTTACTGAATGTTATTGACCTTCCTATTAGCTTAAAGTTACGATCAATCCCAATCCATGCACGCTCCATCTATGGCAATATCACAGATCTACACACAGACATAAAAACACAAATCTCATATATCAGTTCACTTTCAGAACTTTCTACCTCTCTTTTCCTTCTTCTTTTGTTCTTTTCTGTCATGTGTTCTCTCTCTCTCTCTCACACACACACACACACACAAACACATATCCCAAATGTATCTGCTCTCTCATTATGCTATCCATCACCATTAACCTGGGGTGACTTCAAATTAACAGTTGGCTTTGTTCTCCTGTTGTATTTGCAGAGCATGTGGACCATGGATCAAGTAAATGTGACAAGTAAGTAGTATATTACACTGATTGCAATGCACGAGCACGTACACATAAACACACACCCAGCTCAAAGCCTGCGATGAACAGTATGTAACTGCTGCATGTGTCCACAGCATGCCGAAGGAGAAAGGACGTGGTAAAGATGAGACGTACTGGCGAGAGATCAACGCAGCAATGGCTCTCACCAACCTGGCCCAGCCAAAGGACGGCGCCCCCTCTGGCACCACCAGCTGCATCATTCAGAAATCCTCCCACATAGCTGAAATCAAGACTGTCAAAGTGCCTATCCTGCACAAGTACTAGCACCCTCCTCATATGAAAAAAAAGACGTTTCTCTTCTTTCCCTTTTGGAATTTTCTTATTTGGTTTTGTTTATATTTTGTGGTACTTATGAAGTAGCAATATAAGAATTTTTTTTTTTTTTTTTTTTTTTTTTTTTTTTTTTTTTTTTTGTATTTTAAGTCTTTAAAGTGCCCTGAAATGCAGCACTTCTCTTGTTTCTAGGTTTGTGCCTGTTTTTGACGCACAAGCGCTTTGATAAGTGTTGAGTGATGATGACGACAGTATTGCAGAACAAGACACTTTTGCAACGTTAACTTATTTTGATACGATTTTTTATACTCTTTCTATGGTGCCGTGCCAAAGTGCCTTCTCAAACACTAAAAAAAAAAAAAGAAGAGAAGGGCTTATTTTTGAGTGGGACTATTTATCTCATATTAAATTCAGTTACCTGGTGCAGTTCCTGGAGTGTTTGCAAAGTTCTACAGATTAAATCTGAAATCAATAATATTGGCTGATTTACAGTGTTATATTGTCCTTGTAGCCAGTTTAAATGGCATTCACATAAGGTGCTCAAGAAAAAAAAACCAAGCGGGTGACAATGTAAGACCCATGGCACTGTAGAACGAACATTCCCTACATCACAGATCTTTCCTCATTCATGTCCTGGCCATAACAAGCAAATGAATGAGCTGGTATTAGTTGTTCTTGTTTAACAGTCTTTCAGAGGACTTCACTGACTAGCCAGTTGATGCGTCCAGTCCAGACATTTCTACAGGCGTACTGAGATCAGTCCTTATAATTGATAAGTTTGCTAATTCAGTAGGGAGTAATTCAGGTTAAGTTAATTGGGCTTTTATAGCTAGCAGTTAGCAGTTATGATACATAAATGGCTATTCGAAATCATCACTGTCCAAAAAACTCCACATAATTTAAATACAGCAGTTTCCTTTAATATTATGTGTACATGTCATGAGGAATGGTACAATAGAAATTCTTTTTTTTTATTTGGAGACCAGAAAAATGTGCTTTTGACTGAGCATTTCATAATAAGTGCCTAAAAAAAGTGGATCCTATTGTTGAAGGGCTTGTAGCCATGCCTCACGATGTAGCTCTTTGGGTTTTTATTATTGGGCTGCTCAACAGAACAGTGCACTTCATCAGTTAATGGTTTAGGACATTCTGATGATATGTTTTTAACGCTCACAGAGGCTGAGCTACTGGCAGTGTGGTGGCCCTCTTAGTGTATTATGGTACAACAACTTTCAAGGTTAAAAACTACTCCAAACATTTCACAGCACATGATTGTCGAAATTTGTCAAGAAAACTGTTTTGTAAATGAGACACACAAGTGGGAAAAGCCTTTTTAATTTTTGAAAAACCTCCACATATCTTCAATTTTTGATGTAAAACTTTTTTATATGAAAGTTCTTTAACCCTTTAAAAGAACCTTTTTCATACTTGGTTCTTCATGACATCACTCAAAGAACCCTTTATGACGCCTCTGTTTTTAAGAGTGTGGTGGAGATGGGTACAAGTCTTTGTTGTGCATCATGTCTAGTTTGCATGTTTTCCTTTTTTTTTTTTTTTTTTTTTTTTATAAAGCAGAATAGGCTTTCAAACACTCCAGGATCCAGCTGAAGCAGCTCCATGTGAAAGCCCCTTAAGTGCCTCCCCTTGATACATGAGTACAGTTTAAAGGAAGGATCTCTACATGCAGCAACTAAGACCTGTCCTTAAGCTCTCTCTGCTCACTGTCCTCACTGTGAACAAGCAACACAGAAAACACAAGGACGTAAAAACTCCATCTGCTGCGATGTAGGTCACACATGGTCACACATGCACAAGCCCTCACAAACATGTAAGGCCAACAGCAGTTCACATGTTTAGTCTTAATTTTGTTTGTGGCTGCAATTACAATCCTGTTATGTCTCTTTGAAAGATAATTTTCACATCACCTGCCAGCGATAGCTGTGAAAGCAGATTAAGGGTCTACTCGCCAGAAGTCTGCAGCGGCTGTGCTGTCCCAATCTAAAATAACACTCAAGGCCTATTCACACCAAGTATGTGTGTGTGTGTGTGTGTGTGTGTGTGTGTGTGTGTGTGTGTGCGTGAGTGAGTGTGTGTGTGTGTTTATTTTGTAGGACCTCATGAAACTCTGGAAACTAGAAAACTAGAGAAGAAGCAAAAACTTTTTAATAAAAATTGTTATCTATTTTTCTTCCCAAATTTTGCAATTAGACCAGACATAGACTTAAACTCAGTGATAAACCACTGATGTGTAATACTAAGGTCATTCCTGTTATTCCCTGCCTTCCAGTTAAGATCATCCACGTCTATAACTTCTGTGAGTTTTACATTTTAATAATCAGTGTGCTGCTTTGCTTATAAGCTGTTTTGCTCTGCCAATGCAGAAACTGAGCTTGCATTAATTAGGAATTTGGTGAAGGATGGCACTAATATATTTCATAAATATAATTCATTTTCAAAACTTGGTATGCATAAGCTTTTAAAGTACTAAAGTACACCTTAATTCACTCACAAAAGCACAATAACAAATACATAGAATATAGACACAGAACGAGAGAGAAGAAGCATCATGGTATAAGCTTATATCTTTTTTTTTTTTTTTTTTTTTGAGCCAAAAAAGCCATGATCTAAAGGGACATTTACCCTGCTATCAGTATTATATTGTAATAAGAGTGTTGCCTTCTCACATGATCCTGCTCAGTATCAGGCTCAGTGGAGGAAAAAAGAAAAACAAAGACTTGGCCCACCTTCTACAGTCTCTCAGCTGGTGAGAATTAAACTCAAATTGTTGTTTACAAGAAGTAAGAGAGACACTTCCATGATTCCTGAAAAAAAATCACTTCAGTATTATCTCGATCTTTGTTTCAGTGCAAGTTTTCAGGGTTTTTTTTTCTTGTTTGCTGGTTCTGTGGTTTGTCTGTTTAGCAAAGGCATTTTTTTCACTCTGTTTAACTACACTGTCTTTTCCAGTGTTGTTTTGCCCTGGATGAAAATAATGTAATTATTTCTAAATTAAGTATTTTTAAAGTCTGTTCGGGGCATATCTTATTTACACTTAACACACGCCAAGAATACAACTCCGAGATTAAGGGCCACTTTTAAAGTTAGAGCAGTTTAAGATGACTGCTTATTGGCTGATCTTACGTGTACCTTAAAAGTACTGTTGCTTGTCAAAATTAACACTTTTTTTATTCTTTGTGCCTTCAAAGAGCCTATTTTATGAAAAAGCTGCATGCACTCAGGCCCCAGTTTCACACACAGTGAATGAAATGCAATCTTTAAAATAACGGTGCTAAAAGGATCCTTTGGAACAATGCAATTGATAAAAAAAATCACTAAAGTTCCCTGAAGAGATTTACTAGAGAATCATCTGTTCGGGAAACCCATAGTAGCTTCTTGGCACCTTTATTTTTTGGACTGTACCCTTGTCTCCCCAAATGAAAATCTACCCGTATCAAAAACACAGCTGCAATAGTACACGTGCCCTTTTTGTTGTTGTGTGGAGCTTGTAAAATATCTTTCCCATCAGTTCACAGATGCTGCTGAGAACAGTGCATCATTTCTGAATCAGTGCAGGAACTGTGGACTCATACATTCCCTTTTTCTTATTCCTCGGGGCGACCCTGCAATGCGACAGATCTTCCATGGACTTTACAGATAAAGACGAGAGGAAGATGTTGCAAGCATCTGAAAAATCCTGCAACCCGGAGTGAATCATTTTAAGCCTGCATCTTTCATTTGCTTGTTTTTGTACTGTATTTGTGTTCATTTGAATTATTCCCCTGGACAATATCTGCTTTCAAAAGATGTTGAGAGACAAAAAGCAATTATCGTGTTCGTACTTCAGAGCATCTTTAAATTATTAAGGACTGTAAAAACAGAAACTGGTGACAATAGCCTGATTTTTTTTTTTTTTTCTTAAATTTGTTAAGTTATATTAAGTTGTTTCTTTAGAGACTGGATATTTATCCAATGACTAAAAGCATAATATCTCATTTATTCTCTGATTCTCTATTGTTAATTCCTTTTCCAGGAACTATGTTTACTTCCACAGAACATTGAATAAACATTTGAAGGCATGACATTAGTCATATTACTTTTACGCTTAAGCAACACATTTCATGCGGTAATTGTTCTGACCCACAATCAGTTACGGGACTGGAGATCATTTGGTCTCATCTCTGAAAGCCCATATCTCGCTCTAAAAAAAAGAAAAGCCTAATTATTTCTGCAGGGCCTGTGTTTTCTCCCGTTTGCTTCCAACTTGATATTATGGCCACACACTAACTGGAAACACAAGCAGGTGGATGGAGTCCTGTATAATCTCTTAATTGACAAGGGATTAATTCCATCCCAAGTAAAATGTTTGAGATTCTTGGCTGTATGGCCTGTTCTCGAGGTGTGTAGATTTCAGGGAGTGTACAGTAGACAGAGGCACAGCTGCGTGAAGTTGTGCCATTCGCTGGGCCAAATGAACGAAACCCTTCACTCTGTCTCTGAACTAATGAGGAAATTTCATTCACCACAGCAGGTTGATGGAGACCAGCGAACAAAGAATTACTGTGCTTCTCGTAGCTGTATTATTTAGGGAGAAGCTTGGTGAGATGTGGGCTTTACTGAGCTAAGATTTTCATGTTGGGTAAACACTGTAGACAGCAGCAGTTCAGACATGTTAAAAGAGATATGAAGCCTTTGGAACACTCTAGTTTGTTTTTCTCAAGTCAGTGCCAAACTGGCCAAGCAGCCCTATCAGTTATGGTACCCTCCTCTATGTGCTCATCCATCACAATCCAAATCTCTCTACAGCACCTCCTCCTCTACCTTCCTTTTCTTCTGCCCTTCCTACACCCTCCTTCCCCCTCTAGTTAATGATTCTACCATTCTGCTTGGCGTCTTCTAAATGTGCGCAGAGCCCAAGGTCTAGCATGCCAACCAAGCAGTGTTTAGTAAGAAAAAGAGAAAGAAAGAATTAAGGTCTCGCACAGAGCTGACAGGTGGAACTGAGTAAGACTCTTCACTAAATAACAGATGTTGGCTTCTGCCAAAACCACATGCTACTGTTTTTATACATATTGTACTAATAAATGCATTACTAATGGGGAGGCACTGCTGTTGAACTTCTTAGTTAGTATGTTTAATATGATATAATGGGGCTGTGTAAGTAATTGTAGAAAAGAATACAGCTACTGTTTCTTTAAAATGTAAATGTCTAAATGTTTTTTAACTTGGACTTTCTGTGGAAAACAAAAGAGAAAAGTATTAGGGTTAGGGTTGCCCAATTTCAGATCTGGTGGTTATTTCATTTGCTCAGTTTCAGAACTGGTGGTTATTTCCTACTTTGAAAGTTGGCACTGTAGCCTTTTTATTTCATTTAAGTCTGTTTTTAAGGTGTTTTTGCTTAATTAAAACAATGATCTCATTTTAGCCATTCATAAACCCTTGATTAAAGTATTCTTGTCAAGTAGTTCCAAATCTGTTCTTCAGTCTTGAGCATTTCATTAAACTATTATTTTTTTTGTTAAGAACTGTCCATCAAAAGGTTCTTTAGGGAACTCAAAGTGGTTCTGCTATAAACAGCTCCAAGGAATGCTTTATTTGAAATTTGTTGATGGAAAAAAAGAGCATGATCTCCTGCCCCTAAAATCTGTCCATCATGTCCTTCATTAGACCCCTACCATACTCATGCGTGGCAAAAATATCATTAAGTGCCCTGGTCTTTTTTCCTAGATCCCCTCCTTTATTTAGCCCCTTTTCCCGCTTAATTCATCGTCCCTAAGTGAACTGGCAAAAAAAACCCACGTGCTGAGCAAAAGTTTCCATCGAGACCTAAGCGATGTTCCATCATGTTATTTTCCCTCTTTCCCCCCTTTTCAGGTCTGAAGCTCAGCGTTTGCTGAAAGGTTGGAAGAGCCCTTGAGGAGCCGGCTGTTATCTTGCTGGGAGATACACTCATGTTGGGATACTGCTTTGGCCAAGCATGTGACACACTCCAGATCAGTGTCTCCACCCCTGCTCTAACACAGAAAGCAATCCAATTTACTGTCAGTATAACTCGTGCACACACAGAGTGAAACCTTAAGAACAAAGACATTTTTTTAAAATCATCTAAAAATGAAAAAACTCAAAGGTATTTCCTGTGCAATGATGAAATCTGCATCCTGTTCCATATTGGAATAATTACTTGCCTTCCATAGATGGTCCGATGGGTCATTAATTAGCAGTGGACCATGAGCAGTCTGTGGGACCCACATTCCTCAACCAGCACTGATTATGAGCTGGGTCAGAAGTTGTTCAAAGATTCAACTGTTGTTTATATCCCTGCAATAGCCACATGTATACACCTGCAAATAGTTTTTTACATACACATAGATGTACCACTTAAATCCAGTGCAATGCTATTACTTCATGATATTATTTACTTTTACATTTACATTGTTTCTGAATATTATTTGGCATTTGTAGTGCATCTGATGCTTTTCGATTTTTCTTCTAATTGAGCACAGACACAAATTGCAGACGATGAAACTGTGCTTGTGATATTTTTGGTGAAAAGTTGGTTTGAGATGTTCAATGAAGAAGAAATAGACAGGCTCAAAGATCTAAGCTTTTTTGACAAGGCCCAAATTGTTATGACCAGATGACTGATTATGGGGTGGAGGTGGTCTAGTGGTAGGGTACTTGTCTATGGAACTATGGACCAAGAGGTTGCAGGTTTGAAACCTACCTTCAGCACTATCACCACTGGATTACTGAGCAAAACCCTTAACGCCCAATTGCTCCAGGGGGACTTTCCCTGTAATCAGGAATTGGAAGTAAGAGCCGTAAATGTATGACTAGGTCAAAAATTGGCAAAGCTTCTATGGTACTCCGAGTCAGTAGTAGTGATTACCTATGAGGTCTGAGAAGGGAACCGAGAAGGGAACCGATGACCGTTCCGAATGCTGGTCAAAGTTAGAAGAGCTTCCCCTCATGGGTTGGAGGGGCTGCAATGGCCCGTCACTGCTCCTTGGGCAACGGATGGATGGTTGCCTCATGTTGCACAGTGTGTATGGGTAAAATGCAGAGAATTCATTTTAAGTAGTCACTTTCACTTCACTTCATCGATTTGTGAGAGCAGCAAAGGCTTTCCTATCTGGCCTGAACCAACAAAAGGACTCTCTTTGCAGAAGCCGCTCGTGTTTTCAATACACCAGTTCTGTCTCTGTCTGTCTGCTTGGCTCTGGTCAAACTTCTGCTTAGGTTTCCCCATCAAAACCCTGTTTCACTACACGAACCAAAGATGCTGAAAATATTTCCTGTCTTTATTTCTTACATTGAATTTCCAATGAGACACCATAACTGTTAAAAAGACCAGCGGGTGGTGTTGAAGGCAGAATAACACACACACTCATAATTTGAAAGGTTTCCTGAGGATAAAGGATGCACAGCAGACCTAAATCCGACCAATCACTGGAGTTACTAGTTGAACAGCAGATATGTTTCTTTGCTGACAATGTGGTGTGTACAGTAAAGTTTAATCAAAGAAGAGGATCGTATCACTCAGACTCTTTTGGGAACTAAAGGACCTTTTGTGACCAAGACAAACAAAGCGAAAGCATAACTCTCTTCGGGAAGGAATTTTGAAGTTTAGAAACTGACAAGTGATGTGTTTGACCTGAAGTTACCTCCTCGTTTCTCCTCATTCGCAGTCACATGCCATTCATTGTCCTGCTTGATTCAGGGGATTTTAAGTCATCACCTCCAGTCATAAACCACAGGCATATTTATATAGGCTGGAATGCATCCGTTCTGTCAATTACTCTTGTTCTAGATGTTATCTGAGGTGACAATTTTTATTTCCTGGCCTCTTTCAGTGCTGTGTTTTCTTAAAGGCCTGTGTATTTATGCTGCCCTCACTCCCTCCTCTGCTTGCTCTGTCAGGTCTTCATCAAATCTTCTTATAGGAAGTCTTTATCCCACTATATCTCTCTATGCAATGTTGTGTTTAGAATATCTGGTTTTCATGTCCATTAAAGCCAGTTAGATTGGGCTGTGCCAGAGCAGACGTAGCTTTCCGCAAGAGCGCTAAGGGCGGCAGAAAAACATCACAAATCAGAGGCCCAAACCACTGTGCATAATGATCAAACATTAAAAGCACAGAGAAGAGGAGGTGGGGAGAAACCTCAGAGTCCATGTTTCTCTGTCTAATATTTCTAAAGCGAAAGTTAAATAAATTCCTGGGCTAAGAGCAGTGGAACCGCGTCAGTGGTGCAGATGGCGCTGATGGCAGCTGCTGCTGGAATGTGGTTTGGCTGAAGTCTGCGGAGAGGTAGCAGCCTCCTCACACATTCATGCCTCATACACTGCTTATAGAGCCGGCTGCATCTGTCCACTGTGTGTGCGTGCGGACTAGCGCTTCTGTACTTGTGAGCTCCAGATGTCCTTGATGGGTTAGTAAAATGAGATGATTTCCAGAGTGTAAAATAGAAAAAGGAAAAACCTTGCCAATGTATTTCAATCTATTTTTTTTTTCAGCCTTTATGGAACAGGTTTAGAGAAAAGGTTGTTCAGGGTTAGACCTGTAGGTTAATACCTTGTCTGCTGGTCCATTAATTTGTTCAAAAGTCTGAAAGTACAAATATTACCTGCTGCTGGGCTAGCATACCAAGACAAACACCCCTGTGGGTGACTTTCAGTGATGATTTTATGCAGGACAAATCGTCCTTTTTGGTCTTGACTTCTATTGTTTTTCTGATCTTCAATCATCCAGTTCACTGAATTCCTCCGCAAGTCAGGATAACGAGGGTTGTGCTGTAGTTACTTTTATTTTATTTATCTATTATTATGTTTCAGGTCCTCTCAAGTATAGTTATACAGTCGTATTTATATGTGTGCATATGTTTGGATCCTAGTCTGTAAAAAAGCACTTAAAACATAAAATGTAATGCCAGCTAACTCTGCATAAACCTACCATTGTCAGTAAACCAAATGTCTAGACTGCAATTTGATATATTGGTCTCTGTGTAATTTTTCTGATGCATTGTAGACTATACAATGATAAATTTGCAGAAATAATATCGGATGCTTATTTCCATATGCCAAATGTTTTTAGGCAGACACTATTTGCAACTGGGCTGACAGTAAAACATAGCAGGGTATCATACCACACTGAAAAATTACCGACAAAGGTTTCCATCTGCTCCAGAGATTTTAAAAGTAGCTGCTGAGCGGGGATTATGATTTGCAAATCATCATCAGCAACACAAAACCTCAGCCCAACTTGCTCCCTGGCTCATCCTTATTTTCCTTCTTGCAGGACTTCGCAGACATGCTCAGTTGTGGGCCTGTGCGCTGGTAATGCTTCAGAAGTGAACTTCTTTGCTTTCTCATATATCTCATTATAGACTCTTTTAGTCATCTCTTCATAGGTTAAATTAGAATATTTACTACACATACACACATTCTTCTTTACTTTTTTGTGGGGTATTTTCTCCAGGAATCTACAATGCCTCATCCAGGCTTGGCAGTAGATGTGGCATGACCATGGAAGTCAGGAGCTCTTGCCAACAGGGTACGATGGAGCTTGGCAGGCAGTGCCCAAATGCTCCTATAAATCTGGACGCCTGTGGGCACACTCCAATAGTGGGCAAGCCCCATACCTTCACATGCTGGTCATAGCTTTAATTCATTCATTTCTAAACATGTCTCTCTTTGCTTAGCTTTTGAAATAGCGCTGACTTCTGAATTTATGCTCCCGAAGTGAGAGCCGTGTGGTTTGTAGGAGCCAATGTGCTTTGCAAGCTGAGCGCTCTCTTTAACAGAGTGGAAATTTAGCTCTGCAGCCATATTTTAATACATTAGCAGAGCAGGAGCATCCAAAGAAAAGAATTAACTCTCATTTAAACTTCTGTTAAGGGCCTTATCTGTGAAGGGTTCTGTCTGGCAGTTCATTCTCTTTCACTTGTTTCAGACACACACACACTGAATCAAACAAAAGAAGTGATTTCTCAGGAGAGCAAAAGACAAGTCAGGCCACGCTGAAGGCTTTCCGGCTCTATCATTGTTTTGCTGCAGGAACGCATGATGGATTCCCCAGCATAATTGAATCAACACTGACTATGTCTTCATACACATGCACATGATATTACAAACACAGCTTCTGCTTCTCGTCATTTATCCAAAGTCAAAAGACAATAAAGACATTAGAGATGTGCCATGGAATTGCGCTATGATGATAAAAAAATGGCTTTATGCAGCCAGAATGTGCTTAAGCACACTAATCTTTCAGTCTACCAGTTTCTAATCAAAGGTCCTCTAAGGTCTGTAATACCTGGGCTTTGCTGGAGCAGAGGATTAGGGATTTTTCTTCATTTTCCAGAACCCTTTCAGAAGTATTTTAGATGCTTACTTTCCAGATATTCTCAGATAATAAAGACTTATGGTTATGATATTCTAGACACAGCCCATGACAACATTCCTAATACAATCAGCCCACGCTGTTCTTAAACCTCTTATATTGTTGGCCTTATACACCAAAATGAAAAGCATTTATCAGTTAAGCACCATATAATTAAATTAGTTGGAATTCAAAACATCAAAACAGAACTACCGAAGGAGAAAAAATATTCATCTTTTAAAAGATATCTGCAGTTAAAAAGTACAGATTTTAAGTCAGTGTGAACCAGAGAAGTGTTTCTTTTTTGTGCAGTGACATATTTTAGACTGAAACACAGTGTAGATGAATATGCTTCTACACTGAGGGTGATATATTGGTGATATATTGATTTATATTATTTTTATTATTAGCAGTAATATACATATTTACTCACTGTAAATTGTGACATTATCAAAATCTTGATTTAGACCAAAATTAAAACCATAACCCTGCACGACTGGTAAAGCACTAGAAGCGGTTATAAACTGTTTTGTCGGGACATTTATTAAACGATTAAATAGTGCTCTTTTTAACCTGAAGAATAAAAAAAAAACTCTAAACTGTACACTGATGCTTATTTTTAGACTATCTTAAATTTCCTAACTTTCTAAAAAAAAATGTTTCTAATCCAAATCGACAAGAAACGTCCCCTGCCATGGCATACTAGTGACTAAAAGATTTGAAGCAGAAGAGTTTAGTACTACCATCCAACATTTTGATAAATATTTTGTAAAATTGTAAAATTCAAGTGTTATAGATAGTATATATTTCTGAAAATACAGCTCTATTATCCTTTAAAACACAGAACATCTATTTGTAGTTTTTCAAAGCATTTCTCAACAGAAAAAGCTTAACAGTCTCATATGGATGTGTAATGGTCTTACCTTTATAAGTCATTTTTAAATTGTGTTTATGTTCATGAAAGGTTGCTAAGATCAACTGGAAAATAATCTATAAATAATAGTCCAAATAGTCTATTTCTCAATATTTTGCTAATTCAGCTTGACTTTAATCTTAAAAGTTTTGCACAATGATTTTAATATTATTGTTATTTTTATGACATTTTTTTTTTAATTGCTAATGATGTTGGAGAAAGCATTCAAATGCAGCTTTTTCTTTCACTAATTAGTTGATGTTTTGGAAGTGCTTATTATATCCAACATTTTGAAAGTGGGTTAAAGACTCCCACTGGAAAACTTACCTTAAAACTTACCCTGTCTTTAGTGTCAGTTAATATTTTTAAAAATGTATCTTAATAATAGGAGAAGAAAATCTTCATAAATAATGACATTAGAAAAAATAAAAACTCCACTCAAATCAACAAAATGCATAAAACAATAGCCATAACCTCTAACTCTCAACTATCTCTGAATTCATTTAAATTTCATGAAATAACACGAAATTATCCATCATCCAGGAAAAAAAAACTCCTCACATAGTGTATTTTATCTGATAATTTGAAAATTCTTCATGGAAAATTCTTTCAATGGTCCATGAAAAAAAAGATTATCTTTGGCTAATTCTCAATGAATGTCATGTCTGTTATGTAGCATTAGTATTTTTTTTTTTATTATTGTACATGTTGGTGATACCCAGAACATTACACTGCCTCAACCATCTTGCCTTCTTCCCATACATGGACCTGTCCATCTCCATGATGGTGGCCATGCCATCTTCATATTTTGCTCCATGATCCAATTCTGATGCTTCCCTGCCCATTCTGCCCTCTCAACAGGCAATAAGGTAATAAACTAAATGGTACTCTAATTGGTCTGAAGATAAAATGGCCCAAATAGAGCAAGCTGTGATGCACTGTGTTCTGACACGTTCCCATCATAACCAGCATTAACATTTTCAGCAATTCGTAGTTCTACTGTGAGATCAAACCAAATGGGCTAGCCTTTACTTCTCATGTCAACAAGTGATCAGTTATGAACTTACATCCCTGATCATCAGATGCCTAATGTATCCAACTTCTTCACAGGAGGACTGTGATATGCTGTGATATGATAGTCTGTGGTTTTAATGGCTGAACAGGGTACAACAGTATAACAGTTACTTTCATCAGGACGATGGATGATATCCATTTGCAGTAATAGTACCAGCATGGCCAAAAGTTTTGAGAAAGACACAAATGTTAATTTTCACAAAGCCACTTCGCTTCAAGAAAAACATCAGGGACTGACTAATATTCTGCAAACGTTACAGAGATTGGACTGCTGAGGACTGGGGTAAAGTCATTTTCTCTGATGAATTTCCTTTCCAATTGTTTGGGGCATCTGGAAAAAAGATTGTCTGAGAAGAAAAGGTGAACGCTACAAGCATCCTGAGACCATTCGTGTGTGGAGGTGCTTCTCAGCCGAATGAGTGGCTCACTCGCGATTTTGCCGAACAACACAGCCATGAATAAAGAATGGCACCAAAACATCCTCAGAGAGCAGCTTCCCAACCATCCAAGAGCAGTTTGGTGAAGAACGATGCCTTTTCCAGCATGATGGAGCGCTGTGCCAGAAGGCAAAAGTGATAACTAAGTGTCTCGGGGAACAAAACATCGAAATTTTGGGGCCATAGCCAGGAAACTCCCCGGACCTTAATCCCACTAAGAGCTTGTGGTCAGTCCTCAAGAGGCGGGTGGACAAACAAAAACCCACAAATTCTGACAAACTCCAAGCATTGATTGTGTAAGAATGGGTTCCATCAGTCAGGATTTGGCCCAGAAGTTGATTGACAGCATGCCAGGGCGAATGTCAGAGGTCTTGAAAAAGAAGGGCAAACACTGCAAATATTGACTTTTTGAGTAAATTTAAGGTAACTGTAAGTAAAAGCCTTTGAAACTTGCAAAATGCTTGTAATTATACTACAGTTACCATAGAAACATCTGACAAAAAGATAAAAAAACACTGAAGCAGCAAAATCTGTGGAAAGCAATACTTGTCATTCTTATAACTTTTGACCATGACTGTAAATAACAAAAAACAGTTTTTTTGTTGTTGTTGTTTTTTTCAAATGGACTATTATGTCCAATTTACTATGTAAAAATAATACACAAAAGGTTTAATAGATTAACGTCCACGATTCTTACACAACTTTTTTTCCACATATCATGCTGAAACAAATGAATGCAACATTAGTGTTAAAGTGCATTAGTTTTAAAGGACAATCTCAAATAAAGAAAGTCTACTTTTTATTGTCCTTTCAACCATGTACAGGAAATAAAACAACGTTCCTCCAGGACTATGGTTCTACACATAGAACGTGTCAGAAGACTGCAAGTGCAGACCGTACAACATACAGTTCAAAAGCAATACGACACCGCTGAATACATTCAAGACTTTGCATTAATAATAAATCTTAGAAGTAGTCAAAGCAAAAAAACATTAAAAATGAAAACATTTAAAAGGTATTAATTTGTTTGAGCCTTTCTTCTTTGTGTCTCACTTATATGCTGTCATGAATGCAATCTCAAAATAAAAAATCTGAATTTGGCTTGGGCACTGAAATATCCCTCTTTGCATTTGTTCCACCACATGGTAATATTTATCCTTGCCCTTTTATTTCTACAAAAACATCACATATGACATACTCTGGATGAATCTAACCAATCCATACGTTCTTCAATAACTTTCTAGAAGCCATTCTACTTGAGTTCGAAACATGCCTTTGTAAACTTCAACTCATTACTTTAAAAAGTGTCACACTTATGTAACAAAAGTGGCTTCTCACAATTCAAACCAAACAGAAGGAGCAGCCTTTTCTATTGGAACACACCATTCCTTGGTTAGGTCACTAAAATGAGCTCATTAGCCAGTCATGCAAGCTTGTACTGCATCTTTCCCCAGAAGTCTGAACATAATGTACACATATTTTGTGGATAATTCATTTGTCTGGCTATAGACGTTGTTTCAGAACCAATGAGGCTAGCCTTTTTTTGTTGCTAGCTGCATCTCGTAACCTGACATATCAGCAATCCTATAAAACATATAGTATGCTACCTAAAACCCAGTCTGAACTTGGCAAAGTGAGCTTGTGGTTTTGAAATATTAAGCAATTTGAAGTATTTTATTGCTTTGGCCTATAAAAAGTTTTGTCTGACATTTTATTCAGGTTTGGGAAAGACATCAGATTGCAAGGACTTCTGGGCATGTGCTACCACCAGAGTAGACACTTACATTAGATTTATCTAATAAGCTTCACTTGTGTTAATATAGTAATGAAACAGTTATTAAGATTATGATCTCTTAAGGACCTCTTAAATGGCAAGGCCATGTCAATGAGGGCTTTTTAAAAACAATATTGAAACGGTGGCAATTTTCCTATCCAATTCACTATGAGCTTAGACATTTTGCTCAATTTGAACCTCATCTAATGTCTATTATACACATATGAAAAGGATAAAAGCTTTTCAGAGAAGAGACGGAGCGCTGCAGTGGTACGTGCAGTCTTCTACGGCCAAGTGTAATCAGCTGGACAGTCCATCTGGTCTCATGCAGGCTTTCCTTTCTGTCTCAAAAGTGTTGCCAATACCATATTTTATATTTGACAAATATAAGAACATAAAAACAAAAGATGGAAATATTTTTGCCTTAGCAGTAGCAACTCTATGTGAACGGACAAAAAAAAATGTTTTTTTGCATATAATTTTCCAGAGATTTTTCAGCCTTTTCATTCATCCCATAAACCCTGCTATTTCACAGCCATCACTGGCTTAATTATGATATACAAAAATGTTTTTTTGAATTCTTTTTATCCATCAGCTGATTTACAAATATTAGAACACTGCGACTAAAGCGAGACACACATTGACAAAACATGATACACGTGTCCTCGGCAGAATGAATGAGATCACTATTTCACACAGCAAGTGGAAATTCCTCACAGGTACTTGCAGCGCACTGCAAAAACATCACTTCACTAAACTACTCACAATATAAAGCATTTCAGTGCTGATGTAGACATTAACAGGATCTCCACTTTATTCTTCTTTTCTATCTGGTCCCTGCGAAATGATTAGGCCTAATGCAGTTGCTTTAAAAAGATGCTGCAAACCCAGCAGTACAATAAAATGAATCTGGTGCAAATTAAATATTTGACTGCTTATGCTCTTTGAAAAACCATTTTTGGTACAGAGTATGCTCACTTTCCTCCATCAAAACACGGGAAAACAATCAGCCAGAATATAAGAGAGCTGCACACACAAGCGAGCCAGCTCTTGTGACGTCCGGGGAACCTGATAGCTTATGAAACCATCACTGCAGTCTTGTAACAATGAAATGCAGTTCTCTATGATGAGCCCACAGAGGATGCTGAACACAAGATAGATCACTACATAGATTGCCAGTCATAGATCTCAGAGAGAGAGGGAAAGAAAGAGATATAGAGAGAGAGAGAGATAGAGAGAGGGGGGGGGCAGAAAGAGAGAGAGAGAGAGAGAGAGAGAGAGAGAGAGAGAGAGAGAGAGAGAAAATATGCTGTGGGTTTTTGGTTTTACCTCGGC
This sequence comes from Hepsetus odoe, assembly GCA_017165825.1. Taxonomy (NCBI): domain Eukaryota; kingdom Metazoa; phylum Chordata; class Actinopteri; order Characiformes; family Hepsetidae; genus Hepsetus; species Hepsetus odoe. The sequence goes on from CM029378.1 coordinate 6,762,708, forward strand.
CTTATTTAGGACACAGACAAGATGATAGAAAATGAAACAAAAAAGAGAAAGCGCACAAAAAAAAAAAATTACTGACAAACAAAGTCACGGGGGATATATAGGATTAGGGCCAATAATCAAAAGATTTGTAAACAAGGAAAAGCAATAGAGAAACAGCAGAATACCACTGGTCCAGTTCACTCACTCACATCCTCCCAATATTTTTAACCCCTGTGCTGGTTCATGGCTGGCTGGTCTGGTCCAGTACAACATAAATGGTTTATAATCAATCATTCATTAGAGACACACCTGCTTCTTGTATTCCTTTAAAAAGATCAAGTTTGAGGTTTATGTCTTTAAAAAAAGTGAAAGTGACTATTTGCCATTGTGAAACATGGCACAGCACACAGTGAAAGACAAAATGCAACCTCTGCTTTTCACCCATACAGCTATTAAAGTGCCCTGGGAACAGTGGTGGGGACAGTACCTTGCTCAAGGCAACATACTGGCCTGGGATTCGAACCCATGACCTTCCAGTCCTGAGGCCACTAGGCCACTGCTGCCTCAAATCTCTCAAGCCTTTAATCCCTTTGTAAAAATGTTAACCTAAACATAAATTAGTGATAAGCAGTTATACTGGTTATACTCAGATCTCATTTTACTGAAACATTGCAGCATTGGAACTAGTTCTTTGTTAAAAAGTTAAAAAAACAAAACATTTTTACAGTATAAAGGCCCGTCTCATGGATAGGAATTTAGACCAGTCCTTCACATCTTCCTTGAAATGGGAAATCTGAGTTTTGAATAATACGTCTGGACTAGCCTTAATCCCTGTTTTGGAAGCCAACACTAAAAAGACCTTTATGTGGTCCCACACATTAGATTCATATTCTAAAAACTACAACACTTGCATATAGGTTTTGTAGCAGTTAATGAATAATATTAACCCTGCGCATAATTTAAACGACCAGGACCCGGAAAACTTTTATTCCACCTTTCCACAGTTTAAGGGTAATCCAGCCAGTTTGCATTGGGGTCCATTTCATTATTGAACCCTAAATCTAAGAAACCTTGGCTTGGGATAATAAGGGGTTAAGGGGTCCGTTTTGTGCTTATGGCCCTTAAGGTCCAAAGTAACACTCTGCGGTTGCCCTAAAGACAAGCCACTTTTTATCCTCTAATCTGCCGAACATCCCTGGAAGGAACAAACACACATAATAACGGAACTGTCACCATGGTTACTCTACCTCAAAAGCTGCCCATTGCAATGATTTAAATCTGCCACATCTCGCAGGTATGGAAAGCACAAGAAGACAGCGTTTGAGCACACATTTGAGCAAACATCTCTTCCAGCTTGCTCCAGAATTCACAGAGCACTGTAACGGAAAACGGAGAAATCACAGAGGCTTGGAGATACATTCCTGAGATGGTCATATTTAACAAGAATGCTTTAGCTGAGAAGGAAAACGAGACTGGGAGACAGAGTGAGAGAGAGAGAGTGAGAGAAAGAGAGAGCTGCAGTCATCCAGATTTATTAATATTTCATTAAAAGCATTATTTTACAATATTATTCTGTCAGTTCAAACTAAATTTTCCATATTACAGGTTATTTAAAGAGAACCCAATAGCAGCAAATATTTACAGGTCCACTGGGATGTGCAATAACAGTATGTTATATTGTTTGCATACATTCTCGTGAATTATAGATTCAACAAAATAAGCCAGCATCCTGAACATCAGTGATGTCCATCCACAAATTAACATTTAAAGTAAAGGAAAGTCATTATTTAAAAACATAACATGACATGATTTCAATAACTAAGGAGAAGGGCTCCATACAGATTAAAACCAACAGGACAAACAGGACATGCTGAAAAGGGGTCACAGGAGGGGAACCTTTATAATGTCCTCCAGCTGTCACTGGCTTACATTAGATAAGTAGTACAGCCTGTCACCTGCTAGAGAGAAATGGCTCTTATTAGTGAAGGGCACAGAAGATAGAAGACTCTATATGTCACCGAAAAGAAATAAGCAAAAAGGCAAGTGTAAACACCTTCAAATGCACACAGTGTTTCTCAAGTCAGCACTCGTTTCCTCAGATCAGACCACAGCTGAGCCTGACCGAAATCTTCCATACAAATAAGGCACACTTGGGAAAATATCAAAAAAGAAATAAAACAGTTAAGAGAGGAAAGTATCTGAAAATGTACCCATTCATTCATCCAGTATCTTTTCACATCTCTTTTGTTGTGGTGCCTGTCCCTGTCTCTTTCAACCCCTAGCAGAAATTATGGAATCACCACACTAGATGTTCCACAAGTTTGTTTTTGTCTTTTTGGTTTTTTTTTTAAACTACATACCAAATGAGCAAATTGCAGCTATGACCAAACTTTTTAAATCAATATTAGAACAATTTGGCATTGTGAAATGCACTTGAAATGAATGTTGTACATGCCCTATTGAATGAAATTATTTTAGCTAATGCCATTTTATTTCCAGATTACATAGAGAACAAACAGATTCACTCAATATGGGGAAAAGAAATATGTAAAGAGTTTTTTTCCCCATTAATCTGGCTTTAAAAATGCTACTTATCATTTAGTTCTAAAAAAAAGAGAGAGTGCACTGGATGATATTCACTGAAAAGAAAAATGTAGTAACAAAGTTGCTCACTGAAACAAAGAATTATAAAACCTACAGTAAGCTGAATAAAGTAAAATATACAGAAAGCCTTTAAAAAGAAGGCATACAGGTAAACTACAGAAGATGTCAGGATAAAACACTCAAAGCTACATGGGAGAAATCTGGAACCAGCTGGATGGTTCAACGAGAAGCGATAACAGTCCTACTTTTTTTTTTTTTTTTTTTAAGAGATAATTCATCATTTTTTCCTCTATTTCATCTGGGATAGAAAATGGTAACTAAAATAATTAAATTCATTTTTTAGTTGTGTTGGTAGAATGCTCTGCAATTAAACAAACAGCTTTGTGATATATCTGTATTTATTCATCGTGAAGTAAAAAATCTGTGTGAACATCCTCCAACTGTGGTGGTTCCATAATTTTGGCCAGGGGTTGTGGGTCAAATGCACGGAAACACCATGAACAAGTAACCAGGTCTTCACAGGGCAGACACAGAATCACATGCATGTACACAGGTATACCTAGGAGCAATCAGAGCGACAGCATTAACTCATTTCTAAGCTAAACACATGCAAATTCAAACTCTGCCAAATTCAGTCCAAATAAGATACAAACTTAAGGTTGACAGTCACAGATTCAATGAGGCCTGGACAAATATTTTAGGTAAATGCACATTGCAAGCCACATTTTTCCCTTCCTCTCTATTCTTCTCTCAGGCTTTTTTCTGTTTGAACATGCGAAATATAAATCAGCAGCGTCAATCCACTTGATTTATAAACCCTTCAACTACATGTTTAAAGTAGCCAGTCCAAGTCAATAAAAGCAGTAAAGACGAGATCCAGTATTATAGTGTTATACAGAAAGCAAGATTGCACAGGACAGGAAAAAAAAAAAAAAAAAAAAGACTCCACACATTGGTTAATCTGAATGAAACACACAGATCAAGACTAAAACTAATGAGGTGGGTACAAAACAGCAGCATTATGATGGATTGGAAAAGCATCTCGGTCATGTCGCCAAAACTAATCATTTTGACCAAAAGAATCCCCAAAAGAGCCTATTAAACAGTTCCCATGCTGTGTGCAATACGACGCTCTGCTACAATTAATTAGTAATTTTTGACCTTCTATTTTTGTAATTCCACAAAGTTAAAAAAAAACGTTACTTGAACTGTTATTTTGCCAAAAGTTACATTACTTTGAGCTATGGTCTGTGCAAACTTATGTTCAAGAAGTGCTCTTTCAAGTGTTTGAGGTTGACGTTGCCTAATGAGTGTTTAGTGCTCAGTAAATGAAAAACGAAAAGGCAAACATACTGAAAAATCCACAATATGGTTCTAGGCACATCAACTAACATTTTTTCCAGAGTGGCCAAGTCTGTGAAAGGATTTAAGGTTTATGGTTTCATTTTGTCGCCCAAAAATCTGCCCAGCCACGCCCATGAGAGCTCACTTCACTATTTGCCACTAGTCACTATAACAACAGAAGGCACACTGCCAGTGGAGTCTTGCATGAGCGTCCTGCACTGGGCCACTCACAGACAGAGAAATCAATGAAACACAGACAAATGCATGTAAAATATGTGTGTGCTTTCTGTATGTTTGCATTTTGGTAATATACAAACCTGATTAATGCATCTGCCTGTGAGCATGTCCATAATGCTTATGATTATGTTAGTATGTTTGCAGTTTTTTTTTTTTTTTTTTTTAATCGCAATCAGCAATAACACCCCCTTGCTCTAGGCTCTAGAGCAGGTTCAGACAGGTGCACTCCTCTATTCTTAACTTCACTCTCCCAGAGCCCTGGAGTTTGCAGTATCTTCTCCACCAGCTCCTCAAAAGCACACTCTACACCATCCCGTGTCTTTGCACTGGATTCTGTGACAGACAGAAAAAATATGCAACATGTTAAACTTGTAAAAAGACAATGTCATTTTTGATCAACCATTACATGTCCAAAGTAAATTATAAAAAGTATTTACTTTGCAAAAATAAATTATTTTTCCAAACAATGTCATAAAAATGGCTGAAACATAAAAATTCCCTTTAGTTAAGAACATACTTTCCACTTGATAATAAAAACATATGAGAAACATTTCCAACTGAACTCGCTCTCTGAAATCAACACTGATTAGAATGAAGGAGATTCTCTGAATTCACCTATAAAAAGCATGGAATGTTTTCTAGCAAACTTCAGGCCTTCGTTACGGTCCACCTCACGGTCCTCCTACAGCAGAGTGAAACAGGAGAAAGAGCAGCAGAATGAGTGTGATGGAGAGATTAGCACTGCTACAGAAGCACAGCCCTACCGGATCTGAAAAAGCACAAAACACAGATATTAGAGGAAGTCTAGCAGCATCTCCAAAAATAAACATTAAAGCTGCTTTTGTCAGTCATAAAAGCTGGTAAGCTAGTATCAAAAACAACTGAAGTTTGTTTTCCCCTGTTTTCCATTTATTACGTACATGAGAAATCTGCTTTGAGATACAAACATTCAGAAAGATGCACGGGCCAAGTGATGAGTCCTAAAATAGCTGTGAAAACAGATTTGTGAGAGACACTGACTAGAGCTAATGAGGCCTTTAAACAGAACGTCTGGGAAAGGGTTTTGTCAGATTTCCATGTGGAAGTTAAGATTTATAGTGCAAGTGTCCATTGTTCTTCCAGGCAAGACGCTGGACCCGAATGAATATCTTTGGAATATTCCAGAATTCAAAGTATGAGTGAAAAAAAAAAAAAAAACTGGCCTGTGTCTGTGACATGTAAATTCTCCTGAAAGCTTGGAAAATGCACTGATTAGAGACCAGGGTACTGAAAACAGCAGTAGGCAAAACGTCCAAAATGCAAGTTTTGGATATTTTCAATGTCAAGATAATATAAATGAATGTGATACAGTAGCTGATTATAGTAAATGTGTGTGACACACTGGAAACTCCATAATCTACATGTCATACACACTGAAGTGTACCTTATCTGTTTTATTTCCCACAAGCATCTTGACAAGGGTCCTTCTTGTGCAGTGTGTCTCCAGTTCGTTCAGCCAGGTGTTGAGCTTGGTAAATGTCTCTCGTCTCGTGACATCATACACTATCAAACACACACAGTGAGGAAAATTCTGAGCTGCTGGCAGAAAATCTCATATCCCTGAAACTTTAAGAGGCCAATTTTATCAACCCATTTATCATGACTTTCTTTATACAATGTAGAGGCAGCTGGTGTTTTTAAATAATGCAAAAAATTAAATGACAGCTTATCAGACAGTACTGATGTAAATATTATTTATATATATAAATAATGCATGGCATCTTCTGACCAAACGGACAAATTTCACATCTTTATGTGCCTTGCATCCCCAGAAATGTATTTTTTTTAATCCTATTCAGCCTAATCAGATGCAAGTTGAAGTGGTTATCAAAATTAGGTTTTTTTTTTATGAATTTAACAGCATAAAAATAATAATATTATTAAGAAAAATATAAGAAAAAACAATGTAAAAGAATCCAGATAAAAGTGCACATATTTTGTGCAAAGATAAAAGAATTGTTACAAAAAACATCTAGCACTGCATCATGGAAAAATGGATGGAATAAATGCATTACAAAGTACTTAGCTTTCTTTTAAATGGTACACATGTTATTAACTCACCTAGAATAACCCCTTGTGCTCCTCTGTAGTAACTGGGTGTTAAGGTGCGAAAACGCTCCTGACCTGCTGTGTCCTTTAAAAATAAAAAAGAAGGTATTGCACATGCACAAACACACTTAAATAATATTAATTCTCACATGACAAAACACAGACAAAGTAAATTTTCTGCAAAGTCTAAATTACTGAGTATTGAAATAAATTGGGCCTACAATATGGAGGTTCCCATTTCACACTTTAATACCTGGCATTCCAGTCCAAAAATGCAGACTTCCATGCACAGAAAGAAGGTGATTTTTTCAGATGTGACTTCAGCTGATGTGCTAATATTTGTGGTGAAATACTGCCCTCAGCTGGTGGACAGTGGGCTGAGTATGAGTTTCCATGGGTGATAAAACTTCCATTAGAACTTGGCCATTTTCTAACCCCTGATCCCCATCCTAAGCCTATGCAGCTGTGGCCATATAAAATGTTATGAAACATGGAGCACAAAGAGCTAAAGACTAGCTAAAGATATTAACAGAAATTACCTTCAGTCTTTTCAAATCTGAATACTGGAAAGAAAGAGGGACTAAGGGGTGTTTGACTGCTTACCCAAATAGCTAGCTTTGTCCAGTTCCCATCCACAGAAATTGTCCTTACTTTGAAATCGACACCTGCAGTTAACCAAGACATTCATGCAATTTACATTAAAATAAAAATGACTCTAGATGTAAATATTGTTCACGACTAATGTACACCTTTCCAGTTGTTTCCTGCATGAGAAATACTGACAGATGGTGTGTACTTCACTAGTGTACTTCACTAGTCTAGTCTAGATATTATGAATATCTATTACAAATTCAAAATTATATTTTGCAGAAATCAAAAAGAGGTTTACAAAATCCTCCCTGTAAATGTCCCAATCATTTTATGAAGGTACAGAAATAACAATTCATGTAGACAGTTTCATGTAGAGAGTTTCTGATATGATAGGATAAACTATTTCTGATATGAGGCTTATGCTATAATTATGGCTAATCCATGCATACACAGCAAGACATCCTCCTCAGGTATATGAAGCCAGATATCTGCCAGGCAATGAGCCTAGCACACATAAAGAACTTCAAAATTTTACTACTAAATGGGGAATTGTGGCTTTATCTTGCACAGATAAAACAAATACTACAGACATGACTCAACTGCCTGTGGCATCGCTCAACACAGCCATCGTCACTTCACAAAAAGAAGACAGAAACTATGATTTACATCCTTAACAAAAGAAAGAAAGAAAGAAAGAAATCTCCCTTTCCTTTCACCACTCTGAAAAAGAGAGGTTAGAGGGGTAAGGCAGCCCTGAATTTAAGCTTCACAGTGACTGATTTATCCTGAAGGTCCTGAAGGGTATCATTTGAAAGTGCTGACGGAGACAGACTCATTGGTTTCAATGGTTATAGGCTTGCTGCCAGTAAGCAAGAAATAAACAATGCATGCGCTTGAAGATGTTTATCCTAACCAATAATAATAAGCAGCCATCAAGGCTTAAAGAACAAAAAAAGGGCTGATATTCCGTGGATAAGAATGACTCATTCAAGCACTTTAACACAAAAGGACCTAAAACACCAGTTTAGGTCCAACTCCATAAGCTCCTTAAAAAGTAGAATTATGTATTAACTGCAGTGAAGCTTGGACTGTGTGGCTTTCATTTTTTACTTTGACAAAAATAAGAGTTTCATAGGTCTCTGTATGATAATGATTCCTCTGATTTCTGTGCAGAGAATATGTTTGAAACTAGTGGATAAACTAGGCATAAACCGTTCGTGTCCTTGAGACAAAGTGACTTTAAATTACAGCTGTAATTTAAAAAAACACCAATGCAGAGCTTCCTCAGAAATGGCAGTGTGGAACACAGTGAGGTGAAGACTTTTGGAGGATGCCCTGGTGTCAGAAAAGGTAGCACAGAAGCCACTTCTCTCCTAGAAAAGCATCAAGGACCAACTGATTTTCTGCAAAAGGTGCAGAGACTGGCCTGCTGAGGACTGGGGTAAAGTCACTTTCTGACAAATTCCCTTTCTGATTGTTTTGGCTATCCAGAAAAAAGATTGCTCGGAGAAGAAAAGGTGAGCACTACCATCACTCCTGTGTGCTGCCAACAGTAAAGCATCCTGAGACCATACGTGCGTGGAGGTGCTTCTCAGCTGAGGGAGTGGCTCACTCGCAGTTTTGCTGAATAACACAGCCATGAATAAAGAATGGCACCAAAACATCCTCAGAGAGAAGCTTCCCAACCATCCAAGAGCAGTTTGGTGAAGAACGATGCCTTTTCCAGCATGATGGAGCGCTGTGCCAGAAGGCAAAAGTGATAACTAAGTGTCTCGGGGGACAAAAATCGCAATTTTGGGTCCATTGCCAGGAAACTCCCCGGACCTTAATCCTATTTAGAGCTTGTGGTCAATCCTCAAGAGGCGGGTGGACAAACAAAAACCCACAAATTGAGACAAACTCCAAGCATTGATTGTGTAAGAATGGGTTCCATCAGTCAGGATTTGGCCCAGAAGTTGACTGAAAGCATGCCAGGGCGAATGTCAGAGGTCTTGAAACAGGCGGTACGAAGACTGCAAATACTGATTCTTCACATAAACTGCATGGAATTGTCAATAAAAGCCATTGAAACTTATGCAATGTTTCTAACTATAATTCAGTTACCATAGAAACATCTGACAAAAAGAGCTAAAAACACTGAAGCAACAAACTTTGGTAAAAACCAAAACTTGAGTCATTCTCAAAACTTTTGGCCACAGCTGTACGTATGAAATTAAGACCGCAGTGGAAAAGTCATACATCTTGGAGATGGATGTTCGAATGCATTACATATTCATTACAATATTTTGTTTTAGTGTTTCACAATAGCTTTTATCAATAAGATAATATTTGTAATATTATTAAGCATTATATTGCACAATCTTAGTTAGAACTGAGTGTTTTAGAAATTCTTTCATTACTCATATCTAAAAAAAAATATATAAATTCTAAAAGATAAAGACAACATTTTTTAGAAGTGGAAATGCTGATCATAATTCTTCATGATAAAAAAAAAAAAGTGTTTGTGAGAGTGCTTGGAGTCAAGACCAAATTACCAATAGTTGCTCCAAGTTCTGGATCAAACTTGTCATCTGTAAACCTCAAAAGAAGACTGAAAGAGAAGACGAGCAAGAGATAAAGAGAGGTTTTAATATATTTTGTAAAACAAAAATGGCACAAATTGCACATATACTATCTTAACTCTCGATTTCCACCTGAGCACTGTAGTGCTGCAATTCCTAAAGTATTTACCGCACTCAAAACCCAAATGAAAATAACAGCAAAATGAATAAAACACACATGTACCCAGATAAACCACAAAGACTACAAAACGATAACCTTATAATGTCTACATTCAGTTAACTGATGTCTCCCATTTCCAGCCTTCAGTCTAGTTTTCCCTGCTCTAACGCATCAGATTTTGCTCCATTTTGCTCCTTGACTATGACAATGTGATTATGAGTCAGAAAATATGCAAAGGCAGAATGCGTTTTAATATTAATTTGAAAACTTGCTTACTTCTGCAACACTGGAGATCACAAACGCATCTCCCAGACACACACACACAAAAATAGTTAACTATTGATGCTGTGAATTAAACTTGCATCTATTAATGTACTTTATACCAGGCTATTAAATCTAACATTTTTGTTCAGTTGCTCCTTTTTCAAATGGATGATTGGCAGGTTTTCTGTCCTGTTTTCTGTTTTTCTTTTCTATAAGAGTTATTACATGTGTTTGTGGATTATTACTGACTACTATTATTTTTATGACTATTATTATTATTATTGACTGTACCCCAGTCCAGGCAAGTAAAGTTTAAACAGAAGAAACCCTTAATCATTACTAACATTACAAAAGCATCTACTTAGAAGTACACAAAATACTGCTCACACCAAAAAATAACATACAGCACTGTGCAAAAGTTTTAGGCAGGTGTTGAAAAAAATGCTGTAAACAAAGAATGCTTTCAGAAATATAAATAATGATTGTTTATTATTATCAATTTACAAAATGCAAAGTGAGCGAACAAAAGAAAAATCTACATCAAATCAATATTTGCTGTTTCTACCTTTTGCCTTCAAACCAGCATCAGTTCTTCTGGCCCCCACAGAGCCCTGATCTCAACATCATCCAGTGTGTCTGGATTACATGAAGAGACAGAAGGATGTGAGGAAGCTACATCCACAGAAGATCTGTGGTGAGTTCTCCAAGATGTTTGGAACAACCTACCAGCCGAGTTCCTTCAAAAACTGTGCAAGTGTACCTAGAAGAACTGATGCTGTTTTGAAGGCAAAGGGTGGTCACACCAAATATTGATTTGATTTAGATTCTCTTTTGTTCATTCACTGCATTTTGTTGATTGATGAAAATAAATGATGAACACTTCCATTTCTGAAAGCGTTCTTTCTTTACAGCATTTTTTCCACACCTGCCTAAAACCTTTGCACAGTACTGTACATGTGGCGGTGGTCTAGCGGTAGGGTACTTGCCTACAGCCCTATGGATCAAGAGGTGGCAGGTTCGAATCCCACCTCCAGCCCTACCACCACTGGGTCCCTGAGCAAGACCCTGAACCCTGAGTGTCTCCAGGGGGACTGTCCCTGTAATTAGGACATGTCCCTGTATTTAGCATCTGCTAAGCGCCACAAAAAATATACATAGAATAAACAATTTATGTAATAAATTAAATCTTAACCTATAAAAAATATGTTAAATCTTCAAAAAATACTAGTGAATCATGCAGTTTCCTCTTTACTGCTTTATTAACTGCAGATTTGAACCTCTTTAACAGTCTCTCACGCATTATAGCAGTGCAGGTCACATTTTAAATGTAAACAGAAATGTTTGGAAGGCATCAATGTTTTAGGCTGGAATGAATTCTGTGAACAACAAAAAGAAAAAACATGAAGAACTTGCTGACTGAAATCCCAAATCACAGAAACATTTCACCATAAAATCAGACTCCTATTATTAAACCTACACTCTGTTCAGGTTTAAAGTTAACAACACCCTCATCATTACTGTCTAAAGTACTAAAGCATCCACTTAAAAGTACACAAAATGCTGCTCCCAAAGTCAAAGTTGATCTTAATGGTCCAAGTTGGTAGAAATGTAAGGTGTTACATGTCAACACGGAAGTGTATTTAAACTGCATCATTTTTAACCCCTATTTACATTTTACAGAGTCAACAGAATAAAACTGACCATGACATTTAAGGCGTAAGACGTAATGAACGTGTTTTAAAGGGTTTAACTTTAGGTTTAACAGTGAAGTTAGTAAAGTCGGTGACGCACCGGAAACAGAATTATCCAGTCTGTCGGGGCTCTGTATTTAATCTCACCTGGATCTCACCTGGATCACCACTTTAAACACAGCCAGAGGCTTCTTACCTGGACTTCCCAACTCCGCTCTCGCCAATTATCAGAATTTTTAGAGTAGTCAGTATCTCTTCGTCCATTTTAAACCAGCTAAAGGGAGTTGTTTGTTTTAAAACTTGTCCGTTTGTTTTGTTTAAGAGTCACTTCTTCATGAGTTTGAAACGCTGTTCACCCGCGGCCAACATTAATGCCGCTCAGTGCTGCCACCTAGCGCCAGTAGACGCCCTAGCGGCCTGCTTTATTATCGAGTGACTATTCCTGTCATTTAATAAAAATGGAAAAAGTTTGAAAATTAAATATTGCGTTAAATAAATTAAGGAAAATAAATAAAAAGATACATTAAAAAGTTTTAAATTCATGTCCGAAATGGAGTCTCTGTTTTACCGGTTTTTTTCTTTTAATCTGGATTTTAATGAGAATATAGTTATTTATGAAGTGCCTATTCTTGTCATTGTGAGAACACACAGTGAACCACAACGAAATTGGATCTCTGCATTTAACCCATGCACAAACACACACCGTGCAGCAGGGGGCAGCTATGAAAGTACCCGGGGAGCAGTGACAGGGACACTCACAGGAGTCTGAACCCACACTCTTCCGAGTCTGTGGCCAACGCCCTAACCACTAGGCCACCACTGCCGTAGGTGTGCAAAAGTTTTAAGCAGGTGTGAAAAAATGCTTTCAAAAATGGAAGTATTAATCATTTATTTTCATCAATCAACAAAATGCAGTGAATGAACAAAAGAGAAATCTAAATCAAATCAGTATTTGGTGTGACCACCCTTTGCCTTCAATACAGCATCAGTTCTTCTAGGTACACTTGCGCACAGTTTTTGAAGGAGCTCGGCTGGTAGGTTGTTCCAAACATCTTGGAGAACTGGGGTAGCGGTGGGCTAGTGGTTAGGGAGTTGCCCCCCCCCCTGCATCTGAAGATTGTGGGTTTGATTCCCTCCCCAGTAGGTTGCCCTGAGCTACCCTTGTGCAAGGTGCAGTCCCCATCACTGCTCCCCAGGCACTTTCAATAGCACTTTCATGGGTTAAATGTAAGTTCATTGTGTGCTGTGCTGTGACCTCGCAATGACAATCACAATTAAAACAATAACTAATGTAGGCTTCCTCACATCCTTCTTCATGTAATCCCAGACACACTCGATGATGTTGAGATCAGGGCCAGAAGAATTGATGCTGTTTTGAAGGCAAAAGGTAGTAACACCAAATTTTTATTTAGATTTCCCTTTGTTCATTCACGTTTGTTGATTGATGAAAATAAATGATTTAAATGATTGATACTTTGTTGTTTGTGTTTCTTTAAGATGTGTGTTTGAAAATGATGAATGCTCTGACTTGCTGCTCTACTTCGTTCAGGAGGTAGTTGGGGTTAAAATGTACAGAACAAATCTTCAGGGACAATGGAAATAGTAAACTTCAGATACATCTTTTAGAAATTTGAAGGATTTGGTTGGCCGTAATGACACATTTGACATCCAGTACTCCATTACTGGAGTAGTTGCTCCAGTAATTTTGCAGATTGTCACTGTGTCACTGGCTATATTGATGCTGATTTGAAGGCAAAAGGTAGCAACACCAAATACTGATTTGATTTAGATTTTTCTTTTGTTTGCTCACTTTGCTTTTGTAAATTGCAGCCTTTAGTTTACAGCATTTTTTCACACCTGCTTAAAGCTTTTGCACAGTACTGTATATATGTATATATGGGACACTATCAGCAGCATTTTAAATATAGGCTTAAATGTTTTAAATACATCAGTGCTTTAGGCTGGAATTAATTCTATGAGCAGAGAAAAGCAAAAACATGAAGCACTTTAAAGGGGATCCAAAACCACAGAAGCATTTACCCCATAAAATAAAACAAGATTTATTTTGCTACCACTAGAGGTCCCAATAGTGTTATCCTTGTACTAGCCCCTATATTTTCTTTCATTTTTTTGGGAGTACATGATCAGGGTTAAGTCAAGAGCCCTAAAGGTCTAATTAACATGGAATCTGAGTGATGTGAGTGATGTGTAATAGAGTGTGTCTGGGAAGGGTGTTAGGACTATGCTGTGTGACATTTGGGACGGCCCACTGGCACAGTGTGTACAGCTGTTGCCTCACAATCAGAAGGCTCTGGGCTCGGTTCCCAGACTGGGTGGCATGTGGAGTCTGCATGTTCACCCTGTATCTGTGGGTTTTTTCAGGTGCTTCTGTTTCCTCCCACAGTCCAAAGACATGAACCTCAGGTGGACTGATGAGGCAAAACTGTGTGTGAGTGACTTTCCGCCCTGTGATGTCCACCCCAAATACGCTGGGAGTCTCCAGCATGACTTGTGACCCTAACCATAGACCCTAATGAGAAAGTGTCTATTGTTTGGATGTTGGCTTAAAGAAAAATGCAAAATCATGTCAAGTGTGAAAGCAGTTTTTATTTCTGTTTACAGCCTTTTTGTTGCCAAGTCAGCAACAGTCATTTAGCAAAGTACAATTAAGTAGAAAAAGTCCTTAAGGTGCAAACAAAGGTTTATTTTCATTGTTTTTGTTTTATGCCACATCAACTACCACCGACTTCCCACCCAAGCCATTTCTTTTGAAGCTATGCATAATACTGTTCACATTTTGTAACATTTCTCAGTTTGTGTGAGGGAGAGGTGGTCAGCAGACAGAGACTCTTCCCCAGCAAGAGGCCTTACAGCCCTTTATAATCTTCTCCATATCTCAATGGTTAAGACTGAGAGTTTAACATCTCTGACCAAGGCTGACCAAGGAAAGGGGGGGCGGGGGGGTTACTGCACAATGGCCAAAAATATGTTTAGCTGACTCCAAGACATTACTCAAATCCCCATGTGGCCTTTTTCAATGAGACAAACCCAATGACACAGTGTCCTCATCCAGTACTGACTCTTCCCCCACACAAGTGGACTAGCTCTGGACTACAGATTCTTGGGACTTAAATCAATGGACACAAGAAAAGGAAGAAAGATATTTACACTTGCGTTCAGGGCTAAAATGTCTGCTTGTACATAAGTTTAAAATATGTAGCCTCAAATCAAAATGCTAAGCTTCACTGCATGAGCAACCAGCCAGCTATGGAAAGTTATAAATGTGCCTCATATATGAGCATGCTGGCAGTAGTCTGTACGAATCTGTCAGTCCTCATTTCTATATTAAGCACCAAGTCTTGCTCCTCAATCTTACTGGATTAGGAGTGAAGAGCAAAAAAAAAAGCATGACTCATAAGCACCAATGTCAGATGAACAGATATACAGTGTGCTCTGTGCACAACCCTACAGCAAAAATGGAACCAGGCTACTAACGTGTCACAGGCAGGGGTGGAAAACAGTAACTGTTCTTCATAAATGTTCCTTTTGAGGATATGTTCTTAGGTATTATTGAAATGTAATTCTATTTTATCATTATAATCAGTTAGCTCTGTAAAGAACATACATACTTGGCCCCTTTTTTTAAACATTTAAAACTAAAATATCCAAACAAATTCTAAAAAAAATATGCCTACTAATGTGCAATTGTGCAAGAACTGGGATTGGACAAAGTATTCATTTTTGAAGACTTTCAGTATTTTTCCACCTCTGGGTCCTGCTTTATATCAATGATTCCAGGGTGAGTTTCATTTCCAGGTAAAAAAGTGTAAAGGATTAAAGAGAAATGGTTTCTTTGATATCTGCAAAGGGGCACATTTGAATGCAGAAATACTATTCTATCACTATCTTACAAAGTCAGTGAAATTCACATATAAATGTAGCCCGGGCTTTATTTACAGTGCTTATTTTTCAGTGTACCCATGGGTTTGCACTAAAGTGTCCTCTGATGGTGTGTGTACATGCATGCATGTACAAAAACTCACATACAGAGAGAAACTGTTTCAGTGCAATGGCTGAAAGGCATGGCTGCATTGCATGGTCTGGAGAGCGTAAAAGGAAAGTGGGGTTTGCATTTTGCGCCACGCCCTGGCCTTGGCTGCCCTCGTCCCTATGTTACTATAGCAACCACTCCAGCCAAAAGTCTGTCCAGACATCCAGAGGGAGAAGAGACTGGACGTCTGCTTTGATCCCTACACCACTGAACCACACTGGATGGCACCATTTGACATGAAGTGCTCCTAAACTACATTTCGCTCAATGATTTAATTCAGCGACTGACATTATGACTAGAAAGCTTGGAAAAGTTGAGTTCCAGTTCAACTGTGCATGGGTAAAGTTGGTTAAAAAAAGGAAAGACCTGGCGTGAGGCCAAATAAAATGCTTTAAAGCTTTAAATACTGACACAAACAAACATACAAGGAAGCTTGTATTTACTTAAACATTTACAAATAAATATTTTAAGGTACTTTTAAACTTCTAATGATGGTTTCTATAAATGATCACAGGCTAAGCAGAGCTGAGATCAATGGCTGAATGGGATTGCAACAATCATGCAGTTTGAGAAATGGTGGACAATCTTTTTTTCTGCTGGTGGACAATGTTTTTTCTGCTCAACTGAAAAAAAAAAAATAATAAAAAAGCAAACACAGTACTTCATGTCCGCAGTATTATACGGTGGTAAACTGTTATCAGTCTGTTCTCATTATTCACTGGACCACATAAAGTCTATGCTTCAGTCATTTCACTTTGCAGCAACCATTTCTAAATGCAAAATTTAAATAAATATACACAGAAAAACTGAAAAAGAAAGATAAAGATAACTGTTTATGTGCCAGACTTTTTCTCCCATTCCTGCAAAGATACAAAAGAAATCATATATCAGTTCACAGAGTGGGACAATGAATAACTTTGTTAGTATAAAATAACTTGATGATGTATTAAAATGGGTTGATCACTGCAGTGCTTCAGCAGTGGGCCTTTTAGAGCAAACTGTACATCAAACTGGTCCTTTTCATCACATCACTGCATACTATTTGCAACTTGTGTGAAAGCCAGTTCATTAATAACTTTAATTCTGTTTAAATTAATAACTTTTCAATTCTGTTACTAAGAGTCTAGTACTACCACTGGTTTTAGACGTTATAATGACTACTGAACTGCTGTCAATGCATAACACCAAATCCCCTACGTAACAGGATGGCTAGGATACATGAGATGGTTGGAAGGTTTGTGAGTCCTGAAGAAATGGCCACATTTCTGCATGAATATGATCTTGATCATGGAAAACTTTTTGATTCCTAAAGAGCATTTGGACCAATTCACAGTCAAAGAGATTGTATTCAAATGGAGAAAAATCCAGAGTTTTTACCCTCCTCAGGAGTGGTCAAACAAAAAAATCACTCCAAGAACAAGGTGTAAAATAGTATACAAGGTCACAAAGGAACACAAGGCAACTTAAAGCCTGAAGCAGACATTACCCTGTAACATTGGATTGTTTTCCTCCATAAAGTATAAAATCTAATCTTTTCTTCTCAATTGTTTAACAGGGTTTTATCTTTTCTTATAAGATAAGAAAAATGCTATGAGTTTTAGGGAAAAATATAGTCTATATTTCAAAGCACCACTGTATATGGGTTGTTTTGGCCACTACAGCCAGGACCTTGATAGTTTTTAAGTGTGTGTGTGTGTGTGTGTGTGTGTGTGTGGGTGTGTATGCTGTGCATCTGTGTGCAACAGATCTCACCTTGGCCTTCCTGAGGACATGTCCCCGTACTGGAGGGGTTTTCTGTGGCCCGTGGCGCCGCAGTAAGGAGGCGCTGTTGACTGGCAGTGAGCATGTCTCAGTGTCGCTGGTGTCACAACTTGAAATTGGTGAGTTATCCATTGTGCGCTTGACCAGCACTGGAGACTATTTACAGAACATACACTGTTACCTACTTGACATCCTTGTATTGCATTCAACTCTTGTGTAATTCTACAGTGGTGTACAAACCTGTGGACTGGAGCTGCTGGTCTTGGGTTCAATAGTCAGACCAAGAGTGACTCCGCCGTTTAAGGCCTTCTTCAGACTCTCTTTCACCTCAGTCACTTCCAGCTCAAGGTTCACACGCTCTTCTTCTTTTATCTTACACTCTTCCTCAACTTTCTTCAGTCGCTCTGTCAAAGAAGCTTGGGAGCGCTTACCTGTAGAGCAGGACTTACTTAATATACATATAAATACAATATACGTATTTTAAGACCGATTGTGCTTATATTTTTACCAGAATTGTTCTCAATGGCAGTGCGCAGATCTCTCCTGTCCTTCTTCAGCTGAGTCAGATGATTCCGAATCTCTTGCTTTCTCTTCATAAGCTCTTCCTCTTTCGCCTGGAGTTTCTTTGCATCTGCCTCCACTCTGTTCTTCCCATACTTGTACTGATCCACACCTGCCAAATTTCATAGTTTCACTCAATCATCAGTATAGAAATTTCAGTGTTTTGGAAAAGCTTTTTGTTTTATTTGCTAGAGTTTATATTAAAAGCCTTTACAGAGGCTCAGATTCAGTAAAAGACTGACTCAGTATAAATGACATGTAAATATTTGAGTGGGCACTAGACCCTCAAACTGCTTGAGTGGAGATGACTCT
Organism: Hepsetus odoe; assembly: GCA_017165825.1. Taxonomy (NCBI): domain Eukaryota; kingdom Metazoa; phylum Chordata; class Actinopteri; order Characiformes; family Hepsetidae; genus Hepsetus; species Hepsetus odoe. The sequence goes on from CM029378.1 coordinate 6,780,912, forward strand.
GACGGAGCGTCTGTGTCTTTTGGTGAATTTGGGGTGACTGAGTTTACTAAGCAGCATTAATGCCTTTCCACACAAACCCCGGACTGCAATTTCCACATTCCGGCATTTTCAACATATTTGTGCGGCTTCTTTTTCCTAGAAAGAAATCGTTGGTGGAATAGTTGGGAGAATGTGCACAGACATGATGTCTGCATAGGTCAGCATTTGCAAATTATGTCTGCATTAACAAAATGACAAGATTAGCCTCTCTCTGCGACACGAGTTAAAGTCTTGCTCTTGCTTCTTACTTGAATTGACTCGTTTGACTGGCAGTGACCCATTGGTTCCATTGACCTTCCTGGTCTGGTTCTTGTCCATCTTCTGCTTGGCAGCCACCCCATTAGTGATTGCAGTTTTCTTTCCTTTCATCTATTTGAAAGAAAGAGATATCATAATTAGGTGACAACAATATGATAGTTGCTATGTCATTAATTTTTTCAGACTGAAAAAAACTAAATTCCCTGCTCCCAACAACATCACTGCTCCCCAGGCGCTGCCCACTTTTGCAATGTGTCTTTGTATGGGTTAAATGCAGAGGATGCATCTCGTTCACCGTGTGCTGTGCTATGTGCTGACATTAACAAATTGTCACTTTCAGTTTCACACTGTAAAATAAGACAGGTTCGGAATAAAGTGTTACAGAAAAGTGTGATAAATTATAATAAGGAAAGGAGGAGTGATTCCACATAACAGTCATGAAACACCCTAATTACTCATTAAACTATGCCCTTAATCTGGCTTTGCTAATGACCTATAAACAGTCTACTTTAATCCACCATATTAATCATATTAAGTCTAAGCCCAGACAAAGATTATGCGAGGAAGTGATTAGCATCTCTCAGCATATGCTTTGCGGTTAGGGGAGCAGTGCTAATGCTACAACGGACTGAACCCCAAAAACAACATGGAAGTATCAAAGGCTTCCTCTGAAACCACATACAGCGCCCCCCTTATGTTCACTTCTGTGGACTTTAGGAGACATAAATCAGCTGCCAACCATTCTTCAAACACAAGAGCATGCTAATCTATTCTGGGCAATGTATTTTTACTCAACAAAATAAAAGTAACTTCATGTTCAATTCACATGTACATACACAAGTACATACACATGTACATACACAAGTACAGCATCTCACAAAAGTGAGTACACCCCTCACATTTTTACATATATTTTATTATATCTTTTCATGGGACAACACTGAAGATAACACTGAGGTGAGACACATTGATACAATGTAAAGTAGTCAGTGTACAGCTTGTGTAACAGTGTAAATTTGCTGTCCCCTCAAAATAACTCAACACATAGCAATTAATGTCTGAACCACTGGCAACAAAAGTGAGTGCACCCCTAAGTGACAAATCTCCACATTGGTCCCTATTAGCCATTTTCCCTCCCTGGTCATGTGACTCATTAGTGTTATAAGGTCTCAAGTACGAATGGGGAGCAGGTGTGTTAAATCTGGTGTTCTCGCTCTCACACTCTCTCATACTGGTTCAACACGGCACGTCATGGCAAAGAACTCTCTGAGGAGCTGAAAAAAAGATTTGTTGCTCTACATAAAGATGGCCTCGGCTATAAGAAGATTGCCAAAACCCTGAAACTGAGCTGCAGCACAGTGGCCAAGATCATACAGCGGTTTAACAGGACAGGTTCCACTCAGAACAGGCCTCGCCATGATCAACCAAAGAAGTTGAGTGCACATGCTCAGCGTCATATCCAAAGGCTGTCTTTTGAAAATAGACGTATGAGTTCTGCCAGCATTGCTGCAGAGGTTGAAGGGGCGGGGGGGTCAGCCTGTCAGTGCTCAGACCATACGCTGCACACTGCATCAAATTGGTCTGCATGGCTGTCATCCCAGAAGGAAGATGATTCACAAGAAAGCCCACAAACAGTTTGCTGAAGAGAAGCAGACTAAGGACATGGAATACTGGAACCATATCCTGTGGTCTGATGAGACCAAAATTAACTTATTTGGTTCAGATGGTGTTAAGCGTGTGTGGCAGCAACCAGGTGAGGAGTACAAAACAAGTGTGTCTTGCCTACAGTCAAGCATGGTGGTGGGAGTGTCATGGTTTGGAGCTGCATGAGTGCTGCCGGCACTGGGGAGCTACAGATCTTTGAGGAAACCATGAATGCCAACATGTACTGTGACATAGTGAAGCTGGAAACTGGGCTGCAGGGCAGTATTCCAACATGATAACGACCCCAAACATGCCTCCAAGATGACCAATGCCTTGCTAAAGAAACTGAGGGTAAAGCTGCTGGACTGGCCGAGCATGTCTCCAGACCTAAATCCTATTGACCATCTGTGGGGCATCCTCAAACGGAAGGTGAGGGAGTGCAGGGTCTAACATCAAGCAGCTTCGTGACGTCGTCATGGAGTGGAAGAAGATTCCAGTAGCAACCTGTGAAGTACACTCCATGCCCAAGGGAGTTAAGACAGTGCTGGAAAATAGTGGTGGCCACACAAAATATTGACACTTTGGGCACAGTGTGGGCACAATGCGAAATTTTTCGCTTAGGGGTGTGCTCCCTTTTGTTGCCAGTGGTTTAGACATTAATGGCTGTGTGCTGAGTTATTTTGAGGGGACAACGAATTTACACTGTTATACAAGCTGTACACTGACTACTTTACATTGTATCAAAGTGTCACATCTTCAGTCTCCTATGAAAAGATATAATAAAATACTTACAAAAATGTGAGGGGTGTACTCACTTTTGTGAGATACTGTACATACACATGCACACAGAGATCATGCAGAACAAGCAGGTCTCCCTGCAGCAAATTGTCATTAATTTTCAAAATCAAAAATGCCATTATGCCCAATGAATAAGGGGTGTATTATTCATCTGATACACAGGGGCTTTTATAAATGGCCCAAACTAATAATTATGTTTATTTTTTATGTTAAATACCAAAACAGAAGAAAACAGAAGAGGTCAACTTTGATATTTATTTCTCATTTTACCAGTACTTTAATATTAATATTATCAATGTTAATCTTTGTGTTTTCTTAGTAAAGTCATGGTCTTAATTGTCTAATACTGCATTTCCCACACTTTTTAAACATTTTTTAACAGACATAAAAACAGATTTAACAGACATACAAAGACATGCACAGAAAAGCCACAGTGTTTGGAAGCAGGGGGTAACACACCAGATCTATGTTAGTCACCTGAGAGTTAGTATTATCAGCAGAGGAAGAGGAAGAAGAGAGGGCTTTAGAGGAGACAGGTGTGTTGTAATGGCTTGGTTTGGGTGAGTAGCGGGCTGCCAGTTTTGGGGAAGGCATGTTCTCATAGAGATCAGCATTCTCATAGTGAACCTCCTCCTGCCAACAGCGCCCTCCAGAGCCAGGGGAGGAGTACTGCAGATCTGGCTCCTTCTAAGAAGGGAAGCATGCAGACAGAAAAGGAAGGAAGAAGAGATGAGAATAGATAAGAATAGAGGAGAGCAAGTTAAAATATTAATTGTAGTAGAGTCTGAAGAAAAGATAAGCCCATTGAACAGCAGGTTCAGTTATTATTACTTACAATGTTATGCTCCGAAGTCCAATGTTTTAATTATTTGCTGAATATGGTAATTCACTCAGATCTGCCATAAAGCACTAATTATCAACATTATCACTAATTCAAGTAAATCAGTTTTCAATTGTTTTCGAAATGCAGGGAAATGATTATAAATCATTTTTGTTGTGAGTGACATTGCAATATAGTTGAAGATGACGTTTAGGTTGAAAATGCTTTAAGAAAAATGCTGTTACGTTTGGTATTCACTGGCTAATATGAATTATTCAGTTATTGAGATACTAATCCTTTATACAAGCCATGTAATAATAAACCCAGAGGAACTGATGTATAAGCCCAAATACAAGACCTTGTAGATTAGGGATTTATGCATACACTCTTTGAGCAGTGGGTGTTCAAGTGTACATAAAGAAGTAGCTTGTGCTTGTGTGAGAAATTTACCGATCCATTAATGCAGGGAACATCATCATAGTGCAGGGCAACTCCAGATGGACGAGCATATCCATTCACTGGATTATCCAGATAAGGGTTTGGAGACACAGCGCGCTTACTGGTGAAACTAAGAACAGACACGGATTACTCATTGGTGCCACAAACTCTTATAAACTTTTGTGGAGATAATACCATCAATACCATAAAAATACCATAAAAACCATAAATTAATTTATTAAATAAAGGATAAAATTAACTCAAACAGCTAGATCACTTTCAGTCAGGTTATTTTACTCACCAAAATGATTGCTTGGCCAACTGGATGACATTAGCAGTGGTCTCCACATCTATATAGTCGTAGTGCAGTGCCGCAGGATCAGTGTTACAGCCCGTCTCTGCCAATAGAACCCCAAGCCACCGGCCCATGCTCTCTGAGGAGGATGCCTGAAAGAGATAGATTCATTATAAACCCACGAGCAAAAATTAATTTACATGAATTTTAGATTTACAGGCTAAATCTAGGGCAGCAGTGGCCTAGTGGTTAGGGCGTTAGCCGGAGGATCGGGGGTTCAAACCCCTTCCCAATAGGTTGCCCTGAGGTACCCTTGAGCAAGGTACCGTCCCCATCACTGCTCCCCGGGCGCTTTCAATAGCTGCCCACTGCTGCATGGGTTTGAGTGTGCATGGGTAAAATGCAGAGGTCCAATTTCGTTGTGGTTCATGTGTGCTGTGCCATGACCTCGCAATGACAAGGGTTGTCACTTTCACTTTCACTTTAATGCTGCCTAAGATTTCTCAAAAAAACAAACTGATGGCCCTAGAGGATTAATGTTTGATGTGCAGTAGCCCTGGTCAGAAACAAAAGATGGACAAGCGAGAAAAAGTTAATTACACTTTACTGTAATTAAATAAAAAGTAAAGGTTGTTTAGTGATTTTTTATACCAGCTTAGAAAGCAACATGAAAAATCAAATATTAAATATGACCTTGCAGTATTTACAAGCAATTCACATTTCTGAATGCAGCTAAAGCATGGAGGATTTCTAAGAGAATGCAGAAACAAATGCAGTGAGCTAAATCAGGACTGAGAAGGCTTTATGTCCATTTCTGATATCACACTAAACTAAGGATGAAAGTGCACTTATTAAGCTTCAACACTAGTATTTATTTAAGTTACGATGTCACTGTAGTCACTTCAATCATTGATCCTAAAGAATTCTGTATATCAGTGTTAGGTTCCTTGTAGTTTCACTATTCTCTGCCCTTGCACAGCTGATCCAGTTATGAAGAACTTAGTAATCATTTAAATCAGCTGGATTGGGTATGTTAAGGAACAATTTCTTGTAGTTAAGCAAGGTTGGGCCTGCACATGGTCCCTGCTGCTTGAAGAAATTAAGAAATGAAAATGTAACATGTGGTGCAGTTCTCACTTCCAACACAGCCACTTCCTGTCCATTCCTCAGGAGCCTGAAAGCAAAGGGGTGTTTCGAGTCCAGGCCTGGAATGACCTCACAGCCTCGCAGCGGCAGCGATGCCATGTGGGTCTTCAGGTCCACCCGGTCCTTATGCAGTAACAGCTGGTTATCCTTCAGTCGGCACCACCTCTCCCTCCAGCGGTTATTGGACAGCACATTCAGATAGCCTGTCAGATGCAGACAAAGTGTCAGAACTGTTCATACTGATCTGTGTAGAACAATTCACCATATCATGAAAATAATAAAATATTAAATTCTGGTATTATAAGCCATCCTTCTCTTCTCCTAAAAATGTGCACCTTCCCATTATACTTCTTTACATTTCACAGTCCTTTTGTCACATTTAATTTGACATTGAATGGACACTACCAAACAGCAATTTAATGTATGTGGAGTACTCAAACATGCTTATGAACACATCTTGCATTTTATTCACTTTAATTGTTGAAACAAATTAAACAAATAAAAAAAATAACATCTAACTAACCAAATTCCACACTGAATGTATACACGGAGACAGGTTTTGGGACATTATGAGTTAATGTTTTTCTCTTCTTCTCATACTGCAATTCTGCTGTCATCATGCATTCCCAAAGCTCACGTCTCTCTAACCAGTCTAACCCAAAGCCAGCTTTATAAAACCTCCTCTTGTCTCACCACATGTTGGGACGTCCTCCTCAGCTGATGATGTTTGTTCATCGGTGGATGGTTTCTTCTTCCCAAGGCTGATGATCTTGGTGATTTTCTTCCCTGCTCCCTTTCCCACTGTGCTTTTCTGCTCAGACTTACTGTTCTTTTTCCCCTTCGCTGCAGCAGATACAGAGAAACAGTGTGAATGCCCTTTACCAGGAAAGTCTTTTGGGAAAGTCATATGCTTTTGTGTGTTTAACAGCCCCCCCCATCACTTTCATCTCTTTCTCTACCCACCCATCATCCACTCTGAAAGATGAAAGAGCTGAAAGACAATATTACAATATTACAGTTAACTTTGTTCATTCAAGGTGCAGCAGGAGTCTTTGCCTCTCTTCCTTTAGATATTGCATGAGGGTGCATCTGTATAGACACAGGGAAAGAAGAGGCAAGGACACTGAAATGCTGGGCCATCAAGGCATTTGGCTCCATTGAATCTCCTCTGAAGAAGATTACATATGTGCTGGCGACACCTTTAATTAAAGCTAAGCTCATATGTATCCAGAGCCCTCTAGAGTTTCCCCTCAGCCGCACAGCAGCTCCAGGCCTCAGCCCGAAACCAAAGACACAGATGCAAAAGCTATTCAGCCTCTTTTACAGGACTTCTATTGCACTTCTCCTATTTAAACTTGAGGAAAAATTCTGTGATCTGGCTAATTTGATTCCAGATAGTCTGAGCACTTACATGAGCTGGAAAGAATGCGACTAATTTAATTAATCTGCACGGTTGTTTCTTTTTTTGTGTGCCTCCTCCTCTCCCCATCAAAGTGAGTGAGCTGGCAGTATGACGTTGTGAGGTAGGCCCATCTGGCACTCTCATTACAGTAAAGAGACGTGAGATCAGATAAGACAAGTTTAATGTCTCTCCATTCAGCCAAAGTGCTACCAGACCGTGGTCAATTGTAGGACTGCACTCCAGTCCTACAGAGGGTGATAGTCGGACATTAGTTTAGTGTTTAGGGGAGTATGTTTGGGGGGGGGGGGGGGGGGGCAAAGATTTGACAGCCTGAACTGATTTAAAACAGAAATCAAATCTAGCCTAGGCTTTCAGGAGATGTCATATATATGCAGTCATTTTACTGGAAATGACAGCATCGTCAGCTTAAAATCACAAGGTCACTGACTTCACAGCTTTTTAAGATAACTTCAATAAATCAACAGGTCTTCTCTGTGCTGCATCTCAGTCTCGTCTTTTCCTCCTCTCTCTACTAAGTCATTAGTTCTTTCCACCTGCAGGACATTCTATAACGCTATGTCTTTAGGCGTGAGTATTTCTAACTACCAGACTCGTGACCATTAGGCTCCCAGCAGAGTCTGAACTCATGATTTGATGATCAGGCAGTCAGACAGCTGGACCACACCAGAGTCATGAAATAAATTTTACTGAAATTACTGTAATTAAATGTTTTACGCCAGAACCAGATGATTGAAAATCCTTTTAGCACAGGTCACTGTTTTTATCTAAGAATAGACGATGCTCTGTCTGGACTTCCCCCCTTGAAATTTACTGCTTATAACTTTGGAGGTTGTAAGGTTGACATGATAATATAATCCATATAGGGAATAATGCTCGGTGTCTTAGCTGCAAAAATATGACATTATAAGCTCATCTTTAAGTAACCGTTGGATCCACAATGTTGAATAAATAAGAGTAACTCTGTCATGCTGTGTTGTGAACTGTTCATACAGTTGCTATATGTATTTTTTTAGATAATAACATAATAATAGTAATAACATTGCACTTTCATATATGAACTCACAGGATAATAAGAATGTAGTCTTTTAAATGGTATGGTATGATGAATCAGATTGAATGTCATGAAAAACATGTACTAAACAAGGTACCAGAGATCTATTTTAATTTCAGGTTGACTTCAAGCAAAACCTCCAGTCCCACACATGCCAATAGTTATTTTTAAGACTGCTGAGAATCATACTTATTCAGGAGTGAGATAATATAGAAGGGGAATTTAATAACCCAGAACTCACAAAAAAATGTTCAGTAAATCACACAGTAAAACCTGCACAAATATTGAAAGGCTAACAATGACAGGACATTTCCTTGTACCCCTTCTTAAAATGTTCTGTTCTGTTACCAATTTTGTAAAAATTATGCTGAATTGATATTGGTTTGTGGCTGTGGGACAAGAATATCAATCACACACACAAATACACACACACACACGCACGCACACACACACACACACACACACTGCTGGCCACAATCATGCAACAGTCTTGGAATTCAATACCATTAAGCAATTCATCCCCAAATTGTCTGATGCAAGATAGAGTTCTGTTTAAGGAGGCAGAAATAAAGTATGGGACAAGGAGAAATTCCACAGGCCTGAGGCAGATGTCCCGAAAAATTTAAATGGAGGTTTAATCCCCGGCTGAGACAAAGCATTGAGCAAAGAGCGGATAAATAAATCCCATTAGCTTATTTAAAGAGCATCTCCTTGTCTTGTTTTTGGCTTCGTCCATGTGGAGGAAGCACCTACGTCAAATAAACATGGAGTTCATCAAAATCTGCTTGTACATATTTAGCTCATGAGACAGGCTTAAAAGTGTCTCTGAGATTTATGACAAGCTTTAAATCTGGGAATTTCGGGTGGTTGTCTGAGTTTAGACAGATAACTGGGATTTTTTGACAAACAGAATTTAGGGGCTTTAAATCTGACAGTAAATTATTTCTGCAGTGTCATTCGAAATTACTTTCTTATGTTCAGATGTTAAGACTCAATATTCATTCCAAAGCCAAATGCGGCTGGAGATATTAGGTTACGGGATAAAACCTTCATTTTTAATTCTGTGACAAGACATTGTAGCAAACCGGAATAAGGGCTTTTATGGATGAACGGAAGAATTAATGGATGCATGGATGGATATCCATGCTGTAAATTTATTGCTACATAATACTGCTTTATTTTCATTTTGGTTGAATTTTCATTTTGGTTGAATCTGATGAATACCAACAGAAACTCACCTGGAACGTTGGTCTGGATGCTCATGACTTATTACGTAAATATGATAGAGATCATTAACTGATGATACACGACATACTATGCAGTACAGTGTAAGAAAAAAAAAGCATCCTAACCTTCTATGACCTGTTTTACACCTAACAGATGACTAATTTAACCCCTCATAGACTTATTCAATGTCAGCTTGTCATAGTCAGCTGATGATGAACTTCCACATAAATAATAGTGATTATCATTGTAATGTTCTTTATTTGTGATATTTTGCTCCCTAATTTGCAAAACCTATGCTGCAGTGAAATGATGTCAAACCAGTAAATGCCAATTTTCCTGCTTATAAATTTCACTAAAACAGTCCACAAAGTGGTCATATTAACAGTCAAATTTACAAGACGTGATTTTCAATGCAATCTTTCACTCGCTCTCTAGTGAAAAACAATAAGCTGCACTTCTCTGAATGTGCTTTTCAGCAAAAAAAAAAAAAAAAGAGTTATAGATATTATAGATATTCTTTAGACTTTCTTTATTTCTTTCTTTATAATAAGTGTTCTAATGCATACCTCATCTGAGGATTTTGTAGTAAAATATCTGGAGCATTTGGATGAGCAACCTTTTAGAGAGCTCAAGTGAACAAATATTAATCACCCCTTCCTCTAAAGGTGCTTTAGTTCTATCAGTAGCATTTCTAAATAGATGCATACTGATTTATTTGATTTACAAACATTTGCCTCAAACCAAGTGGTGTTTTACAATCCGACCATCATGACATAAATGTACAATTTCCATCTCATGATGGGAAAAAACTGTGATTAGCTTAATAAAACTGATTGGTCAATTCTATTAAACTAATAGAAAACTAACTAAAAATGGCTTACCAGGATCTTTTCCATCTGTGAAGCCATTTTCATGGCTAGGCTCACCGTCTGAACTTGGTCTATCACAGGACAGCTTCTGCATGAGCAGAGTTAAAAATCTGAGAATGCATCAAAATTACTTCACCAACACACACACACACAACACACACACACACACACACACACACACCACCGTTTGCCCATTAAAGCAGAGAACAACATGCATATACTGTATGTTTGCTGACTCAGAGCCATAAACACACTGGCACATTCCAGTTTAATGAAAATCCACAAAGATGTAAACAAAGACAAACTTAGACATATGCACACACACACACACACACAAACACACACAGAACCATATAAGCATATAAAGCACTCACAACCATACACAACCAGAATTGTACTATGCTAAACATAACACATTTACTTATTCTTTCTATTCAAAATACATATTTATGCATACACACAGCAGAAACACATTCTAAATAAACTTATAGATGTTTACTCTCTCTTTCTGCTCACATGCAAATTTAAAGAGCATCTGTTTGGTATTAAGTGTGAATAATTACGGCTTAGGCATGCTGTGCCAGTTTAAGAGTTGCTTTTCATTAAAGGTATTAAAATCTCTTTAAATTTGACTCGCAAACACAAACACACACATTTAAAATGGTAAAAAGTATGCAGAGAGGCGACAGGAAAAAAGCAGGAAGCAGTGTTTTTCTGTGAATATGATACGGTCATTTTATCTCATGCTAATATAACACTGCCAACTGAGCACATCTTGCTCTTGTGAGATGGAATTTGGCCCACGTTTGCAGTTTTTACAGCTTTCTACCTTTAGGCAGTGGAGCCACTGTCTCAGCATATAGAGGACTGGGCCTGCACAGACACCAAAGCTTGGCAAAGCTGTCAAACACACATACGTGCAAAACAAGGCAAGTGCCTTCATGAAGATATATGGGCAGCAGCAGCTACAGCGCACATGTATAAACAAGACGTGACCATGCCCGTCATGCTTTCACCGCTTAAAACATACCCACCCACACACACATCCATATACACGCAGACTTAAGACACCATGCTTACCTTTTCCAGTTCAACTCTGTGAACAGGAGACACAGCTCCATCAGAATCCACTGCTCCGTTTCCAATAGCACACACCTCCCTCATCACCTTAGACAGAAAACAAGACAAAAGAGGCTTAAATTGAATAAATTGAATAAATTGAAACACCTATATCTATGTATAAAAGCCAAGATATGGTTCATATTTAAAACCTGCCCTATAGCGACAAGGGGCACACTTGCTTATGTGGTTTCCGATACCGTATGAAAAAAGCATATGTAAAAGAATACCAGCAGCAATACTGAAGGTGCGATTCGATATGTATTTTGTCCTTTTCAAACACAACACTGTCATATACTGTCAGAAACCACATTAGCAAATCTACCTGAGATTTGTTGCAAACTTGCAACGATTGTTGCAGCATGCGGCTGTATTACTTCGGGCAACATTAATCTCACAACTCCAAAGCAAAAATAAAGACAAAAACGTCAGACATAACCAATTACATTTGAGGAAAGGAAATTTTGTGGAAACCAGCTAGAGCAAACTTAATCATCTATTTATTACTGGAAAGCAGCAAGCTGAAATTCTAATGAGAACAAATACATGGTGATTCCAAACAACAGGACAGTTACACAATTCTGCAGCAACCAAAGATGAGTTGTTTAAGCCTGTTCGACAGCCTCAGGTCATCAAAACATCATCCATGCAACACACAGCAGTGAGTTCCACGGCAACACATGCAATCAAACTATAAAATGCATTTAAAGGGGCTGTTACATGCATCGCTGCTCCCCCAGCTGTCTGCAAGCTGGGTGAATGATTTATCCAGAGTTATCCACACTACACACAGCATGACACCAGTACATACAAACATGACCCTGGATGATCCTACCTCAATTACCCCAACAGCTCAGAGCAGTGGGGTTGAGGAGAGCAAGGTGGACATATATGAGGTCAAATAGTACAGACATGAAAATGGGGTCAGTATTATGAGGAGAATCTTTTTACGTTCACCCCAACCGCGCGAAAACTCTAAAGCCACCTTGGTTGCTCTTCTCCAAATGCAACTCAATGCTGCACATTGGGGTTTGGCAGTCGGCACGCGTAATTGGGCTCGCGGGAAAATTACAGGCTTTGGCCGCATTGCTTGGCTTGAACAAGAGTTTGGGATACGTTCAGAGCAAGAAAAAAAAGCTCTTAAAAATATCCCATCTTACTGTGTGAGAATCTTGCAATAGTGTTCGGTCGGTTCACTTTAATTAGTATTATAAAAGCTTTTTTTTCTAAAGTGATGCTAAAATAAAAGCAATGAAAGAACCTTTATGTGTTCAATCACAAGCCCTTTATCACAAGGATTTTCCAAAATGTCTCAAAAAGAGTTACATTTCAACTAATTGTGCTTCTATTCCAATGGCTCAAGTTGTGGTTTATGTTAGGTTTGCATGAACAGCAATATCAGCGAATGACAAAGGGGTCAAACCATGTCAATTTACTGAGTGGCCTCATCTAGTTTCCTACATCGTTTTATGAAATCATTCTGCTGTGCCCAATAAACACCAGCTTTTAAGGCTTGAAACCTAACCTTCAGAGACTGAGGGGCCTTAAAAAGTGGTTATTGCCTTGAATTTTTCAATCAAATGTACATCTATTGCAAACTGTACACTTCTACAAGCGAAGCCTTTATTATTCTTTTCGATGCCATTACATTTACATTTACGGCATTTAGCAGACACTCTTATCCAGAGCGACTTCCATGTTCTTATTTCAGGGACAGTCCCCCTGGAGCAACTCAGGGTTAAGGGTCTTGCTCAGGGACCCAGTGGTGGTAGTGCTGGAGGTGGGATTCGAACCTGGGACCTCTTGAGCCATTGGTCCATAGGCAAGTATCCTACCTCTAGGCCACCACCATTACTCTCTATCAACTGACTGTTCATTCTGCACATGTGGCAGACAGAGATTAGGCTGAACGTTTTGGAAGTTAAGCAAACAAAAAGTGATTCTTTACTAGAATTAATACTTCATTATTGATGGGTAGCAACAGAAAATGCTTGATTAATGATGGGAGGAAAGAAAAAAATAAAACTGATACAATCCTATAATGAATCTTCCGTGGAATAGCACACATTTTAATTCCGTTGTCTGTGCATTTCCTCTGGTAGGGTAGTGAGGTTTCTTCCTGTATACGTGTTTCACCAATCTAAACAAAAGATCCTATTTCAAATACTCATTTTAAGTGAAGTTACCTGGTAAAAAGAAATAGCCGTTTTTGCATCGTTTACATCTGTTATTACATCTTAGTTCTGGCAGTATCCTAGGTTAGACCACTGGTTTTGCAGATTAAGATGTGATTCCATGCCCTCTAAGTTCTTTACCTGAGATATTGATGCTGAATAGTTTTACCAAGTTGGTTTCTTCATCTATTTTGAAATATGTTTCAGAAACAGAAGTTCAGCACACTGGTAAGTACACATGCACCAGTAAGGGAAGGACTCATAACAAAGTGCAGTGCAGGCCAAATTGCAGGTTCTAAACAGATGACTGAGTGGCATATGATATATGTAATATATGTTATATGTATGCATTTGAAGACACACACACACACACACCACATCTTACCAGTTCTGTCAGAGAAGATATAGATAAAAGAAGGAAAAGGAAAGGGAAAACACAGTAGATGACAGCCAGGAGTCACTATGCCTGACCAGAGTGAATCAGGAGAGCTACAGAAAGAGAGAGAGGGAAAGAGAGAGAGAGAGAGAGAGAGAGAGAGAGAGAGAATAAAAAAAGTGATATAAAAGATCAATTTAAAAAAGAAAAGAGTAAAAAAAATGAAAAAAGAAGCAAACACATCTGAAGAGAGAAAAAGCACTGGAAAGAATTAGCACTGAAGTGGAGACGACAGAAGGCCAGCATTTTCCATAAACAAGTCATTAACAAACAATCACTGAATACAACATTAATGAAGCACGGAAGCCTCTAGGTCATGTAAGGCTCCTTGCTTCACATCTACGTGATTTATTCCGCTGTAAATAGAAAAGCCCCCTGTAGACTGCTGATGCTGTCTTTGATGGCTTTCATGTGAAATCAGTTATTTCCAGGCTTCGAATTTTTAAAAGTGTAATGCAAGAATGATTATTACTGAATTAACATGCCCCTGAACAGCAAACAGAGATAGAGCAAGCCAGAGCGTAAGAAAGAGTGCTGATAGGGAGTGAGACAAACAGAGAGATATTGAGATGAGTCAGAGATATACTGAGAAAAAAGAAAAATCAGGAGAGAACAGATTAGGCAACCTTTTCTCCATCTTAGCAACCCTGTTTGGGTCTTTTTGGTCAATAACATGCTGACACAGTCTCTGATTTAACCGTGTCTAGAGAGTGTTTGGGGAGCACAGTGCTCACTTTACTACTAATGATGTAGGGAGAACATGTGTGTCTTCGCTTGAGACTGAAGCATGCTGGAAGGAGCCCAACCAGGCCAGCAATCCAACTCCTTGATTGCAAGCGCCACTGGGTACGTAAAAGTATACAACGTGTAAATGAAATGGAATACCGCAGCCTACAGTAAGGGCAGTGGTATGTATTTAGAATGTGATGCTTATTGCTCCAATATGTTTTCAATACACCCAACACCTGACAAAATACGCCCAGCTCTGCCATTTTCCTAAACAGCAATTACAAGTGTTGTTGCTTTCCTGCTCTTTGCAGGATTTGTATATTTGCGCAGGGTGCAGTGAGCACCCGTGCGAAGGCAGAGAGTGACGGGCTAGACATGCCTCCCCACCCGCAAATCAATGTCACTCAAATCAAAAATGTTCTAAATCTAACCGGGTATACAGTTCAGTGCATTGTGGACTCCAAAAAATGTTGGCTTCAATATTACCCCCTGCAGCAACCTCAAAAAAAAAAAAAAAAAAAAAACAGTATCAGAGAGAAAGAGAGAGAGAGAGTGAGATAGAAAGAGAGAGATTGACAGTAGAGGGGAAGGGGGGAAGAAAGAGATATAGAGAGTAATAAAGAAATTAAGAAGGTGGAAGAAAAAAGGGGAGGATATAGATGGATTGATAAAGGAAGCGAGATAAATAAAGAATAAAGGAGAGAGTGTGCATGGAAGTGAATGGATGTTTGTGTTTAAGAAAGAAAGAGAGATGAGAGAGAGAAAGACAGACAGACAGAAAGATATAGATAGATAGACAGACAGAAAGACAGACAGACAGACAGACAGACAGATAGACAGATAGATAGATAGATAGATAGATAGACTAATAATGGAATTTCTATTGATAGGCAAAATCATTAAGAAGTCAGAGAGAGAGTGAGAAAGAGAGAGAGAGCGAGAGAGAGTGAGAGATAGTGAGAGAGAGAGAGAGAGCATGAGAGAGAGCGTGAGAGAAAGAGCGAGAGAGAGAGAGAGAGCAAGAGAGCGAGAGAGAGCGAGCAAGAGAGCGAGAGAGAGAGCGAGAGAGTGAGAGAGAGAGAGAGCGAGAAACAGAGAGACAGAGAGAGCTGAGAGAGAGTGGCACAAGAAGCAGAGAGAGAGAGAGAGAGAGAGAGAGAGCGAGAGAGCGAGAGAGAGAGAGAGAGAGAGCGAGAGAGCGAGAGGAGAGAGCGAGAGAGATGAGAGAGAGAGCGAGAGAGCTGAGAAAGAGAGAGAGAGAGCGAGAGAGAGAGAGAGAGCGAGAGAGAGAGAGAGAGCGAGAGAGCGAGAGAGAGAGAGCGAGAGAGCGAGAGAGCGGAGAGAGCGAGAGAGAGAGAGCGAGAGAGCGAGAGAGCGAGAGAGAGAGAGAGAGAGAGCGAGAGAGAGAGAGAGCGAGAGAGCGAGAAAGAGAGAGAGCAAGAGAGCAAGAGAGAGAGAGAGAGCGAGAGAGAGAGAGAGAGAGAGAGAGAGAGAGATAAAGGGAAGCATTTTCCAGCAGTCGTTTCCAGACTGTGGCTGTGTTTTGATGAGGGCTGCTCAGTCAGTGCTGCATTAGCAAACTCTGCACCAATAAACGGATCAGCCAGCGCTCAGAGAGCAACGGGGTAAAGCAGAGTCCTGGGACGCTCATTATTAGTGCAGGCGCTGTAGAGCACTCCCTAACATGCAGTGGGGCTGCACTTCTCTTATAAGCTCAGAAAAACAGATGTGAAGGAAAAATCACTCAAAATAGACACACAATAGACACTAAAAGAAAAATGTGCAAGTCTGAGAAAGAAAAGAAAGAGAAAATCTCCTGCATCATCAATCTCCTTTTGCTCTTTGGTGCGGGCATAAAATCAGACAAGTACAAGGATATCCCACAGCTAGTGCCACATAAAAGTAGGTGCTGTTATTCTTCCTTACATGTTCAGGCCGAGGTCTGAAAAGAAAGAGCTGAGGAAAACGGTCTAGAGGTGTTAAAACAAATCCTGCTGTCCAAGATAAGGAGGTTCAAACACAAAATCACTTCAGATGAACCTTTTCATCTGAATGTAAAGTCAAGAAGAAGACTGGAAGTTTTTGATAGGACTGGAGCTCCTTCATGGCAGCAAGGCCGAGAGTGAGAGAGAGAGACAAAGAGAGTGAGAGAGAAAGAAACAGAGAGACAGAGAGTGAGACACCACCAATTATCTGTGCCCAGATGACACAGCATCTTTGGTATGACCATCTACACTGTTCTAAAACAAAACAGCCTTACCAGCATGACTGTTTTATTGGTCAGAGAGTTTACCACCGAAGTTTCCTCACAGTTACTAAAGAAACTCTACAGTGTGTGAGCCTGAGGAATGACACTGAACCAGTGCTGACACAGTGTCCCTTTAGTGCTGCAGCAGCGTTGTACACTGGGTGCACAATTATTAGGCAGGTGAGTATTTTGAGGATTCATTTTAATATGGACCAAATCCAGTGTCATCAATCCATACTAAATGTTAATAACCCTGAAACCTGAATGTTTTACGAAGTGAACTCTCTCCGGGGATACATATGTGTGCACAATTATTAGGCAACTGTTAATGAATAAATAAACGTTCTCATCTCACTTATTTTCATCTGTTAAAGTAAAAACCTTCCATTCATCGAGTCTGTCAGTTTCTTGGTCTGTTAATGATCAACTTTTTGCGCGGCAGCAACCACATCCTCCCAGACTTGGCCATGTCTCTAAGCACTGAACACCTTGTACTCCTGGACACTCCAGATAGGTTCAGATAGGGAATATGATGGCACTGGAGGATCAAGGGTTCCTGGTAGCTTCATGTTTGGTTCTTCTCAAATCTTTGGCAGTTAATTTGCTTCTTTTTTTGCTCATGACGTTTCTAGCTCATTTTGCCTGAGGAAAGAAGGTTCCTAATAATTCTGCACACCTTGATAAAGGGTGTTGATCTCCTTAGGCCACACCCTCCCTCATTACACAAATACACATCACCTGACCTGCTTAAATCCAATTAGCATTCAAGATTATACAGCTGGGAGTTGGAATGCATGCATTAAAATGTTGATATGTTCAAAATACTCACTTGCATAACAGATCATAGGGAGATGAATTGTTGTGTCGTGTTATGTTATTGTCTTTACCTTCAGCCACTCTTCAGCCTGCTCTTTACTGTGCACAGCAAGGACCAGGGCATCAGCCCCCTGGTGGACGATCTTCAGCTCATGCTTCTTCTTTTTGCTGTCTTTAGGGATGTGAGTGATACTGCAGCCAGACAGGAGCAGCTCCATCTGAGGAGTCTGATCTTTAGATGACTTATAGCACTGTTGACAGAGAGAGAGAGAGAGAGAGAGAGAGAGAGAGACATGTAAATTAAATGTAAATAGTAAATAGTTTATGTAATTATTAATTTAAATAATAAAATATGAAATTGTAATTAGCAAAAAATGCAATAATAATAATAATTGTGTGTGGGTGTGTGTGTGTGTGGGTGTGTGTGTGTGTGTGTGTGTGTGTGTGTGTGCGCGCATGCTCTCACCAGGAGTTTATTATCTTTAATGACACACAGCAGTTTGGTCCACTGGCCGAACCGTTTCTTGCGCAGCAGGAAGGCACAGATTCGAGCATCCTTCACCAGGTCCATAGAGGCCTCCTCTGAGGGCCACTGATGTCTCATCTTCTGACTTTTACCATCCTCCTCTTCCTCATCATACGACTCATACGAGCTGCTCATTGCATCCGAGTCATAGTCTGAGGATAAAGGAAATGAGATCTAAAATGAGGTACATTAAATCTCCTCTTGGTTTTGTCTGTGTTGGCAGATTAAACTCAGTCCATTAAAAGTTCAGAGGTGCCAAGCTGTTCTTATCATTTTTAATATGAACAAATATCTTTTCCGTGTGAATTTGTTGCAACATAAAAGAGTTTCTCTGAGGCAAACATTATCATATATTTGTAACAGTTAAAGGTATAGACTATTTTGGTGACAATGGCAAAGCTATTTATAGACAAATGAATCCCCTTATTCTAATTCTAGCACTCAACAGTGCTTCAGGTATTTAAACTACACTAAGGCTTAAATACTTTCAATATGCTTTTTAGTCAAACACTGCCTGTATACCATTTCCAAGAACTGAAATTATTTCATAAAAACAGGATGTTTCATTTCAAGATCTTTATTGGATGAAGCAGGTGCACCTTTTTGATCCCCATTTATTTTTTGTTTTTGGTTGCACTACAAGCAAAAATATATCTGCAAAAAGTCAGGTACTAATAGGAACATCTAAATTACAAACCAAAAAATAAATACTTTTATTTGACTGCAAACTCTACTTCTGAGTCTGTAAAAATCTTTGGTTAAGGGTCTGCTGAATCCTGAATTTTTGGCCCAAAGCATGGCCAAAGTTTGTTTGAATGTGTGCAGATTAGAGCTAGGGTGTTCTCACTGGACGTGATGTATTCTGGAGCTTTTCCAGGGCCCAGGGGCACAGCTTCCTCATAGTAACCCTCAGGAAGAGAGGAACTGGGCAAGGGAGGAGGACCATTGTCTGGAGGCTGCAGTAGGGAGAGAGAGAGAGAGAGAGAGAGAGAGAGAGAGAGAGAGAGAGAGAGAGAGAGAGAACCGTGATAACTCTTCAAAGCCCATTAATATCAATATTCAAACACTGTGTCAGGTCTTATCTGCACTTATGCCAGAGGTTCTCATTAGCAGTGATAAGCTAATGGAAGTTAACTTTGAACCAGTGCCATAAAAGAGGTCACTGTGAGTGGGAACCAGCACTTCAAACCTACTAACAGAGACACAGAGGATCTCCATGACATGTGAGGGCCAAAAGAGAAAGTGAGAGATTAATAGGAGAGTGAATGAGGGTGTGCGAGTGTGGACTAGAAAGGAAAGCATGCAGAGAAGAAGTTCAATGGAATTTAATTAAGTGGCACATCTATGTTCCTGTGTCTATGAGGTATCAGGTATCTGAGCAAAAAAAGCCTCAGGCAGTGAAGCCAGACAAGTGAACAGAGTGACAACAGAAAAGAGTGTAGTTTGCTTAAGTCGTCATGCAGAAGCTTGGGTTGGTTATTCAGTTACTTTTACAGGTAAATTCAGTAAATTAAAGAAAAACACATAGTTCATAAATCCTGGAGAGCCATAACACTGCACAGCTTCACTGTTCCCTGCACACCCAGTTCCCTTTGTCAGAAAGGGATCATTGCACAATACCACAGAGGAACCAATTCTGACCCTAAAGAACCTTACAATACACGGTGCATTACAGAACCAATTGTGTAAATTAGATATTTGAATGTGTGCAACCTTTATGAAGACAAGAAAACTTTATTAGGATGCTTTTTAAGCCTTTAAAGTCCAAGCATAGTTCTTAAGGGCATTAAAAGTGATTCATCACTTAATTAACATTAAAACTTAAAGGGGTTTTAAATTTAAAGGGGTGGTGGTGGTCTAGTGGAGGGTACTTGCCTATGGACCAATGGGTCAAGAAGTCCCAGGTTCAAATCCCACCTCTAGCACTACCATCACTGGGTCCCTGAGCAAGACCCTTAACCCTGAGTGTCTCCAGGGGGACTGTCCCTGTAATTAGGACATGGAAGTCGCTCTGGATAAGAGCGTCTGCTAAATGCCGTAAATGTAAACACACATTTGGTTATTTCCATTTAAAGCCTGATTTAACATTTATACCAGCTCAGAGCACATATAACCTAAAGGAAACGTATTATTTCAGTTATAAACCTTAATGGGTTAATAATACGTTTTATAATTTAGTAACTGGTAATAGCCACTTAGTTGTATGGCCTTAAGCTGTAAGTTGTGTGAAGCCACATAAAGGTTAGGGCTGCAGGATTCTGGATTAAATGGGAATTATGAATATCACCTTACTGCCCAGATAAATAGCTTTAAATATCATTTCCTCAGATGGCACTTTTGTATATAACTCCATATAATAAAAATAACTATTAGCCAGGTCTCAGAACAAAGTTCCACTCTGATGTAGACGGAAAAGTGAAAGCTGAAGGATGGTTTGTGGATTTGTGCTGGCGTCTGAAAAGCCCTGTAATGGATCACTTAGTTCCTCCTACATGGTAGGCCTCATTATCTGTGCCCCTTACCGACTCAGCACACACCTGCACCCAGTTAGAAAGCATCTGTACTTACTCCAGGCTACATTACAGAGGGAGAGCTCATGAAGAGAGAGAGAGAGAGAGAGAGAGAGAGAGAGAGAGAGAGAGAGAGAGAGAGAGAGAGAGTGAATGAGTGAGTTTATGTGGTAATGTGAGTTTAACTACACTAAGTTTGGGTACGGCTGGTTTGGGACACATGTGACAACCTACAGTTGTCATGACAATACTGACCCCCAGGTTGCACACAATCATAGCTGATGGCAAACCCACAAACTCTCTCTCTCTCTCTCTGATACATGGAACATCTGTCTTTACTTTCCTTTCCTTTCACATGCAGTTCACACCCATCCGGAAAAAAAAGTGTGGCACTGTATTGTGCAAAAATTTTAGGCAGCGTTGAAATTATTTTTTTATTTGGACCAGAAATTCTTATTACTTTTTACATTCTTATTACTTTTTACGGCTTTTAAACATATGGATTTTTTGAATAGGTAAAAACAAACTTTTAAGTTACATTTTAGGTATATAGTTTATACAAGGCCATATTTCGGTCATTTAAAGATGCACTTCACGTGTGGTTCTTTTCCAAAGGGGCAAGCACAGCCATATTGTTGTGCAGTTTTATGGGCAGTGGAAATTTCGACTCGTATTCAGGGACCAAAGTAATGGTGATCACACCACCTGGCAGATCACACTGTAACAACAACCCCAGTGTAAGACATATACAATGGAACAGGTTTGTATTTTGTGCAGTAATATTCTGTGCACTTTTCAATGCATCGAGACATTAGTGACGTAAAAATATGGCCTCTTTGGGCAAATTTCCTTTTCCATAATTGGAGCTGTGAGGTGTGAAGGCTAAAGATGGTGGACTGGGAAATTATTACAAATAAACTGATTCTCCACTACACCCTGGGTACAAGCCTCATCTCATCTTATCTCATTGCTATAATTTCAGAAATACAAAGTAGCTTCTTATTTCTTCCAATCAGGTTCAAACGTTTATGTAGTCTGGACTTTCAGTCCCAGTCTGAAAGTTCAAATGCAAACTGTTAATACACTCTGCAAAATTAAATTACAGTAATGCTTTAAAACTGACTGAAACATGCGTTTTTTTTCTTCCAAACGTTCAATTTTTCCATTAAGCACACACCTTCAAATGGTTCTGTGTTCAAAAGTCAAAAGTTCTCCCCTACATCTGTAGCTTATGCTGGCTGCAGAGCAGGCGTTTATCACATTTCCTCTCTCAAATCTCTCTCTCTCCCCCTCTGTCTGTGTTTCACTCAATCTGTCTCTCTCTCTTTATCTCTCTATCTCTGTCTCTCTTTCCCTCTTCCTTTCCTCAATTTCCCATCAAGGTCATCAAGTCACTGATCTCTATATCTCACCACACATCAACTCACCCACACCCACACCAACACACACACACACACACACACACACACACACACACACACACACACAAAGAATAACAAGGGTGGGCGAATGAAGGCCAAAGGGAGAAAAGTGGAAACTGAAAGCTTACATCCTGACACATTGGGCAACAGGTTTTATCCTAGGTGAAGCTCTTTTCCGCATGTTTCCCTTTCAGCCCTTTGTGTGCTTGGAACAGTTGATGTTGGCGAGCAGAGCCGATAGCCCAGATGTGCTCATTTCCTTACTCAGAACAACACCAGGAATGAACTGATAAGGTTTTTACCTTCCTTAATGTGAAAGCCACACCATGCAGTACTAAACCCTTGCTAAGAGTTTATGCTCCCCATACAGCAATGTCATCATATTGCTTGAATGTAACATTTGGATTTGTTTGAATTTGATGCTCTATATACTGTATGAGTTATGTCAGTGTGACCACAAAATCTGTATTTACGCTTGTTTTGTTAGATTTTAAGAGTGCGGGAGTGTTTGAGTGTGTGTGTGTGTGTGTGTGTGTGTGTGTGTGTGAAATGTTCTAGTGAGGTCAGTGTGAGGCTGAGGTAAATCTTGACTTCTAGATGAATGCCAGATGCCTCCACAGACAATAGCGGACAAACTGGACAAAATTACCCTGTACTTTTTACGTGTGTGTGTGTGTGTGTGTGTGTGTGTATGTGTGTTTGCAGAAGTATCCTAAAGTGGCCTCTCCTGTCCTCTTGTACTTTACTCTTTGGTTCTGTTTACAGATCATAGCTATAACAAGAATTGGCAGAAAGATGTAGAGCCTGAAGGCATTCATGCAAAAGAGGGAAGTTCACAGTTTCTAATGTTTAGCAAATGTTATGGATAATCCTGATAAATCACATGCTAACCTGCAGAGTCTCTGCAGTGTAGGCCAACTTGTTTACAACACTGAGCAGACACCGGAGGGTTCAGGCCTGGAGAGGATCAGTGGACAAACAGATGTTTTCTGGTCCTTTCTAAATGTCTAAATGTGGCATGTAACAGAACATGGATGCTCCACTTATATTCCCCCAAACGCCTCGTTCTTTAAGCCTTTAAACCCTAAGGGCTCATATGTGGCTCCATGCTTCAGTTACTCTTCAGTTAATCTCATAATAACATAACTTACAGCTGTATGTGAAAGTGTACTTCTTAAGTGGGTACCCTGTCATTTAATACACTATTGTTATTTATAAGGTCTTAAAGTTTTAATTTTAAAGTTTAATTCAAGTCAGGTGCAAACAGAGCAAAGTAAATTATATGATCTCTCTGGGCTCTTTTCTTCAACTCAAAAAGCCATTTTTATATCTAATCAGCTGAATGATGATCTGAGACTAAAGATAACTGACACTAATAAAGCAAGACTGCTCGTAGATTTTTCAGTCAATTTTTTTATGGAAACAGAATTTAAGGAGAGCTATTAAAGTAACACAAAATCTGGAAAACTTATAAACAGGTCAGCCCCTAAATTACAGCCAAGTTTCCATTCCCACACTTGAATGGTACTGAAAATCTAAGGTTTTATCCTAAACATGGAGTATAGGAGTATAACTGAGCATCCTGCTAGGAAAACTGGAAAAGAGAAACTGTTTGGGAAATATTGGAAGCAGGGATTTCAATCATGGTCAAAGGAACCCAAAGGTGTGTTTTTAAACAGAGGGTCATATGCAGTTGTGGCATTAACGTCTTATTAACCTGACCAACAAAATTAAAAATCTGATCATTTGTGCCCCAACCCATGCACGCAGCTGCACATGTTCGTTTTATTGTAGTTGCTGTATAATTCAATATGTTCCTCAGTAAACCTTAAAGGAACAGATCACTTAAAAATAAGATGCATGCTATGTGCTCCCCTCAAACACATCAACAAGCAAAAAGCCAGGTTTGTGTTATCAGCTTTACCATGGACATACAGGCCAAGTTAGGCTAAATGTAATTTGGCACCAGCCACTTAAAATGAACAAAATGTGAAACCCAGGCATGTCTTGACCTCTCGAGTGTATTTGTTCTACAGGATAATGGTCTGTGAATTATATTTTTCATTGAACCATTGCTCTAAGCCTAATAACTGAATAAAAAAGAGTGAATTAAGTACTTTTTAATAACCCAGACTGTCAGAGTGCAGCAGTAAAAATATGGGAAAACTATTAGGCCAGGCACAACCCTGCTTGTCTGATAGGCTCTCCGACAATATCCAATTTGTTCAAGTCCCTCCAGAAACAAAAGCCGTGTTTTATCAGTTCAACACACCAAAGGGCCAAGGCTCAACAGGGCCTTGACATCCTCTCAGGCCACAAAACCAAGGTAGGACTGGAAGGCTGCCGGTTATAGCCTTGGTTCATTGGGGTGTTTAAGCCAGAGGGGAACGGAGAATTCCAGGCTTGAATCCGGAGAAGGCCGTGCCTTGCTGAAGCGGCGTTCCGCACCTGAGAAACTCAAGTATTTTTAGGCAAATTTCCACTTTAGGCTTTAGGGCTGGGCTGTAATTCAACATAATGCATGCCTGCACATAGCAAAACATACCTACAGCCCCCTAGACAAAACACAGGAGTGCTCACACATCCACTTCTCTGACTGCTGACACTCTGTGTTCTTACACTCTCTCTCTTTTTTCCACTTCTTCTCTCTTCATCGCTCTGCCTTTCATCAGCTCTATCCCTGTTCATTCCTTCAGGCTTCCAAACCCTGATCCGTGTGTGTGTTTGTGTAAATGTGCGCATATAGGTGTTAACACAAGGCCAGTTCTCTAGACCAGACTAGGTCAGACCTATTGTCCTGAGCCTGCTCCAATGCACAGAGCCAGGAAAACACACTCAATCCATCACACCATCTAGACGTGCAGATTTCCCCTGTCCATTTTGTGCATTCCACCTGTGTTCACACACAAACACATGCACACACACATCACACACAGGGCAATCACTGCACTGGTACAAATTACAACATAATGAACTGTTTTTTGCCACTGAATATTTCCAATATTGAAGTAAAGTCCAAATATTGGATTTTCATTTTATTTTGCATTCACATTACTTGTTTACTGCGATGGGCTGGCGACCTGTCCAGGGGGCGTCCCCCGTCCTCGCCCTGTGTGCGCTGGGTTGGACACCAGCACTCCCCCGCGACCCCGTCTGGGACAAGCGGCAGATAATGGATGGATGGATGGATTACTTGTTTATGAATGCACTACTTGTTTATGGTAAAATCACAAATGTCAAAACAAAGTGAAGGCCATCTGACCCATCTATACATCTGACATATCTCAACAACAACCCAAATCAACTTCTGCCCTCTTTCACCTTTACAAGGTTACTTTGTAAACCTAAAGCCACATTTTCATCTACAGCACACAACACTCAAATGGAGGGCAATGAATACTTAACAAGTGTCTTCTAGAAACTCTAACTCCTTCACAGATACACACTTGCACACATGCATTCATCCACCCAGTGGAAAGACAACCCACTATCACATTGCATTGTTTGCATCTGTGTGTGTGTGTGTGTGTGTGTGTGTAGATGACCATTATGCATCAGTTCGGAACTGTTTCCTCTCTCTTGGTTTTTACAGTTTGAACTCTCGTCACACTTTCACATAAGTTCTCACTCCTTGCTAAAGCATATGAAGAAGATGCTGGCGTCTCCATGGTGACGGAGAAAAGTGTATTGTTGTGAATGAATCATAATCCATTTTCCTCCTTTTGTTCATGACACAATGAGGGATTAGGTCATTGCATTCCAGACTGCGGTCAGGCCTCCATAAAAGGGAGGACAGAAACAGAGTACAGCTCAGGCCTGGCTTGAGGAGTACTCAGGGTCATATGAGTCTTACTCGCTAGAACCCTCACATGAAAGAAACTTCATGATCACAGACAGATCAATGCACAGCCCTGAATTCCAGTCACCTGCTAGAACACACCACTCACACAGGAGTCCAGGGTGATGAGAGGACACTGTTCATGTTTAAGCTGCTTATTATTACAATGTGTAAAGACTAAACACAAGCACTGAAACCATTACTGTACACAGGAGAGAAAGAGAGAGCGAGAGAGAGAGAGAGAGAGAGAGAGAGAGAGAGGAGAAAAATTATACTGAATGTGAAATGGACAGTTTGCAAAAGTAAGTCCTACTTGTAGGTGAATGATTAGAAGAGTGTATTTATCTGTAGTAGTAGTGTGTGTGTGTGTGTGTGTGTGTGTGTGTGTGTGTGTAGGGGTCTGATGTGAGGGGTGGGGAGGAGTGCAGAAGCCAACGTCAACACAGATGGGAGTCATTAGCGTCTGAGTAGGGTCTGCTATGGCTGCCCCATATTCTCTTACACTCCTCTCTCTCTCACTCACACACACACACACACACACACACACACACACACACTTCCGCACACAGAGGTGACTCCATGATCATGCTTACAGAATGAATATATGATTTTCCAGGAATCTCTTCCTGTCTGAGTTGCAGCATTGCAGAGTCTATTCGTTCTGACTGTAAGAGCCACGGTGATGAAGCCAGAAAGAGCTGAAGTAGATTAAACTAATAATAACAAAGACAATACAACACCTCTCTCTCTCTCTTTCTCTCTCTCTCTCTCTCTCTCTCTCGCTCACTCTCTCGCTCGCTCTCTCTCTCTCTCTCTTGCTCACTCTCTCACTCGCTCTCTCGCTCGCTCTCTCTCTCTCTCTCTCTCTCTCTCTCTCTCTCGCGCGCTCTCGCTCTCTCTCTCTGACTCTCTCGCTCTCTCTCTCTGACTCTCTCGCTCTCTCTCTCTGACTCTCTCGCTCTCTCTCTCTCTCTCGCGCTCTCGCTCTCTCTCTCTGACTCTCTCGCTCTCTCTCTCTCTCTCTCTGACTCTCTCGCTCTCTCTCTCTCTGACTCTCTCGCTCTCTCGCTCGCTCTCTCTCTCGCTCTCTCTTTCGCTCTCTCTCTCTCTCTCTCTCGAAACATTAGCACACTGTATATCACCAATGAGTAAGAACAAACACAAAAACTAAAGGTGATGCAAATTGGGGGTGTGTGTTTGTGTGTGTCTAGAAAAAAGTATGCCTACCAATCAAACATAACCAAAGATATTAAAAGTCATACTTGTGTGTGATTATTGGGCGACTCTACAGTGTTGCCAAAAAACTGTGAAAAAAAAACTATTCTAGATAGTTTCCAATTCCCACTGTTCTGGAATATTTCCAACTATTCACATTGTTTTAGAATTTTTCCAAACATTCACAAACTTCTCGAAGTTTCTCACAATCTTGCAGTTCTAGAATGTTCTCGCACTGTCCTAGGGTGTCCCAAACTATTCTCAATGTTCTACAAAGTTTACAGTCATCCCCACTGCTCAATAATGTTCTCATCAATCCAAAATGTTCTAGTGTTCGGTGTTCTAGGTGTTCTAGAATATCCTCACACTGTTCTAGAAAGCTATTCCCACCATGGTAAAATGGTTGATTTGGTTTGTGGGCTTTTTTTAATCATTCTGAAACAGCCAGCAGCAATAGAGTGGTGATGTTTGTTGGACTGCGCTGTGTTGATGTTTAGGTGTTTTATTGAAGGTTGTACTTGTTCTGTTCTGATGTTCTGAGTAAAAGTGAGGGATACAGACAGAAGGGCTTGTGAGGAGCACAAGGACAGGAACGCAAACATTTCACCCCCGTGGTCATTACAGTGTATGTGCTACAACAGCTGCCAAACTCTAATTCAACCCACAGCCAGGGTTTAGTTCAGCACACACACACACACACACACACACACACACACACACACACACACACACATGGCTGGTGTTCTCATTCTCTCTCTCTCTCTCTCTCTCTCTCTACTCTCTCCTCTCTCTCTCTCTCTCTCTCTCTCTCTCTCTCTCTCTCTCGCTCTCTCTCTCTCCCTCTCACTATGCACAGCCATGACACTGACATTGTAGTGGCATGGAAGGGTCAATGGTGGGCAGAGTATAGGACTTACTCAAAATATCAAGCCAGCAGTGTCCTGTCCTAAAGCAAGCATCAGTTGTAATATTATGAATAACTCTACATCTGCAGGAAGGACCAGCAGTTGTTGTTTTTTTTGGTTTTTTTTTAAGGCTGACCATTTTTCTATGTGTCAGCAGGCTTCGGATTGAGGGAAGGAGAAAGATGAAAGAGAGCGTAATAACCTAGTTCATTCACTCAGTACTAAATTTGAGTAGAGAGAGAAAGAGACACAGGGAGAGAAGTTGAACCGTGTAATTTAAAAGTACAGAAAAATGCAAAGAACTTTTTCGCTGTCTGGCCAGGTTTGGCAATTCCTGCAGAGGTCAGGCCCCGGACTGTAAAGAGCAGACAGCTGTTTCTATGAGGGAAAGAATGAAAGAAAAAATCCCCTGTTTCTCCCCTCTATCTCCCCTTCAGCTCCATTAACTGCTCACTTCAACCACATGCCTCCTTCCAAGAACTGCAGCCCTTAAACACACACATGCTCACACTTGCACTAGAATCAGGCATGGATGATGAGGATGTTTCTCATTATGCATTGCTATGTTTGAAACAGTGCAGGTGCTGACTGTGCACTGGGATATATTTTGTATAGAATATAAAGCAATGTTTGGAGGACAGTGTGTGACTGTGAAGCTGTGTGTTATTGTCAGAGTGGTTCATTTTGGAGATGTGTACTGTCATGGTGACATTAAAACTCATTAGACTGTTTCTCACATACATACACACGTGTGCAGGCAAGGCTTGATTTGGTTCATGTGTGACAGGCAACACCACTTCAGGGTCATGTGTTGGTGAATATGAGCTCATATGTCAACTCTAGTGAACACTTCCTGCTGCTGTTTAACAGAGACTATAAAAATCTCCCTAAAGCAACACTCTCACTGCACCTGGCTAAAGCTACAGGTTAAATCCGTAGCCCTTACAGAGCTGCATCTGCCTCAGACAGAATCATATAGGCTTTTACACGAAACACCTGCAGACTTAAAAACTCTTTTTTGTTTCACTTGTTATTAAAGTTGGCTTAAAATGCACTTTTGATCATTTCACTTTATTTTGTCAACATGGCTACACTGGAGAGACTGTCAAACACCTCAGAAAATCCATGGCATAAGTTGAACAGACTTTTCCATGGTGTCCTTCCATAGCAACTATTGCCAGGTTAGTAACATTTTACAGAATGATGGAAAAAACCCACCATTTATGTCAACACACCTAAATTTAGAGTAATATTCATTTCAAAAGATGATGTTTTTTTATGTGTTTGAAAAGTCTGACTGTAAGAATGGACTGGAGGGAGAGCTGCTCTTCTTCAATAATACAACTGAAAAACTGGCCAATATTGAGGAATTCAATCTTTTCTTCAGTACCTAATGCAGTATTTTCTGGTGTTATCAGCATGACATATCACCTATTGCTACTAAAATACTCTAAATGGATGGATTTTTTGTTCCTGTCAAGTCTATTATATTTATATAACTAATGTTGTCACAAAGGCGCATTACAGGATCTGGGTCTGAATCCCTAGTGAGCAGGGCAAAGGCAACTTGGGCAAGAAAAATCTAACTAAAGATGGAAGAACAAAGTCTCAAAAGGGAAACCCATCCCTGGATGCTATCCGGGCCATCCCTGAGTGGACCGGATAGCAAAAGAAAAAGCAGGAAATTTCTAAAAATATTTCTAACAATGCACAAGCAGCAGAGTAAACAGATTTAACCGCTAATTGCAAATACAGTCTGTGGTAAGCAGTAGTAGAATCAGGTAATTAAAATGCAATCAGTGTGTAATCAATGCAGCATTAGCACTGACATAAATTCATGGCTGTGGTTTCCAACATGTCTAATGTCTAATGAGCCACAACAACACAGTCCAGCTCTGTAGTGTAGCTGGGTTGAATGGAATCGGCAACATTCTGTGCAACTCCAACCTTGCAAAGGTGTGAGAGTGCATTTGTGGGTGGGGAGGTCAATGGGCCTCCTCATTTCTTTTTAAACGGCCTAAATCGGAAAAGGGAAAATGTGCCCCTAACTGTATAATCTGTAACTCAAGCATATATCCAGACTGTATCCGCAAAGCCATGATTTAAAGTGTAGACAGTCCTTTCAATGTCAGCCATCATGATAATGCGGTGTCATTTGACTACCAGGAACATGTGATTTCTTACCAGCCATGGATGAGGGATCTCTGGAAGGGGCATCTGAGGAGGTGCAGGAAGTGAGCTGTGGATCTCTGCCTTATAGGACGGCTCTGAAACAGGAAACTCTAAAAGTAAGCTACATGTTGAAAGTAGCGTGTAACATGATTAGAGAGAATTCTTTACGTCCAGAAAATTCTTCTTAGGGTTCAGCAAAGACACATCCAGCTATGTGCAAAAGTTTACAAAAGTTGGCTTTTGTCTGCAAAATTTAGAGCACAATTTGTTTAATGAGTTCAGCATATTGTATAACACATAAATATATGTATGTACGTTTAAGACCTTCCATCCTGATGTTTTAGTTTCACAAGTCTACAATACAAGTTTTGCATGGAAGGCTCTATGGAAGGACTTAAACTCTTGTTAGCTACATAATGAATAATTATCTTGCTCTGGCCAAACCAGCCTCGGTCATCATCGGTGTAGGTGTCATGGGAAGCACCCTATTACTGTGAGAAATGTCTGTTTAGAGAAGAAATACCAGACTAGTACTTGAACACAGGGTGAGTCCAAAGGATAGTGTTAGGAAATGACAGGGACAGTTTAAAAGTATAAAGGGTAGAAGAGAGAGATGGTCAATGAGATCATGGGAGGAAAGCTGAGGTCCAGTATGAGTCTACAGAGTATTTCGATCCCAGCTACTATATGAGTGCATATAAAAGTATAGAGAGTAAGAAATAAAAACTAATTCTTACTCAGGTTCTTTGACTTTTGTTAAGTTGCTTGAGGTACTGACATGGACCCTTCCATCCTCCAGTCAAACAAGGACAGGGGTTAATGGTATACATTGTTACATCTGTAACTATTGGTTGCATTATGTAGAGTTTTATAGTGAGTGAATCAAAAAACAGTGAATCAAAAAAAAATCCAAATATGAAGCACATCATAATTATGACTTTGAAAGCAAAACACGGGACCATATAAGGACAGAAAAAAGCAGCATAAGAACAGTTCTACTTGTGTTAGACAAGTACTTCACCTTTGGATGAAAGGACTCTGTGTAGGATGTTGGAGATCTGTTGTTTCTTCTCTCTCACTGTTGCGCTTAAATACTCTCTGTCCAGCAGCTCCAGAAAGACCCGGAGCTCCACCACCAACTCCTCCATCGCTGCAGAACACAACACACACATCAGCAAACTTGATGAGATTATGACACAATAAGCAGAAGAAACCAAGGATCTAAACCTAATTCCACTGCTTTAATTATTGAATGTCACAAATGATTATAATAAATATTTTAATATTATATTTTAAACTCTTACTTTTTTTTTCGAAACAATGTTATTGACATTTGTAAAAAAAAACCTGTATGTGTGTATGTTGCCTATAATACATTATTGAATAGCTCCTCCCATTTGTGAACTTATGGGAGTGCATATTCTTACAAATAACCATGGGATCCTGGCAACAAATAATGAAAAATAACTGAATTTTGGTTACTTTTGAGTTACTTCATAAAGAATCAAACAGCATTCAGAGGTCATAGAAGTCATATGTGCTAATTTTACCCATCTTGACACATGCTCTCTTCCTATTCTCCACTGAAAAGTGAATCTATGCTGTGTTTTGCTCAGTCTACCCAAAGACTTTGGCAGGTTTCCTATGAAGGCAGTAAATTATGGGCATCTGCTGGCAGCGTACCTGAGGAATAGCAGCGACTATCAAAAGTGTATCGCGCTGCTGGAAATTCAGCGCTCCATAAATTGCACCAGTGAGCTCCAGCCGATGCAAACACATAGCTGAGGCTTTACATAAGCCTGACAGAACTAGCAGGGGCCGCAGAGCCGTTACTAGATGTAACACAGGGAACAGCCCTCAGTGATTAGAGTGTGCCATGAAATGAAGTGTAAAATAGCAAATTGAGTGTGTCGCAGTGGTGAAACAAAGGCCTTGTATGGCTAAAAAATGTCAAGATTGATTAAGGTGGCTGTGTAAGACTGCAAAACTGCCAAGCCAAAAGGAGAAATGAGATTAATTGTCATGTAAGGAAATGTGGGGAATTCCAGATTCTTTGCATTAAGATGGTATTTTGTATTGCTGTATGAACAAACCAAATAAACTTCATCAGAGTAATTCACACATGCACATCACACATCATGGGTTCCACCTCTTCCCTGACTGAAGTGTCTTGCTTTCATTTATTTTATTATTATATATTATATATTTTATTACAGTTGAGAAGGTGAACTGCAACTTTCCACTTGTTGCTCTTGTTAGTTAGCTGTTCACTGTTTTATCCCATGAGCACTAGCCAGCATTCTCTTTTTATTTACTGATTTGTAAATTATATTTCAGCTTCAATAGGGCAGTGGTGGCCTAGTGTTAAGGAACTAGGCCCCAGGATTGGAAGGCCTTAGGTTTGAATCACAGACCAGTAGGTTGCCCTGAGGTATACTTGACCAAGGTACCATCCCCATCACTGCTCCCAGGGCATTTTAAATAGCTGCAAGTGTGTGTATGGGTGAAATGCAGAGGAAGTATTTAATTGTGTCTCCGTGTGTTGCGCTGAGCTGTGTTTCACAATGACAGTTAGGCACTTCAGTAATAAACAAATATTTGGATACCAAGGGAGCCATAAATGAAGCTTTTCATTTATAAGCTTCTTTTGAAAAACAAAAGAAATCTCAATTTAGTGTCATGGCATATTCCAGAAAACATTCACACTGATAGAATCACTCTCAGCCAATGAACAGCATGTTAAATTATAATGTAAACAGCATTCCACAAATTTGCCACGAATCTGATGCTGGTATATGTTTCTTTGTAATGAAAACTCTGGCCACCCTGGAGTTATACATATTGTGTGACTACTCAGTTTATGAAGCAGTGTCAGCAATAGTGGCCAAACAATGTTAAAGGAAATACACATTAAAAGCCAACCAAGCGAACAAAATCGCTGCAAAAATTAGGAGTGATTGGCACGCACAAATGTGGACCACCTTCAAACTACGCTTGGGGGCAAACAAGCAGGGAAGAAAAAAGGAAAACACGCCAGCCTTGCACAAACACTCAGACGACCATTCTTTTTCACTCACACTTGCCTGCCAACACACAGTCTCTTGGTCTGACAAAGCCTTGTGTCAACACGATCAAATGACGAAAGATGGTCTGCTCTGCTTACAAAAAACAGACAGTCCGGCTTTAGAGGAGCAGCGGACATGCCTGGAGCTGAACAACTACAGTGTGTCCAATAAAAGAAGCATTTACACATCTTAGCCAGAGACACACAGGCTGCAGTGTCGAGGACAGAGCAGTGTTAGTACTCAGCTGATCCTGGGCCTTACACAGAATCCAGAAGGCTTTTAGTAGTGTTCAACACATACACTGCTTGTCAAATGCCTGACCACACTTTGTTATTCTTTTTGTGACCATTTTCTCACAGTAATTTTCAAGTAAGAAAAAAAAATGTCCTTTGTGATATTGTAAAATCTTTCTATGTCGAGGAAGAGATCGTCCTGCTCTGAAAAGATCATGAAAAAAAGAGAATAAAAAAAGTATTTGTCACTCTCTGCTCCAAACTATTATTTCAAAGCACATACTATAAACCAATGGCACGTTTCATCCTTTGGAAGGTCTGAGTACTGAGTTTGGCATTCTCTTTGTAGAACAGCTACAAATATTTAAACATGTGGTTTTACATATGTTAAATTTGTAAATCAATATCAATATATTCACATGATGCGTCTTCTAAAACTGTCCCTATTGAAACACCAGTGGACAACACAACACACTTTGAGGAGAACACTGACCAAATCCTAGAAAACAGCTCAATCAAACTGGCTCTCATTCTTTTGAATATGGTAGAAAAGGAAGGGCCATTCTGCCCTTTCAGAGAAAAATAGACCATAGATAGTTATTGTGTCATGACTCGTAGACATGAATGGAAGTGGGATCTTCTCCTGATCTTCTGGAACAAACTGACAGATTTTATTTAGTAAGGTCTGAGTGTTCTTTCCATTCTTCCATACTTTCATTTCACTTTCAAAGTAACAGAGGTCTTAAGACCCCCAAACAACACATGCACACACACATGCACACACATGCACACACACACACACACACACACACACACACACACACACACACACACACACACACACACACACAGAGTGAGAGAGAGAGATTGAGAGAGAGAGAGAAGCAGAGTCATGTAAACACCAAGCACCACCACAAAAGCACAGACTTTCTGTTTCCAGTCCACGAATGTGGGAGACGTGGGGATCCCCTCAGTAAAAACACCACTGCCAGCTTCACAGAGACTGTCATGGATGATGTATAAAAGTGAGTATGTGTGCATGTGTGATCATGGTTTAATGCCACCCAGGCAGCTGAAGGGCAACAGCCACCATAATCTTCCCCTACTCGCATAATCTCATTACAGAGTGTGTGTGTGTGTGTGTGTGTGTGTGTGTGTGTGTGTGTGTGTGTGTGTGTGTGTGTGTGTGTGTGTATATGTGAGTGTCTTTGTAATAAACTGCTCAATAATCTGATTTATGGAGCAGTGCATATGTAATCAGACATCTTTAACTATTTAAAAGCCCACACCATGCTTCTGTAGGTGGAAAATTCTTAGTCTTTTATTTCACTCTATTTTTTTTCTAGGTTTAGGGTTATTTTGCTGGATTTGAAAGAACTCATTGTGCTCAGGAAAAGAAAAAATCTAAAATTACTTTTATCTGACTCTCTTTCGCCTCTAGGTTTTGATGAAAGAGTTTAGATGACAGTCGGAAACATACTTTTCATCAATTTTTAGAGAGGCAAACTATGGACAACGAACATGTCCTGGGTGACATTTGTGAGTAAATTGTGTGAATTTGATGTTTTGCCTGAACAATCGCTTTGAAGAACCTTGCTGTTTCAGCTGTGTTAGGGCTTTGCTTTGAAGTCTGATGACAGAAACTTTGCACACTGCTCATGTTGACAGAGTGACAGTGGTGATAGAGGCCAGAGCCCCAGTCATCCTCTCACAATTTACTCGGACACATCCAGCTCTCACACCCCAGCTATTCAGAGGAATGCTACTGCTGTGCCAAAGGTTACAGCTTTGATGGTGGATGAGTGAATGATGAATGTACAGAGATTAAGAAAAATTATATTAATGCATACAATGATCATACACTGTGTCAACACTGTGCCTTTTTTTTGTGTGTAATATTAAAATGGTGACAAAGACCACTTCAGGACTGCAGTTTTAAACTGGGAACTCTGTGTTATGCAACTAGTGGCTCTAAACTACAGTCTGAACTCATTAGAGGGAATGAGGTATTTGCCATTGTTCTCTAAGGTTGTCTAAGCTCACATTTGTACAAGTTAATAGGAGAAAACACATTTGTGGACAGAGCATGGATGGATCGGTTTATTTGGGCTTTCCACAAATTGCACAATTCTGAATTCAAGGTGCTGAAAACCGGATGGTGTATTGGCAGCATGAGAGAAGCTTTTTGTCTTTTTGCCGGGAAGGGAACTGACTGTGAATCTGGGTTGCGGTTTGGGCGATTAGCCTGCTTCTTTGCCTGGCATCGTCATGGTTACTCCATATACCACCACAGACCAGGACATACCAGCAGAATGACACCGCTCTACCAGTCACTTCATCTGTAAATCATAGAATACACACACCACACACACACACTTTTTTTTTTTCCTATTTCCTGAAAAGCATGAACAGAACTGAATTATTGCAAGAAGCTTGAGAGTAACTAAGCTGTTTCACAGTGTATTTGCCAGACAGACCCAGGTTTACAATGTCCTACAGATTGTGTTTTCACTGACAACAAATCGTGAAGACACATAAAAATCGTCTACCACCTGTACTGTACATGCATGTGTTCTAAGAACTTTACATCCAGATGTTTGTGTGGAAAGCCTGAGTGTGTGTTTGGGGTGAATTTGTGAAATACACCTCAGAGTGAGTGTGACAGCAAAATGACACAGTAAAAGTAAAGAGCAGAGCAGAGTTATAAATACCAAGCAGATGCTACATTCCTCTGCAAATGATGGACTATAGTAAATCTCCAGATGTACAGCGAGATACATCAAACAGACCAATGATCATCAATGAGAGGGTGTATGCGAATAGCTGCACATCTGTATAATGGCTTCTATTTGTGTGTGAGTATGTGTCAGTGATTATAGAGCACTAATCCGTAAGCCGCAGTGAGTTGAGGGCTGGCGGGTGAGGGGGCAGTGGTTTTAGAATGCTTCTTCTCGGGGAGGTTTGGAGACTTCATGGTGCCTTCATAAACAGCCGCTCTCTCATCTACTCTTTCTCTCACTCTCTCTTTCTCACTTCTAATTTTTTTATGTCTCATGGAGAATACAATACGCTGCACTGTGAAAAAGCAAACAAGGAGTTGCCTGTGTGTGTGCTGTAAGTGTGTGTGCATGTGTGTGAGGTGTGAGTGTATGTGTGTCTGATCGATGTAGTCTCACCATTGGTGTGTAACTACATTTGTTATATTTTGGCGTATTCACAAAATTTGATATGGTAGTGTGCACACACCATTGGCACCACCAACGTATACACACCGTCATTCATGCATGCATTCAAGCTCACAAAGTAAAGTGAAGGGTGAAGTGGAGTGGATCTCCTGAGCATCAAAATGGGGCATAATTCCCTTCCTGAGCAAGAACACAGCACCTATTAAATAAGAGCACACTAACTGTGAACTAATTGAATGTTTAAAGCACTGTTTCCGCCACGTTTGGATAAAAGCTGAAATCGTTCTTCTTAATCGGCCTTCTTTAGTCTTCTTTATCTGATCCACCTACTGAATAATTAGGGTCATTAGTGCTCTACATGGGGTCTGCCCCTCAATACAGCTAGACAGAGCAAATCAGCATCTTACGCTTAAAGCCCTAAAATACAAGGATTCATTCATGATGTGCTGTAACACATAATCCTGTCTTTGGGTAATTAGAAACAACATGCTCTTTCTCCAGTGTTTACAGAAACAAGAGAGACAGACAGACAGAATAAAACAACAGAGAGAAAAACAGAGAGAGGAAAGAGGAGAAAGCAAAACAAAACAGAACAAACAGAACAAGAACAGGAAAGAAAGAAAGAAAGTGCTGAATCCAAAAGCCTGACAGAATGAATGAGAGGGATGGAAGAGGAAAGCAAAGTAAAACAGAGTCTGTTTTCTTTTTCTTTCTCCTCTCCTCATTTTGGACCAGACATCAGCAGAAGGGTGGGGTAGGGGATGTGGAGGGGTTTCTTTTGGGGGATTTTTTTTTTTAGACATGTGAAAGCTTTTAAAAAGCCATCACTGGGGAAGTCTGTCAGAACGGGGAGCCCCTAAAACAAAGCCAAATGGGTTAACGGAGTAGCACCCACATCACACACGCTAATGGAGTGCCAAATGACACCATGTCCGACCAGCCTGACAACAAAGAGAGAGATGGCAATGAACCCCAATAAACACATTAACCACCATTCATGCCTAACACAAGGTCAGGGCAGTGCAGAGGTGCATACAGATGCAACAACGTCCACCCACACACACAGACAGACTGTAGGGCAGCTTTCACAAGTCTTCATGACACCTACATAAGTCTTTCACAACAACTGACCCAAATAAGCCTTTCATAATGCCTTATTTCAACAAACAGTAATCATCAAGTCTTAATCAAGGGTGATTTCTTGTCAAAGACAGCCTTAGTGAGAGCTGATACTTGTTTTAAAAGGCCTTTAAAAATGTTCATCTACATCAGAGGTGGGCAATTCCTGTCCTGGTCAATAGTCCATAGTTTGGTAGTTGGTAGTTGCCTCCTCAAACACACTCACTAAACCTGCAGATTATCAGATGGGCTGTACCAAGTGTGTTGCCCATCTCTGATCTCATGTAGGTCCCATGTAGGCTTTTTAATACCATTCTTCACTAAAGTGTTACCTGGACTTTTAGTAACAAAAATACTCCAAAACAACAAGGCTAAGCATGTGCATTCAAGGTGTGATTGGTACTTTTCTGTTTGCCTTTTCCATAGACATTTGAGAAAGTTAAGTGCTCATACAGCACTGTTTTCAACAGCAGCAAATTCATATTTTAATACACAGTTCACCGTACCAACAAGTGCATACAAGCTTATTTTGACCTGCTAATCACACTCACCCTCTGCAGCAGAGCATGTTTCTGTCCTGCCCTTTCTACAGCCCTGTGAACAATGGGGGTCTGTCATATCTTGCCACGCGCAGGGGCATCACACACGAGCCGGTTATGTGACACCATGCAGCTGCCCAGCAGCCCACCAATCAGCACCATCCTGTCTGTAGGTCACAACTACTTTCATCAATTTTCACTACACTTTGAGGAGGAGAAAGGGGTAGATGTTGTTTATATGTATTTATTTATTAATCTATTAGTAATGTAACACAAAAGTCACAAAAATCATCAGGTCTGAATGTGAAATAAGAGCAATCTGTATCCCTGCACTTAACAACACTTAACCATCAACTCTAAGTGGCCAAAAGAAATTAATTTGAGAGAAACTTTAAAGAGGTCCAGATGATCCCCTTTCAAATGTGCATGTCTTAATTTCACAATTTCCTGCCCTTCCTGTAATAAGGGTTACAATGAACTGATCCACTATGAGCGGTGCGTGAGAAACCTCCGAGAAAATCTGACTCATGGAATGGATTTGCCGGCTCTCTTTCAGAAACAGAAACAAGAACCTTTTTCAGGGAATTTTTAGGACAATTCCTTAAAAATGTCCCAACACTTTGCAGTGCCTTCTGTCTGTGAGTAATCTGAATACTAAAACACCACAGTTAAGAAAGTGTTAGGCTTGGGTAGGACAAACAGTAAGTTCAGATGTGCAGATTATTCTGGAGCAACACACTCCTGAGCTCTCTCAGCCAAATCAGAACCATATGCAGCTTATGCATGAAGTACATGCCTGATACATTAGGAGGCAAATCATGCCAATTTAGACATGGTCATAGAGTTTAATTGATTTTATATCACTAGAAGGTCTTTAATTATGAAGGTTTTCACTCTGACAAGCACTCACCCCTTGAGGCGAACAAAATAGGGTCACTCCGCATGTTGAAGGCAAACGCATCTAACAGTGGGACGTCCCACAGCTGCTGAGCTTCATTAAAATCCCTCCAGCAGCAGGCAGCACAGCCACGTCTGTGTGTGCGTGTGTCTCCCTCTCTCTACGTGTTCACTGCACTCTGACGACCCGGCGGACGACTCCGCTTCCTCCAAAAAAGATTTTCCCTGGATCCTCCTCCTACTTTTCCTCCTCTTTCTTCCCCTCCTTCCACTTTGTGCCTGTTGCTCAATTACAGGAGATCTTTCTTCGCTGGTGTCTGCAAGGTTTTGTGATTCTGATGCTCTGCTAACTGATCTGGCCTTCTTTAGAGCACAGACTGCAAGGAGAATTCAACAAGTCTCACTTTCTTCCCCTCCAATCGTTTTGTAGGCACTGCTGTAAGAAAAGTGAGACCTTCTCCTCCCCCTTCTTTTCTCCGCCCCAAGGCTTCTGCTCTTGTGTTCCAGATGCTGTGTGTGTGTGTGTGTGTTTGTTTTTGTACATTTTCAAGACTAAAATGGCCTGACTGTGTTAAACAGAGGTGTAGCTCATAAGGACGAAGTCAAGGAAGGATAAATATTTTTTTTCAGTACAAAGAAAGAATTCATTCTTTGTACTGAAAGGGTAAAACCATTTCTTTTGGTTTATATAAGCTAAGGTTTAGGGTCCCTTTAGGGTTAAGTTCATGAATTCATTAAATAAAGGTATTTACATATAAAGTAAAATGTACAATTATACAACTACACATAAGGTGTTCATTAAAGAGGAATCCCCAAATTAAATGTTTTGCATAATGAAATGGTTAAGATGTAAACAAAATCATTCAAAAATTCTCCCATTCCTTGCAGAGATTTCTTCCAAAAAAATCAAAAATCAAAAGTGTTCACAATATACCAACATTTCACGGCTCATTGCAACCCAGACGTATAGTCCACATCTAACTGTGATAAGACTACACTGTGTCCTCTAATATGATACTGTTCATGATCTGAAGAGTTCTTGTCTACTTTTCTTAGAATTCTGATCAGTATGGTCAGAGTGTGCATCCACCCATAAATATCCAACCATTAGTGGCTCTGAAGTGGGAAACTGACCAAAATTGGCCTGGAGCATCGCTTTTACAAACTGGGCATCCACAGACGGGCAACAGTGTCTTACGGTACATCAACAAGGTAAAGTATTACGGCAGGGGTTTCAAATAAAGTGGACGGGGCATGTAGTAACTAATGCTGAAGCAAAGCAAACCATTCCGAAGTAATTACTTCCAAGGTGTGAAATGTTTTATACAGATATGTACACACTAAAAATTGTTATTTTAGTGGTAAATGTCCCACACAAAAAATAATTTTGCATTATATGCACAACCATTTTTGTTAAGTGCAATGTTTGTTTTGGATATGAGTGCATTAAAGGTCATAAATCAATCTGGGTCACACTCTCCTCAGAGTGTGAAACTCAAGTTGTGGCATGCTGGGAGAAAGTGATGAAAGAACAGCAGGACTGCGGAAGTCTACAGATATGTTGACACTAAGTGGAGCTATGGTAAAAAAGAGTGTAAGTGTGTGTGTGTGTGTGTGTGTGAGAGACTCGGACACAGTGTTTCTGCATGTCTTCATGAGGAACATTTGTGAAAGAGTGAACACTGAAGGCCTGCATCTACAAATAAATAAACTTTGGCCTCTCCTTGGTACAAAACAGCTTTGCACTGACACCGTTCTGGAGAGAAAATCCAACTGGAAAGAAAATACAATTGCAAGTTGAGACATCAGCTCCACCCTGGGACTGCTGCTAAAGCCAGAGAAGTGTCAATGCAGGAAGTGGACCTTCGGTTTCCATGCTATTGCTCAGCTTCACAGAAGAAGATCCATCTCTGTTTATATCCTATCACTCAGCAGGGACAGAAAGAGTTGTCTAGAACCGCGTTTGATGATTTAAAGGGGTAATACAATGGAGATGCAAGTCCTTTGCGTTATTATTTATTTTTTATTTCAGTGTCAGGTATACTATTGCAGCAGGATTGAAGTTCCAATGTGAGTAGTTTAAGAAAATGTAACTTCACCATGGCTGTAGTATCATGTATGAACACAATGGCATATAGCCAGCCACACTGTGACATTCTGCAAAATTACTTGAGCAACTATCAGAGTTCCTGGATGTCAAATGTGTCATTACAGCCAACCAAATGCTTCAAATTTCTAAAAGATGTATCTGAAGTTTACTATTTCCATTGTCCCTGAAGATTTGTTCGGTACATTTTGACCCCAACTACCACCTGAACGAAGCAGAGCAGCAAGTCAGAGCATTCATCATTTTCAAACACACGTCTTAAAGGAAAACTAACAACAAAGTAAAGTATATTCAAATAACAAAAGAAATGTTATAATGAAAAAATGGAAAAATGGACCACAATTTCAAGTCCTTCAGGAAAAGAGACAAGTTAGGTGAGTTCACCTCATGTAGGAAATGAATTCCTTCTTTTATAAAGCTTACAGGAATGGGGTCTTGAAAAGTCTATGAGGCAACTTCCTATCTGCTTTGTCAGACATTAGCGAATACCAAATGAAAACAACTATGACACAAACCCTTCTTACTCCCGTATCTGAGAAGATTAAATTAAGACACATGGTCAAGTTTGTGCACAACACTATCTTTGTTTCTCATGAGCTGACAGAAACAAAGGGTGGAGAATCAGGTCACATTGCTGCATTAAACCAAATCCTCAGGGTCAGCATAACCCTTAAAACTCTATGCTTTTGAGAGAAGCCAGAGATACCACAACCTGAAGACAAAGAAAAGGGTCTGCAGCACACAGACACTGCTTCTAAACACACTCTCCAGCTGTGTCAAGATAAAAACAAATACATGATTGAGACAGAGTCACCCAGGCCCTGGGCTGTACAACCAAACAGAGGAGTGGACGTAGAGAAAGTGGGGAGCATACGGAGGAGTTATAGGAGATAGAGAGAGAGAGAGATAGAGAAGTGAGACTGCAGTCTGGGCTTACTCTTTCTGTGGTATTTCATGCGAGTCTTTAAAAGCAGTGAATTACTCCATGACCCCGTCCACACCACCTGCATGGGATTGGGAGAGGGTGGAGCTGTTCCTGGAGCAGAGAGGGCTTGGGGGCTGAGCTTTAAACAA
The DNA here is from genome assembly GCA_017165825.1 of Hepsetus odoe. Taxonomy (NCBI): domain Eukaryota; kingdom Metazoa; phylum Chordata; class Actinopteri; order Characiformes; family Hepsetidae; genus Hepsetus; species Hepsetus odoe. The sequence continues at coordinate 6,823,248 of CM029378.1, forward strand.
ACTCTACTTTAATGAAGCATTAAGGCGTGTGGCTGCCGCCTCACGTACTCACTGTTTCAGGCAGGCTTTTATGGTCAGGCCCGGGTCGAGCCTGTGAACTTTATGAGAATGGGACTCAGCGACTCTCGTTTAGCTTGAAGTTGTGATTTATTGTTGGCACACAGATAAGACTGTATGCCATAAGCCAAGCATGTCTCTTCTACTGAAAGTGTTGAAGTTTTCAGTTAAAGATGTGACCGGCATGGACCGCAGAACATTAGTAATAAAACACAGAATAATTATGAAAGAAGAAGATGGTTCCTTACACGAGTGTCCTATTTTACTGCTGCTGTGAGCTTTTCCATTGGTGATGAGAGAAGGACTGCATCTCTAGGAATGCTGTTTTTCTCAGGCAGTCAAAAGCTATTATCCTGAGATTAACTGGATGCATTATCATGTGCTTCAGTTTATGATGTACAAGCACATTAACAACTGAGCAGTTTAAATTTGGCAGTAATCATATAGATTAAAAACATGCGCAGAACTTGAGTATCTATATATCAGTGTCACAGCATGCTAAAAATTTTTTGGGAAGAAAAACATGAGCAGTTAAAGTGCAGTATATCAGGCAATCTTACATACTGATTTCTTATCACTGACACAAGCATAAACAGCTCGCTATCAAACAGCATCACTATCAAGTAAGAAAATCATAAATAGCAGAACTGGAATCTTTCTGAGAAGTCTGCCTGTAATTTAAGCAATAGGTCAGCAGTTCTTAATCATGGACCTGTAGACACTGCGCTGGATGCTACCATTGATAGAATACACCCTACATCCTCTCCACATGTCCTGAATTAACAAGAGCCATCCTTTCTCAGAGCGCTGAGCTGGTGAGCTCATCACAACTCTAATCATCATCATCATCATCATCATCACATCGAATCTCTTGTATAGTAGGTTAATTACTGAAAATAGCTAAATTCATCATAGAGATGAAAAATAATGAAGAACCATTATTCAATAATACAGAGAAACAACAGCCCCTTGCAGTATCCATTGGTGCAGATCACGCATATATAGTAATATGTGTTAAAAAACATAGGCCCTAGGATTGGAAGGTAGTGGGTTTGAATCCTATACCATTAAGTTGCCCTGAGGTAGCCTTGAGCAACGTACCTTCCCTATTACTGCTCCCTGGGCACTGGGTACGGCTGCCCCCTGCTGCACGTTGTGTATAGGTTAAATATAGAGAATGCATTTTGCTGTGGTTCATTATGTGCTGTGCTGTGCTTCACAATGACAAATAGTCACTTTCACTTCACTTGTTCTCTCAGACCTTTAGTTTTCTGTCTACTGTTTCAGCAGATTTTAGCTAAACAGTATAATCACCGATGCACAGCACAATTTGGTTCCATATCCATTGTCAAGTTCACGTTAATATTTGCATGAAACAGGTTTCATTTTGGTTTTCTGTTCTTCTGATACCACTTGCTTGGATGTAGGAGTGAGAATGCATCATTCACCAATACTGGGGGTTGAATCCTCACCCTCCGGTTGAAAGTTTCCTCTCTATTAGGCATTAGGCCATGGCTCCCAAATTAGTTTGTAAATTTTGCATATGATTGGAACTAATAGAGTTTCAATCATCGTTTCACAGTGATTGTAGCTGCAAGCTCATCATGAGTGCATTAGTTAATCCTATGAATTTCCCATGTTCATCAAGTGACAAATCAAATTGTTTATTGTAAACTTTATTCAAAAAGTTTGCCATGACTAATTTGTGTTGAAACACAATGACTGCAGCGAGTGATTGCCTTCATTATTGCTTTCAGTAATGTCAAGGATCATTTTGGTCATTAATGGCATGGTTATATGGTGGTGAGGTAAGGCCTCTGGGCTAATGTTGCATAATTTGACACCAGGAGTGACTTCATGGAACTCTGGAGCACATATGGAAGAGCAGCACTATATAAGCCTGGCTCTTATCCAGAACACTCAGGCCTGGAACGAAAGACGTAGGGAAGAGAGAAAGCAAAAAGCAGGCAAAACTAGGTCAGGACTGACGTGTGCATGACAGCCCTTCAACACACATTTCACTTGTGTAAGATACTGGTGGAGCGTCATGATGTATTTGGGTTGCGTGTCTTAGACAGGGTCTCCCATTCTTTAGACATGCACACATACATCACCCTCACATAGCCCAGTGAAGTATGACAAAGAACAGCGCAGGCAACAGTTCCAACTGACTTCAGTATTTAGGCAGATTCTCTCGCCACACATCAAGGCCATATGCACAGTCACAATAACGCACAGTTAAGCTAATTTATCAATGGAGAGGATACATTGAAAACACCTGCGAGCAACATGAGTCCCTCCCAAGTAGCTAAATCACACACAGACACATCCGGGCACACGCAAACTATAAATCCAAACACTGACATGGCAACCAGAGTGGAAACTCAAATGGATGGATGATAGCTTCCTCTCATGCTGTTTTACACATTTCTTCAAGCACCTCAGAGTGGCTCCCTCGTTTTCTCTATACCACTTCCTCCGTTTTGCAATCTATCCATCCATTCACCCATCCATCAATTTCCCCTCTTCTTTTCTTTCTCCACCCGTCACGCTAACTGCTCCACATGTCCACACCCAAGCAGCAGACGCAGCCTCATCAGTACCAGCTGCTCATGACCAATCAGCTACAGACGGACAGCGAGGAGGGTGGCCCGGCAGGATCATCAATACACACACACACACACACAGACACACACACACACACACACACACACACACAGAGGCTTGTTTTTAGACAGTGTCAGGATTTTGGGTCAGAAAGCCACTCATTTGTATAAATAACTTATCAAACAATTAAAATAATTAACTATGTTCAATAAAATTACATTGTTTTTATGCCAATTAATCAGAATTCCCTGAGCTGTAGGTTTGCTGCATTTTGAATTATCCAAAGGTCTTCTGGGAGCACTGTTCCAGCATTGGTGCAGAATTTAAAACCATTTTTTAGAATCAGAGGGCTAGAAATGTGGATCCTACCACAGCATCCTCTCTTGTCTGATCTAGGCTTCTATGGACACTTTCCTAACACTAACTTGAATCCACCTCTTAAAAAAGCTTTGTAAAGTTAAAGCTATATGCCAATTTTTGTATTTAAAAAAATGCTTTATAAAGTAATGATCTTTTTCTTCACAGGTTTGCATTGTTATTCAGTTTTCTGTCCTGAACATCTATAATACAAACACACACACACACACACACACACACACACACACACACACCACCACCACCACCACCACCATCACCATCTGGCCAGGCAGTAGCAAGGGCCCCAAGGTCCGTTATAGCTCCAGTCAGCTGGAAGCCACAAAGGGGGAGGGCAGTGAGAAGAAGGGGAGTGGGGGTGAAAAGACAATTAAGAATACAATCTGCCCTCATACAACATGCATAAGCTCAGAGGCAGGCAGGAAGCATCTATCCTTCACTTATCCCTCCCCAAACATCCACCAACAAATTCTAGTCGAAACTCATTTCCTCTGTCCCATTCTCAGTGCCATGAACGAGACTGGAGGCAGAAGCACTGAGTGAGCTCTGGCTGATACGGACCAAGAAAAGGCCTCTAATTACAGACAAATCAACAGGAACTTCTGTGGTGACTTCATACATAGTTCATACACAATAGTTGCTCGAGTTTGTCAGAATTAAACAGTGATCCTGTGGAAATAAACTCCAGTGCAGTGTGTGATTATGTTATCTGCTCATTACAGAAAGCAATGCTTAAATGACAGGCCAAACATGACACTCCCCCTCACACACATACATACACACACCCCTGAACTTGGACTAGCCCAGTAACCTCTTCATAGAGCAGTTCTTCCCTTTCTGAAGCACAAACACACACACACACACACACACACACACAAACAGGACACTAGCAACAACACACTTCGGGAGATGCCATATATCAGTGGGCAGAAATAGCAAAGTTCATATGCAGCCATCAGTAACTCACTGGGGTTCTGCAAGAGGACAGTTAGTCACCCGAGTCCTATGAGAGAGATCCCATATTTGAAAGAGTAAAGAGAGAGAGGGAGGGAGAGAGAGAGAGAAAGAGAGAGAGTGGGGAACATATGGAGGAGCACGGAGGAGAAGTGTAAGAAAAGTGAAAGCAGGCAAAACTGCACTGCAAAAATGAATGAATGTTTAAATGCCATTTGGAATATAGTTGATTGACTATTATTCACCAATGTATGTGAATATTAGATTACAGTGAATTAAATATTATTGTCAATGTGCAGAGTATAGTTTACATGGAGTAGCAGGTAGCATCTAAACAGAAGTGCAAAAATAATATACATTACAGAGTAAAATGGCACTAGGCAGCGGTGGCCTAGTGGTTAGGAAGTTGGCCCCAGGATCAGAAGGTCATGGGTTCAAATCCCAGACCGGTAGGTTGCCCTGAGGTACCCTTGAGCAAGGTACCATCCCCATTACTGCTACCCGGGCACTTTCAATAGCTGCCCCCTGCTGCATGTGTGTGAGTGGGTAAAATGCAGAGGTTTAATTTTGTTGTGGTTCACGGTGTGCTGTGCTGTGTACTCACAATGAAAAGAATAGTCACTTTCACTTAAATGCAGCAAAGTGATGCTATATTTTACTTTCTTACAGTATCTATGTTCCACAATGTAACTGAAAATTGAGAGCAATATTTTATATATGTTGCTATAATATATATGGAGAGCAATAGATTATAAAATATGTATAGAATGTTATACATAGAAACAAAGAAGTGACATATGGAGAATTAATGAGGGATTGTGTATACATATACGCTACTCAAAAAAATTAAAGGAACAATTTGAAATCAGATCTCAATTGGAAAAAAAAATCATGCTGGATATCCATACTGATATGGAATGGGTAATGTGTTAGGAACACAGGGATGCCATATCATATGATGAAAAAATGAAAATTGTCAACCTAAAGAGGGCTTAATTCAAAGTCACCAAGAAATTTAAACTGAAGGCTAGTCCAATTTGCTGAAATGTCATTGCAGCAACTCAAAATGGTCCTCAGTAGTTTGTATGGCCCCATATGCCTGTATGCAAGCCTGACAACGTCGGTTTATAAGATGACGGATGGTGTCCTTGGGTATCTTCCACTGAGCTCCTGGACAGTCTGAGGTGCAACCTGGCAGCGTCGCATGGACCTAAACATGATGTCCCAGAGATGTTCTACTGGGTTTAGGTCAGGTGAGCGTGGAGTTAATGGTATCAAGTCCATCATCCTTCAGGAACTGCCTGCATACTCTTGTCACATGAGGCCAGGCATTATCATGCACCTGGAGGAACCCAGGAACGACTGCACCAGTGAAGGGGCTAACAATGGGTCTAAGGATTTCATCACAATACATAATGGCAGTCAGGGAGCCATCGTTTATTCTGTACAGGTCTGTGCGTCCCTCCATGGATATGTCTCCCCAGACCAACACTGACCGACCACCAAACCCATCATGCTGAACAATGTTGCAGGCAGCATAACGTTCACCACAGCTTCTCCAGACCCTTTCACGTCTGTCACATGAGCTCAGAGTGAACCTGCTGTGAAAAGCACAGGGCACCAGTGCCGGACCTGCCAATTCTGGTGTTCTCTGGCAAAAGCCAATCTAGCCAATCCACGGTGCTGGGCAGTCAGCACCTGGCCCTCAGGCCACCCACGTGAAGACTGTTTCTAATGGTTTGGTTACAGACATTCACATGGCCCACTGGAGGTCACATTGGAGGGCACTGGCAGTACTCATCCTGTTCCTCCTTGCACAAAGGAGCAGATACTGGTCCTGCTGTTTGGTTAAGTACCTCTGACTGCCCTGTCCAGCTGTCCTAGTGTAACTGCCTGTCTCCTGGAATCTCCTCCATGCTCTTGAGACTGTGCTGGGAGACACAGCATATCTTCTTGGCACATACAGATGTGTCATCCTGGTGGAGTTGGACTGCCTGTGCAACCTCTGTAGGGTCCAGGTATCGACTCATGCTACCAGTAGTGACACTAACCCTAGTCAAATGCAAAACTACTGAAAAGCATTCAAAAAGATGAGAAGGGAAAAATATCTGTGGCCTCCACCTGCAGAACCGTTCCTGTTTTTGGGTTTGTCTCATTGTTGCCCCTTTAGTGCACCTGTTGGTAATTTCATTAACACCAAAACAGCTGACACTGATTAACAACCCCCTCTGATACTGAACTGACCAGATCAAAATCCCATACGTTTAACTGACTTGATTCTATACTCTGATTAAACAGTGTCCCTTTAATGTTTTGAGTAGTGTATCTATATTTAAGGGTTTGCATGCGTATATAGGTTGTTTTTTCATATAAATATATAAAGAACAACTATCTAAATAAAAACTATCTGAGAAATTATTAGAACTCATGATCATTCATGTTAAAATATGCATAAAGTAGAAAAAGTCAGCTCTTCAAGACACTGACCAGCTGTACGTTTCACTATAAATAGTGGCAATGATTCAACAGATAGAGCACTTAGTGCAACAGAAACAACAAACAGAGCAGCCGTCCACATGACGATTGAAAAAAAAGAGAGGGGAGGGAAGGGGAGAAAAAGAAGAAAGACCTACGATAACCAGTGAGTGTGGTTGGCAGTGGATGTTGTTGTTTCTCTCACAGTCCCTTCTCTTGCTTCTCTCACACACATACACTGACACACTATATTTTCTCTGTCATCCTTTCATTAATGTAGGAAGACTCTTTCCTGCCTGACTGATGATCTTACTGGGTTCTCTCTTTATGGCCTTGGTGTGTGAGCAGGTGTTGGCATGCCTGTATCTGTGTTTACAAGTTGGATTCTGATGTGCCAAACTGGATTAGAAACACATCAGGCCTTTGCAACTCACATTCTAAGACTTACAGTAAAATTCCCCTATGTATGAATGTTTTAAGATATCCATGATCCAAAGTAGAAACAAAATCCCCCTGAGACCACTGTGACCTGCCAGCATAGAGCAATAAACCAGCTCTGTTTTAAAAACTGAAAGTAAAAAAAAATGAAAGTTTACATCCCCAAAATCTTCTATGATATGGAGACAGTTTTGGTTGTGAATGGTTTGGTCACTGCTCAATTATGGGTCTGATTCAGACATACAGTTTAATAATATGCACAGCAATCAAGAGAAATGTTCATCTTTCAACTTAAAAACCTTGGTCATACAACACTGGATTATTATTAAAACTTACTGGTGAATACATGTTACAACCAGGGTTAGGTTTAGGGGTTCGTGAAGATTAGAGTTAAACCACACTACACATTTGCAAGTCATCTGACATTGTTTGGGACAGAAAATTGGAAATGCAAAAATCCTCTTTTCAGTAGTAGTAGTATTTCAGCAGTAATAATTGCAAAAGATACATTTAGTGTAAATACCTGACACAGGTCTATAATATTGTTATAGGAATCCACACCCCTTCAGAGGTCAACAGCCAAAGCAGGAGTGCTGCTGTTTGAGAACTAAATTCATTTGTCAGAGTTCACCAAATTTGAACTCTGAGGCATCTGAGATGGACAATTGCAATGCAGTGAAATGATTAAACTCCTTCTCGTTACATTTTGCTCTCAATATGCTTCTGTGATTGGGCCTTCAGAATGAATCTTAGGGTCAAGGACAAGAGTTCTGCATTATGATCAGAAGTTTATTTATGTAGGCAAGGTGAGCATCTGCAAAGAATCTGCAAAACAGTATGAAAATAAAATTTACCTAACGTCTTCTGGACATTTATATTGAAAGCATGTTTGTATGATGTCAAAATATGATCAAATATATTTCAAGGATTTCTTATGGCAGCAACAAGAAAGAAATCGTTTCTTTAAAGAGTGGTTTACGTGGAGCCGTGTGTGTGTGTGTAACACAATGTATAAGCTCACTCCTCAGGACAAAGACAACAGTGTTATTCCCCCCAACCCAATTGGCAGATTTGAGTATTGGAGAGCTGGTAAAATGTTCACCTTACAGAGTGGCAGCTATTCAATGGTTTGGAGTCCAACACCATCATACGTGTGTGTGAGAGTTTTAACTGCTGCGGTTTTATGGAGAGCAGGAGACGGGGCTTCCAGACAGCCGTTTCTAGAGCATTCTCTAGGGATCATGGACTAAAGGCTTTGGCCCAGTTCTAAACAGCTCCACACCCTATTGAGCCCAAAGGAAAACAGGACTAAACAGTCCACAGTCCACAAGAGGCTGCTATGACTGGTTTTTGAACATAACTAGGATTTTTAGCATGTGATTGAAGTGCACACACACACACACACACACACACACACACAACTATATTACTGAAGCATTTAGCTCAGAGGCAGAACTTCAAAGCTTTGTGCAGTCTATAAATTCTCATTCAAATATCAAAGAGCGTAAAGAACAACACCCAAGCACAGTGATACCATCTAAACGCAACATGTTGTACCTCAGATGTACTGATTCCCATGGTAAGCATAATAAACGCTTCCATCAGCACTTGCTTTTTTGACTCCATTCAAATATCAGGTGAGGTGATTTACATAAATAAACCAATCAGGAATTTGAGATATCCATGAAATATTTCCAGAGAAGAAGCGGTCTGGCAAATTATTCAATCCACACTGAGAAGCACAACTGCTTCTTTATGGCTGGGAAAGCATCTTCCAGTCTGAAGTAGTCTCGACAAGAGCTTCAGGCTTTTCAGGCTTTGAGGAAACACCAAGCCCAGTCATATACCTCACTTTCACACTTTACACATAAAACCATTAAGCAAGTGCTTCTGATCAAAAGACCTAACATGCAAAAGACATGCACCAGACACAAAAACAAGAGCCAATACACTCCATTCTGGAAGCTGCACTACAGAAACACACTTTCTAGCAGGTCATGGTCTGATTCCAAACCAAGCATTTCAGCTCTGAAATGTATGCTGCCATCATTATCAGTGTAAACATCACACACCCACACCCAGAATGACTTTTCTTCAAATTCATTGGAATGTAAAAGGGACTAAAATACCTCACGAGCAAGAAAGAAAACGAGAACGAGGTGTGTGTTGAGGGACGCTTGCATGTGAGTGTGAGTGAGTGTGGAGCTGCAGGCACGCAGTACTGAAATATGAAGAGACTGTTGGAAAGAGGAGCCTGGAATCAAAGAAAACGACAGCAGACACCTGCATGAGTGGCAACACAGTGGCGCAACACAGCTGGAGTGTGTTTTAGGAAAACAAGATTTTAAAATGACAGCAGCAGCAGCAGCTTTCCAGAGAAGAACAAAAGCAGAGTTTATTTATAAAGCAACTTTTCTGAAACCCGAGGTCACGTTTTATTATCAACAACTGGTACGTAAGGAACTTTGCATCAATAGACTGTATGTATTGACAGAACGCCTGGAATAATCACTTTTTATAAGGATTTTTAGGCAAGCTCAATTTTTTTATCTTTTTAGGAAATTACCACTGAATTTACCCCACCTGGCCCACCAAAGAGTTCTTTTATTGCAACTGCTGCACATACTTTACAGCATCCCACTCAGCATACTTGGAAATTGTAGTGATCTTTGATTTGAGTCATTAAGTTTCAAGTTGATTTGAGACATTGAGTTTCAAGTTTTAAATGTGGTTATAATTAATAATGTATCAGTAGCTACATTTATCAGTTAACAGTTTCACATACATTCAGAATAAATATAGTTTAAAATTAATAACACTAAATGGTGCAATTTTCATTCACCTGAATGGGATTCTTCTATAAAGCTTGTCCACCTTATCAACATTAACCACAAGCCTGTACAAGTCAGTAAAACTGAGCTGATTTGGTAAAAAAGTCAAAGCTCTTGAGTGTCTTATGTGCAAGCTGTATTTTTCTCCCAGATTTCAACATATACAGTGCTACTACAATTACACTGTGTTACTAAAGCACAGACACTGAAATACCACACAAGATGGTAATACATACATTTAGAAGATCACAGTACTGTCGTTGTTAAATAAATTATTCCCTTTAACTCGTTGGCTACCTGTTTCAAGCCAGCTGCGTGAGCATCTGTTAGCTATCAAAAGCTTTACAGGCGCTGTGTAACGAAGGGCACAGTAGCAGAAGTCAGGATGTCAGACTTTATGGCCTGCAAACACACACTAACATATCACTCTACCCAGAACACTCTCTAACTGCCATTTATATTTTTTAAATGGTAAATTTTCATCAAAACTGTTCATTTGTACAGCTACATGCATTAGGGTGCAGCTGAATGTGTTTAAAATGATAGCCTGTGTATGTGTGAGGGGAATAATCTATATTTTGCCTAGTTTGCCTTACACATAAAGTCACAAATTCCATTTTTTTAGGTTTGATTCTGTTCTGTTCACTCTGCACCCAGACAGCAGACTGTTTATGTGAGTCAGTCATACCTCTGACTATGAAGCTTCAGCATTTTTTAAAAAGATCTCAAAAGGATCAGTATAAAAAGAAATGATACTTCTTTTTGTTCAGATACTATTCATTGAGTCATTCCTTCAATTAAATAACAACACTTTTACTTAAGCGTAGGTTAAGGCCACTCTTCCCTTCTCTGTAATTATGGAACAAACGGTGTAGGTCTCTTCCTTATACTTCCGTGCAGTCTGCCCCAGGCTTTCTTCTCACTCTGACACTCTCTCTTACTCTCTTCATCACTCTTTCATTACTGACTTCATCAGTCTTTCATTACTGGCCAAAATGTCTGAGGCAAGGAGGATATTTTGATTTAAAAAATGATAAATATGATCAGATTTATAGATCCTAGAGGGCAATGATATCTAATTAATAACTGAATTATTAATGATAGGCAAAATCATTAAGAAGTGAGAGAGATTGAGAGAGAGGGAGAGAGAGAGGGAGAGAGAGAGAGAGAGAGAGAGAGAGAGAGAGAGAGAGAGAGAGAGGCCTAAAGCAGTCATCATTTCAGACAGTGACTCACAGGTCTGTAGTTCACCTGGCTTTAACACAAACTGCTCACAGGCAGACACACACATACACCCACATATGCAAGCACACGCACACACACACACACACACACACACACACACACACACACACACACACACACACACACACACACACACAAGTATACAAGCCCCTCTGGCACTGTCTGTATGTGAGATCCTAATGGAACAGCACAGGTCCACTCTTTCTTTGTTCTACTACATCAGTATGTCTACCCTATTCTTACTGCTCCTTCCTCCTTATTCTGTATTTTCATTGCTCTCTCATATCGCACACAATTTATGCTTCACTTACAACTACGAAACTCCAGTGCAGTCATGTTGTGGAGCCTGAAGAAGCCTGGATGGTTGACAAGATGTGTAACTGCCTGCTTTCTCACCTACTTGGCACAACCCTTATAAAAGAATATGAGCAATCAAACCTTTTTGGCAAACCTAAACAAAATGACTCTGGTTCATGGGTGATGCCAGAGCCATCTTTGGTGAGCAGTCTAAGTGAGCATAATTGATCTTTCTGTCTCTGGGTGGGTAAGATGGCCCTTTTCCTCCACTCACACTCACACAGTGCCAGTTAATGTGGCCATCTGTTAAAATACATATCAGGGCTAGCACTTAGTGTTCTCCTCCAAGCATGTTGATCTGTCCAATAAGGAACAGTCTGAAAAGATGCATTAGCGATGTGTTGGGGCAGCGTGGCCTAGTGGTTAAGATCTAGACCTAGAAGAGTTCAGACCACTAGGCTGCCCTGACAGCTAGGAAAAAATAGGAACTGATTACGTCAAAATCTGGATGCAAAACTGGGTAAAAACCACTGACTGTTTGCATTACTGCGTTATCTGCTGTATATTTGTGTTGTGTACATTTTAGTACACACAAGTCGCATGTCAGAGCACTTGCATTGAAATGCTAATTGGTTTCTGGAAATCCTGCTTTCTAGATTGTTACTGAATTCATTGTCTCACAGTCCTAACGCTTCAATAACAGAGGCAAAGGGCTGATTTGAAATTCAGAAAGAAAGAGGAGTAGCAGATGTTCACAGCTGGGTCTCCCTGTCTCAAACAAATATACACACACACACACACACACACATGCACGCACACACACACACACACTTTGGACTTAAACTGATCTGAGACTGTGGGAGCTGGTGTGTGTTAGTGTATCTTAAGGCAGTGTCTGCTAGACAAAGCCCACAGGAGAGAAACAAAGCTGGAGGTCTATCAGTCTGTAGGCACAAAGCTACTGAGCAATATAAAATAACTCTTTCCTTGCTGGAACACCCCTGTGAAGCAGGAGACACACTGATAAGACAGATCTTCACACAATGAGCAAGACAATAAGAGAGAAAGGAAGAAAATTTTACTGGAACTGCCTTTATAAACAATTCTCGCCTCCTACTTGACATACACCTGCAGCCTAATCCTTCAAGACCAAAAAGCACATTAAAGAAAGACAATATCTCACTGAGACTGTCTATGCCCTTGCTCACTGCAGCCTACAATCCCAGTAACACCAAAATTTTCTCCACATTGCGGCCAAATCCAATCCAGTCCACTCGCTCAACACTAGGAGGTAACAATTAACTAATTTTTTGAGCGGTGAACAAGGCTGCTGGTCTTTCCTTCTTTAGCTACACTGTGGGAAAACATTACATTGTGATATGATTATGCACCTATTATTTCCACACCAATATACCAAGCTGCAAAGTGCCAGCTGGCAAGCCTAACCATAATCTTAGCTAAGCAATTGAAATAAACAGTTTTTATCATTGTCATCGCTAGGCATTTATGTATTTTCTCACATCTCCCACCAGCAGGAGATATCCCTGACCTCTGCACATATACTCCCACACCCTGCAAGCATGTGGGCCCTGATATCCGATGGTGATGTCACCACATGAGTCAATATGGCAGAATCAGACCAGCTGCCGTGCTGTTCACTTCCATAAGGTTTAACTATCATCAGCTTTCTCCAGTAGAACCAAGGTTCTGTGAAAGGGTTTTTATCATAAATTGGATCACTGATGAAGCTCAGGTTGACTGCAATCCACTCAAACTAACTGCATGTGGGTTCTTCACAGAATGCCTGAAATGAGGCGTATATGAGCATGCTAATGCATGCTTGGCAGGGCGGCATGCTCTTCTTTGGCTTCTAACCCTGGTTTACACAAGCTACCTTCCACCAACATGCTTCTCAACATCTCCTTTTAAAAAGGCCTGTCTGCCAGTGTTCTCACTGATTCAGACTTCTTGGTACTCTCAAAAAATGTTGGGGAAAAGTGTCACCATTTGTCATCTTTTGTTTTCTTAGGATAAAGAGCAACTGACCTATGCGTGCGCTGCCTACAAATAAAAAAACACTTTTTATTGATCCTTTCCAAGGCTGGCTTTCAGAAAACTGTGTATGAAACTAAAAATCCCATTTATTCTATTGAGAAATTGACAACCCTTGTCATTGCGAGGTCACAGCACAGCACATGTGAACCGAAATTGGACCTCTGCATTTAACCCATGCACTCAAACACCGTGCAGCAGTGGGCAGCTATTGAAAGCACCCGGGGAGCAGTGACGGGGATGGTACCTTGCTCAAGGGTACCTCAGGGCAACCTACCTAAGGGAATCAAACTCACAATCTTCCGATCCGGGGGCAACTCCCTAACCACTAGGCCACCACACATCTTTCAGCACATCTGTAAACATCTGTCACATTGATTTAAACTTTTTTTCTAAAACTGCATTTGTACTCCAATGACATTTAATGGGATTTTTGCCATAGTTTACTAACAGCCAAGCTTGCAATGAACAGATCAAAAAATATTCATGTTGATATATTTTCAGGCTGTTAGTCAACCCCCTGTTACATTTTATGAAAACAATCCAAAGCTTAGTTTTGATGCATTATGCCTGAATGCATGGACTCTAACAGTGGCTGATGATTCCTCTTCATGAAAGACCTCCTGGTGCATAAAAGAAGCAAGACTGTTAAATAACATAAAAGCAAATACAAAAGGCTGAAAATACCCTGATAAACAAAAGCACTTTGGGAATTACCTTCACTTAACAAGTGCAAGAGAAATGCAGATTTTATTAGCTAATTAAATGTAGTGCTTGATCACTACAGACCTTCAACCAGTCTTCATCTGCAATATTAGGCATAGGTGTTTATCATGAACCTAACAATGACTATGAAATTTAAAAGGCTACCATTTGCATTCTTTGATTCTTTGATTCTTGAGATGTTGGGACACACCAATTTCCTTTTCTCTACTGGCTATTGATCAGAGGCTTCACTTTTTGGCTTGAGCTTTGTCCAAAACTCTTATCTGTGTTTTTGCAAAAGAGGTTATGGTTGTGTTTGGACAGCATCAGTGGATTCTTTCTGATTTTTGACTGCCTAGAGCAGGGTTGGACAAATGGGACAAGTGAGACAGGGTGGTGTCAGTGACAATGTCCCACCCCTTTTCACTGTTACTGCAGTCCAAAATCAATCAGCAAGCCATAAACAGGTTCCCCGTTCCATTGTTAATTTGTCGTGGGAGAAAAGAGCGGACCAAATTAGATCTGAAAAACACCCTCGCTGAACCTGAACACAAAGAGCAAATCCAAACATCCTCCATACAAATAAGCAGAACAGCACAGCACGTCCTCATGAGGAGAATAGCAGGGTGAGTAAACAGGTAGTAGTGCAATACTAAAACTAAAGCACTTTTCTTTGGCGATCTTAAGATACACAGAAAGAAAAACAGGCATATAGACAAATGGACAGATGTAATGTAGACAGACATATGTAATGTATCAGAGGAAATCTATCTATCTATCTATCTATCTATCTATCTATCTATCAATCAAATGAGTTCTAATCATAGATCAAGTGTAATTTTTTCATCCTATTAGAACAGACAATACATTAATCCAGCTCTCTGATTATTATAAGCATTATCCCATGTCTCCTGTATTACATTAATTGGATTTGTTCTGAATAAGTCCTTCCGAGGCTGCCCTTCCTCTGTCTTAGTGTGTCCCCCTCCCCCTGCGGGATAATGTCTCTCTCTGCCCCGGGGTGGGGCAGGGGGTGGCTGTGGGGGTTTGTCTCGCCTCCCAGCTGATCCCACTGGTTTCAGACCCGGAGTTTCTCAAATCCTTTGTGCTGCAGGAGTGAAGCAGCAGATTTGCTGAAGCAGCAGACAAAAGACTGCCCGCCTCAGCGGCTCCGCGAACACCGGTGTGTTGAACAGATGGAATCAGATTCAGGCGGCTGTCCGGACCTCAATCTGGCCTGAAAAACGTGCATAGACACTCACCGTCCCGAAACCCGGACACGCCGCCAGCTCTCCTCTCACGCCCTGCTCACCTTTACCTTTACTGCTCTTCTCCGTCATCCCTCCACATTCAGTCTGCGGAGTGTCCACTCTCTCCTCAATGTCCACTGTCTGCTCAGTGTCCACTCTCTGCTGAATGTCCCCTCTCTGCAAAAAGGGATGAAGTACTGATGAAAGGAAGGCGCACAGTCTGTCAAACAAGGAAAGACTGGCAGCTCGAGCAGCCAATCAGAGAGCGCTTCGCTCTTTCAAGGGACCAATAGAAACGAGCTGGAGGTGGTTTATTTATTTCTCAGGATTTGTCCAATGACTTGGACAATTATGAACAGATTCCAGTATCTATCTGTCTTTCTATCTATCTATCTATCTATCTATCTATCTATCTATCTATCTATCTATCTATCTATCTATCTATCTATCTGTCTATCTATCTATCTGTCTTTCTGTCTGTCTATCTATCTATCTATCTATCTATCTGTCTATCTGTCTATCTGTCTATCGATCTATCTATCTGTCTGTATCTAGAATATTCACTCACTCATCTAACTATATGTGCATCTATCTGTCAGGAAAGCACTAGGCCTGATCTAGCAGTAAATGAAACATTTATTGAAAGATAAACATCAGTACTTTTGCATACCAGCAAAGCAAATGAAGAGAAAAAGCCATAAAGGCTTGTTAACAGTATAGTATTAAACCTTCATATTTCCCCCAAAATCCATTTCATTTTCACAGCCACAACTACATCAAAATGACAACATTGGCCTAAAGTTGTATCTGCGGATATGCAGTTGTTAGTTTACACTCAGCACAAAAAAAAAAAAAAAAATCCAGCATAACTCCACTGATTGGCAAATAAGTGTTTCTTTTGTGTTACATTCAATGTGTATCACAAACATAACTTTCATAAAGGAAAGACTCAAACTTACAAATAAAAAAACAGTTTGGCCAAACATGTTCACTCCAAGGCATGAACCATAATCAGTGATTCCTCTAAAACTGCTTAATAAGAGTACATTTAGGCAACCGTCAACAATGCATCACTCTCACACTCACGTTTTTATTATGTGAAGATTTCAATTGCAACAAAAAAATAAAAATGCTGATTATATCATTGGATGATTGACAGTCAAGTTAATTAAAAAACAAACCAGAGTATCATGAATCACTGACTGGACCAAAACAAGCAGAGTGTTGAGCTGATCGGCTGCAGGTCAAATCCTGTCCTAATTTTCACTGTTTTTCTAGGAGAGCACAACAGCGACGCAACCTGAAGATCTGTCCTTCGCTTATCTGACTGGATGCTTACACACACACGCACACACACGCATACACACACACACACACACACACACACACACACACACACACACACACACACACACACACACACATGCACAAGAACACAAAGGCCTACAGCTGTTCAAATAAGACTAAAGCAAAATTTGCATGCAACCCAGCCCAGCATGGTCCACTGGGGAAGCCTTCCCGTTATGCATGTGTATGTATGTGCACACAAACACACTGAAAAGGAGAAATATGCCTCACAATGGCAGAAGAAAACTTTGGCATGACTGGCAAGACCCAAATTTGACTGTAAAATGATTACACACTTAAATGCTTACAATGACTGCTTGTGCACATTCAATGGTAATGTTCAAGAAATGCAATAGGTAGTGTATTGCCTTGCTGTGGAGTAAAATATATTTAAATATAAAGATGTCAAGATATTGTGTCTGTATGACATTAATGAAGATAATACATTGGACACTGAATGTGTCCATAAACATTTATCTTGTTTTTACATTTATCTGGATTTAACAGCATAGACTAACAGAAAGAAAAGCACATTTTATGTTCTCCTCTGAATCGAAACATCAGCCAAAACCAATGAGCCAAATTTTCAGTCTAAAGTATCTAAGATTCTGTTTACAGTACCGAAAAAGGCACTGCTCCTTTAGGCTGCTTTTATTAAAACTACAGTTGACATCACAACATTCATAGGACCGTATGCATGAGGCTTCAGTCCATGTTAAATCTGGTTGCAAAAGAAGGACTGGAAATGAAGTTTTTCTTCATTTTTACACACCAGACAGCAACAAAGGCTGCAGTAAAACAGGCTCAAATCAAACCACCCATCAATAAGGAGATACCAGAGAACATTTCAGTTTCTCATCATGATCATTATCATTTCCGCTGGATATAGTGCATGCCAGCAAAGTGACATAGCTCCAGCAACAGCTATTCATATATATTTGTATTTACACACAATTATTCTGGACCAGAGAAAGCAAAACACAACTGTATTTGGTTTTCAGTGGAGCATCACTGAACCGCATGCGTTACAAGTGCTGCGCAGGTTAGTGTGGATAAATGCTACAACCTTGGCATGTCTCCATGCTAAAGTCAGTCCTGCAATGACACGCAATCTGTGTTAAAGCTTTGCAGGAGACAAAAAAGTAGAAAAATATTCAGAGCCGATATGTCCATGGTGCATGGTGCAAAGCAATCAAAAAGGCTACAGTGTGGCAATCGTATCTGATAACATGAATGTTTGTGACTTTAAATAATAAATGAGATAAATGTATTAATGCATGAAAATGGTATGCAGCTTATTGATTTTACCATTATTTTGATTTAAAATCTCACAGTGTGGACACTTCACATCAGACACACAAATGACTGATGAATATTCTGTTATGTTATCGAATATCTGTTAGTAAAGGAAGTGATGGTGAGGCAGACAGAAAGAACGCAGCCTAAGGTGCTTTTTTGTTGACATGTTGGCCTGACCATGGCCATGTTTCTGGCTAATTCATGCTGCAGCCCCGGAGGAGTGAATGAGCTTCCAGTGAGCTCAGAATAGCATAAGAGTCACACATCAAGCAGAGGAAGAGAGCAGCAGGCAGAACCAAGGGGAGATAAGGAGACGGATAAGGAGGCGGAATTGGAACAGGCGACAGAGCAGCAAGATGGAAAAGGACAAAAGGCAGAGGACACGCTGTCATGGGTGATGCATTGAATTTACACATTGTAAAAAGATTTTGTAAAATAAATAAAGTTGGTTGCCTTACAGAGAATTTGATTTAATTGAATCTGAAAGAACTCAAAACTTTAAGGCAGTCACATTTTTCATATCTTGAAGTTTAAACAGATCTTTCTCTACAGTGCAGGATTCCAATGTCCACAATCAGTATTTCTTTAGGAATGATCCATTCCTAAAGCTTTTTTTAACCAGTATTTCAATTGCAATTTAAAGGCAAGTCTAATCTTTTCTCCACCTATAGGCATTTTTCACCAGAAGGTCCTTTTTCAAAGATTAAGAACTAAATGTAAGGAGCCAAACTGCCAATACACATCATCTGGTCTTAAAACTAAACTCCCCTCATTTTAAATTGTCAATACAGGTTAATGTAATACAAAACTTAATTACAATTTCACAAATTGTGTACTCACTCCTACATAATTCACTCACTCATTCACTCAAACAACTGCTCGCTCGCTCACTCACTCACTCACTCGCTCGCTCACTCACACAATTGCTCTCACTCAATCACTTGCTCACTCATCACTTATTCACTTACACTCACTCACTCACTCACTTTTAACCACTTAACCTGAAAATTATATTTGAAGCCCTTGTATTTTGAAAACTTGGTCAACTATGATTGATATAAAACCCAATTGTTCAAACCTACTTTCCACATGAATAAAATATTATTACATCATTGTAATAAGTCAACTGAGAGACACCCCAATACTCGATATTTTATTCATGTGGATATATTTATAATATATTTTATTCATGTGGAACAATGTACATGCTGAACCAAATAAATTCAATGCATCACTTTTTTTTCAATACAGCATAAGAACGAAAAAGGAGAACCTGACAATAAATTGATACAAAGTACTAGCGCTCACACAAATACAATTAAGACAGACATGTTTCTCAAAGATATAAAAACATACAGAAAGTGGCTTATATTTTAGAGCCCAGAATGCAGATATCACAAAGATAAGCAAGAAAGAACAGACAGCCCAAGAGGAAAGGAGAGCCGTATACAGTCCATACCCGTTCTCCCTCCCTGTCAAACATTCAGACACGTATAGTGTACACAAAGCCTGGTGGATAACACTGAGGATGCAAAAGGTGAGAGCATCCAGCACGCTCCTCTCTTCTTCAGCGTGAGATGGGATGATAGCAGGTATGCAGCTGAATGGAAGTGCATATATATATGTTCGTTCTTTTCCTCATCTCTCCATGTATGTAGGCCAGATGAGTAGAGCAGTTCGCTTGAATGAACGGGGGGGAGGCGGGTTTAGAACAAGCGTGCTTTTTTCTTCAGGTCATTTCGCTTCCACAGCGCTAATCGGTCAAACTGTTCAATGGTCATCCCAAACACTTGGAAAAACTCTTCTGGGGACAGATGCCTCTGAAAAAGAGGGAAAGACAAACAAAAATAGCAGTCACCTTTAAGGTGTTTTTTTTTTTTTAGGATTAAGAAATTTTTAGTTCTTTAATGAGCATTTTATGATGATGAGATGGTCCTGAATGACCATTACACTGTACTTCTGACACATTGTTTTCTCTCTCCTGTACAGTTACCATTTCAGACATTTGAGGAAAGGTTATGACAGAGCAACACCAATGCTTTTACATATAATAACAACGAGATTGTGACCAGGTGACCTTGGAGGAATAATTACATTGTAACTTTATATTACATCTCCAGCAGACTCCAGACATGCAATCAGTAATCAGGTAATGCATTATTCCGATGCATCTCTGCTGACCAGACACTGCTAAATCTAGACCAGACACTGCTAAATCTAACTGTGCTGGCAATATTATTAATATTAATATTAACAATAATGTAGGTGATATATAATTTGTTTCATAACCATTAATAACTGCATTATTACACCTTATTTATGTGGTAATAATGGTCCTAATGAAAAAACCTTCATACATACAGAATAAACCACTAAAAGTGTTGAAATTGAACTTTACTGTATAAATGAAAAGACTCTGATAATTTGTGTTCCTTAAAATCATCTACACCAAATAAAGTAATTAATATTGTAACACTGGCTCATATAAAGTGCAAACCATATTCAAAAAACTAGTTTGGCTTTTTGGTTTTAAAGAAACTGGGCATAAAAATGAATCATAGGGACTTCATTTTTAACTATGTCACCTATACTTACTTGATGTCACACCAGTTACAATAATAAAACCATTATAGCATCAGTACAGCCGAACCAATCAAGTAGCCAGAGCAACATTCAGCAAACAGAGAATGCTTAAGATAACAGATTGTCAAAGAGCTAATCAAACTCTAATCAGGACCAGTCTAGGGAGCAGTCTGCTGCCTCTAACTGGGGAGGGAATGCTCTGCAGATCATCTACGTAAGAACATGTCTCATCCTGGATTAAAGAATGGAACAGTTGACAACGTAATGGCAGTAATTACAACCGTATAGCCCTGCTTAAACTGTGGAATTACTACAAACATGAGGGGCTTTCTGTGTTTGAGAATAGAATGAATGGTTGATTTCTAAGGACAAGGCTTCAGGCTTTCAGGGCGTGAACTCAACTGAAAGTATTCCACTGCAGTTCTGTCTAAATCCTTATTAGCTCAGACCTACTTGTGTGTGGCAGAATAACTCTCACAGATGCACGTGGCTTTTATAGCCCTTTAGAAAGATAAAACTGCTGAAATCACCAGGCTTTTGTAATCCATTTTATTGCAGGGGTGTTGTAAGCATCTCTCAGGAGAGGCTGGCTCTACTCCCTCACACAGAAGGAAAATAACTTTTGCAATACCTATCTATCCAAGGCAAACTGGTGCAGGCTTATGATGCACAAGTGAGTGAACACAAACACATACACAGATAACTTTACACTAGACATTCCACAGCACACAGCTAGAGAGTAGAGTTGCTAAAAGCTCATATGTCAGTTTGAGGATACAGAGAGTCAGCTTTATCTCCTCTCTCACCCAAATCACTGATAACACTTTTATATCAATACTTGGGATCTGTGAGAGGATCTATTGAACTGTTGGTGTTCAAAACAGGATGCAACAGGATGCAAAACAGGAGCATAGAATAGTCCCCATCACTGCTCTCTGGGCACCTTCAATAGCTGCCCCCTGCTGCACATGTGTATGTGTATGGGTAAAATACAGAGGTTGAATTTTGTTGTGGTTCACTGTGTGCCGTGCTGTGTACTCACAATGACAAGAATAGTCACTTTCATGTTCAGTCATGCACAGACACACACAATAGACAGACACATACTAATACATTTTGTCATCTCTTTTCATAAAGCATGTTGTCATTCATTGTCCCCTGCAAGGCCAAGTTGTTTTATTTTTTATTTATTTTCTAGTTTTTACACCTAAATATGTTCAATTACAATTGAATTGAATGGTCAACAGTCACTTTCAATTACATATAAAATAGCCCCTTTTTGTTTTACCAGCCAATAGTAAATACACCAGATAATAATTAGATAATATAATATGATAATTGGATCCCAATATATCCCAAGATATTTTAAGGTACCACAGCAAACCTTTTTGTAATCTAGTTTTTTGTAAAATTGTATATTTATTTTTTAGAGTTACAGTGGAAACTGATCACGAGCGTTTCCGAACACGTACAAATCGGGTTACGATCCAAAAGTTCGTCAAATCTGGTTGCAAAAACAAAACACTGGCAGCCAGTTTCCCCTCCGGTTCGCACTTCCTTCACACCAGAACTCGACTCATGCAAGGTTAGTTTTCTTGGTTGTTTAGGTTTAGTTTTTGTATAGCTAAAGGATTTTTCAAACTTTATTTTTTCCCTGTGCTTAAAAGTGTTTACATCGTACGGTTCATAAAGGTCTAGCACGAACTTGGTCTAGCACTGCAATGTTAGTTTTCTCTGTGTTATTCAATGTTTTTACATGTAGTTTACTATTACACTCTGTATTCTATGGTATAATTAACTATTTTGTGCTTAAAAATCTTTAAAAAAATATTTACATAGAGTTTGTACAGTCTGGAACGGATTAATCGTTTTACATACATGGGGAAATTGCGTTGAGGTCGCATCCAAATCAGGTTGTATCCAGAGTTTTGGAACAAATTATTGTCGCAGAGGTTCCACTGTATAGGATTTCACCAAAAAAAAATTTGTATGTGGCCTTTTTTCCTTCCCTTTGTTCTTTTGAAATCTACAGGGTACTTTTAGAATTGTGCTCCTAAGACTATTATATATATATATATATATAAGTGACTTCTGTTCAGACTGGACACACAGTGTTGAGCCTAATTGATAAAACAATCCAGACTGAAATTCTTTCTAAACCTGACCAGAAGAAAAAGTAGGGCTAAACTGCTGTAATATCTGTACAGGTTTTGTAACCTCAAACTGGGCTAAGGATCTTAGTTGGGCTCTTTAAGGCTTAGGGATGGAGAGGGTTTAAAGGAGTCATTACCTCCAGCCTGGTGCGGTCCACATCACGCGGTAACTTCACTCTGACTCGGTGAGTCACAGCAAGCATGTCATATGGGTAAACCTACAAAGACAAACAAAGTAACAAACATTCCAGCACATGTGGAAACTCATTTCTGTTACAACTGGGATAAACATCAACTCCATCAGTCATATACAAATCCATTATATTGCAAACAAATGTTCTAACTTACCTTATACTCTGGAAAATGAGAAAAGAGAATGGACAGGGACAAACAGAAAAATAAAGAAAAAAACATTGTTTTTAAATCTGTGAAAAATAAAAGAAATAAAATATCCCTACAAGTGAAATAGCAGAAATAAATTTCAACATATTATATTTTTATTACATATACTGACAACTATTTTTTATTTCAACATTTTGAAATATATCAACATTTTATAGGGCTAATATTGCTTCAAGAAGTGTGGCCTCAATGGCAAATTATTAACCCACACCTGCAATTGATAATGAATGTAGTAAACAACAACAGAGAAAATTTAGAGCAAACATACAGGCATACACACTTATTTTACCTCTCATTGCTCCCCAGTTGGAATCATGGTCATCTTCTCCAAGATCAGCTGCCTATGAAAGGCAGAGAGAAAAGCACTAATCTTTGAGAGAGAAAGTGATATTGTGGATGCCTTAAAGCCCTGCGTCTCCATAAAAATCATCTGTTAGAGCTGCTGTTGTTTCTCTTTCATTTCCTGAGGTCAAAAGGTTAAAGTTTAATGGAAAGACAGGCCTTCGTGTTTTACTTGTGCTGCTTCTATATTTGCCTTCACATTTTGCTCTGGGGCAAACTGTCTGCCTGGCATGTTGCAGCTTTGTGTTTGCCTGGTGGTAAGAAGTGTGAAATGTGACACTGCGGTAGGTTCACTGTATATTATAGAGATTATATAGAGATGTGATTATATAGAGATGGGAGCTCCAATATGGGAAAGAGGATCGTTTAAGGTCAACAACTCAGCTAGGCAATCATTTCAACATCCAGTGCATTTAAGGGCTGAATCAGGCATATTTTAGAAAAAGCTAATGTCTACCTCAGGTTTAAGAGCATCGTTTCCCAAAGATAGTCATTGAGTCTCTCTAGTACAGACAAACTTAAATAAGTGAGGTCATAAATCATGCAGGCTAATCTTTAAAAAATTATAAATGTTTTAATGTAAAAAGTGAAACACTCTGGCAAAGAAACCTGATTCTCATTTTTTACTAACACCAGCTGTAGACACTCATGTTTGACATGTTTGGAGGCCACATTTTGCTCTTTCAGTTCTTTCTGCAAGTGATAAAGACTTGTGGATTTGGATTAAAATACAGTATTACTTTCTGTGTTATAAAAATTTACATTTACAGCATTTAGCAGAGGCTCTCATCCAGAGTGACTTCCAATTCCTGATTACAGGGACAGTCCCCCTGGACCACCTTGGGCTTAACGGTTTTGCTCAGGAACCCAATGGTGGTAGTGCTGGAGGTGGAATACAAATCTTCAACTTTATGTACGTGCTGTTGTTTTTTTACAGTCTATTGTAATATGTTTCATTCTGGTAACTCAAGCTGTGGTGGCATCAAAAGCTAAAAACTTTTCACCACCATTTGTTTTACATGAAGAATTAATAACCAAACGTTTCTCCAATGTTGGAGCTATCTCCCAGCCAACACTGGAGCAAAGAAACCTCAATTACCCTCTTGGTAATTTTATACACTACTAAGCAGTAGAAATGCTGAACTAGGATCCATTTTTGTGACAATGAGCATCAATAATATGGAGGAACTTGATCCAAGATCAGTTCTCTTATGATTATTCAGAGCAGCCCTGATGTGGTCTGCAGTGGTAAGGTTTTGTTCATTTTTATAGCTCACAGTTAGTCAAAATAAGTCAGTGCAGCTTTAATGAAGATCTGGATGTGGTTTGACTGGGAGAGAAGTTTCGCTGATGTATTTTTATGGAAACAATATGGGTGGCTATTGACTTGTAGTGTTTTTATCTGCATTAACCTTGTAGCTCCAGTGTCACATGAAAAAGTATTGTTTGGACAGAGAGCAAGTCTTGGCTGGTCAATTACATCTGTTGTTAGTGGAATACTGTGGAAATTTCAATGCTGATCCATTACTTAAAGGCAAGGAATGCTCTGACATCATGTGATCAGAATATGATGTAATATGACTGCAGTTTGATACTCTACTGATAGCATGGGGGAGAAACTTGAAAACTTGAAGACTCAAAAAGGGAATCTTTCATCATCTGGGCCACAATAAACAGCAAACAATAAACAGAGTGGGTAAAAATCAAACATATGCACAACAGCACCACCTAGAGTAAAGGAGACTTCAGGCTCAGCTCCTGGTGTTTGGATACAGTATGCTGTACTGGAAACAGAGTGAACAATCCTGCTGTTCACAAGGCTTGAGTTTCATTCCCTGTTCCCTAAGCAGGTCACCATGGCGACAGACACACCTCATTTTTACTTTAATGAGAATGCACCCCTGACCTCTGTCTTCTGTAAGGAAGCCAGATAATAAATCTGTTTGTGGAAGAGAGTCAGACAGCACACAAACTCACACAAAACCACACAGGCCTCCCCAGACTATATCCTTAAACTAATTATTGAGTTACAGTGAATGAATCATGCTCCATATGTGTGATTAACACACTTCTCCTCCTCCTCACAGCTGGGCCTGTCAAATCAAACCAGAATCAAACAAGATTCCACATCACTGAGGCAGAGAGAGACGGCAACACACACCCAACACACAGGGAAAGAGATTACAGACAGATGTAGAGGTTGAATAGGTGTCATCTCACAGTTACCACAAGACAACCTTAGAAAGCAAGGACATTTTTTGCAGACGATGAAATCTATCAGCAGTGTAGCTTACCTTGTAGATGCCATTTCGACCATAACCCGGCAGGGAGGCAGACTTATTGTAGGGAAAATCTGCAACAGACAGCAGATTATTGTTGTCTACAGCATAGTTATTCTGATCTGCAATCAATTCAGTAACACTCAAAACTCTGGCACACAGCCTGAAAAGCATCGGTATGCAAAAAGGTTGGGTTATAGCTCGCTGCTCTGAATTATTAGATGCATGTAACTTATGCAAGGTTTGGTCAGTGTCAGAGCAGCAATTTTCTGACTGGCTTATGACAGGGTCAGATATGCTGAAATTAATTATTCCTTGTGGCAGTTATCACCACTGATAACAAAAGTATAGTTGCAAAAGTTGGAAAAACCCTGAAAAACCCTTGTCTAATTACATATTCAGTTGGTTTCTGCCAAATTCACAACAAGATTGCCCTTTGTTTGCGTAATTTGAACCACTGAAAAAACATATATAAATGTGCCATAAGTTGTGGGAGCATTTTATGTTTAATTTTTTTCAATAAATGAAATCAACTTAATAAACAGTATTTGCGTATAAAATGAGCAGGAGTCATGAAACATGTAATTTTATCACAACTGTATTTTATCATGTGATATCAATTTATATTTCAATCATAGCTCATTAAAGCAAGAAATGTATTCAAAACTACAGGATCTGAGTTTTAACTGATACCGCACATATTTTTCATTATTGTACAAATTAGGAATATCATTTTCTGAATTACTGTAATACCATCACAATTTTCAGAAAACTAAATAATCCATGTTTCAGAGAAAGAAAAATACACTGCTTTTCGGAAGTTTTTTAGATGTTTTTTTATAAAGATGTCTGATAAATATGAAAAATTGGCACCAAGGATATTTCTTGAAGTTTCTACATCCTACTTTCCCAATGTTCTCCCTGAACATCGAAACAAGCAGAACAAAACCTGAAAAGCCCACTCAAACCTATTAATAGAGAATGTAAAATTACATAACAAATTAATTACAGTTAGTCAGGTAAACACACTTAAAAAGTAAAACATTTACAGCATTTAGCAGACGCTCTTATCCAGAGCGACTTCCATGTCTTAATTACAGGGACAGTCCCCCTGGAGACACTCAGGGTTAAGGGTCTTGCTCAGGGACCCAGTGGTGGTAGTGCCAGAGGTAGGATTTGAACCTGAGACCTCTTAAGCCATAGGTCCATAGGCAAATACCCTACCACTAGACCACCACCACCCTAGAGACTGTAAGACTTGTGACTTCTATGGGCTTATGCTTTTAGAAGGAAGGCTTACTGTGTAGTTACTCACTGGGCTGAGACATGTCCGTGGGCAGACTATGGGTGGAAGTTCTGGGGTCAATGTCTGGTGACTGTCCATCAATCTCACTCTTCAGAATAGTCCAGCTAGTCCTGGTCTACAGAGACAACCAAACACCCCAATGGAAGGAAGGATCAGTTAGAGGAGATAAATTGGACAAATGGATGGATGGACTGATGGATAGACTGTTGGATGGATGGATTGATGGATGGATGAATGGATAGATGGATGAAGGGATGGATGGATGGATGGATGGTTGGATTATAAAGAGAATGTTTACCTTTCTGTCTGAGTCATCGCCATCTTGCCAAGATGTTCTGGATGCTGTGGAAAAGGCAAAACATTTCTTTTAGGACTAGTAAATATATTTCCACCATTCAGGCTAAAACATAAAGGATCATGCAAGGTGCTCCACAATTTTTAAAAACACCACAAGGAAAGTAAAAACCTTAAACATCTAAGAAGACCACCTATACCCATGAGCTCCTTCAAACATCTAGCAATCATTTTATGAGGGAACATAATGTCACCTTAAACAAGCAGATTAGGTGAATAACACAACACACCCAGGGGAAAAGTGAAAAAATTATAAACCAGAACTTACACAAATGAGCAAAAAACATATGGCCAACAACGAACAGTGAGATAAAGGGAAACTCTCAAAACAATCATAACAAATTAAACAGATGCACCATTAACCACCCAATTACAGATCATTGAGCTACACATACACATATACACACAAACGCACAAAGATATTGTGTAACAATGCCAAAGTCACATGACCACAATCAAATCAGATGATGTAGATGAATGGAGGAAGGCATGAAAGTACAGACAGATATAGATCTACTGCCTGTTTCCATGTCAGATGCTCATATGCTCAAACCCATAACAGAATTAGGAAACCAAAAGACAATAAAATGGCTGTGATATAAGTTAAGCATTATAATCACATACCTAGGTGCCATTTTATTGGCCTTAGGCAGCTGCTTTACTAGTTCATTGTCTAGAAAGATGCAGTAAATCAAAAGAATCCCATTAGTTTGTTCCAAAACATTTTGCATGTAAGAAGTACATGTTGTTTTGCATGTAATTAGAGATTTGGGTAAGCACTGCAAAATCTGAGATGGAAACCCCAGAACCAAAAAAAAAAAAAACCAACAATCAAAAGCCATTGGCAGCCATGGCAACAGGATACTATGATAAATGGGATAAATGGCATCATGCAACAGAGCATGCAACGACTCATGGTTATCACAGAGATCAGACTATACCATGCTGTTTGTAGATAGGGGGTTTTCTATAGATATTATCTTTGGCTTTATTATCTGGAATGGAATATAGAGAGAGCATGAAAGAAGCAGAAATGATAGGGACAGCAAGAAAGAAAGAGAGAAAGAAGAAAGAAAGATAAATAAAAAACAACCATGAGTAACGAAGCATGAGTTAGAAGTTACTGAAGGATGGAGTCAGGGCAGAAGAGGGCTGCATAAGCAGAATTGAACGTCTGTTGCTTTATCAGGTTTGGCATTTCAGATTCCTTGTTATGTAGAAATGGTCATGATTAGCATGCACCAATCAACAGTTTGTGCCTTTGTTTGAGCAGGGTTTGATTCAGAACCTGGGCTTTCTTATTGTTTCAAACCCTCTACAAACGAGGAGTTTTCAAGACAATGTTGATCAACTAATGCCTGTCCAATAAGGCTGCTTCACAGCAAGACAGTGTAAACAAGAGGTTGATTATACATCTTTAATTCAATTCTCATGTATAACCAAATTAAAGCACCCCAAAGATCACAGTACAGAAAGTACCATATAATCACTAAAAACAGAGCTTAGCCAGAAGGAAAACTGGGAAATAATTGGGGTAACTGAAATGACACCATTGCTTCATCCTTAATAATTGATACAGCATGTTTGTCACACTGGCCCATTTAAATCATCCTGACCTCACTTTGCTTCTTAACCTCAGCTGCTTCCAAACAACTGCCACAGATTAAGTGGAGGCCTTTTAAGGAAAAATGATGCATTTAGTGCAACACATGCAGGTCATTTTCAGCACTGTTTCAGCATCTGCCAGCAATGGAAACAAAAGAGTCAATAAAAATAAATACAATGGATAGAAGTGTATTAAAATCATGGTTAAATTGCTTGGCTCATTTTAAATGGGTCCAAGTACATCTGGCAGTAGACTATGTGCAGTGACAGCGACAGCTTTGTTCAACACATGAACAGTATGATTTGGATGCCTTTGGCTTGCAGCAGTGAACCATAAATGCAGAATATCAGGACAAATTATGAAATGACTCCAGAGACACTGCTTACACCCAGATTTCAAACAATCCTGTCACCAGCAATTGTGTTCATGGAACATCAGCAACAATCTTGGCAGAAACTGTTCACGCAGAGCAGTAAGCAAAAATCAGACAAGAGTGTCTGAATAAACAAACAGTCCAACAGGTCAGAAGGGAGCAGTTAGGGAAGGCGACATAATGACGAGATTATGATCAGGTCTAGTACAGAACAATATTCAGAGTATATCATGGGTTTCTTCAACCCAGATTTATTGCATGTAACACAAAAAGCTGTAAAGAAGATTTAGACCAGTTATTGGGAGCTTCTAAACAACAGCCAGTGGAGGGTGAAATGACAGAAACTGCATAACAACAAGAAGTGCAATGGATGACACCTGTATGTCATCTTTATGTTGTCTGCAAATTGTCCTGACCTTCCTAAATTGGGTGTTTTTATTTTTGTTTTTTTTTGTTTTTTTGTTTTTTTGTTTGTTTTTTTTTTCATTTTTTCAAAGGTTATTCAGCTTTAGGTTTTTCACATCCTTTTCAAAGGTTTACTCTAAAAATGCCCTACTGGCACTAATGCTAACAGTTTTGTCCATTCCAAACTAAATGTCATAAACAGACAACTGACAAGAGATCTTTAAGTTGCGGATTACAGCACTGGGCTGAGCTTCAGCCAGCACCAATTTGGAGAAAAACCTGAACTGAGAAAATGTATGTTAAAGTGGCATTAAAAATCTGTGAAGTTAAGGCATTAGCATTTTTCAGCAGCTCTGATCATGTTGCATAAAATGTAATGAGATAAAGTTTTCAAATATCATGATTTGTGAAAACAGAACATCTGCATTTTTCATAAAGCCCTTCCTTAGAAGTAGCTGGTCACAGTGCACAAGCATGGCAGACCTACCTGGTATGTGGAAATGCTTGGGTGCAGCCACATATGTAGATGAGGGAGATTTGCCATCAGAGTAGGTGGAGAGGCTGGGGGTGCTGCGGCCACTTTCACTACCTCCAGGGCCAAAGGCAATAGCAGATAAACGGAAAAGGGTGTGTGGGGAGGGTGAGAAAGCAGAGTTATATGCCATTTGTCCCCAAAGCATTAATAAAGCCATACTTCATGACCCAACCAGATAGACAAAGAACCACAGAAACACCTGTGGTCTATGTGTGATAGAGTCATCCTCAGGCTATTGCTTAAATGCTTTTGTTCTGTTTCTGCTACAGAGCACATATTAGGTCAGTCAGTTTAATAGTCACAGTGACCAAAGAGCAGAAGAATGCAGTGTGTTCATTGGCAAGCTGGATCATGAATATACATACAGTACAGTGCAAACATCTTGAGCCACCCATCATTTCTTTATATTCTTGCTAGGGACTCACTTTGTTAGTGAAAAAAAAGTAATATTTTGTGTCAAACTATCTTATGTTGGGAATACTGTGAAGATTAAATTAAAGAATGGGAACAAATGTAAAGTCAGGTAAATGCAGTGCCTAAAGGTAAGTTTCTAGATAAAGAGGTTCCAATCACTCAGCATTCAGCATCACTAGTAAACTCTTTTTGGCAACTGGCACCTTTTTCTTCATTGTGTGGCTTAACAAATTTGAAAATGGTCAGGTACTGGAACTGGGCAAAAATGAGCGCCAAAAACATCCTTCAGGAAACCAGGAGAACTATTCCTTAATATTACACTAATAAATAAAAAAATCTGGATCTTAAGAAGCAAAATACGAAGAAATGAGTGGTGGTTTGAAATATATCTATATTTACACTTAAAAAAAATAACTAAGAAAGTGAGAAGAGAGAGAGAGAGAGCGAGAGAGAGCGAATGAGAGAGAGCAAGTGAGGGAAATAAAGAGAGGAAGACAGGAAAGACAGAGAGAGAGAGAGAGAGAGAGAGAGAGAGAGAGAGAGAGAGAGAGAGAGAGAGAGAAAGAGAGAGATGGAGAGAGAGAGAGAGAGAGCGAGAGAGAGAGAGAGAGAGAGCGCAAGTGAGGGAAAAAATAGAGGAAGACAGGAAAGACATAGAGAAAGAGAGAGAGAGAGAGAGAGAGATGGAGGGAGAGGAGAGGGAGAGGGAGAAATGAAGCTGAGGAGAGGGCATGAGAGAGAGAGAGGAGAAAGAAGGAGAACAAGAGGGAAGGCGAGAGAGAGAGAGAGAGAGAGGGCCGAGGAGAGAGAGAGAGAGAGAGAGAGAGAGAGAGGAGGGGCGGGGAGGAGAGAGAGAGGGAGAGGAAGAAAGAGGGAACAAGAGGGAGAGAGAGAGAGGAGAGAGAGAGGGGAGGCGAGAGAGAGAGAGAGAGAGAGAGAGAGAGAGAGGGAGAGAGAGAGAGAGAGAGAAGAGAGAGAGAGAGAGAGAGGACGAGAGAGAGAGAGAAGAGAGAAGATGACAGAGAGAGAGAGAAAAGACAGAGAAGAGAGGAGAGAGAGAGGCAGAGAGAGAGACAGAGAGGGAAGAGAGAGAAATGGAGAAGAGAGCAGAGAGAGAGAGAGAGACAGAGAGAGAAAGACAGAGAGAGAGAGAGAGAGGAGAGAAAAGAGAGATAGACATGAGAGAGAAGAGAGAGAGACAGAGAGAGAGAGGGAGAAAGAGAGAGAGAAATGGAGAAAGAGAGCGAGAGAGAGAGAGAGAGAGAGAGAGAGAGAGAGAGCGAGCGAGAGAGAGAGAGAGAGAGAGAGAGAGGGAGGCACACAGTTTAAAGTATGTAAAATCTGCAGCTGCATGAGTATGAAGAATTAGCTTCATCACTCACACCCTCAGACACTCTGTCCACAGTTATGAATACAAGAATACATGAATACACACTTTTGCACACCACACACACACACACACACACACCCACACACATGCACACATAACATAGTTGTAATAGAATGCAGTTAGTAAACCACACATCTGGAGGAGACAAACTAGTCGCCAGTACAGCAACCACTAACAAATCACTAGTGGCAACTGAAGGCATAGCTCTCAGCTCTGTGCAGAGAATGAAGATTTATTTTATTGTTTTCCAAAAAAATGGTTGCATTAGTCATAAACTTGCTGGGAAAGATCTTTAAGAGAAATGAAATTTCATTCTTCATTGTGAGTGCTCAGAGACACAATGCTCTCCACGTCTTTTTCCTTCTATGTGCCATGTAATTCTCTCAGCTCAGCATCCATAAAAATGGTACTTTAATTGCACTTTGTGATCACTTAACTAGTAACCTCTTTCATTTGATACTGTAATTAGCTGCAAGAGGTGATGAAGCCCAGTGCTTTTAACACCTATAAGGCTTGTTAAGCAGTTTAAGTAACTATTCTTGTGAAACACAGCACAACACATTGCGAACGACAATGAAATGACACGCCTGCATTTTACCCAAACATGTGCAGCAGGGGGCAGCTATTTAAAACCCCCGGGGAGCAGTGACAGCAACGGTACCTTGCTTAAGGGTATCTCAGGGCAACCTACTGGTCTGGGATTTGAACCCATGACCTTCTGATCCAGGGGCCTAGTCCCTAACCGCTACACCACCTCTGCCCAAGCCTAATGGCTGACAAGAAAAATAACAGACTATTTTGTGGCTAACTTATTGTCTTTTTGATAACTTGTTTTATTAACATAAAATTGTATTTTACATCAAAATGGCTTAATCAATCAGATCAGAGCTACTATTACCAAAGGGGGTGGAGCTTGGTTTATTACCAACCTGTGAGCGAGAGCTGATTATCCAGTTACTGTGTGTTTCTCCTCACCCAATAAAGGGTCAATGGTAACAAAAACAGAACATACCAAATACACACAGCTCACTTTCACGCTGTGTTAAAAGGTGGTTAAGCCTGGAATCAAGTGAGGCCAAAGTGTGTGCCACTGCAACTGGCAACCAGACCCCAAATTACAGTTCATCCACTGCTCTCTTTAATCTACTACTGAGAAGTTCACTTTCCCACTCCTTCATCTTCTCCGGGAGAAACCGCAGAGACAAGATCATAAGTAGCTTTTTCAGTCTAGCTCTTTTTCTTTTCCTCCCTTCACATTCAAGAGAAGGAGTGACCCATGACTACAAAGGTTACTCACTACCATATAAGTATCAACTTGCCTGAAAGACTGAGAAACACTCTTTATGCACTTTATATGTGCCTCAGTTAAAGTTCCTGCACGTATCAAAGTTTACATTTGCGGTTTAACTCGCATTCTTGGTGTTACAGCAATAGTGCAGCTTACTGAGTGATCCCTTTCCCAGATCTCCTCAACTGATTACATAGGCTCTCCCTGACCACACTCAAGCATGATTCAGATGAGGTAATCCACACTCCCTCACAGGCCTGTGCTGGTATTAACTGTAATCGGAAACATCAGCTGAAAAAAAATGACCTAAATAGTGATTAAACCAAACAGATCGGTCAAGGACAAACAACAATGAGGAGAGAAACAACAAATGAGAAAAATATAAGAAACAAGCAGTTATATCCCTACATCAGGTGCAATCCAACATATATATATATATCACTGCAACACAGCACAACGATGATCACAAGTGTCACAAATGGACAGCAATACATATTTCATCCACCTTGAGTTTTCCCAGATGTGCAATTATATTTACAGCAAAGATATATATTATATACACAAATCTTCCATGCAATATTACTGGTCATGATGTTAAAAAAAAAAAAGTCTGGAGACAATAAAGGCAAGCAAAAACAAACTGAATGGTCCAAAGGGTGAACCTTGGGGTACACCTCCACAAAACTGGATCACACTGATAAAAACATAGTGAATAATATCAGGACCAAGGGGTCCAGAGCTTTACCGTAATGAGGCAAATTGAGGTGAAGGCCTGTCCTAGGTTTACTTTCACAGACTGGTTCCTGTTTGAATTCTGTTTCAACTCCTGTTTAGGGAAGGTGGGCGAAGGACAAGGTAGCAGTTTCACAACTGATTGATTCTATTTTTGTTATCATTTATCCCTAAATAGTGAGCAAACATAAACCCCTATGTAATTCTGAGTTTACACTTTGGATATTTCACAATTACAGCAAATCATTAGTGTTGCAGTTCAGCTGTAACAGCAACAAGTCCATGCATTTTGTGAAATTAGTTGGTTGTAGCTAACACACGCAGCCTGAAGGCTGAGCTGTAGTACCTCTGAAGTAGGGGATGTAGTTGTGCTGTTGGAGCATGGCCAGGGTCGTGGGGTTCAGGGGCAGAGACACACCGCCGCTTCCTGCCTGTGGGGTATTTCTACCTCCACTGGGCAGACATGAGGAGTCCCGGGGGCTATGCTGGCCACCATACCTACCCGCAGTGTACACGGGCAATGTGTGGGAAGTTCCAGGTTGCGGGGTGTGTCTACTGCTCAGATTTTGTTCTGCACAAGGGAACCAATCAGCCAAAGGGGAGAAGGGCAGTAGTCAGAATCTACATATTTTTGGCACACTAATGTCAAAGGTAAGTTGTAAATATACTCAGTTAAGTCCTGGTATGACAGTATGATCACAATGGCTGAAACAGCAAGTGCTTCATGCCTGCATGGCCTCATATTCAGGATATAATTTCCATATAAGCAACCAAAACCACATTAGCTCTTCACATGCAGAGTGTAAACTGGTTCATATTTATTCATACTGTTAAGACTGCTGCTTTTGAATATTACTTCAGGAATAAGTGTTTGGAGGTGAAGTAACTCATAGTTTAAACAGTCATTTCATCTGGACACGTTTAAACTCTTACTCAGATATTATTTACATTAATACTTACTTCTTCTTGAGTAACTATATTTTAAACTTCTGATACTTTGAAAGCAAACGCTCCAAAAGAATTTCTGTCAACTCCCATCTCTGACTGGTAGACCATCTTGGTACATGTTACATTCTATTATACTCAATGATGAACTAATGATCATCAATACTGAGCTGAAATAATACACCACGGCTTCAAAAGCGATATGAAAACGTAAAAAAAGGTATGTGGAAATAAGACTTCTGAAAATATTCTGAAAACACTGAAAGGTTTCATAAGTAAAACTAGTGTGCAAATAAAAAAGTACTTCATGTAAAAAAAAAAAAAGAAAGAAAATTTGACTAAGGCCATTTGGCTCTTTGTGAGAAGTGTTAGTACCTGGTCTGCTGTATGTTTGGGGTGAGCGGGAGGGGGTATAGCGGCCGTAACCCCCCAACGAGCTGTTGGAACTGGGACTGGAGGGCCTCCTCTGTCGGGGTGATTTCTCCCCATCTCCCTGAAAAGGGCAAAAAAATAAAAAATAGACAGGAGGATACTGGGATGAAAGCAAGACA
Source organism: Hepsetus odoe (assembly GCA_017165825.1). NCBI lineage: Eukaryota > Metazoa > Chordata > Actinopteri > Characiformes > Hepsetidae > Hepsetus > Hepsetus odoe. The sequence continues at coordinate 6,858,838 of CM029378.1, forward strand.
ACATTCATTAAAAAAATAAACTGAAATACATCATGATCACTGTGGACTGGAGACACATAATAGGATATGAACCTTGGAATGCTGAAGAAGCAGATGAACTGAAATGAAATATCTTAAAAGTTCAGACCATGTAATATCACATGAAACCAATAACTGATCATGGCTCAGTTTGTGATCAGTTGTGAATGTTCACACTCTTGACAATCATTAACAAATGACACAACTGCATCGCACACACACCGTGTAACCACAACACAGAATCCCCTCTTTAGCACGGGGGTATCAATGCTTTTACACTAACATGACATTCAAAGGGGAGATTCATTTCCCATCAGGTATCCTTTACTGTACCTCTGTTGGAGTAGGTGTGAGCAACTGGGGTGACTGCAAATGAAAAAAGCAGGTGAGTGAGATGAGGAACGATGTAAAAGACATTATGAAGATAACATCTAATGAACAAATGAATAAAAAACCTGGAGTTATGCTTTATTTATAACTATATGCATGTGTGCACATACAGACTCAATACAAACACCATGCCTGCAGATTTTATATAGATCATTTTATATAAACAAGATCAGCAACAAACATGGCACGAGCTGAAATTACTTTTTATAATCTGCACTCTCTTTAAAACCTCCATTGGTTCGGACAGCTGTCAGGATTTGTCAGTCAGCTTTTTTGATGTCATGCCATCTTTAATACTAATGTTACCATTCATGTCTGAAAATCTTACAAAGGAGTGGCATTAATTGCAAAATATCCAGAATACCACATGTGCTGTCCACACATATATTCAGGTAAAAAATCAAACAAATACTCTTTATTAATGTAATAAAACTGAGTATAGGTTAGATAAGAAGCACTGGATTTTACTGCTGGGGCACAATATTCACTTCACAAACATACTTCATGCGTTAGGGTTCCTCTTTTTCTAACCAAAATCCTGAAACATGTGATGCATGATGGAAGACTTATTTCTTAATACACAATTTATAATTTGGGGGGAATATTTAAAAGATAGCAGCACTGAGAACAAGTGTAAGTTCTGTTTGGTGTAGAGGGCTTCTAATAGATGAGAACTTTCAATCATGCTTTAAGAGACATTTAAAAACATTTTCAAAATACAACTTAAATATGTATGCTTATATTAAATTGCTTTAAAGGCATTAACTCTGCCCTACTAAGTCCAACTTAGTTAACATACAATTTAGTATCATCCCTGGTCATAAAAAGATAAAAAAATATACATGTTAATGCTTATTTTGCAAACGGCACTCTCCACCGTATTTGTAGAAATGTGTGTTTGTGTGTGTTTATGTGGGTGTACCTCTCCATAGGTCCTCTCCTCTGCAGGGTAACTGACATAGGGGGAGTAGGACAGCATGTCAGGTCTGTCAATGTTATAGATTGCTTTAATTTTAGGCAGAGCTGCAAGGTCTTTATAATCCAGGAACTCATCGCCCAGCTTTGCCTGTGGAGGAGAGACACATGGAAGAAGAGTCAGAAAGTGCAGTGTGTTCTTTTGCTGCCACCTCGTGGCTGACTGATCTGTAACCAAGAATTACTGATGTCTGCAGATGCTGCTCCACTTTGGAGAACTACAGTTTCATGTTAATGTAGATAAATGGGCTGCATACATAGATAACTCTGCTAGGAGATCCAGATGCACTTGAGGCAGGAGCAGATGTGATGCTCTCAGAAGAAGTCCTAGTCACCTGGAGAGAGAAAACCAATTAGTGGGTTAATAAAAGACCAATAATCTTTACTTTAGTAAGCTTCATTACAAATAAGCATAACATGTTTAATACAAACATAGATAAGAGTAGATATAACATGCCAAGCTCTATCAAAACACTTTAGTCATTAACACTAACAGTCAAACAAATAAACATACATACTCCTTGCCTTTTTATACAGCAGTATTTGGTGGTTTATCTACTAGATTTGCTAAAAAAAACACAAGATATAAAAGGTGCTATAACATTTGCATGGCCCTATTTGAAGTTTTTTCATCTAAATCTTTCCTCTGTGTAAAATAAGCAGTATCTGTTCATTAAAATGGGCAGCAGTTCGTTCTCTAACGAGGAAGAGCAATTATTGACATCGAAAAACAAGAAAATTGAGGAGAACGTCATCAGAATTTGTGCAGGGAGGCTGAAGCCTTTGCTTACAAATGTCATACTTCAAGTACACAATTTATTGCTGACATCCTATCAAAATCAACATTTATTCCTTGAATCCTTCTTCATTGCTTTACAAAACACTAAATGTTCTTTAAACAGTTGTAACATTTCAGGAGAAAAGGACCTCAAAATTAAAAAAGAAAAATGGGACTAATATTTGAAAGAAATCTGTATGATATACTTATGAATGTTTTTCTTCTTCATGCTATACTTATGAATGTCTTTTTTTTCTGAAGAGATGACATTGTTTCCAACAACAACAAATTATTTGGATTTTAAAAAGGACGCACAAGGAAATACTAGAGGTAAGTATTTTTCACCATTTTTTCTTTTTTGCACACCTAGCCACATGTCTCATAGGGAGTAGAACTGTCCAGTAGTACATTAGTAAAGATTAATGGCCAACGGTGATCTTGTTCTTTTATGTACCAAACTATGCACCACCCCACCATAAATACACAGCAGCCTCAGTGAAGTGAGTACCTGGACTTTGGGGCCTGATCACATGATTAAATTTAGGTGGGTAGGGGGCAGAAGCATAGGGTGCTGTTTAGGACCTCTGTGAGTTTTAACTGCAGCTGAAAGCAGGTTGGGGAGGTAAACCCATGCAGGGAAAGAGGGTTGGTGGTGCACATCACAAACCTGCTCAGGTACATTCAGACGCAGGTCACTGAGCTGTATCCGCACCTGTTTCTGCAGGAAGAGGGCATTACAATAGAAGGGGATCATAAAAGGGACTTAGCCAATGGATTTTCTAGCTCTTTAGCCTATCAGTAGTGCTGTGGGAAAGCTGGCCACCTGCTGAGTCAATAAGTTACACCAATTTTGCTCTTTTTCAAACAGCCTACCTTACTCTTCTCCTCCATGCGTGCTGCCTGTCTGCAAGGAGGGTGCCAGATGGAAGAACCTGAGAAAGAAAGAATGGGCGCTATAAATGAAATAAAATGACAAGCATTTTTGCAATATTTTACTTTTCTATATTCTTTGTACTTTATATAAACTTTTCCCTTTCCTTTGAACTGTAGCCTTGGATGTGATGAAAGGTGTGGGTAAATTAATAATCCGTATTTATTGCTAGAAGCACAACACTAGCCCTCCTCCTTTAAAGTGATTTTCTTTTTAACTTCTTCTAGTCATACTGAAAATGACCAATATCTGACCCAGGTCCTGTCAGTAGCCTAAAGCAGAGGATAAATCCAGGCTGCAGTGTAGTCTGCCTGGAATATAAATGTCTAGTTTCAGCCTCGCTCCTCTGGGTATTAATATATTACTACAGCAAGCTCTGAATACATACTATGACATCAGGAAGCTTTTAGAAACAACAATAAAAAGCAAAGAGTGTAAAATCCTTAGACCTGCATAGTAATAGTGGCTGTGTTCCATATTCAATAACAATTTAGATGTAATTATTTGGTTTATATGCATAATTCATATAATTAACATCCTGTACAATATTATATATTATGCATATATTACATATATTCTATTCTATTATATTCTATTATATTGTATTATATTCTAGTTTATTCTATTCTATTATATTCTATTATATTGTATTATATTCTAGTTTCTTCTATTCTATTATATTCTATTATATTATATTAGATTATAATGGAATGACTGTGAAAGAAGGGTGCTCGGGGACTGGTTTGACCCACCTGCAGTCCTGACCTGTCTCCAAAAGCAAATGTGTGGAAAATGTTTTAATGAAACTTTTTTTGGAGTCTGATGCATGTCTGAAATGCTGGATTGGATGCATTTTAATATGTAAAATTAAGTTGACCAGACAAAATAAGAAAGACATGAAATCTTGGGTTTATACTGTCTGCAATTCCTATACAGTCCCAACTTTTTCTGATTTATTTTTTTTTTTTGTGACAACGCATGTCATTGCGAGGTCACAGCACAGCACACAGTGAACCACAACAAATTTGGACCTCTGCATTTAACCCATGCACTCAAACACCATGCAGCAGTGGGCAGCTATTGAAAGCACCCGGTGAGCAGTGACGGGGACGGTACCTTGCTCAAGGGTAACTCAGGGCAACCTATTGGTGAGGGAATCAAACCCATAATCTTCCGATGCGGGGGCAACTCCCTAACCACTAGGCCACCGCTGCCCTAGTTTGGGGTAGTTTGGGGGGACAAGAGAAAAAAGCTAAAAGACAAGGTGTTAGAAGTTGCGTATACGTCATGGAGGATCTATAAAGGTTAACTCTGTTATGTATCTAGGGACTGATTTTCCAAAATAACGCGCCTCTCTATAGTAATTAAACTCAGTAATAAAGCTAATAAATAACTCTTTTTGGCTGTCACAGGTTTTCTTTGTTCAATTGCTCACACAACTAACAACTGCAGACTACTGCACGATAAAGTCTTTAATAAAGAGCAATTATGACTCTGACATGGAAAAACTGGTTTCTTTAAGCAGATGAATAGTTGTGATTTGTGTTTGTACTGAGTTATGTTCACTATCTTGACACTCATTTCTTTGTAGATGCAGAAATCAATTTAACAAATCGTCCTTAGTGGAACAAAGCTTCATGAAACTCCAAAACAGAAAATGAAGAGGAAAATAAAAAGCCTTCTTAAGTCTTGAATTTATTTTGTAATATAAATTGTATATAAATTCCATTTTTTTTTTGTTTTTCAATGATTCCATCAACAAAACAATTTTCACACAAAGTAAAAGGCTGGCAATTTTTAAGGTTTAAAAAAGGTTAAAACAGAAAAGAGAGAGAAAAGATTTTGTTACAGCAAGAAGGGTTTCTCTTTGGAATGGCGATAGAAAGCAAAATATTTAGCAAAAGATAGGAAGCACATAACACAGCGACTACTGGTTTTAAAAGATCTTAAAAAAACTTTCAACTATGATCCAAATCTTAAATCAGAATAAAGTATCATTATCATAGTGACACTGCCTTTCTAAAGAGTAATCTGCATTAACATGAATTTCTTCCTTCAGCAACATTTTCAGATTTAGGGCTCTAATCAAGACTTTAAATAATCTAATCTGGTCAGTTATGTATGTTACCTTGCAAGTACATCTCCTCCCCCTCTCCAAACATCTGCTCACAGCGCACACATCTGGCACATGTGGGATGGTAGTGTTTATCTCCAGCCTATGGGATGTAAGATCAGTGTAAGCTCCTGGCACAGGTACAGACTGGATAAATTACTATAATGTACAAAATTCAGGAATCAAATCTTACAATTTACATAAATTTAATGCAACAGAATGGACTACACTAATCCAGCAGCCTTGGATTAGAAATTTACTGTGATTTCATGTTTGGCCTAGAATTAAAAAAAAGGGGGAATGAAAGCTTCACACTGTCACAGTGAAATGGAAGACTAAAGAACCTGCAACAGTGATTTATAAACAGTAGAGGGAGCACCCAAAGGGTATTATAGCGTTATGCATCCTTATTGTTAGATCACATTCTACAGACTTCCTGTTTTTCCCCACAGCTCTGAAGTCCCTGCTTGAACCTGTAAAGGTAACCTGTAAAATTATGCTGATTTAAGCCACAAAAAAGTGAAAATAAGTAACAACATGATTTAACTATTTGATCCGGAGCTCATTCTTGGTACAATATAATCAATTTCCCCATAAATTACAGTCATCTGTCAGCATTAATTTGGAATTGGGAATTTATTTTTTGGGGACTTATTTTTACATAATTTCCTTTTTACAATGTGTAAAAACTGCATTATAAAATGTCTTTTAGAAATCATTGTCATACAACATGTAATACTGAAATACTATTATTAATACTGTAATTATAAAAAAGTAAACCAAAAAAGTAACACGTATTAAAGTAAAGAACACTTTCTCAGTTCTTCGGAGAAGTTACCACAATCAAATACTTGTTTTGGTAAGACAGCTACAGTTCATAAATATGTATATAAATGCTTAATGAATCACAATGATACCTTCTCTAAACTCAGAGCAGAACTCTAAATGTCATGACATTTCAGATATAGAGATGATTCTCATCCGAAACGTCCTAGTGAAGTCTACCTAAAGCCAAATTAACAGGAGCTACACAAACCAGGCCTACATCAATATATCCATTCCCACTTACTTCCTACCTCCCTTCTCTTTACAAGCGGTCATGACTCACAAGAAGCACTAATTACAAACACCATTAACTTGAAAGAACAATGCCATGGTTACACAATCACAATGCCACTATTTTACAGTGGCTTTTTCCTTTTCATTTAATCTTTACCCTGCAAATTTTAGAGCTATAATTCATAAAGAACCAGCCATCACACTCCTCCGTGGAAACCTAAGAGCATGAGATACCAAGTCAGTTAGTGGAAAACGTCCTGAACTTTGATGCCACATGGGGTCAGGTGACTTGATCAAAATGTGGCTTCCAAAATGGCAAGAGCTGAGGGAGTATGTCTCTATAGCAACAGTGTGCCCCTGTTGATATATATGTCAGATTCACTTATTGTGATGGTCTTTTTGAGTAACACACACACGCACGCACATATGCATGCTCACACACACACACACACACACACACACACACACACACACACACACACACACACAAACACACATATACATACACACACACACACACACACACATGATGTTGAGATCAGGGCTCTGTGGGGCCAGAAGAACTGATGCTGGTTTGAAGGCAAAAGGTAGTAACAAATATTGATTTGATTTAGATTTTTCTTTTGTTCGCTCACTTTGCATTTTGTAAATTAATAAAAATAAACAATCATTATTTATATTTCTGAAAGCATTCTTTGTTAACAGAATTTTTCAAACCTTTTGTACTGTACTGTATTTTTACAAGAAATGTGATTCCTGGTGAGGAATAAATTAGGACATCCCCACCTTTATTCCCAATTAAAATGACTCAAATCACACACAGGTGTAGCACATCAGGTGCACATGATTAGAACCTCGTTACTCAGCATTTTGAGGTTTGTCCATTTAAACTTCAGACATTTACTCTGGTGTGCTCCTGACTGTTGAGGTGAGAGTGAACACCATGGTGAGATCAAGCGAGCTGTCTGAGGCCTTCAGAAAGAAGACTGTAGCAGCTTATAAGTGTGGTAAGGGATTAAAAAGATCTCAAAAGAATTCATAAACAGCCATTCCACTGTCCAGAAAGTAGTCTACAAGCGGAAGACTTCCAAAAGAACTTCCAACATTACCAGGATTGGCCATCCAAGCAAGTTCACCCTGAGAACAGACCACATGCTAAAAGAACTCTCCAAAAACCCTAAACCATCATCAGGGGACCAACAGCAGGCTCTTGTTACTGTTGCTGTGAAAGTGCCTCTACAATCAGAAAGAGACTGCACAGCTTTAACTTGCATGGGAGGTGTACAAGGAGGAAACCTTTGCTCTCTAAGGGAAACATCAAGGCCAGACTGAAGTTTGCCAGAGAGAACAAAGACCAGAACTTCTGGAATAATGTTCTCTGGACAGATGTGTCTAAAATTGAAATATGTGGACACCACAACAGAGCTGCAGGACCTGGCTAGCTCACCATCATAGAATCCACCATGAATTCTACCGTGTACCAGAAGGTGCTTGAGGAACATGTGAGACCATCTGTAAGATCATTAAAGCTGAAGCAGAACTGGACCCTGCAACACGACAATGACCCAAAACATACCAGTAAATCCACCAAGGACTGGCTGAAAACTAAGAAATTGAGAGTCCTGGAGTCGCCGAGTCAAAGCCCAGATCTTAATCCCATTGAGATGCTGTGGGGTGACTTGAAACGGGCTGTTCCTGCAAGAAACCCCTCAAACATCTCGCAGCTTAAAGAATTCTGCATTGAGGAGTGGGGCAAACTTTCCTCAGACCGATGTCAGAGACTGTAGATGCTACAAGAAGCGTCTCACTGCGGTTATTTCAGCCAAAGGGTTTAGAACTAGCTATTTGGGTGTAGGGTGTCCTGACTTTTTCCTCGTTTAGAATACACATTTTTGTTGATTGATCTTTTGTTTAATGAATAAATCAAATAAGGCCCCTGGTTGAGTTTTAACATTAAGTCTGTCAGAACTGCAGTTACTAACGACTCTAAATCTAACACAAGGTTTTCTAGTAAGAGGCACGTGTTTCCTTACACTCTGGGTAAGAAGAATTACCCTCCACTGTTGAAGTTTTCATCTCATAAAATTGGACAGTATGGTGACTAACACCACTTCCCCAAAAGACATTTGATTTCTTATTCACGTGGAAACTCCACCGCAAGATAAATCATTGGGCAAAACTTTCACTGTTATATTCATCTTCTGCTGCGAACTAAGAGTATCTACTTAATGTTTTATATTTATATAAAATAATGCAAAAGTTTACAATGATTCTCACATCTGGTCTACTTAAGGAACTTCAGCTAAATGATCAATCATTAAAGTTTTAGACTTAAAGTGACTGTAAATTATTTTCTGCTGTTTAAAAAAGTATCTCCAATAATCTGAACACAGAATCTGCCCTTTACATTGTGTAACTGTCAACAGAAATGGTCCAAATTAATTTAAGTACTTGCATTAGAAGTAACCAATGTTTTGCCTTCCCTGGTTTACCTTTTATTTGTTTCTGAAATGTTTGATTGACTGTTTATTTGCATAGATTTTGATCAGACATGGTGCTAATAACTGGTAATTGTATCAACCAAGAACTACCATATCAGAATCAAAATCTGGTTAGTAAATCAACACAATGGTTAAGGCTCTAACACATCTGAAATCCACACACTGAATGGAGTCACATAAGCCTGTTTCAGTATGCTTTCATAATGTAAGTGAGAATGGCCTTTAGGTGTGGACACAATGGCTACTGAGTTACTAAGGGGTCTTATTTACAGCAGGAAGTAACCATATAGCTATTTATGAAAAACTAAACTGTGAGAGTCAGAGATACTGAGACAGAAAGAGAGAGAGAGAGAGAAATGCGTTGTCATTATAGCGCTGTATTCAGACAGTTTCTGAAATGGCCAACTGAGAGTTTCTTTGTTAGCCCTCCTCAGCCTCTATCCCAGTGGGAATATAGTGTACCAGTCTAAACCAGTGTGAATCACAGCCTGTCTGTGAAAGACTCATATTCTAGCCCATACTAACACACAGCACTTGTCCTTGCCCTGACCCAGCCATAGCTCCATGCATCTGACTGTTCACTCGCTAATATGTCTATTCTTCCATTCACCAAAAATGTGGATCATGACAAGCAGCCCAGTACCTCCAGCACTTTCCCTGTGATGTACTTCTTGCAGTTCTCACACTGGATGCCGTACATGGCGTGGTAGTCCATTTCACAGTATGGAATTCCATCCCTGCACAAAGCAAATACACGCACACACACACACACACACACACACACACACACACACACACACACACACACACACACAGGTAAAAATGTGAGAAGACCATACATTATAGAAAGATTTGTGGAAAGCTACTTGATTATTCTTCTTTGTCAGAGCATCATTTTTTATTATAACTGAAATTGTATTGTAAAGTCACACATAAAAAATAAAGTCTTTATAACAGGAGAAAATAGGTCAAAAATAAAGCTGGTTATCGTGACACACAATTTTGTCCATCTGAAATAAATCAATATTTTACAGACAGCCACTACAGAGACAGAATTACATAGAGCTGAAATCCCCCATCAGTTTTTATAGATCATCCTCATTTCATTTTTCTAAATATTTTAAAGTGCTTCAGACTGCTGGAGTGGTAAGTGATGGTTTGGATACAGAGGCTCTGAAAATTTATTTGAAAAGTTATTATTAATACATACTATTCATACTAAACAATTAAACAGGCTGAGTTGTTTTGGTGCCTTTAAGAATTATATAGAAAAGTAATAACTGACTGGGTCTCAGTCATTCATTTGCTTACTGACAGCCAGTTTCAGTCTCCATCAATAACAAGAATATTCTAAACTGAGTAAGTGGGCATATTCAAATATAATCATAGTTTTGAAATTACAAACATTATTTAAAAAAGGTCTTTTCTTTTTAGATGTGTATATGAGCTGGATTAACTGAGAGGTGGATGACCAATTTTGAGTATGTAAAACATGTTACTGGAGGCCCAAAGTGGAATACTGAGCTCATCACTGTTCTGTAGCTCAGGACAGCATGTCCAGGGAGCTCCTGTGCCTCTGTGTTGAGTCATTCCAACATCTGAATGAGTCAGCTCATTGGCATATTACATTACTGTCAACTGTCAACACACACACACGCACAGACACACAGACACAGACACACACACACACACAGACACACACACATAATGTATAGGGTACTGACTTGCTGATATACTCGGCACTAAGTACTTTGTTGCAGACTTTGCACTTGAAGCAGCCCAGGTGCCAGTGCTTATCTAGCGCCACCAAAGACTGTTCATTTTTAAACTCTTTACCACAGCCACAGCAATCTGCAGAATGAGAGAGAGGCAGAGAGAGAGAGAGAGAGAGAGAGAGAGAGAGAGAGAGAGAGAGAGGGAGGGAGAGAGGGAGAGAGAGAGAGAAAGAGGGAGAGAGGGGGAGTGGGAGAGGGAGAGAGAGAGAGAGCGGGAGAGAGGGACAGAGAGAGAGACTCAGAGAGGAATTATCTTAAATGATTTTAAAAATGGTTATTACATTAGATATTTCTAAATACAGAGAAAAAATACAGAGGGTAGATTAGAGGGTAGAGGAAGAGGCACACAGAGAGCGAGAGAGAGAGAGAGAGAGAGAGAGGGAGAGAGAGGGAGAGAGAGGGAGAGGGAGAGA
>CM029378.1:6874760-7297260 GCA_017165825.1 Hepsetus odoe
AGGAGAGAGAGAGAGAGCGAGAGAGAGAGAGAGAGAGAGAGAGAGAGAGAGAGAGAGAGAGAGAAATAGAGAGAGAGAGAAATAAAGGGAGAGTGTGAGGGAGGAGACCATAAGGTCAAGGTCATTTTTAAAGGAGATTACATTTAATTAAATTAAATAGATTAAAGGAGAGAAATGACACATTTACAGACACATTTGAAGAAAATAGTGTGTTTAATGACAAACTCAAACATTTTTGGAACAACGGTTATTAGAGACATCCATAATCCCAATCCTTCACTACATTATGTACTTCTTCTGCAGAACTTTCCAAACAAAAAAACTGAATCCTTGTCCTGATTTTTCATAAATATCTAATAACACTGTATTTAAATGTCAAAAACACGACTCTGGCAGAACCCCATACTTCCAAATATAAGAATTTTGCTTATTCTTGGCTGCTCAAAAAACAGGTACCCAAGAAGGTGTTTTCATCTGGAGGTCCTAAAAGCAGCATAAATGACAGCATACACAATGAGCTCATGGAAAACGAGTTGCCTCTTTTCAAATTATTTTTTTAAATATAATATACATCAAAGATAACGTCATGAAATAAGTAATAAAACACATACATGAAAAATGAAAAGACATGAAAAAACTCCAAGGGGGATGACTGATTCAGTTTTAGAGCAGTGATGTTGGTTATGAAGTGTAGCTACAACTTCTTTTTTTACAACTTTAGCACAAGATAAAACTATGCCTCCCAAATACTTTGATTATGCTTGAAGAAATTATTTGACAAATTTTGCTTTTTTAGTCAGGAAAAAAAATGATCAAAACACTGTTACATGCAACCACGGCTTCAGAGTTTTTTTCCTGTGTATGACAGTATTTGCCACAAAAAAACTGATTCTAGTTCAGCACTTGGTCTGTCAAAACAAACCTGTCTATAAACTGACTACCAGCAGCGATTGGCTACACAATGAGCTGGATGAGGTTTAAGTGAGTTGAAGAAATTTGGGGGACATATTTACAGAATACTGGGTACTATGGGTTGACCTCCAGTGTTTGGTTTTTAATATTAGCAAACTATCTCCACCGTTAATCTGAACTCCAAACATACCTTGGCAGATCACTGTCATTCGGGGTAAGCCTAAGTGGAAAGTTCTGTCATTAAGCTTGCTTTGCAAACCTACTCATTAAACCTTTATGTAATACTACAGAAGCTTGACTTTATAAGCATTTATACATTTGTACAAAAGAGATTTTTTCTTTGGCTATTTTCTAATATTTTTTCCCACTGGATCTTCCATGGAACCCAGCATAAACCATTAATTAAGGCAAATCCTCTTCCCTTTACCTTGCAAATGCAAGCATATCAGTCCATGTGCAGTGTATAACAGGCCAGCTGGCTGATAAAATCACATGTTTTTAGTGTGAAAGCTGGAACGCCTGCTAATCAGCCCAACTCTTGCAGCTCAAATCCATACTTACTGCCTCGATTTCTGTCCAGCAGAAAAACACATCTGTGATTGATGGTGAACATGCTATGACTTCTTCCACAAAGAGCTTCTGGTTATAATAACACAACTTTTATCTTTCTCTCTCTGTCTCCTCTTTTTTCCCCTTTTTCCACAAAAACAGGAACCACTGCAGCAACACAATGTAAGCATGCAGCAATGACATCATTTTTGGAGGCCATTTATTTTCCACCTCCAGTGAGGTAAATGAGCTCTTTCACTGCAATTCCCCTGGCCCTTTCACTTCTCCACATCTCTCACTTGCACACCGAAGAAGCCAGTAAAAGGGAAAATCCTAGAGTTACATTCAAAATGATAAAGCAAGCAGATGTATTTTTTTTAAATAATTACTTCTCACTCAAATTTACTAAAATAAATGAAAACTTCCTGTTCAAAGATCGACTTGTTCAATATTTCTGCTTGCCACTCCTTACCAGCTGGGAGTGATCAAAAGCTTAAAATCCCCAACCCAAACTCTTTTAGTCCCACCATAAGTTTTCATCAATCAAGACACATCGAAGGCAATAATCAAGTCTGATCTGTGTCCTGCTCTCCAGGTGGTTGAATGAACTCTTTCAGGCCAAGAGCCAAAAAGCAGAGCCATTCATCACCTTTAAAGTGAAAGAGAAAAAGGAAGTGACTATTCTTGTCATGTATTAAAGCGAAAGGCCCATCTCTTCATGAGGCATTGAAACAAACATTAATTTTACACTTAAAACATTTGGTAATGTCTGTGAATTGTGCATCACTGACAGATTTAATGCGGTACTGTTCCAGTACAGGCTGGGAATTTTCTCTATGACCCCAACCTAAACAACATACAGCTTTATGTTCTGCACTAAACCCTCCCTGAGCTCAAAAAATACTTCCAAATCAAACCCTAAACTACATCAGCTCTAAAACAGAACTGGCTCATCTCAGCAGGATAGTGCCAGTAACATCTTCTATTTCTTCTTTCGTCTACTCCTGTTTAGGGGTCACCACAGCAGATTATCTGTTTCCATTTCATCTGGTATTCTGCATCTTCCTCTTTCACACCAACCCCCTGTATATCCTCTCTCACCACATCCATATACCTCCTCTTTGGCCTTCCTCTTTTCCTCTTGCCAGGCAGCTCCATCCAACCTTTTCATAGGATGTCAGATTTAACAGCTGGCAAAAATAAAAAATACATGAGTGTGCTTTTGGCTGCTGTATTAACTTTAAACTCCTGAAATAATTTTGTATTTATTTTCCAATTTTCTTATAAGAGGTGACTACTGCATGCTAGAATAAACACTCTAGGTAATGATTGTGTGCAAGCAAATTAAATTAAGCTGAAAAAGTGAAAGCAGTCCAAAATGTGTCAGGTTTCAGCAGGTAAATGTGAATTTTGACTCTCACGCTTTCATTTGAAAAAAAGTGGCGTTCAGGCTCAACCACAACTCATGCCAGTGAATGCAGACAAACAGTTCAAGCCCAATCATTGTAGGTTTCAGTACTGACTATTTCTCTGTCACGGATGAAGCTTAGGAGCATCTTCCACTGACATGTTTAGACTGGCACTGCCATAATCGCTCTGGAATGTCTGCTAAATTCAGTATATGTACAGAATTCGACTATAAATTTGTCTAAAACGGACTATTGCTATAATATAAGGTGTTAATGTAGCTTAGTGTGCACAAGTTAAATTTTATATTTGAATGAAATCTTTTTACTGTTATTTTGGATTTTTGAGGACAGTAAAATAAAGGAGAAACAAAATAAAACAGTCAGAATTTTGCAAAATGTAACAAAATATGAAATCAGCAGGACAAAAACTCTATTTACAGATTCTAACTAATTTGTAATAATTTTATTATCTGAATAAATGTATTATCCGAACACTTCTGTGAATCTGGTCTTTGTTCTTCAGCACATTATCAACAGTGACCAGGAGAGTGTCCTACTGGAGTTTAATTTTCTTCCAGGCTTTGTGGCCGAGACACCTGGCTCTGTGTGCTCCTTGCTTTTAGCATCTCACATTCCTCTTACATAACAGCTTTCAGCACTTAAAGGTGTGGTCCTTCCACACACACATTACATGAATACACAAACACAAACACCGTGTAGTTCAGATGGCTCCCACACTGACCATATCCAAATGAAAATCCAAACAATAACACAGGAATGTTGCTCAGGATATGGCTGGCATTTTTTCCATTTTTGTCTGGCTGCTATTGGCTGGGCCGAGCAGTATGGAACATAAGCCACATTACACACATCCGGTTGTATTTTATGACAATGTCTGAGTGTAGGCCAAAGTATGATGGCACTTCCCCTGCTCAGCACAGGCACACACATACACATACACATACACATACACATACACAAGAGACCTACAATAAAAAAACAGAGCAGCACACACCCAAGGCTGGCCATGGGGAATAAAAGTGCACTGATTGCCTCATTCGTCACAGTATACCAACAGTGACATTAATTCATTTTAATTTGTAATCCTTGCTAAATCTTAATGAGAATTTCTGTTAAACACTTAACTCTTTAAATACATGGCTCAGCAGATCTACAAATGAATGCATGTAACATTGATGCTTTTTATAAGTTAGTTAATTGATATAGTGTTAGAAGATGTGTGTGTGTGAGTGTGAGTGTGTGTGTGTGTTTACATTTGACACAACAGCACAGATTGTTTGCAGTAGGGCAAAATTAGTCATTTTTTAAATCAAATATCACAAAGTGCAGTTATCTAAAGCAGCACTAAAGCAGCTATTTTATTTATACCCTTCACTGCTCAACACTGTTTTTGTTTAATTTAAAAATAATGAAATCTAATATCTTAGAACTTGTGAAATGAAAATGAAAGATTCATTCTGGCAACCCCTAATGGGAGCAGGTGAGAGAAGAAGGAGAAGAAGAAGAAGAAGAAGAAGAACAACAACAACAACAACATCAAAAACAACAAAAACAAGTTCTAGATCTAGTTTTGACTGATAACCAAGAATGCAAAGTAAGCTAGTATGCCAGGGTTTGCTAACTGTGTTATCCTTATGATTTATGCCTATTAAAATATAGTTTATATTAGCATATGAATATATTAATGAGTTCCTATGGTGCTATTTTAAGAAAATGGCATATTATGATAAAATAGCCTGAATAACAGAGGGAACGTTTTTTAGGTATTAATGGAGGGAATGTTTTTTAAGTCTTTAGGAAAGTTCTTTAGCACTAAGTACCAGTAATCAGGAATGTGGATACCATACTGATACTATGATATGCTTAGAAAATGACCTTGATAGTGAATTTGATTCACACATTAATCCTACATTACTAAACCAATGGCATTTGCAAAAAATGCTAAGAATAAATAAGGAATATTGAGGGCCTTAGACTACTGCTTCTCCTTTTCTCTCGCCCTCTCACATGTACAAGCTTTCCCTGTGGTCGCTGAACGTAACCTGAAGCCTACAGTGATGAGGGCTCCTCACACAGGACTTGTCTTTCACTGCTACTTTAATTTTAACCTGCAGCAGATGGCTTCCAGGGCTCACAAGAAGCAAGAGTGCCAGTAAGCAATGTGTGTATCACGATTCAGTGTGTAGCTCTGTCCAGAAACAGCACCACACCCCCAACACTGATTCTTCTAGCAACTCCAAAAAGGCCAGAGGAGATCACAGTTGCATCTCTGCCTGGTATTCTTTAGCTGGTTAATGCTACATCGTGTCAATAAAATAATTATGGAGGACAGCTTTTAAATCCAGGTCTGATTAAGACCAGCTTGACAACCTTTTGTCCTATTCATTTCACATCCCACATATATCTTATGATTATTATTAACTGCAATTCTGGTTATATATCATCCAGTTTATCTGTGGGTTTGGTTTACCTTTTAAATAAATGCAATCATCTTATTCTGCCACAATGAATTTAAATATTAACATTTATTTTCACAAAAAAAAAAAAAAAACATAGAAATTTGCTTGGTTTAATCTCTTCTGATCTTATCCCTTTTACAGTGCAACACTCTTTCCAACAAGCAAAATGGAAATACTCCAGTCATCTTCCCCCCAAATAATTAAAGAAGAGAAGTCAACACCTGTTTAAAAATACAGATGCAGACAAAGAAAGAGGAAGAGACAGTAAAGAAATGCACACCCACCACTAGACGATTTAACCACCTGTCAAAACAGTATGTAAGAGGCCTGGTGCTGAAAAGCTCTTGAATAGGTTGTACACTAATGTTCTTCCTGTGCATACAACATCACTCACTAAAAGCTCTTATGTTCTTATTCATAGTACAAAAGCTCAAAACCTAAGAAATAAGTCAGTCCACTGGGGTACAGCAGCAGGGCTGTTAAAGTCGCATTGCGACTAAGTATAAACTTTAGCGATAAGCAATGCATCACTGTCCATGCATCTTAGACCTGACACATTATAGCGGCCCACATTCACCCATGCCGTAAGCCTTCCTCAACCCCAGTCCCTGGATCACAAGCTTGAGATGTGAGTCTTGTTTGCAGCCATATATTTTATCCCTTCAGCACAAGACAACATCACATCATGCAAAGCTAAGTGTTCCAAGCTCTAGCAGGATTCTCTGGCAAGCTGGAATGTCACTGGCCACCACTGCTAAAAAGAAACTGGTTTTCTGGCCCTACTGATGAAGGAGAGAAAACTACACCATGAGAGAGAGAGACGGTATATGGGGATCTTATGAGTGATTGGCTTGCTCTGATGGAACTGGCATCTTACCCCTGACAAACCTGAGATATTAAGGAGGGTCTGCATTCTCCCTTTCTGAGAACACACTATACGCGATAACTGGCAGAGGGATAATAATATCCTATAAAACATAAACAGCGTAGTGAAGAGTTTTTTCTGAAAATTTAAGGAAAAGAAAACAGGCAAAAAAACACACATAAAAAATACATTTTACTTAAACCTGCTGTAGCACATTGCTTAGACATGGTTGAAGTTTGCACAGAAGCTGTCAGGGTAATGTTGGCAACAATTAAATAAAACACAAAGTTCTGCTGCTTCTGATCATCATTCTTCTTCTGCATTAATAACTGCATGTCTGGCAATGTTAGAAACATCTGAAGCAGGTTTATTTGAAATGGCTTAAAACTCACAATTTGAGGAGACTCCCAGAATGTCCCAGAACAGTCTGTGCTCCACATTTGCAGAAGGTAAAATTCATTTATTTTTCACTAAATTATACTATAATGGGTAATGTGAACTTTTGGTTAACAATCAAAGATGAACATCTCCCTTTTTAGCATCATTACAAGTGTAACAGTAGGTCAAAGGTCAGGTGTTTCCCATCATGTAGCAGGAGCTCTTTGGGTAAATGGTGGCCACTCAAGCCACAGATATTCTGGCACAGCGAGCTGCAGGTATCATTTACAGAGCCATGCTTGGATCTACATGCCTCAGAGCCCTGAAGAGGGCCCCTACCACTCCCTCAAATCTCACAAATACCAACTTCCACTTACATTCGTTCACCATCCCTGAATTTCCTTATAAAATGTTCTCGCCATGATTCTTTTGTCCAATTACAGGTCATGTATTCCATCTATAATTTAACTTCACTTTTATCTGAAGGAATTGCAATTTAAGTCGGAACTTAATCACTTAACACAGGCATGGCATGTTCATACATAAATGCGCTGGCATGGGTACCCACAAGATACCCATACACACATAGTTAGGTCATACATACACAGCTAAAACTGTAGCTCCATGTTTGGCCAGAAGGTTTAGAGGTCGAGCCAAGCCCAGCGTGACGGCATGAGCACTGCTGCAGGCACGGCACTCCCTTACAGCCCAAGGCGTTAATGAGCCTTAAACTGCTAGCATCTATATATGTTCTTTCACAATCCTTTGATCTGAAGGGCTACACTAGTTTATCATTGTTTTCTTTTGTATCACTATCACCCTCACATCTTCACCTCAAGTGAAACTTTTCTGATTCTTCCAAAAATATCAAACTTCACCACAATTCAGTCTAAAAGAATTATTTTAGTAGAATTGACTGAAAAAACTATGACACAATAGAGGAATAGAGATAAAAGTAAAAATGCTAACAAACAATTGAAAAAGAGCAACATTTTTTGAAAATAGTAATAGTAATAGAATTTCAGGCAATAAAATTAGTGCACACACTAATATATCCAATTTGACAGTTTTATTGTATACGGTTAAATGGCACTTTTTATCACACATGCTGTTGCTGTCACACTGTATATTTTTTCACTCAATAAACAGAATTTAAATGAGATTTAAAGCATTCTGTCCTTGCGTTAGACTATGATAGCTTGTAGGAGATCTATGGATAAATCAAATGTGCAGAGCTATAGTTCCCTCAAGAGCCTCCACTATAACAAGGATCCATTAGATGCTGGAACGAGAATGAGAGGGCTTCAATCCTGGAGGAGTTGGGACCATTCATGAAATACATGAACATGCAGGCACTGTTGCTCTCACTCAGCATTAGTGATGGAAAAAAATTCTACTAAAGACAATTTGTCAATTTTGCCAAATTTAAAAAAACAAAGTGATTTATAACAAAATCTGACAATTATGACATTAAAGTGAAAAAAGTGATAGTGACAACCCTTGTCATTGCGAGGTCACGGCACAGCACACATGAACCACAACGAAATTGGTCCTCTGCATTTAACCCATGCACACCCAAACCCGTGCAGCAGTGGGCAGCTATTGAAAGCGCCCGGGGAGCAGTGATGGGGACGGTACCTTGCTCAAGGGTACCTCAGAGCAACCTATTGGAAGGGGTTCGAACCCCAGATCCTCCGATCATGCAGCTAACGCCCTAACCACTAGGCCACCGCTGCCCCATTCCCATTATAGCCCATTCCAACATTTTAAAACTGATGCACTTGAATTAACATTGACAGGTAAATGCATCAAAATGCAACACTACATTTTTACAACTTTGCTAATTATACGAATCATCACCTTGATGATCAAACAGCCAGTACACTAAGGCAACAGCGTCTTGAGTTTCACACGACCTTTCTCTGTGAAATTCCAATCAATGGCCTTGATGAATAAAACAGCATGCTTCCAAGATCACCTGGGCTTGGCAGAAGGCTGAGAGCTCCAGTTGAGACAGGTCACCTTGAGAGGAGAGTGAGCTCACTCAGCTGTCTCCTATGAATACTTTTCAACACTATGCAGGCTCAAAACTACTTAGAGTCTCCTATAAGTGACCATTAACGTGCAAATCAATGCACTGAAACATTTACAGGTTTTGAAAATCAATAATGAAAAGAGGTCTTCTGTACACTGGCATGACTCAGTGTCAACTCAAGTCAAGTCAGTTTTATTTCTACAGCACTTTTCACAACTGTTGTTGTCACGAAGCAGTTTTACAGAATCCGGGTCCGAGCCCCAAGTGAATAAGCCGAGGGTGACACTCCCTAAAACTGGAGGAAAATACCTTTGGAGGAACCATAACTCAAAAGGGGAACCCATCTTCCCCCCAAATAATTATAGAAGAGGAAAAAAGAAAATAAAAGATTAGAGTCTGTAATTGGAAGCTCAGTTAGCTAATAGTTTGAAAGGGTGGAGCTTTTGTTAACCTTAGTCAGTATCGGCAGCTCCTGCAGATGATCCAGTATGATGATGATCAATGTCAAGTCAAGTCAGCTTTATTTATAAAGCGCTTTTTGCAACTGTTGTTGTCACAAAGCAACTTTACAGAAACCAGGTCCGAGCCCCAGTTGGGTAAGCCGAGGGCAAGGGCAAGGAAAAACTCCCCAATACAGGAGGAAGAAACCTTGGGAGGAAAGGGTAACCCATCCTCCTCTGGTCGACACTGGAAACAAAGAAGGAAAGGAAGAAAGAGAAAGTGCACTTCATAATTAATCAATTCGGGGATGACCTCCGGTAAGCATGAGTCACAATAAAAGAGTCCATTTGTGTCTGTAGTTGGAAGTTCGGTGAGCTAATAGTGGTGGCTCTGCCCAAGTGGGTGAAAATTTTGCTATTCTTAATGGCAGCAGCTCATGCAGATAATCCAGTCTGATGAAGCTGATCTGGAATTCAAGTGAGGAGAGAAATCTCATGATAGTAGTATCTTCAACTCGGTGGAGTAGCTGGTATAAATGTCTTATAAATGTTCAGTCAGGCAGTTACTACACACATGCATATTATAACACAGCATAAAGCAAAGAGGAGAAACCACTTAATATAACCAATTCTGCTCAGGATTTAGAGCATCCAGCATTAATCTGGAAACAAATCCATTTACAGTTGAACAATCTATTTAGGCCTTCATTCTTACTCCATATCAAACAGTACATCAGCTTCTGCTGTTTGTACAACAGCCCATGCGGACATGTAGTGCTGTGGTCTTTTATAACACACATACAGCAGTGAACCAGAGGAGGATTTATCTACAAAAACATGTCTTGCTATCTTAATGTGTTCAAAGACAAATCCTGGGCTGGACAAGGCAATAAGGGAAATAAAAATGGCCAGGCTGGAGTGAATCAGCCAACAAAACAGAGACTCTAAATACACTAAACTGTAGCCTGAAGTCACTTTCATTAATGAGGGATTTCAGGCACAGGACACTCCCACCAATCCATCTAATAACGGTAACTAATAACTCTCATAATAACTAATAACTTTTTTATTTCACTGTGTACTGTGTTTGTGCATGATTTGACTTGACATGAAGACTTATAAGTATTCTAGTCATATATCCATATGTTATCCATATATTATTGTTCAGTGTATTTTATGTCACATAACTGCAAAAAGGTTGATACATTATGGGGGAACCATTTTAACTATGTAGGCACATGGCACTACATGTATGAGTGAAGGTATATGCTTGCAGAAGGATAAATGTCTAAGCGGGCAAAGGACCATGAAATGTTTGAACCTTTGCTCAACTGTATAAATGTACAGGGTGTTCGCATCTGCAAGGATATGCAAGCTGGAACTATGCAGAATGCCATGATTGAAAACAGAAACAGGACACCCCCACTATTCATCATTTCTTTGGATGTCATTTAAAGACAAGCAAGACACAGCAGATCCCTGCTTTGGATGAGTGTTGCAAGAAATAAGGTATTGCTGCTCATATTAGAAGGAAACACTACCTCAGCCAGAGCTGCATTTGTATTTGTTTTTCTGAATACTGGTTTTCACATTTGAATACTGGAGTTTATATCCTTCTATTTATCTCGAAACTAAGATATCACAAAACAAGGTAATATTTAATGAAAATGAAAATAAATAATTGCTTCTTGTGCGACTATAAAAGATCTTGCCAATGATTAGAAAGATTTCATGCAACATTTCATTCACGTTGTAATCGTAGTGAAGGCGTAGGCTCTGTGAATCCATGTCAAGTTTTGGCAAAATAAAAACGCAATTGGAAAGTTTATGATTCCATTTAAAGTCAGGTACGCAGACGTGGTGAAGGCAAATTTAAAACGAGACTGCATGTACAACAGTAAAGTTCCAATGTCCAGTGTGTGTGTGTGTGTGTGTGTGAGTTTGTGTGTGAGTCTGTGTCTCTGTGCATGTTTAAAAAGATTTGTGGTCATTTCTTCAAAGGAAGCTGCAATTACAAATTTTAAAACTTTAAAATTATTTACTTTTAACTTGATTTCAGAACAATGATGTGAAAAGTTGAATGCATTCATACCAATCACTCTAGAAAACAGTTCTACTGTTCCAGAATCCAAAGCTGCTGCCTCTTTAGCTGAGGCTTGTATTAGAGTGGCATTGGATAAACCAGAATTCACTCATTAGAAGATGTGTCTGCATAAGTTTGAAAGGTTTGTGAATAAATACTTGTTTTTAATTGGATAACTTCAAATTTGATATTGCGGTTACCACCGCCAGGATGCTTTCTGTGTGAAATTTGCATGTTCTTCCCATGTCTGCAAGCTCCAGACTCTTCCACAGTCAGATGAAGTGTAAACTCCAAATTGCTTGTACATGTGAGTGCATGTGTGAGCCTATTTGCCTGTGTGTCTGCCCAGAGATGGTGACCTGTCCAGGATGTTTTTTAGCGGTGAGATGCTCCTAAACCCCCTCCCTTGTCTGAGATCTGAGCCGAACCCTCCTTATCATACTCAGACTATTTCAACATCTTTCCCCTCTTCCTGCCAAGCTCACAATCTGGACTGCAGGGTGGGTGTGTACATGTCTGAGAGTGCTTATGTGTGTGAGACATGTGCATTTCTGAATATTGGACAAAAGCATGGACAAAAGAGACTGAGGAAAATAAAAGGCAGCTGTGCTTGGGTGTTTTCAGTATGAAGAAGGTCACTTGTTATTGAACAGTCATTTTCTGAAAACATGCACACACAGTCATTCCCTCTCCCTCTGTCTCTCTCTCTGCCTCCCTCGATTTCTCTTGTGCACACATATTTCAAACATAAAGAAACACAGTCAAAAATATCTTCATGCCTATGTAGGTACTGCCACTATCAATTATTTCAGTAATCTATTACTCCAGTGCAAATCTGTCACAAATCTTGCACACACTCACAGTATGCCATGTCACATTGTTAGCTGTATATTTACTCCTGGGGCAATGGAGTTAATATCTAGAACATAGAAGCCTACTTGTAAAATGCTTCCGTGTTGGTACCACGAAAGGAAAAAGTGCCATCGCTTGTACAGAGCTTTAAAAAAGATAAAATAGAACAACGAAAACAGAAGTAATTGACAAACTAACAGAAATTGTTAAAATACATGAAAACAGTCAGTCAGTCAGTCATTTTCTGGGCTGCTTGTCCTAATTAGGGTCGCAGGGGGGTGCTGGAGTCCATCCCAGCTCACACAGGGTGAAGGACGGGGACACAACCTGGACAGGTCGCCAGCCTATCGCAGGGAGTACATGAAAACACTCAAAGCAAATAGATCAAGAAAGTAAATTTGCATTGAGTTAATACATTGATCCAATGAATATGTAGGCATCAGGTTGGTATCACATATATAAACCATTAAGAAAACTGTTTGGGGCCTATTTCATCCCTTCTGCTTATTATAATGAAGTGTTAACAGGCAGTCTATGTAGCTGGATTACATTTACATTTTACATTTACGGCATTTAGCAGACGCTCTTATCCAGAGCGACTTACAGGTCCTAATTACAGGGACAGTCCCCCTGGAGCAACTCAGGGTTAAGGGTCTTGCTCAGGGGACCCAGTGGTGGTAGTGCTAGAGGTGGGATTCGAACCGGGGACCTCTTGATCCAGAGGTCCGAAGGCAAGTATCCTACCACTAGACTACCACCACCCATTACTTTCTCATCAATGCATGTAAATCCATGTGAGAGCGTGGACTCTGAGCTCACGTGCTTGGAGTGGAGTTCGGGTGGGCCGGCACTGTGTGAAGTAATGCACTCCCAGCGGCGCTGAATAATACTGTCATGTTTTCATGATCTGTTCAGAACAAGAACAGGCAGCTCTTTCCCAGATTCTTTTCAAAGGCCTCCTATCGATTTGCCAGACATTTATCTAAACCTTCCAGAAAAGCTTAAATGTCTAGAAACAGTATCAGTATCTGGTCATTGCATGCTTTTTTTTTTTTTACAAATGAGGGTGTGAGCGGACACTGTGCTTTCAAAACACATACACACACATTTCCTGTGAAAATAAAACCTCCCATCATACTCCTTCATACTCCCCTGCGGCCAATATGAAGTCATTCCTAGAAGATCACCTCAATGTCACCTGGCATGTTAGAACAAGAACAAATGCTAATTAGTTCTCAAAAAACTGTTAAATTACATGAAGCTGAAGAGGTCAAATTGGAATATCAACTGCAAATGAATTGTTATAAAAAGTAATACATCGATGTAGTTTGAGGCTCAAACAACCTCCTATTTTCTCTTTTCTGCTTGAATATTGCATTGGATTTTGCTTACATTTGTATCGTTTTCATTGCATCAAGAATTGTGCTTTCCTTGTCTGAAAATCAGAATAACCCCATTTCAAAGTCCTTTATGCAGGACTCTAGGCTGACACCACCATAGGTGTTCTCTGTGTCTGACTGTGTCTATTCTCTGTGTCTGATTTTCATTCTCTAAGCAATAGCACACTCCCAGTATGTGAAAAGACAGCATTAAAAAACAACTGAACTCAGCACAGAAAGAAAGGAAACCCACACCAGCAGGAACTCACTCAATGTTTTTATTATATTAGTATGTATTAAATAAGGGGCAGTGGTGGCCTAGCAGTTAGGGAGTTGGCCTCATGATCAGAACGTCGTGAATTCATATCCCAGTAGTTTGCCCTAAGGTACCCTTCTCATCTACCCTTCTCATCTACCTACCATCCTCATCACTGCTCTCCAGGTGCTTTCAATAGCTGCATCCTGCTGCACGTGTTTGTGTATGGGTAAAATGCAGCGATGTAAGTTCATTGTGGTTCATTGTGTGTTGTGCTGTGTTTCCCGATGACAAGAAATCACTTTCACTTTCACTTAAAGATAAACTGCTGCATTACTAAAATAACCAATAGTGGCAGTGCAGTTCTGAAAGTCATGTTGTTTGTAGCTGGTGTGTTTTGGTTCTGCAGGTTGACTCAGCTGAATAACCTGGGCCTCCGAGACGTTGTGTAAATGGAAACTCCTCTGAATGCATGTGCTAATTGCAAATGACCAACACGTACTTTGAGAGTTCCCTTTCAGTGAGCTGGCAAACAGAGCCTTCTGGCATGCACACACAAACACACACACTCACACACACGCACACATATGCACGCACACACACACACGCACACACAACTGTCAGCTGGTCCTAATTGCAAACAAAAGAGGAAAGCCCCTTTATTTGTGTCCACTCTTTTAAACCCTGAAACTCTTCTAAACACTCTCTCTCTCCAGCAGAGCCGAATAACTGAATCATGCTTACAATACCGTGTTAGGTTCGCTTTAGTGTGAATACTGTGCTAATTGAATATGACCCCAGTATTGGAACTAACTTTCGTAATAATTTCCATTTCCACTAGAGCTGGGCAATAAAAATAATTATCACAACACCTACATGACATTATTTCACAGTATGGGGTGGTGGTCTAGAGGTAGGATACATTTGATAAGAGGTGGGATTGCCTATGGCCCTATGGCTCAAGAGGTCCCAGGTTTGAATCCCACCTCTGGCACTACCACCACTGGGTCCCTGAGCAAGACCCTTAACCCTGAGTGTCTCCAGGGGGACTGTCCCTGTAATCAGGACATGGAAGTCGCTCTGGATAAGAGGGTCTGCTAAATGCCGTAAATGTATGGTTTTTTGCTTATAGCTTGGCTAGGACTAGTAGTCACCTGCATGTTTCATTGTGAACAGAACAGAATTAGATCTGTTAAGTAAATTCACTGTAGTTCGGTGCATTGTGTGAAACACTGAGCAGATACAATGTGTTCTCATATTTGTTCAGTGGCACCACTGCTTTTTTTAAAATAATATTTTAGGCACTAATGACTAATAGCACTTAATGCACCAAATAATGAGAAGGCAGAATCAAACATGTGTTTTTTATTAAGGTAACAGTAGCAAAGCCCACATGCAGGCTAAAGCCTTAGGAACTCGATCATTAAGGGGGCAGGGGTAGAAATCAAACAGCAAGGGAAGGCGTCACAAACAACATTTTCAAACTTCCAGGTAATCTCCTTGTTACTTTTACTTTTTACAACAGTATGTCTAGCAAATAAACTTCATTATGTGTTGGATTTTCATCAATACAGTTGGATACACTAATGATTATTGACATTCACAGAGTAGTTTAGAATTTCCAGATCTGAGATAAATAAAAAAAGGAACTATTTTGATGGTAAATAAAAATGAACTTTTATGATGGTAATAATGATGGTAAAATATTTTTCTGAGTAACCTGAACTTGTGAAAAACCTCGTTTGTCACACCTTAACCTAACAATAAAGCAGTTTATGTAATCTGGCCATTGGTTTGCGAGGTGCTAAGTGTCTTAGGAAGGCTTGTAGGATATACCTTGAGAAGAACTCATGAGACTCTTTAACCTCCTTAACTAATGTAAATTAATGTTGCCTGAAACTGTTGTGATGTATTTGGAAAATACTGCAACCAAATTTTATCCATGCATCTACAACCAACACTTTCAAAGCTCTGCTGCTCTCTATTGCTGATTTAATCTCTCCCTCTCTCTCTCTCTCTCTCTCTCTCTCTCTCTCTCTGTCACATGACGCTCATACCAGATGACAGCTGACAGACTCTGCAGATTAGATAAAATGTAATTTATCCTGAATTCCCACACTAGAATGTGAAGGGACACTGTTAATCTATTATGAATAAACTCAAGACTGAGTAGTGGGAGTGTAGTCAAGGACAATATTTTACAGACCGCTGACTGTGGCCTTAAGGCTTGATGTTATCACTTGGGCTAAAGTGAGAAAGGTCAACACCTCTGTTTTTGGGAGGTTATAGTTCAGAGCATGGAACTGAGTAGTATGTGTGTGTGTGTGTGTGTGTGTGTGTGTGTGATCAGGGCTGATGCACTGATGCAAGAATAAATGTGCTAAACTCAAGCAGGAGCCAGACGCCAGTGGAACTCACAAGTCACCTAGCAACCAGCGTCTGTGTTCACAACAAGATTACACTGACAACAGCCGCTGGGAGTAATGGTCCTGCTTATAGTATACTTGCACGCAAGCACACAGGCACACACACACACACACACACATGCACACAAACACACAAACACACACACACTGTTCCTAAAACATTTCATGAATGAAATTTGGCTGTTGATAAACTTCTGTGCAATCATCAAACTAACAAAACCTCAATCAGTCAAGAAGGCCGTTACAGGTATACAGGGTATTTTGGTCGGTCAGCTCACAGAAAATATTGGTTGGTACACAGAATATATTGGTTGGTACACAGGATATGCTGTTAGCCATTCAGGATATATTAGTAAGTATATATGATACATTTATCAATATATATGATAAATTGGTTGGTATAAAGGGTATATTGGTCAGCATATAGCAGGACCCAAAATCATTAGGCAGGTAATCGAGGCAGATATTTACTCCTGCAGTTTCATCAGACCCAACAGACCCAAAAAAATGTAATTCATTAAATTGAATTTAAATTAATTATGCTCCGTCATGCTAAGTACAACAAACACATGTTCAAATCTCACCTAGCATGAGAATAACAATAATCAAACACTTCCTTTTAAGAGAAATTATAAAAATATAACATGAAACAAAAGTCCCAAAGAATTATACAGTGCAGCAATATTTATATATTTAAGGGTGAGTCTGCTGGGGTAGCATTAATATCTCCTGTTTAAGTGAATAATCTCTGGCAATTGAAAGATTAATGACTGCAAATGAGCAATGACAGCAATGACAGAATTTACTATAATTTTGACAAATTAAATCTTTCTCAATTAACTTCTGAGCATGTTGCTGTGATATCATCAGTCCTTAAAGACCACTGGCCAGCTGCATGTTTCAGTGGAGAATTAGTCATGTTTAACTGGACTGAGTGCAGCATTGAGAGTATTATTAAATGAGGCACTACTGACTGCCGAATAACACCTTCGGAGAGATCTGGTGTCTAGACACTCTTGTGTGTCTAACTCTTTGTCCTTTAGACACTGAAAAAATGCTGTCTCTCTGCTCTTGACTCTTAATGAGGCAACAACTGGTTAAATGACAGCTGAGCGGAAGAGTTCTCTCTAATCTACTCTTTGAAAAACTGTAATGCAGCATGGATTTGTGCTCCTTTTCTTAAAGCATAGCTATTCTAACAGGTGT
Organism: Hepsetus odoe; assembly: GCA_017165825.1. NCBI lineage: Eukaryota > Metazoa > Chordata > Actinopteri > Characiformes > Hepsetidae > Hepsetus > Hepsetus odoe. The sequence goes on from CM029378.1 coordinate 6,892,031, forward strand.
GTCTCAAGAACACACTTGTTCAGTCAGTTACGTCTATAACACCTTTATTGTAAAGGTCACCAGCAGAGCCTTCAATACAGGGCTATAAGCATTTATATGGATGAATGAACTTCAGTTAAGTCAGTGACATCCTGTGTGAGTTATTTCAGCATGTTTGGCAGTGTGAGAATGAGTGATGTATGATAATAGTCGTTACCTTTACAGACAAAGCACTTTATGTGGAAGTGTTTGTTCTGCACTCGCAGCACTTCGCCTTTGCAGGCCTTGCCACAGTTCTGACACAGGATGGGTCCACTGTGGGGCTGCCCCTTAGACTGCTCCAGGGAACCATGCACAGCTTGCTGCTGAAACACTGGAGAGAGAGAGAGAGAGAGAGAGAGAGAGAGAGAGAGAGAGAGAGAGAGAGAGAGAGAGAGAAATGTAAAAACAGATATGTATATATATATATATATATAAATAGACAGACAGACAGACAGACAGACAGACCGAGAGTGTGTACAAAGGAGATTTGGGAACAAAGAGCGATAGAAAAAAAGATGAAAAGATGTCAGATGGAGCGAATGTGAAAAAGAGAAAACAGATAAAGAAAAATAGAGAAGGAGAAAAGAAAAGAGAGACAGAGAGTGGACAGGCGGAGACATGGATAAAAAAAAAGCATTTGTTAATCAATGTCAAATTAAAAGAACATGTTCATGCTCATTCTGCTCACCACAGCTCACACACACTTAAAGATTAAATAGTGAGCTATTACAGTTCAAGGAAGGACATATTATCACATTCTGCACTTAGCCAACACATAGCCTCAGAACATCTGATCAAATAGTTTTTTTTCTGCAGAGGAGAGAATGAAAGCACAGTAAGAGGATGCCTTCAACATGAGGTCATCCAAGAAACATGCTTTGGATTCTGACAATAGCATCTGAAAATGCTCGTTTCAGCTTGCCTTCAGTGACAGACAGGCAGGCATATTTTATTATTTTTCATTCATCAAGTTGAAGATGAACACACACACACACACCTATACACACACACACACACACACACATCATACAAGCATACATATGTATTCAAAGAACTTATACAACAATCCATCTTAGCTGTAACCAGTGTTAAAGAACACAAAATGTGCACGGATAATCAGTTTCAATCAGTGATCTTCAATAAAAAGTGAGAAAGAAAGAGCAGTATGTTATCAAAACAGTTAAAGAAACTGATTCATCTTTAGAAAGTTCTTTTCTTATACTGAAATCCTTCCGGATTTAATGGTTTTTGGCCATGAAAAAGATCAGTCTTCACTGTTCCTGGTTCAGTCACGGAAAAATACAGAACCGTTTCTGTTCATTTATACGCCACTTGTTTTCACAAAGGGTGTGAAGTAAAACCGGTTTCAGTCGGACATCCCAGCGCATTCTGTAGTGGACTTCTAAAAGGGCTGTTCCTTTATCTAATTGTTCTTCGAGGCTTAGAGTTCACTCACACCATTCAACTAGAGCCTTAGCTTGAAGCCAGTTTGACAACTGTGGCATTCAGAAAAAGGGCTGCTGGGCCTTTAATTAGATAAAAGAGCTTTGAGAGGGTTCTCCACAAAGCTTACATAAGATCAAGAGGAAGGCTGAATAAGAAACACCTCTAGAGAATATGAAGAAGTGTGATCGGTCAGAGCAATCCAATGTTCTCTACATACTGGGCTTCAAGTATGAACATCTGCCAGCAGTACTTTAAAGCTAATGCAGAATGGCAAATGTAAAGCTGTTTTCCATTTACACTTTTCATTAAAATGCATCCGCATTGTAGCCAGACGAGATCTGATTTTACTCCACAAATAAGCAGTAAAATAAATATTCTGATTCCGGCTTGTTTCTGTTTACTCTTCCCCATTTACAATATAAATCCACAAACTTAGTTTGGACATGTTCACTGGGGCAGAGTGTGATGAACCTTATGGGGACTCTTTAGCTCTCACCTGTCAGTATAAAGCAGACACATTTCCACCAAGGTAACTATTCTGGAAAAGGATATGCTCACCATTATGTTATGATTTTACCCATCCATTCATCCGCCCATCCATCCATCCATCCATCCATCCATGCTTTCGTTATCCAGACTAGGGTTATGGGTGATGCTGGAGCCTATTCCAGCGGTCACAACAAACACTGGGAGAACTTGCAAACTTCACGCAGAAAGGATCCGGACTGTCCAACCTGGGATTCGAACTCAGGACCTTCTTGCTGTGAGATGACGAAGCTACACACACAAGTACAGTATGGACATTGTGTTTAAGAATATTAAAGGACTGACCATCTCAATATCTCATATACCTCCTGTAAAGCCTTATGTATTATATCTCAATTTTCAGGCTTACTAAAAATGAAAATGTCACAAAATCTAAAATATGTACAACACAATGTTAGTGTTTTTCTTTTTTTTTTATTATTATCCCCAAAAGATGGAATATGGAGGATCCTTAGGGGAGACTGAGTAGCATATCAGGAATAAAGTTCTACATTGTTTGGAAGGTGCATTTGTTGGATACTGCATGGAAATCAATATACCTTTAGTATTTATCCACGTTTTACACTTGACACCAGCATACTACACAATCCCTAAGCCAACCCTGTCAACTCTCTTTATTAGTACCCAAGTGAATTCTTCTCTGCAGCTGCACCTCAAGCAAAGCATGTTGGGAATGTTTACAGACCTCCTTTTGAGCTAAAGTGATTTCCTGCACTGAAAGATCAGGTAAATTCGTTAAACAGCAGTGCAGTGGTCATGCACTTTAAACCCAACATAAACACATCTCATCCAGCTCTGAGAGGACCAGCAGAAGTCAAGCAGGAGATGAACCTGCTCCTGCTGCCAAGCTCAGGAGGTTGTATGGCCTTTTTATTCCATTTTCAAGGACTAACACAACATCTCTTTTTGGCTAATTAACTTTTAAAACAATACTTGCCTCTAAAACTGTTTAATGTCTGAGCAGATACTCCAAGAGTAAGATCTAGAAATGTAGAATATCGTCAAAGGGGGAGAAAAGAAAACGTTGTGAAAACAGAACTGAAACGACAGTAATATGGTTACTGGAGTGATTCCCGCTGTGAGATGGTGCCCACAGGAGCCCACTACCGGTGTTCAACAGGAAAGTATGTTCCCAATAAACCCAAGAATGTAGGACGGCTCAGGCAACCTTGTAAAAAAGGTGTTTTAGAAACACAGGTTTACTTTGATCTCAAAGAGAAGTGCTGCTTAATGCTGGCTTTCTAAAGAAGCAGCAAGTTGTGAAATTGCATTGCAGGCCCATTTTCATGTACAAAACAAGCAACAGTATGATATGATAACAGGCAAAAGAAAAAATCAAAAACACATCAAATGTATTGATGTAGTATATTCTTGAGGAAAAGTGGGCATCCCTGCTCAAGCAATATCTCACTTAAGAAAACGGGATCTATTTAAACAGTGCGTCAGTTACAAGCATTACTGGTAACTTCACAACCCACCAGTGGGTTCACAATCAATACCAGTGGGTTCAATATGAAGCACTAATTAAATGAATCACTGTAATCCTCTTAAATCTGCTAGAACCAATCCATATACCCTATATCTAAATATCCTCCTGGAGTTATGGTTTGTGGTCGGGGCACTGTTAAGCAGTCACACTGAGGCTTCTCAGTTACACTGAGCTAAACAGCACAGATGTTCACACCATACATCAACTCCTGGTCACTGTCAAAGCCTCTGTGGCTTCATCTACCAAAGGTCAGCACATGGAGCAGCTGAACATAGGTAGTGCTTCACAATGGCACCAATATAGACTAATTACTCATAGTTATACCTCCACATCCATGATCATCTGCTTGGACATGCCTGTTCAAAGCTTGTTTGGTGTATAATATAGTGACAGTGTGGTTCATCTTTGAGCAGGATTTCTATAAATAGAAGGTCGTTTGAACTCCATCAAGCTCTGCAAAATTCCTCTGGGCATCTATATGCCCAATCCTCCCTTCACAGCACTCATGTTACCACTGTGGGGTCCCTCTCCCACTAAGCCCCCTAAGATACCTTCTAAAGCAAGGTCACCAATGCGAGGACATGTGTAATTAACTTCTTATTAAATCAAGCATAACTGAGCCCCAAATATTAAGATGAATAAATAACATTTTACTAAATAAAAATAATGATTATTTGAAATGGATGGAAAATATGAAATTGTGACTTTTCAACCAGTATTTTAGTTAACTTTAATGAGAATATTTTCTTAAAACCATTTTTATCTGTAAAACAATTGCATCATTTTATGAACGGATAAGTGGTATAATGTGTAACTGTATAATGTATAACTTTATTATTCTTAAGTTATTAATTGTCTAAACCCCAACTAGAACTTCACAGTACTGGCTATGTCCAATGTACTTCAAATTTCAACCAGTGGGATGTAAAAATTGCAATCTGAGATTTTGATATAAAAATTATTAATTGTTCAGCCCTATAGCAGATAGTCTCTTTGCAAAAGAAAGACCGGAGAACCAACTGGTGTGTGGGGTTCCAAAAGCTTCCCAGATTAATGCTGGGGCTTCTCCAGAGCTCCAACTGGTGTGTGGGGTTCAAAAGCTTCCCAGATTAACGCTGGGGCTTCTCCAGAGCTCCCCAAGCAATGGATGCATAATTGAATGCGGTGTTTGGAACTTACATTTTCTGAATTCATCAATTAGAAGGAATTACTTTTGCTCCTACAGTGTTTTTTTCTTGTTTTTTTTTTATGAATGGATGAAAAGGTAGCATGCTGTTATTTATTTGCAACTTGCTTTGAAAGCATAAAATGAAGTTCATATATTTTCATTGTATTGCCATGCTATCAGGGATATGTTGGCTTTGACCGTTTGAATACTAATGAAATTACTTGGCTTTATCTGATCATACATAAATATTTAAATTCTCATTATCATTAATCTTTTAAAAAACGTACCAGTAGTGGTAGAACTTCCTAGATACCTGGTGCTGTTTTTGCACGCTGCTTGGACTGCTATGACTATGCCCACTCCAACTGTACAGTTTAAGTTTGAAAAGGACACTGAAAAGCACTAACTGCACCTGCCTGGAGTCGTCTAATGTCCCTCACACACATTCTTTTCCAATCAGGGATTCACCAATCAGGAGCGTCTGGCATTTGACCTCAGACTGACCCTCCAAAAACTCAGGTCAAGTAGAGCCAGATGATTCTTTCAGATCTCAGCAAAGATGGAGAGATACAGAGTAAATACGAGACAGCACCTGTACAGCCAGAGACATTTTCACTGGCAGCATCTGACATACGTGATTTAACGTTATTTCATTTACAGTGTCAATTAGAGTTTGTCATTATATGATTAAAATGCAGGGGCAGCGGTGGCCTAGTGGTTAGGGCGTTGGCCACATGATCGGAGGATCGGGGGTTCGAACCCCTTCCCAATAGGTTGCCCTGAGGTACCCTTGAGCAAGGTGCCGTCCCCGTCCCGCTCCTCCCTGCGATGGGCTGGCGACCTGTCCAGGGTGCGTCCCCCGTCCTTCGCCATGTGTGCGCTGGGTTGGACTCCAGCACCCCCCGTGACCCCGTTTGGGACAAGCGGCAGAAAATGGATGATTAAAATGCAATTTGTGTAGACAACTTTTTCAGATAAGACCTCAAGTGCCCTGTACATTTCAACACAGTCCAGAGAGATCTAAATCACTCTTCTAACCCTGAAGCCTATGGCCTTCAATGCTCAGTTGCCCACCTCACAAAGGAACCTAATGTGCAATAAAACACACAATTAGTACTTTGGGCAATCCATGTGCTGCGGCAGCTGTTTATCTGCCTAAAATACTGCTGCCGCTAAAAGTTGTTGCATAAGCAGAGGCTCTCTGAAAGATCTCATCATCTGATAAGCTCCCTGTCATTGTTTGCAAACTGCTGATTAAAAACCCAGCTTGGCGCCCAGCTCATGGAGTCCACTGGTGAAGGTGCATTCCTGTTAGTGGGTTTTAACATCCATGACACGAAAGTAACCAAGCATGAGACTCTTGTGTATTCCAAAGAAATGAAGAAAAGTCATTCATTAACTTGCAGGGATGTGTGTTTGTAGGCCAGGTCAGAAAATGATGACACTGGAACAGCAATGAAAGTTGTCTAAGGTAAGTTAGTCTTAATAGTATGGAAAACACTTCTCCTTTTGGAAATTACAGACCTACATTCTGCAGTAAATGGGTCATCACATAAGTCTCTGCTGGTAGAGCCGGAAGTGTTAAAGCTCTGTCAAAATGGAAGACAGGGGCCAGCCTGTATACAATGACTACATTACAAATCACAGTGATATGCAGATCTAAGTTTGTAGAATAGGAAGAACAAATGGTGAGCTTCTGAGGCAAACATATAATGATTCAGGCATGCTATTCAACCATGGTATCAGTGTGGCCACAAACGTCCCTTTTTTTCAGCTACAAAAGGCTTCATCATTCTGGGCAAAAATAAATAACTTTAGAAACCAAACCTGGTCTGTTTGGACATTTGTGTAAATTCATTAGAATATATAATTAGTCTGACCTGTTCCTGCACACACTTTGTTTTCTGCATTTAACTTGCACCATACACACCAGCAAGGAAGATGCACACTAAGAGCAGGGGGCTATAACACCTGTGCTAAGAGGACAGTCATGGGTTAAAGTGCCTTGTCCATGGACATTTTAACCATGGATGCAGGAGAAAGCCTTGCTCACTCACCTCCATTCACCCACATTTTCTTAAAAAAGCAGCCCTGCAGTTGCACACCAGTAACCACATGGCCACATAGGAGGTAAAGTTAACTGTTAGTATTATATGAGTGCAAAACTGCGCCCAGCTGCATTACGTTTTCTAATTTAAAAATTATATAAAAATAGGAAAGCAATGAAGTTGAAAAATGTGTTATTTAAACAAGCATACTTTTAAAAAATTCTATTTTTTCCATAGTTTTTGCTTCTGAAATAAAATACCAGCCAATAAAATTAGGTGGGGCAATTGAAAACGACCGCAGAGCGCAGTATGTGTTGTTTATGTGATGACACTGTGAAGTGATTCATGAGAACTTACAAAATTTACATTCATGGACATGAGAATGATGCACAAAACATAGGTAAACCTTGAGATTTAGCAGTTATGGAAATGTTTCAGTGAACATCTAGAACACAAAAAAGAAACCGTTTGATTTCCAATCAATGATGCAGACGTGTCAAAAGAAGTCTCCAATCTAAATACATTTATGAATAGAACAGCACTTTGCTGCTTTTATTTTGTTAACGTGTTGGGTGGCGTTGTTGTCGTGAGGTCACGGTGTCTTGTGTGAGGAGGATCAGTGGGAACTGAGGTTTGTTTACTGCTGCTGCTGTCAGTATGTGGGGCGTCGCTCTGACTGCTGGGAGAGAGCCAAATGTTGCATCACTGCTAATGTCTTTTCACGCAGCCTTACATCAAGCTGAGTGGAATCTGATTGGTTCATACGCTGACACTGTCATGCAATCGTTTCCAAAATAGAGTGACAGACGCCCACCTCCATTTTTGGCTCAGTTATATTTGTCCACTAAAGAGCAAAAACCTTCCTCTCACTGACTGAGCCTTAACCATGTTATCCAGGCATTAAACCTAAGATTTATTCAGCAGCTGTAAAATATTCACGATCGTCTTTCATGCTATTACATGTTTATGGCCGGATTGGGGGCTGGTACGGATAAAGGGGTTAAATCCCCTGGCTCATGGTTAGTATATTGTGGATAACTCAATACTGGGAAGAAATTGAGGCTAATATTTCTGAAATGGCCTAATGATAATAGCAAAAGCAAAAATATGTGTTTGTCATTTTTCATTTGATCATGTTCATATCAGTCATTTAATCTGTCTCTTGCTGTGAAACGAGCAGCTGTCTAACTACTAGGCTTCCGTACGTTGGTAAATGGTTGCAGCACTGTACCAGAGCACTGCACTATAAGTAGTCACTTTAAAAATCCAACCTATGAGATAAAATGCATGTTTCTAAGTTTGAATGTGCTCAGCCTCAAATGACTGTGTTAAATTTTGGACATGTACATGTTTATTTGCACATTTATTTGTTGTTATCTTACTAACATACCAATAGAGTACCAGAAATAAACACTGATATGGTGGTGTTTTATTTTTCCTCTTTGTTTTACCATGTGCTTATGGCTCAAACCGAAAGCCTAGCCAATAAGCCAGTGACTTCAGGTGATATCAGTTTTTGTCAGTAGTTCAAAGTTAGGCTTTTGTGTGGCGGAAATCCAAATCTTGCAGGGTGTGGAGCTTTAGCCCACTTATCAAAGTCAAATGCACACACATACACGCACACACACACACACACTCTCAACCCTTAGACCATTACAAAACTGAGAATTTCCAGACACCCAGAGAACCCTCCCTGCAGTTGATTAAGACAGAGTGGCTCATAAAGCTGCTAAATGTCTGACTGCTTTCTGAAATTCAGTGACATAAGCAGGCTGAAATGTTGAATCCCAATGGACATAAGGTCAGTAATGTAGGGTCTCAGTATGCCTCCAAATTACGAAACTGATATCCTCATGTAACTACACTGTGTGCATGCAATGAAATCTCTATAACCATCTGTGAACAGTATTTCAACACATTTCTGTCTCTCCTGGCTAACACACACACACACACACACACACACACATACACTACAGACCCAGACTGTTGCCCAGAGGGTCCAGATTGCCTCAGCGCTCCTGGAGTGCAGAAGCCAGCTACCCTGTGTGTAGCTGTATATTCACTAGGTGGGGTGCTGACACCATCTATGTGGACTGCTCTCAAATCACTAAAATCTGATTTCATGAAAGAGCTCACCATGTGCATGGAAAAAATTCTCTTAAATAAGAAAGAGGGAAATGCATAATAAAAATTTTAAAAATGCTATTGATGTTAAGAGCAATGGATACAGAAAATGGCATGGTTATAACCATTATGTAATTTCTGCAGTATGCTGAAAAACATCCTTTTCCACAATCTTACACATTTCGTGACACTCCTGAAGCCCATTTCCCCACTGACTTAATGAATTATTCAGTTGTGACGTCCTTGAACTCTATACCCAAGGCTATCACTAATGGGTTGAACCCTATGTTTAATATCAGTGACTCAGCAATAATGGTCAGACAGCTGCCAGATTGGATGGGAAGTGACAGGCAGACAGGTAATGCAGAAGGAACAGAAATAAAATGATAATTTCTAAAACTGCATGACTACAAAATAACAGTGCAACTGTACCTTTTTCCTCAGGCATTGTCTTTCTTTTTCTAAGTCAGATCAAAGTTATATATCCAATCAATGGTGGAGTAACTGCTCCAATATCCAGGCTGTTGGCTTACTGTGGTGGAACAGTGTGGTGCATCTTCCACAGACTGGACTGAGGTGACTCTATCCTCATACTGAACGGAGTCCTTTTTTCCACCACCTGTTTTCCTACAGACCACGCCTCCTGCCCTATGATTGGCTAATAGAACTCTACAGAGAAATCAGCCAATCAAAGCACAGTAGAGCTTAAAAAAATCTCAAAACTTGTGAGGTCTGCACATGTGAAGCCAGAAAAACGTCCCACGCCATTCACCAAGCACAAAAGCATAATGTCAGGAACTGATTCAAAAAGATTGGTATTTTTAAAACCTAAAGCATGCACACCAGTCTTATAGTTATAGCAGTATTTGTACACATGCAAGGAAATACCTTAAATGCTGCAAAGTGCATTGTGGGAATCCACATTAATTAACCTGAATTATTGATGTGTCTACAGAGAGATGTAAAGTAGAGGAATAATGGGGCTTTATATGAAGTTTCATGTGTCTTCCCTTAATCTCTCAGTAAATGTGCATGTCTGTAGGCATTCACCTTCATATAATTAGGTGTTGTGAAAAGGGTTCATGTTTTTGTTTTCAAAGAAGAAAACCCACACTAAGTGTAAGCTGATTACTGTTATTGTTTGGTGATTTTTGACGTTTTCTGTTTAGGAAGAATCAAGTGGCAAAGTACTGCAGTATATTGGATGGACCAGTTTGTAGAAGAGGTGAAATCATCATGAAATAATCTTAAGAAATCTCTTCAAATCTTTTGTATCCATTTTCCCCAATTTTTTACAATTCAGAGAAATTAACCCCTGGCTGGGATCTCTGCATTTTGTCATTTTTATCATCCCTAATGCTCATCTCATTGCCTTCCAAACTGCTTCTCTTAGTTACTGTGTTGGACATGGAGTAATGCTGGTTGTATAGTCAGTAATTTACTGTCAGTGCTCAATTCCTGAGGTCACACATGAATGGAGTGGCTCTAATGAAAGTTGTGAGATATGACTAATGCTTTGACAGACCAAGGAGGCATTTATGAGGCTGTGACCTTTTCACACAGCCTGCTAATTTAATTCTAAACATCTCTACTGGCTCAGAACAGCTTGACACTTCATCTTAGTGTTCTCAAGCCTGTCTTTCCAACAGTACAGATTTTTTGGGTTTTTTTTTTTTTTGTCTGACAGCAAGTCAGAGTAAAAATTGCTCTCTCTCTCTCTCTCTCTCTCTCTCTCTCTCTCTCTCTGGCAATGAATATTGATTAGGCATGTAAAGCAACACCTGTCAGAGTGAGCTTTGCCATAATAGTCACATTAGGCAGCCTGTCTGTTCACAAATGTGGGTGTTATCCACCAAGACCTACTTCAGTTTTTGAAACCTCATCTGAACTGAAACTTTGTAGTGGATCAGTCTGAGCTGTAAACTGAACAAAGGGTTAGGGTTAGGGGTAGGGTGAACAAAGAAAAATTAACTGAAGTATTACACTTTTTTAGATGCTTTATTTTCCACATTAAATAACGTCTGACCTTAATAGCAAAGAAATAAAATTAGTGCTGCACAATGTGAACATTGTGTGCGGTGAAGATGATGGAAAAAATAAATGAGGCGTCAAAGAAGCATTGTTCCAAGGAAGTGTGTGAGAGGGAAATGGCCAAGTTCAGCCCAGAAAGAAAACATATTACATAATTCACTCAAGATCATCCTATGACTTCTGCCTGATAGATGATACACAGTAATATTGACTATTCACTTCCTAACTGGTTGTTATCCAGTGAGTGTATTGATATCTGCATTGGATAGGTTGTATACAGAGCAGCACAGCTTTGTTTAAACAGGTTGACAGAAGGGCCGATGCAGCAAGCAGGACAACATGAAGAAATCACCCATAGGGATCTAACATATCTGTGGCTCTGCTGGAACTCTGAGGGACACATGACGTGGTTCAGCATCAAAAGCCAAGTAGAGATCATGTGTTAAAACTACATACTTTTAAATAACTGATAATGAGTAGTCTCATATAGCAATAATTACGACAACAAACCTTCTGTGGGACACTGAAAGACTTATGGCTCAGCATGAGCTCAAAAGGAGTTATTTACAGATAATTATCCTATTTCATAATATGAGGCCTAAGTGAACACGCAGCAGTGAACCTGGAGTAGTTCTACTCTTGTAAAAGGCTTAAAAACAATAATCCCTACCGCATCCTGAGAGACTACACAGAGCCAAGATGCAGACATTAAATATGCAGCACATACCCCATATGAAACTACTTAGTCTTACATAACCTGGTCTAAAGATCAGCACATCTGTAAAGATGGAACTAAAAATTATATAATTCTAAAACCTAGGGTGCAATTTCAAGTCCCACCAGATAATACACAACAGACATATGGGAATAAAAGATCCACGACAATCAAGCTAGTCAATCATACATAAAGCCATGGCCAAAGGTTTTGAAAATTACACAAATATTAATATTTACAAAGTTTGCTGCCTCAGTTTTTTTGATGGCAATTGACATATACTCCAGAATGTTATGAAGAGTGATCAGATGAATTGCAATCATTTGCAACGTCGCTCTTTGCTATGAAAATGAACTTTAAAGCCTATCTCAACTGCATTTCAGCCCTGCCACAAAAAGAGCTAGTGACATCATTTCAGCGATCCTCTCATTAGCACAGGTGAGAGTGTTGAGGACAAGGAAGACCTCTTCTATGAACTTTAATCTTTAGCTTTTTTCATAGATTTTCAGTTGGATTCACGTTGGGTGATGAACATTCTAGCAGCTTTATTTTCTTTTTTTGAAACCGATTGAGAATTTCCTTGGCATTTCATCTTCAACATCCTGGTAGATGGGAGTAGATTCTTAATAAGAATGTCCTGCTAGTTCTAGGTCTTTCTAAGGCTCTCCATGAGTGGTCCTTAGCTTCTAGACAACTCCCTTTTATTATTTTTTTGACTCCCTTGTCAGAAATCTGGCGAGGAGCAATTGGTCGTGGCCAGTTTATGGTGAAATGATGTTATCTCCACTTCTGGATTATGGCCCCAATGGTGCTCACTGGAGCATTCAGAAGCTTAGAAATACATCTGTAACCAGTGGCATCAGTATGCTTTGCAGTAATAAGGTTGCAAAGGTCTTGTGAGAGCTCTTTGCTTTTACCCATAATGACATGTTTCTTGTGTGATACCTTGGTAATGAGAAACCTTTCTATAGACCATTAGTTACAACTAAACCAGTTGACATTAATTTGCAATGACAGAGGTCAGGATTGCTTTCTAAACACTGACAGATTTCAGCTGGTTTCTTGGCTTTGCAGGCCTTTTTGCACCTCATTCTCTTCAGGTGTTCAATACTTATTCCCTCTGTCATTCCACTTTACTACACATAACTTCATTTATGGTCAAATTTGTTTTGATTTCTTTGTATGTGGAGATTCCTTGGGACACATGTTGTAAATGTTATGTCAATAGCTCCATTAGAATGTTCGATACTTATTTTCCCCACTGTACTTCAGTATACCATAGAAACATCTGACAAAAAGATCTAAAAACGCTCAAGCAGCAAACTTTCTGAAAACCAATACTTTTCCAATACTAATATTTGCACTTCTTTGCTAAATATTTGGTGGGTGAATAAACAATTCAGTCCAAAGACATCTCAGTTATAAATGGTGATTAAGAACTAAACTTTCTATGGAAGTAAGCCTGGCCTCCACTGGGCAGATAACACCTGCTGTGAATGTTTGTCCACAGGATAAACAATGGCTAATCTAAAATATTTCTGCAATTGTCAATTCATGTGCTCATGCAGCATTTTCTGATCATTTGAAGTGAAGTGACAATCCTTGTCATTGTGAAATGTAGCACAGCACAACACAACACAACACAACGAAATTCAACCTCTGCGTTTCACCCATACACACACGTGCAGCAGGGGGCAGCTATTGAAAGCGCCTGGGGAGCAGTGACGGGGACGGTACCGTGCTCAAGGGTACCTCAGGGCAACCTTCTGGTGAGGGAATCGAACCCACAATCTTCTGATCCGGGGCAACTCCCTAACAACTAGGCCACCACTGGCCCCATTTGTATTTTTAGGTTCATATAATGTGCTATAGTTAACAACCATTAATGGATACCTGCCTGTCATTTTTGATTAAACTACAGAACACTATTCTGCAGCCCAGTGTAATTTCCAGTCAATCCAGTTGGTTAGACTGAAACTAAGGGTTTGATGCTATTTTGTGGTGGTATACTGTTCATAGAGGCCCACTTTTATATTATATAATACAGCTTGTTTCATGTGCCGTAACATCATCAGACAGGTCACTACCAAAGTGTAGGACCAAAAGTGGGTAAGATACTAAAGCAGTAACAGCCACAAAAATGTCCCAAATGTCTATGCATGCTATGCATTCTTCCAAAAGCACTGGACACTTTGAATGTTGATTTCTATGGCAGCGGTGGCCTAGTGGTTAGGGAGTTGGCCCCGCATCAGAAGATTGTGGGTTCGATTCCCTCACAAGTAGGTTGCCCTGAGGTACCCCTGAGCAAGGTACTGTCCCCGTCACTGCTCCCCGGGTGCTTTCAATAGCTGCACGGTGTTTGTGTGCATGGGTTAAATGCAGAGGTCCAATTTCGTTGTGGTTCACGCTTGCTGTGCTGTGACCTCGCAATGACAAGGGTTGTCACTTTCACTTTTTCACTATGTCTGTGTAAAAGGTGTAAAAGGTTTGCATATGTGAAAATTAAAATGTACCCTAAAATATACTACATGTCAATACACATCTGACACAGCCATGGTAATAATCTACCCAGACAAAATCACAAGAGCGTTAACTGGCACTGTAGCTGCTAAGCCGAGGCATCCGAGTCAAGCCACAGTAAGTTCAGAAAAAGATTTGAGAAGCTGAAGCAAATGACCCACATTCTGAGCTGCACGTCCCTCTCTCTCAGGAGTGAGTCTGAGCCTGCTGTGATGAGGCAAAGCTAATCCCTTCATTTTGTTCTTCCAGTGTCAAGCTGCTTTGCATCTCATTCTCTGCAGAGAAAGTTCACCAAAGACCTGACACCAAAAACCTTACACCACACACAGACACACAAGCACAAACACAGCTCTCAGCTGTGCCACTGATTAAAATGTCTTTCCCCATCTCATACATGCATATATATATTTAAGTGAAAGTCATGTGATGAAGCCTTGGGATCAAATTCATATATATATACACAATCTGTGTGTCTGCCCTGCAATCTCCAGCACTCTAAGACACTTGTTAGGATAAGTGGCTTGGATAACATATATACAGCACTGTGCAAAAGTTTTAGGCAGTTGTGGAAAAATGATGTAAACAAAGAACGCTTTCAGAAATATAAATAATGATTGTTTATTTTTATCAATTTACAAAATGCAAAGTGAGCGAACAAAAGAAAAATCTAAATCAAATCAATATTTGGTGTTACTACCTTTTGCCTTCAAACCAGCATCAGTTCTTCTGGCCCCCACAGAGCCCTGATCTCAACATCATCCAGTGTGTCTGGATTACATGAAGAGACAGAAGGATGTGAAGAACATCCACAGAAGATCTGTGGTGAGTTCTCCAAGATGTTTGGAACAACCTACCAGCCGAGTTCCTTCAAAAACTGTGCAAGTGTACCTAGAAGAACTGATGCTGTTTTGAAGGGTGGTCACACCAAATATTGATTTGATTTAGATTTCTCTTTTGTTCATTCATTGCATTTTGTTGATTGATGAAAATAAATGATTTTTGAAAGCATTCTTTGTTTACAGCATTTTTCCACACCTGCCTAAAACTTTTGCACAGTACTGTATATATATATATATATATATATATATATATATATATATATATATATATATATATATACACACACACACAGATCAGCCATCACACACAATCTCTCACAAAATCAAGGGGCAACTTAACATCCCTAATCCATCTGACACAAATCTTTGGAGTTTGGGGTCATTTCAGGAGCCCACTTTGCAATATCTTACAAATTCTTTCAATTTATCAGATACAAGCCTTAATTACATTTACATTTGAAAAAAATACTGCACTGAACTAAAAGTTTAGTTTATGGACATTTAGTGTGTGTCATAGACATGGCATGTCTGCAGATAGAGAGGATGGGCAGGATTGGAAGAATTGCTTCAGCAGCAAATACCAACCCCCACCCCGCGTCCACTCACAAGGGCATGAAGAAGCCGAACAGCCCACAAACAGGGCTCTGTCTGGCTTTCAGTGCATAACATATGCATGAGTTCACAAACAGCAAATAGCAAACAGTGATAAAACCAGCGCTGACTGGTCACTTTAGCAGGAGGATGATACACAGGGATTGCCAGGGATGCGCTGAATTCCCATACTTTATGTCATTCCCTTTGTAACCGTAAATGGGGAAGAAGGAATTTGAGTATGATCATTCCACTAGTACAATCAAATAACTTAACGACTTAAGGAAAGGGTTGGTATATCTTCAGATGATGAATGACATCTTGGCTGATATATTGCTCACTGATAAATGGGAAAATGTATTATTAGAATCATAAATTGACTGAAATGACTGCAAGCAACAACAGTTTAGCAGGAAGATTTATAAATTATCATTTATACATTGATTACAGCTTGAACTTGCTTTGACTGGAAAAAAGCAAAAAAGCAATCTGTAATTAATGGCATCAATATCAACCATGGGAAAGTGTTAACTATCAATTAAAACCCAAACAATTCCATTACAAAGCATGCTTGAGTTTCATCTGAGCCACTGCATACTAAAAAGATTTACTCCCCTGTTGACTTTCATGATGACTGTTCTGTTGTTCACTGGAGGAAAAAAAGGATAAATATAGACTGCGAAGGGCACTGAAAGGTATTTTTAAGTTTTTTTTTTTTTGTTTGTTTTTTTTTTTGAGACCTACATAAATACCCTCAAAGGAAAACAAATCAAACACGAGTGCCTCAAAGAGACATAGTGATGGAGTGCACTAGTTCTCATCTATGTATATCACTGAATTTCTCTTCTGTTAAAAAGCCAATTTACCTGCACAAACGATTCAAGGCAACCCATAATTCGACTGGGTGTGCTCTGTGGCAGAGTCAACAACTGTCCACACAGCTTTATTTTGCTGACCTTTGCTGACACGGTAAAATGCCCAGGGAACACCATGTTATTATCATGCTGGGCTACTAACTAAATCATTTTTAAAAGAGTTTCTGACATGAGACTTTGAACTGTAATTGCAGTAACACTAATATGTAGGCTGTAGTTACAGTATGAAATATGTAGTTCTGAAAGAACTGAAATTTGGAACCACATAAAAATCCTTTTTAGGGATAAATCTCACCCACTCATTTTCATAGCTACTTGTCCTAATGGTGGGAGGAAACCGAAGCACTTGGTTAAAATCCACACAGACAACATGCAAATTCCACGCAGAAAAGACCGAGACCGCCTGAGAATCAAACTCAGGACCTTCTCACTGTGGAGTAACAGCGCTACACAATGCACCGCTGTGCCGCTTGGCTAAATCTGCATCAAAAAATTGGAGATAACAAGTACACATGCATCAAAAAAGGGATAAACAGTGATATCAGAATCATCTACTGATCCATCTATTCATCTGTCTATTCATGAAGCTACTCATCCATCTATTCATCCATCATCTTTACCGCTTATCATAACTATTTTCACAGAGGGTGCTGTAGCCTATTTTAGCATTCAAAGAGTGAAGAAACTTGCTTGACAGGTCACCTGAACAGGCTGCTGGTCAATATTTGTGTTTTTTGGCATTGGCACCAACAGATATTTATGCAAATATCAACACCTGCATGGAATTCTCTTATCAGGGAATCCTTATGAAATATCCAGCAAAGCAAGGCTCAGTGTGTAATCTTATGAATATTCAGCTACACGATTAAAAGAACTCACATTCTCTCTCTCTTTCAGACACAGGTAATGCTGTCAGGTCAGCCATGGGCCACTTGTTATTAGTGGTTTGCAGAATAAACAGTAGCCAGCTTTGCATGGAAGTGCCATTTACAGCTCTAATGGTGAAATATTTGCTTCTTTGACTGCCAAATCCACTTAAATTACAAGCACAAAATACACAAACACCCAGACGAAGGGGCATTTGATAAGGGTAACTATGGTTGTGGCTGTTTCACTGAATATTTTAGTAAATGGTGAGCCCCCAGTTGCACAAAAGGCCTCAATGCAATCGATAACTATTTCACAGTGTCCGTCCAAAATCATATGAAAGATATATCGTAAATGGACACAGAAACATCTTTATGATGACACTTCTACATTATCCCCATAGGCAAGATGCCAGCTAAGTTAATAAACCACCCACAGGTAATAGAGATATTACACAAGAGCCACAGTGACATGTGCATCTCTGGCAACATCTGGCACTGTTTAAAATAACCTGTCTATGAAATGGGAAGGCTGCTTGATTGACAGGGTCAACTGGAAGGCCCTCCTACCATCATTCACAATCACAAATAAAAGCCAAGACAAGAGAAATGTCACAGACCAACGTTACATTTCAGAGCTAATTACTGGCACCTCTTCCCCCTCCCTCAGTGTCGCTTAACTCTTTCTCCCTCTCTATCTCTGTCTCTCACTCCTTATCCCTCTCACACACTCACACACTATTTCATCTGTCATATGCTGGCTTATCTGAAATGACAACATTTTGCCATCACCCATTTCCCTATATGTCCACCAGCTTTGGTTTCTTGCATTTATACGACTGACAAAACTGTTGACCCGCACAAACAGACAGGCACATCTTTCTCACTCTCCCAGCCATTTTCTTCTCTGGGAGAAGAATATCAACACAAATATCCCACTTCCCCTGATTAAGGTCGAAGGCAGTGCTGGAGCTTATCCCAGCTCTCACAGGTCACCAGTCCATCACAGAGCAGGCACACAGAGGCCTTCCTAGGGAGCCATTTAGTATCAGCTCTCCACCTGACATGCACTTGTTTGGATGGTGGGAGGATACAGGAGCACCCGTACATGTGCACATCAGGTGGACCCAGAGGAAACCCGCACAGACATAGGGAGAA
This sequence comes from Hepsetus odoe, assembly GCA_017165825.1. Taxonomy (NCBI): domain Eukaryota; kingdom Metazoa; phylum Chordata; class Actinopteri; order Characiformes; family Hepsetidae; genus Hepsetus; species Hepsetus odoe. Next base: position 6,910,468 of record CM029378.1, read on the forward strand.
TATGCAAACTCCACACAGAAAGGACCTAGACCCCTCATCTGGGAGTCGAACCAAGGACCTTCTCACTATGAGACTGTGCTTCCCACTGCACCAGTGCATGTCACATAATAAAACCCAGGCCTTTACTTGGCAAAACATGGGAAAAAAATGGAATAAACAATCAGCAGTCTAGGTATCCTACAAAATTAAAAACAACAGTGAGGCTACCAACACACTGTATCATGCAGACTTTGAACCTCTTTCAACTCTCCTATTCAGGTGCATCCATCAACTGAACTCAAGAAAGATACACATGGATGTTTCACTGTAGAGTGTAAGGGGCTTAACATGAAACTGAATTTAGGTAACTAATATTTTATCATTGCAAAAGTAAAACTATTATATCTTCTCCACGGTTGCAATCAAATTATATCAATCACTGCCACAAAATTTTAAATAGTCACAAAAGATGAGCACCTAGTGAGTAAGATGAGTGAGAGGAACATTTGTACAGCAACTATTGAACAAATAGAGAGCAGCTCTTAGCTTTCTGCTACATGTGATAATGCCTGCTCTTAGTTAGCTAATCTATTACCAGTAATCCTGCTCTACAAAGCATTACTGATCAATGGATCCATCCAATGGATCCAAGTAAATTAGAGGCCAGTCTTCCTGCTAAAACCACCTTCTTTTATAGACTTTTCCATTATTGTCCAAGGCCACTTCTCTAGTAATGGAGTTAATTAATTTTACTGAGTGAACAGGCATGAGCTTTCTACAGCCCTTCTACAGATCTACTTTCTGATGGGCTCTTCTACAGATCTACTTTCTACTTTCACTTCCCCTGATCCAATACACCTGATCCAACTAATCAGATTATTAATCCTTTAAAGCAAGGGATTTAGTAGTGTGTGGTCATTGTCTTTCCAGGACTAAGGTTTCCAAACCATACATTTACATTTGCTGCATTTAGCGGATGCTCTTATCACAGATTTCCATGTCCAAATTACAGGGACAGTCCCCTGGAGCAACTCAGGGTTGTGGGTCTTGTTCAGGGACCCAGCGGTGGTAGTGCAAGAGGTGGGATTCAAACCTGGGACCTCTTGATTCATAGAATTTAGACAGTCCCTCCGTAGCAACTTGGGGTTAAGGCTCTTGCTCAGGAACCCAATGATGGTAGGGCTGGAGATGGGAATCGAACCTGCAACCTCTTGGTCTGTAGGCAAGTATCCTACCACTAGACCACCATCACCCCATTTATTACTGAGCATTTATTATAAACATATTCCTAGCACAATACAAATATCTCAAAGATTATCCTCATAAACCACATCAATATTGTCCAGACCTACTGCAACATCATCCACCCCTAATACCTTTTCATTATGATAAAGGACATTGAACCTCATTCTGCTGGTTGGCACTAGCTTGCATATTAACGAATGCATACTTTGTTTTAATTTCACTTGGAGAAAGACAGATAGGATTAAGAAAAAAATTCTAAGGAAAAATTTGAAATTTTAGGTAGACAGTCACGGTCACTTCGCCTGCGGACTAACCAAAGACTGCAGTGCAACATAATGAGAGGGCAGTGGGTTGTGATGGAGAGGTAGGTAGGACAGCCAAAACAACCCCCACCCCCTACCACCACCATCACCAACAACTACACACACACACACACACACAGAGGAAAACAAGCTGCTCTAATAAGGCCTGCAGTGTGCAGAGGTGAAATGAACCTGCTTCTCTAATGCTGCATCACTGAGACAAAAGCTGCTGAATACAGTGAAAACAGGACTCATCATGCATGAAACACACTCCTGATCATTCACTGCATACTCACCGGTGCTCATCGTTACATCCACAAATCCGCCAGAGCGCTGCTGCAGCCACGATCCTTACACACACACACACACACACACACACACACACACACACACACACACACACACTCACTCACTCACTCTCTCTCTCTCTCCCACACACGCCCCTCGGTCCGGTGCAGAGATGCCCCCGCAGGAGCAGTAAGTCTCAGGGTCTGTGATGAGGGTCGGAGCTGTGCTCTGGAGAGCCCCGCTGGTCGGATTGACAGACCACACCTCTCCTCAGCCTCAGCACCACCAGAGCGGACTCCTCTGCGCGCAAGGGCACATGGGACATTGAGTTATTTTGGGGAATGCTCGCTACTTTCTTCCATATTAATTCGCAGCTGGGCATAAATATCTGTAGGAGTTATAAATCAGAAGGTTAAAAATCCACTGTTGATTGGACTGGTAAAGTAATCCCACAACATTATTAGACAGCATTAATGTGACGCGCGGAAAATCCAGGTCCAGACAGTGCAAATCCTGTCCAGGATTTTACTCTAACCGCTGTTTTCTCCAATAAGCTCAAGCTGTCAGTGACGGGTGTTCTTACAGTTGGAACAAAATCCTGGACTGGATTTACACTTTCTGGACCTGCGTTTTCCACCCGTGACAATTCGTACAGTAATAACGAACAAATCCACAATTAGGAAACATATAATGCAGGAGAGGGTAATTTGCTTAATACCTTAAAATAAATATGCTCAATAGTAAATATTTCCCCAACAACAGCATCCGAAGCTTGATTTTTTTCAAGTGTTATGTTCTTTAGCACTTATTGCCACCTAGTGTTGAAACTGAGTCAATGCAGGTGGGATTCGCGAGGACTATTGCAGGTGAATGCAGTTTGGGGGAAAGTAGGACGTCTGAAAAGTGTAGTATCATCTTAAAGTGCCCTCACATGTCAAAACCATCTGTCTCCATGTCAAGATGTTTGTGGACACATGTTACGAGAGGTTTACGTAACTGTAGTAAAAGGTAGCGCTGTGCTGTCCTAGTGACTAAGCCCCAGAATCGGAAGGTCATGGGTTTGAACCCCAGACCAATAGGTTGCACTGAGATACCCTTGGGCAAGGTACTGTCCCCACCATTGCTCCCTGGCACTTAAATTGGCTTCCCCCTGTGGTGTTATTTACAATATTAAACAGAACCAGGAGGCGCACTGATTGCACTGCACGCATAGCTGTGTTATTTTCCATTACAGACTTTGTGTGTCTGCTGTGATTAACATGTAATGTGGATATTCTTGTCATTGTGGAACACAGTGAACACAACAAAATTCAACCTCTGCATTTAACCCAAACTATTGAAAGCGCCTGGGGAGCAGTGATGGGGACGGTACCTTGCTCAAGGGTACCTCAGGGCGGGATTCTATCCGTCACTGACAGAGTTAGCCCTGATGCCAGGGCTAACTCAATTTAAACTTTGATTTGGAAATACCCAGATCGGAAAAGAGAGGATATTATCAATCAATCTTTGCTTCATACCTAATGTTTCTCAATGCTACTATAAAACTATGCCATTTAATATCTTAAAAATAAAAAGCATCGCTTTTTAAAATTCGGTGGGCGTCCCCTTTAACAGCGGCCTGTCGTAGAACGCGTCATATTTGGGCGACAAATCCTCGTGCTGCAGCGCTGACCGGCGTGAGTTCACTTCGGAAGAAGTATCATGACGGATATCGACTACTTCGGAGACATAGAGGTCATCTTTCAGGATGAAGATGTCACTGCAGCTCCACAGTGTGTTCATGGTGTGTGTGTGTGTGTTGATGTTCAGACAGGCTGCTTCTCAAATCGCTATCTGCTCCCTTCGGTGTGCACTACACCCTCAGACCTTACAGCACAGCACAGAGTTCCCAGTTACAGTCAACCTGCACTGTTACTAACACTCAGCGCTGTTACTAACACTCAGCGCTGTTACTAACACTCAGCGCTGTTACTAACACTCAGCACTGTTACTAACACTCAGTACTGTTACTAACACTCAGCGCTGTTACTAACACTCAGTACTGTTACTAACACTCAGTGCTGTTACTAACACTCAGTGCTGTTACTAACACTCAGTGCTGTTATTAACACTCAGCGCTGTTACTAACACTCAGTACTGTTACTAACACTCAGCGCTGTTACTAACACTCAGCGCTGTTACTAACACTCAGCGCTGTTACTAACACTCAGTACTGTTAAAACACTCAATACTAACACTCAGTGCTGTTACTAACACTCAGCACTGGGTTAGAAACACTCAGTGCTGCTACTAACACCAGTGCCGTTACTAAATTACAGCACGCCGTTAACACACCAGTGCTGTTACACTAACATCAGCGCCAGCGCATTAACGCCAGTACTGCTACTAACACTCAGCACTGTTACTAACACTCAGCGCTGTTACACTAACACTCATGCCACACAACACTCAGCTGCCTAGAAACACTCAGCGCTGTTAGAAACACTCAGCCAAATAGAAACACTCTGTGCTGTTAGAAAGACTCACATTGGCCACTTGCAAGAAACAGAAACACTCAGCGCTGTTAGAAACACTCAGTGCTGTTACTAACACTCAGTACTGTTAGAAACACTCAATACTAACACTCAGTGCTGTTACTAACACTCAGTACTGTTAGAAACACTCAATACTAACACTCAGTGCTGTTACTAACACTCAGTGCTGTTAGAAACACTCAATACTAACACTCACTGCTGTTACTAACACCAGTGCTAGCAGCGCACACTCAAGTACTGTTAGAAAACACCAATACAATACTCAGTACTGTTAGAAACACTCAATACTAACACCAGTGCCAAGTTAGAAACACTCCACACAACACTCAGTGCTGTTAGAAACACTCACAGCCAACACTCAGTGCCAGGAAAACACTCAATACTAACACTCAGTGCAGCATTAACACTCCAGTGCTGTTAGAAACACTCACACTAACACTAGTTGCTACTAACACTCAGTGCTGTTACTAACACTAAAGTGCTGTTACACACTCTGCAATATAAGAAAACACTGCATGTTACTAAAATCAGTGTTGTTACTTATAAACTCAGTACTGTTACTAACACTCAGTGCTGTTACTAACACTCAGTGCTGTTACTAACACTCAGTGCTGTTACTAACAATCAGTACTGTTAGGAACAGTGCTGTTACTAACACTCAGTGCTGTTACTAACAGTGCTGTTACTCACACTCAGTACTGTTAGAAACACTCAGTGCTGTTACTAATACTCAGTGCTGTTACTAACACTCAGTACTGTTAGGAACAGTGCTGTTACTAACACTCAGTGCTGTTACTAACACTCAGTGCTGTTAGAAACACTCAGTGCTGTTAGAAACACTCAGTGCTGTTAGAAACACTCATTACTAACACTCAGTGCTGTTAGAAACACTCAGCGCTGTTAGAAACACTCATTACTAACACTCAGTGCTGTTAGAAACACTCAGCGCTGTTAGAAACACTCATTTACACTTTATTTTTACTTAATTTTTCATAAACTCTGTAGCCAAAAATTAAATCTATAAAGTGTATAACGTGTTTTTCAGGCCCCACAGTGCTGTTTGAAATAATGTGTAGAGGAGAGAAGAGTGGAAGGAGATTTTATGCTTGTTCCGCTTGTCGGGATAGAAAAGAGTGCAACTTCTTTCAGTGGGAGAATGAAAAGGTAAATAGCTAATTATTCTTTGATGTATGCTTTTTTTTTTATTATTGACATTCTTAATTGGACATTATTGTGCTTGCTATTTTGTGTATGACATTATTTATTACAATAATCAGTTTCCTTCTGCTTATTGTTGTCATTACTCTTATTAGTATTCATTTTTATTATCAAAAGAAGTAATAAAAATCTTACTCATGAAATTGAGGGTAAATGTTCGGTTCTTGTGCATATTGTTTTTCACTTATATAGTTCTTGTGGTCAGTGTTCTCAGTCTGGAAATAACAGCATTGATCCTTAATTAAGCAGCTTAGAGTCAATTTTTCTGCAAGTAATTTTTGAAGTATTTAATATTAAAGCTGAAGTTTTTCTTTACTTGTTTGTTTGCTTTAGGTATCAGATGCAAGGCTTCTTGCCAGAGAGCAGCAGAACCAATCCAAAAAGCCTCCGTTTACTCATACACAGTACTACGCAAGGTATGATGGAATCCAAAAAGAGCAAAAGAGATTTCTGTTCTTTAGCCTGATATTGTTTAATTTTTATTCTGTTTCATATTTGCTGTATTCTTTTCCTTTTATTATCTAAATTTTGGACTAAGGGCACATTTGGATGAATTATATTTAGAAGTAATTTTTATAGGAAACACTGCTTTAGACCAAGGAATACATAAGATGCCTGATCTAAAATTTAAAAAAAATTCTGTTGTCCCTTTCCTAGATTCAGAGAGTTTGTGTCTGTACCAGTAGATCAGAGGAGTTTTTGTGTGGGCTGTCAGATCCTAGTACTTCCTGGAGAATTGAGCAGTCATGCCTCACACCAGATGATTTCAGACATCACAGTGTCACAGCTGAGGAGGCCCAGCCTGTTACTGTGTCCTCTGGAGAATAAGAAGAGTAACGCTCAGTACCTGTTTGCTGATCGCAGTTGTCATTTCCTCCTAAATGTGCTCTCTGGATTAGGGTTCCAGAAGTTCCTCTGTGTGGGGACACCACGGTGAGTTTGAATTCATGCATAGCCTGAAGATACAGGTTTTCAAAAGTGCTTTGGCCTTGTCCAAATTGGCAAGCTTTAAATTGCCAATTGCAAACACAGACACAAACATATACAACACACACATAATCAGTCACTTATCTTAACCAAGGTCTCAAGGATGATGGAGTCTATCCCAGTGCTTATACAGTGAAAGATGAAGTTGAAGTGAAGATGTTTTAGGCAGGTGTGGGAAAAAATGCTGTAAACAAAGAATGCTTTCAGAAATGGAAGTGTTAATCATTTATTTTCATCAATCAACAAAATGCAGTGAATGAACAAAAGAAAAATCTAAATCAAATCAATATTTGGGGTGACCACCCTTTGCCTTCAAAACAGCATCAATTCTGGTACACTTGCAAACAATTTTTGAAAGAACTTGGGTCGTAGGTTGTTCCAAACATCTTGGAGAACTAACCACAGATATTCTGTGAATGTAGGCTTCCCCTACCATTATTTATATTTCTGAAAGCATTCTTTGTTTACAGCATTTTTTCCACACCTGCCTAAAACATTTGCACAGTACTGTACATGGTCATTGTCATGCATATTCACTCAGAAAAGAGACATCCAGATCACATTTGTCATGGAAAAAGCACACATATGATGCAGTGGTTTAATAGGCAACATAACATTTGGTTTAGTTTCAGTAGATTTCACAAATCACCCTTTCTATTACAGATTATCCTATAAATAAAAGAACTGTCTACCCTATGAACCATCACTGTGAAGCATTAGTTTTTTTGTGTTTTTTTTTCTTTTCTTTTCATCAATTCTCCCTTATTTACAGATTACATGAACTAATCAAAAAACAAAGCACGGAACAAAGCAATAACAAAATGAAGAGTTTACTACTGGATATTGATTTTAGGTAAGTATAAATGGATTTGCTGTGAGACTCTTTCCATTGTTGTCTCTGTATTTAAAGTAAAATAAATATTTGTTCCATTTTAGTTACGAAATTATACTGTTGCATTAGTGGTGGTTATACTGTTTTATTTGTTTATATATAATGTTTGCATGCGTGATTTGTTTAATGAATTCTAATTCCTTAGTAGCTGAGATCACAGATTTCCATATGATCTGGAACACCGTGTGCATCTTTTAAAGATGGTATAAAGAAGCGAAAGGCAGGGAAGAGTGGCTCTGTAAACTGGTGATGGACTCTCTCAAGTACAGTGGTGGAAGTTGCTGAGAATTCCTGCAGCACTTTCATAGTTTCAGCATCATAAAAGGCCAAACATCCCTTCTGGTAGTTCACAAAGATGCCCACTTTTTCCGGCGCCCCTCGTCCTGCCCTGGCAGACACCAACACATTCCGGTCGTTGTGCCAGGCTGAGAGTTGTCCATCCTTAAACTCCAGGCACCAAGAGAGCCTGTTTCTGCCCAGTTTTGTGCTTTTGTCTTGCCCTTTCCTGTTCAGGCTGCCATAACCCACACCGACAGCCCAGGCAGAGCAGCAGTGAATATCTACTTCCCAGTAATGCTGACCTGCTGTTATTGCAACTGAGCCCAGGGCACAGTAGACCTGATCAAACTGCTGGGGGTTTTTAGGGCTGGAGCAGTCTTGTGAGGAGATGTGCATGGTTCGACCACTTGATGTGACTTTGATCTGTCTGTGGCTAGTCATCCGGTCAATCACCACCTCAGCAGCGTCTGATAATGAAGATATTTTTGTGAATGCCTTTTCCTATCGAAGACATAAAAAATCTGTCCAGACTCCCTAACTCATTCTCATTTTGAAGTGACTTTTGATTAAAAAGCAAACACATTCCAATCATGCACAAGTGCAGAGACGTAATAACACACTCAGAGATGCATTAGTGTTATGTAAGGGGGTAGGTATGTGAGATGCAGTGTAATTAATGAGTGGAACAGTGGTCAAAGGATGTATTTAAAAAGTTTTTTTGTTTTGTTTTGTTTTGTTTTTTTTTACAAAAAGCTTACCCAGTAGCAGTCTTTTTCTCTGTAGTTGGGCTTCTTGCTTTTTTGAGATCCTTCCTAAAACCTTCATTAGTTTCTGGAACTTTTCCTCATTGAGTCTAATAGCATCGACAGCTGTATCCAGCTTCTTAGGGCAACTACAGAAAAGTTTTTTCTCAGTAGGTTAAAGGGTAAAACGAGGAAAATTAGTTAATAAAATGTTTTAAGATAACTGAAGTTTAATTTATTTTACCTCAAGTCATCAGGAACAACCTGAAAACAGATCAAATTCATTTAGAAGAAAGGTATTTTACCACACATATTCTGAAGATACCACGGTTTGGTCTGTCATTTAATTACATAAGACGATGTTCAAAAACCTACTTTGCACAGGATGCTTTCTCTCATAGTGTGTAGAAATGCAGTATGGTATATTCAGACCAATCTGATAAGATGTTCGTGGTAAGCCTCGTATTGCCCCAATATGGCTTTGGAGTTACCTGCTGCTGACTGTCAGCACTGCTCTCCTGCTGTTTCTTAATGGTGCTGATGTGTTTGCGCACCAGCTTCTGATGCTGGGTCCAGTCCTGTAGAACTCTTGTCAGTTTACTGCTGTTCTCCCTGTGGTCCTGTTCTAGCATGCACAGAACATCCTTTTCGTCCTTTTCTAAGGCCAGACGCATGCTTTCGAAGCGCTCATGTACCTGCTGTTCCATAGCCTCTGCACTTGCCTTCAGGCCAAGCAGACAGAGGGAATTGGGTGTGTCATGGTGATTAACACATTGAAGCCGAGACATGTCTTAATCAAAAGCATTTCATAACATTTCGCATGTACGAGTACCATTAGAAATATGTGAAAGTCAGACATGAGAGAAATGTAGGAAAATTTGGTGGATGCATTACAAATCATTTGTTGGTCACTTACAGTTAGGTTGGCCTGCTGTTTTTTCAGAGATGCCATGCGAGCCTCTGTCCTTTTACTCTCGTTCTCCAGCCCCTCCAGCAAACATGAGAACTGTTCCTAGTGTTTACACACATCGCATGTAGTAGGTCACATTTGTTGCAATAGAATCGTACTTCACAAAGCAGGCTATCCTCCTGTCAAACGTGTATAAGAAGACATAGCAACGACATTCCTGTGGGGCAGTTGTCAGGTGTGATTTTTTTTTTAACAACTGAAAACATTTCCAATGCAAATAAAATGGCCCCATTTATACATTATCAGTCAAAGGCAGAAACAAATATTAGTAATGTCTGTTGACCAAAACCTGCCCCCCCCCCCCCCCACCCCACACATTTCTCTAACATCCTCTCCAGCCCATTTTCTCTACACATAAATTTAAAACAGCACATATGTTATCAATTAATCCATGAAAATGTAACTCATCTGTTTAATTGCAAAAAGTCAACCCTGATTATTTGTTGCTTTTTCTAATCTGATCATATAATTCTACTCACATGTAACCTCTTACTACCCGGCCCTTGTTTTCCCCTCAAGAACTATAGAAATGGGTAGAAGGCAGCCAAACCTTGGTGTATTTGAGATTGACGGGGCCTGTTGTTTTCTGGAGAGTTTTCGGGGAGCGTGGGTAGGGTTGGGTGACTGGGCCCAAACATGGATCAGCTCCTGGTACCTGTGTTGTGCAGTCGCCTTCCGCCATCTCTGCTGATTCTGCAAACCAGGAGATAAATATACAAATTTCATATTCTAAGACATTAGATGTTTTCTCCTTGTGATAGCCAACATGCTAATTTTAGAAACAGAGGAGTCGTTACTTCTGCATCATATATAGTCGGATAATTACAGTCTCTGGGAAGGCAGTGAAGTGTTGTCACCAAGTTTTTTTTTTTTTTGTTTTTTTTTTAGTGAAGCTTCTTGAAGCCAAAATGCTTTATGTGACGAACAGAGCATTCACTGCACTGAAACACAACACAGAACCCTGTTCCGATTACTTCGTTCCCAGTCGAAACTGAATTAGAGCACTTAAAATTCTTTTATATTTAAAGCAAGTGTTTATTCATGGATTATATATCCTATATATCTTCTATGTAGCCTACGATAAAAAAGTATAATACTCACCCTCAAGTCTGTGGTACTGCTCCGGCTGTGTTCTTCACTGGTATGTGTGTGCGAAAAGCTGTAAATGATCATATAAGCCTAAAACAAGCCAAAGCCTGTCTGTAACTGCAAGCATATACATGCGTGCATGTGCCTGCAGACCCTATTCTTGTGCCAGTTCATATTTTGGCACCTAATATAGCCGTTCATCCAGAGACATACGCTGATGCCAGCAAGCACCTTTTTAATGTGCCAGACTAAAGAAACTAAGCAAAAAATGGTGAGGGTTTGTTTTTCTCCTGTTACGTGCATCACATCCATGTCATTTTCCTCTTTGTTTTGCTTTTCCAGATATTCTCAGTTTTATGGGCAAGAAGAATTCTGTCATTATAACATGTTTAACCATCACTTCTTTAATGGAGAGGTAAAGAGTTATTTCTCTGCTTCTGCCTGCGTGTGACCTTTTCTGAGCAAACAGCTAGTCTCAATGAGCACTTATTTCTTCCATTCTCTGTGTGCACAGGAGGCAGTCAAGGCTTTCCATGACTTTTTGACTGAGGATAAATCTAAAGTAGTGATGGTGGCAGACCCACCCTTTGGGGGGCTGGTGAAGCTACTAGGCCACACATTTTCTAAGATATCAGAAACATGGAGAAAGCTTCAGGGAACAGGTGTGTAATAAAACAGTCGTCATATTTGTAAAATCAAAACTACATATTGTCACTGATAGATAATTTGTAAATTTACATTACATGGGTGTGATTAACATTATTTTTTTCCTAATTTGAAGATTACTTTTATGCTTTTTTGTGCTTTTATCTGTCCATAATGACCTCTGCTCTCAGGAGTGAAAATATACAAATAACCTTTAACACCATTCTGCAGAGAACAGTGTGTCAGAAATGCCTATGGTGTGGATTTTTCCCTACTTCTTTGAGCCACGGATTCTCGAATGCTTTCCTTCCTTTACAATGTTGGATTATCAGGTAAGGCTGAAGGTGATTTCTCAGATTTGTGATTAAACCAGTAGCCTTTGTGTTATTTGTTACACGTTTTTCTTTGAATGTAGGTAGATTATGATAATCACCCTTTGTACAAACATGGAAAGTCTGGCCGGAAGCAGTCCCCTGTTCGACTCTTTACCAACCTCTGTCCTAAGGACATTGTCCTGCCAAAAGAGGAAGGTTACAGGTAAACCTTAGTTCATCACAGTTCACTTGCAACTCAGGGATGAGTTCAAATATAGTCTGTTTGTTGTCAGTTTTCTCTAGATTAGGGATTTGTTTAAAAGAAAAAAAAAATCTCTCACTTCACTGTCTATTCTCTTGATGTAAGATAAGGTTCCATTATTTTATTTTTATAAATATCATTTTTATATCTAAAAATAATACTTTTTTTTTTTAAATATATATATACCCCCCCCCCCTCATTCCCCAGATTTTGCAACATTTGCGAGAGATATGTGTCACCAGAAAACAAGCACTGCTCCATATGCAACACATGCACATCAAAGGTAGGCCTTAACTGTTTGGGGCATTTGAGACAAAAAGCAAACAAAGCTGAAAAGTCTCTTTGTTTCTTCTTCAGAATGGAAAAGAATGGAAGCATTGTGCTGAATGTGGAAAGTGTGTAAAGCCATGTAAGTGTTTTGTTAAGATAAACAAGGTTTGCAAGCATGTTACAGATAGTTGTTATAAATTTTGTGCTTTATGCTTAATTTTCAATGCCCTCTTTTATGATATGAGAAAGATATCACTCATCCTCATATTTTATGTTCGTTTGGCTCACTCCCCTTCCCCTCAGCCTGGCATCACTGTTCTTCGTGTGGTCTTTGCACACTTCCGAATCATCAGTGTGGGCAGACAGGCTGTTACAACTGTGGCGACCAAGGACACAAACACAGAGCCTGTCCCAGCAAAGGCAAGACAAAGTGAGTGTTCATCTGTTAACAATGTGGAGAAAAACTGTTGACACAACAGTGAATGATAAATTGTATATCTAAGCCTCCTTAGATTTTTTAAAATCTTTTTTAAAACACAAAAAATGCTTTAACAAGCAGTTAATGCACACTGAATTTAAGTGTGCATTTATGTAAAGTATGTACAGTAATATGAATTACTGTACATGCCAAAGGATCGGAAGATTGTGGGTTCAAACCCCTTACCAGTAGGTTGCCCTGAGGTACACTTGAGCAAGGTACCATCCCCATCACTGCTCCCCGGGCGCTTGCATAGCTGCCCCCTGCTGCACAGTGTGCGTTTGTTTGCATGGGATTTTCATTCACCGTGGGGTGGCGGTGGTCTAGTGGTAGGGTGCTTGCCTACGGACCTCTGGATCAAGAGGTCCCCGGTTCGAATCCCACCTCTAGCACTACCACCACTGGGTCCCTGAGCAAGACCCTTAACCCTGAGTTGCTCCAGGGGGACTGTCCCTGTAATTAGGACATGTAAGTCGCTCTGGATAAGAGCGTCTGCTAAATGCCGTAAATGTAAATGGGTTAAATGCAGAGGTCCAATTTCGTTATGTGCTGCGCCATGTCCTCACAATGACAAGAATAGTCACTTTCACTTTTTCACTTTCAGGTTACAGCAGAAAAAAGGTGGTAACGGTGGTCAAGGGAAATTCAACAGTGGCCACAACAAAACTGCAGGAAAGAAAAAGAAAGGCAAAAATTCACAGGAAAAGAAGAAAATGGCAACATGACTTTTCACTTGCATTGCAAAGGGGGTGGCGTTGTGATGGGCACACTAATGGGTCATTGTAAGTCCGTAACTCAAGTCATGAAGTGTGCATGCCTGCTCTTCATGAGTAGAGCGTTATGAAAGGCTGAAGGACAGTGAAGCACCAAGGCATTCAGTGCTCTAAAATGCTCTAAACTGCATTTCAGGATATCAAAGGCTATAGGGTTTGATGTTCTGGGAGTGTGCTAACATTTTTTTTTACAAATAAAATGATTTGTTTACATGTTTGCATTAGCTGCATACATGGTACATAATTAAAAAAGAAAATGCTCCTTTATTTAATAAGTTCTGCTTTGTAATCATCACTTTCACTGATGCAAATTTGCAAGAAGTGTTAGTGTTAGAAAATGTCATTTTGTTCAGAACAGTGCTTGCCGTATCCCTTAAGACACTGAAAACTTCAGATATCAGGCCCTGAATCAGTTTGCAGTAATGCTCCAAATTTGTTTAATAATACAAGGACAAGCATGTTCTGCTCTTCATAGGACATGGAATATACATGATCAGTTCATTTACAATAATTAAAATAGCAAGTACAGTTTAGTGAACTGTTTAAAACACCTGGACTAATTCAATTTAGTGAACATGGTAGAATTTCAACCAATAAAAATAAAGTACACGCACAAATGCATTCATAATATTAACAGGTTTAAAAAAAAAACATAAAAACAGGTTTTTAAAGGAGGCCAAAAACAACAGCTTAACAAACCAGAGTTATGCTTTCATTTTTTTATGGTGAGGGATTTGCAAATAAATATTAACTAGTTTTCCTGTGAGAGATTACAGTGCAATTTTGATTTGCAGATCCCGTCCCTGCCCATGGATCTACTGTAGCTTTGCTTAAAAAGGATTGAAGTTAATATGTTGCTTTGTGATTCTACTAACCAATCCCTGAAAGCATAATTAGTTAAGGAGCATGTAGTAAAGGGCTCAGTTTGCATAACATTATGCCCTCAAGGTACTTTCCCAAGCAAATCTGAAGGAAAAAGAAGTTGTGTTGTCAGCTTTCGTCTATGCTTTCGTAACGCTCAGCGAAAGCGATAAGTCTCTTGTACATGGCAATGAGCAGTAGGATGGCTGCAAGTACAATGCCACAGATTAGACTGAAGGCCCATCGAGGTCCTAAGATGGTATAGACATGAGAGACGAACACTGGCCCCAGCGTCCGAGCACCACTGCCTGAGGCAGTAAGCCAGCCCATGTACACACCCTGGAAACACACACAGTGACTGTCAGTACTGTATTTTGTTTAAATCTTAGTAATTCAAACAGGCAGATAGAAAAGGAATCACAGAGAGAGGTGAATGTAATTCTAGACCATTTATCATGTGACAAAAAATGCAATTACTACAAAAGCATTAACAGATAGAGCTCCATGGGGGTGGTAACTATAGAATGCTCAATGTCCAGCTGAGGGTTTGCAAAGATCTTGTAGGTCTGTATACCTGAGGTTTGGTTCCCAGTATCTTTGAGTACAGTGTGTATGACATGACATTACACGCAGGGTAGCCCACTCCTATCAGAATGTCAGATGTAATGTACTGTGCCAGGTGGATGGCAGGGGTATACTGGCACCAAATCTGTTCAAATGGGCATCCGGTGGGCTCCACAGTGCTATTAGGGAGCGGGTTGGCTGCCAGGGCTATAGCTGGCATTGAGTTATTCTGAAGGTCTGTGTTTGTCAGCAGAAGAGAAAGCAAACAATGAGAAATGAGGCTTGGCTAAATAAGAGTATCTTCGTAAATAAGTAAAAGACCTTTGAGACTCCAAATATAAGCCATGTTTGAATGCATCTTATAGTACAGTATGATTAAATAAAACAAAAAAACAATACATCGCAAAAACATCTAATCTTGAACATCTAAGGCTCTAAAATCACAGACAAAAACACTGCAGTCTTTAGCTATTTCAATATTTCAAAGGCAAATAAATCACAAATTAATCAGTCAAAAATATGTTTAAATTCAATTTGGAATTATTAATGACTCACCTGCCCATTGAATCTTTGGGTAATGGTTTCCCCAAGGTAACAATATAAAGAAGCCTATGAAGATTATGCCTAAGCCACCCAAGAGCACCGGACGGTCCCCAGTCCTGACAACAATAAGAAAATTCCATTATTCTCTTATTCTCTACTTTTGTAGAACAATCTCCCTGCATTTAACTGCAACTGTGGTATCTAAAATTCAGCAGTTTTTTTTTTTTTTACATTTTTTAATAATGCAGTTTAATCATATTTGCCTGAATGATAACGTGTGAGAGTATTTTTCAAAATATAAAAGCACACCAGGTATTTGGGGGGGAAAGAAAATTGGCAATGGATGGATGTCGAGATTTCACCTATATTTCTTTTAATGAGCATTTGGCTCTAGAAGAGGGAATTTTATGTAATGCTGGAATAGCCCCACAGATTGTTTACTTTTAACATATATAAATAAGCTTATATCCAAGATTCATTTTCTAATCCACACAGGTGTTATATATTTTTGTATCAGCACCAATACGGGAAGATAGAAACTTAAAAATATCATATGTTGACATTGGCCTACATTTACGCACATTAGTTCATCCTTAATGAGTATTGTGAGCCAACAGCAACATTTAAGAGTTGACTAAGAAGATTTGCTTGAACATACCGCACAGAGATCACTTTGACTGCAATAAACACTATGATGGACTCAAAACCAATGGCAGCCAGTATGACACCATTATACAGAACTGCTTCTTTCCTCGTCCAAGCAAACATGTCCATAGACAAAGGGGTGGATATTCTGCAGAGAAAAAACAAAACAGTAACACTTCTTACATCATGTTGATTATCAACTAAATACAAAAAAAAGACAAGCACTCACGTTTCAAACACAGCAAAAATGAAGAGAATGACAAAGAAAAGGATGTTAGATGTAATCACTCCAAGCTGGTCAATACTGCCTTCAACCTCCGGGGCCACAGAAACTTGCTCTGTATGAGAACGAGGCAAAGTTTAGATTTAAAAGTAGGACAATGCCGTATGAAAGGTAACAAACTCACCACATCTAATCATAAATTATTGTACTAAAAGTGTCTTAGATAATACAGATATATAAACAGTTTTTAAAAATACAATAATTGAGGTCTGCACACTTTCAGTCCTAAGGATGGAAAAAAAACTCAGCTTTTTATAATGTAAGGCTCTAGATGATGATAATGATTATCAATGATAATGAGTGTAAGAACAGCGCTAAACTGTCAACTGTACAGCGCTAATGCACAGCAGAGCTGTTAAAAGGATGTTGTACCTTCTGAGACATAATTAATTGCTCCGATTTGTCTTCCATAGTCATCCACCCAATGTTCCCTGGTGAAACAAAACTCACCATTAAAACTTAAATAAGATAAAATATACTTTAGCACATATAATTAAGCACTTTCTATTTCTGGAACGTCCTGAAAATCTTGCATATATGCTACAAGATCAAAAGTCTGACAGCAGACTGGTCAGCAGACTAATGAAAAATGTTAATGAATTACCTCAGAACTGTAATAACAAGCAAGATGTTGATGACACCCAAACAGGCTGCGAGCAATGCTGGAGCAGTGTACATGTTGATTTTCAGCTGAATGACCTCCACCAAGTAGCCTTTTTCACCAATGAATGACAGAACTGCCTGAAGAGCTGAAAATGTCAACACACACCAGTAAATTGTGTATTAGGGCAGCGGTGGCCTAGTGGTTAGGGAGTTGGCCCTGCATCGGAAGATTGTGGGTTCGATTCCCTCACAAGTAGGTTGCCCTGAGGTACCCCTGAGCAAGGTACCGTCCCTGTCACTGCTCCCCGGGCACTTTCAATAGCTGCCCACTGCTGCATGGTGTTTGTGTGCATGGGTTAAAAGCAGAAGTCCAATTTCGTTGTGGTTCACGCTTGGTGTGCTGTGACCTCGCAATGACAAGGGTTGTCACTTTCACTTTTTCACTTATTAGCCATGCTTACTATTATTTTATTAGAAGACACTTTCCAAATAAGTAACATAAATGAATCCAGTCTCCTTGTCTTAATTTAAAAAAAAATCTTTAAATAAAATAATACTACTTTGTAGTATTCTCATTTTAACGGATAAGAAACGTCAAAAGAATATGGAATCCACAGCATGTGAAACTAAACCTTAACATGATCTAATCTAATCTTTAAACATTGTGACACGGGGCCAAAAACCTACTATGTACTTAAGTCTGCAGACCAAATCCAACCAATAACAGTGTTTCAACACAACTTGTGACACTACTTCCTCTCAACACTGCCACAAAGACAATACCATCGACTGTAAGGAAACACATTTTCACTTTCTATAAAGCTAACTTACTGGCCAGAAAGATTTCTCAAGAAAGGTGCAGGTCTGTCTCCAGTGTTTGTGTTTGTGTCATGAACAAGTAATTGGACAGATGTGTTTTCAATTTAATTTAACTATGTGAGAACATTGGATTTAATGTTTACATTAATTAAACAATGAAATACCTTTAACATTTAACACCTGAAGCACAGCCAACATTTCTAAGCTAGTTAAGAAAAAAAAAAAAAAAAAAAAGTATCCATGTGTTGGACAATAGTGAATAAATTCTTGTAACTGCATAGTGCCAAAAACAATAATCTTTTATTATGCAGTTTTAAATGTTCTGCACATATTGCTACAATGGCATATACTCAAACGAAACTTTTGCACATCTCATATTATTTTGTCTCTAATGACTTCAATTGAGCAAATAAACATTTGCTGAGTACTGAGGATTGCCAAACTCTTGGACAATTAAAATATTATTATTTCCATTATAATGTGAAGAAGAGGAGGAGGAAGGCATGTCTAGATGCAACAGCAGAGAAGGGTAGGAGAGTGGAAGTGAAAAATCTACTACTTCTACTAACAATACTTGGTTTTAGTCCGTCCTTTACCATATTATCACTGTTGTAATTACATTGCAGATTTGGACACAAATACTTTTGATACCTTTTGTTACTCTGCATTACAATTATATGAAGTGAAAGTGATTAATTGTCATTGTGAACCACAGCACACAACGAAAGACACAATGAAATGCTTCCTCCGCATTTTACCAATACACTCTGTGCAGTAATTTAAAGCACCCAGGTAGCAGTGATGGGGACAGTACCTTGCTCAAGGGTACCTCAGGGCAACCTAGTGTTCTGGGATTCAAACCCACAATCTTCTGATCCTTTGGCCAACCACTAGGCCACTACTGCCCCCAGAAAAAGGGCAAGGTCCCACTGAGATATCCACATATTTACTGAGCACTTGTATTTTGTACTGTTTATTTTAGCACTAATATTGGAAATGCAAATCTGTCACACAGTCTGTAAATTGATTCTAATTTTGGGTACATATGTTCTGCTTGAGGAGACAGACAAAAATGGCTTTGTTGCCCCAATGACTGTACACAGTAGGTGCACCTTCACTGACACCTAACAATTCTAAAGACACCCAGTGTAGATCACACTGCACCACAGCACTGGAGAAAAACATACCTGGTCCAAGAATGAATCCCAGAGCCTGGCAGGCACTCATGTTGGCCATTGCACTGGTTCTCTCCTTCAAGGATGTCGCTCCTGCCACATAAGACCTGACTACAGCTACATTACCTGCAGGACATTCATGAGAAGACTCAACAAGTCATGTATACAGCACACATTTGAACACTGGCATATACACTAGAACTAGTTGTAGAAACTAGACTGAATTACTCCTTAATTTCTCCAATCTTTACCTGCTCCAAAACCAACAAATGCTCGGGCCAGAAGCATGTGGTATTTGTTGTGAGAGGGAGGGAGATACACGTAGGAGTAGTAGATGTTTGCAGAAACATTGATTAATATTGAACAGATCAGTGGCTCCCGTCGAGGCCTGTGGTTGGACCAAAGCCCAAAAAGTGGTGAAGCCACCATCTGTCCCAAGCTATATGCGGCTACTACCCAACCCAAGAAGCTGGCGTCAGCAGTGTCATCGATCTGAAATGACAAAATCATTACAGCTTACAAACTGAGTGCCATCAAAAAAAAAAAAAAAAAAAACCTCAAACCATTTTTTTCCACTTAAATCCATTAAATTCTTCTGAGGCATTAATCAGAAGGCACTAACTACTGATCTATAAGAGTGTGTTGTATGATGCTACTTGAGAGGATTGGCAAAAAGGAACCTGTTTCACAGTCACATCAACAGCCACCTGTCTATTTTGACTGCTTCCGTTTCTCATTTCTCTTTTTTGTAAACAGCATTTCTAGCAATTGCTATTTTTTCTTTGAAAACATTCATAGAAACATCCCAGGTGCATTTTCAAAAGTTTACTACTCTTCAAAAGTTTAAAATCATTGTTTTTGAATATATTCTAATAGGGCACTATACTCTAGCGCTCAACAGGTTTCCAATCGTTATTATGAAGCTGTAAACAAAAAAAAAGATCTAAAATAATGAGAAATGCTGTTGATTGTTCCATTATGGCTGAGATACACTGAAAATATAGTTCCTGTTTAAGTAAGTTACAACCAGGTTGTCTCTTGTTTTAAAAGTGGTGATCAAATCTCAAGGCAGGCAACATTTATTATTCATGATACAATAACTTGTCAGTGCTTCCTAAATATAATCATGTTAAAAACATCTTAACATGTAGTATTTAAACCAATTGTTTATTAAAACAACAATTAACCACATCATCTTTACCTGTTGCAGATAGGGCCATACTGAAGTGATGACAATTGAAAAACCTGGAGAGAATATTACAATTACCAATTAACTGTGGTTTATCACTTATTTAATATACTGTGATATTAGTGAGCAGGTTCAAGAAAGAATCTCCAAAATAAAATATGCCTTTTATATAAAATTAAATAAAGTATTGAGCAAAATGCAAACTAGCAGTAAAGTCTGGAACTGATGTCAGTGTAACTGAATAGCTTCCTATACAATCATACAGTTTAATGACTAATGAGAAATCTGCTTTCCCCTTACCCACACTGCTGAGAAACATGGTGAAGTACATGACCCTGATTGATTTCCACCGGCTCCGGCCTGCATCCTCAGTGCTATGAAGAGATCAAACATACTGTTAGCCACGCTGTCAGACACAAAAACAAGGCTAAAGTCATTTACGAGACACTGAAGAGCCAGAGATTCTGCTTATAAATCAGAGCATGAGCTATAGGACAGTATCTTTGTCGCACTGCCACGAAGCAACGAATACATTAAAAATTCAGTTTGATTTTGGACCGATAGCTTTCCTTGAATGTAAGGGTGAATTGAAATGGCAAGCTCTCAATTTTTAACAGATAATGGGACTGAATTTTCCAGATGACCATGTAAAGCCAATAAGGAGGGTCTGAAATGAAATGCTTTCAGAGAAACTTGCCGAGTATAAACTGCATCAAGGGACTAAACACCCAGAGCGTGCGATGTCTGCCAAAGTTTCCTTAATAAAGGTTTTCCAAATAGGCTGAGACAATTCAATCCACAGTTTTGAGGTGCAGTTTAAATATTAGTTCATACAGAGGAAAGAGAATACCAACAGTAGCTATTTTTGAAAGATTTTCCACTAGTTTACATATACAGTACAAAACAAGTGTGGGTTCTCTCGTCACGCTGTTTATTAAGTAAACGGCAGTTTGAGCCGTAAACATTGTGACCCCTGACTCCTATCAGGCCCAGTGTAAAGATTAACACTGTTTACTCCTGAACTGCCGGCACAATGTGTAGTTCATGCGAGTGCGCTGTTCTGCACATTTTACCTGGATGAAGTAACATGCTGGCTTATTCACTGAAAGACAAAACATGAAGAAGACGAGTCCCCATCGCATCGCAGTTCCAAGGAACTGTAGCTTTCAAACAGCAGTACAAAAAAGTAAACCTTGCACTCCATTAAAATCAGCCTGGCAGGCAACAAAGTGTCCCTTCATTCACCTTTACAAACAAAATCCTGAATATTACTGACAGGTGCAACTTCTAAACAGCCTGTTGTACATAATCACACAACGAGACAGGTTTTATCCAAAAAACATTGCATTTTACATCTAGTGAAGTAACTTAAACAACAGCTTTGGCCCACTTGAACAACTAGTAAGTTACTGGTGACACACACACACACACACACACACACACACACACACACAACTGGCCAGACTAGTTTGTTGACTCACCTGTCAGCATCGTCTCTGAGTAGAGGAGTGTTTTCGTCTACAGGTTCAACCAGCGACATGATGCAGTTTGTAAGCTTTTTAGAGTTTGTTTAGTAAGACGCGTCCTTTAAACACCGCCCTCTGAGTAAAGCACTTTTTACATATTTCACTGATCAGATGTACTTCCCATTCCTCCTCGCCTGCAGTCTGGCTGGAGCAACAGCAGGACGGGTCTCGATACCGGCGTCAGCAAAACACACACAGACTCTGACATTTTAAGTCGAGGACGGGACTGATCCCGGTCTGAAGTCCAGTCCAGCTGTGCTACTGAAAATGAACTCCTGCAGTATTCAGCGTTATTGATCCACAGATCGAGCCTCCGATCAGCTGACAAGACCCTCGCCGTTGAGGATGGGCGGAGAAAACTCTCGCGTTGGCTCGCTTTCCATTTTCACAATAAAAGACATCCTCTCATATTTGAGAAAATTACCTTTTTCTTAAACCTTCATGGAACAATAAACTAAAATCCAACAGTAATTTTTAGCCGGCATAAATTCAAAAGTAACGTCTAATCGAAAAATACGCTTTTTTAACCATTTAAAAAAACGTTTTTTTAACCATTTAAAAAAAACGCTTTTTTAACCATTAGTCGGCCCTTCTTCTTCTTATTTTTATTATTATTATTATTATTATTATTATTATTAAACCCATCGCTCTACTTAGCGGGCTAGATATTAATCCTTATTCTGTTTTTTTGTGTTTGTGTGTGTCATATGGGATCCTTTACTTTTATTTTTATTTATTAACTTTTATCTATTAACTTTTATTTATAAACATCCCCAAAACATTATCTTATTATATTATATTATTATAACAGTATGCTATTACATTATATTATTTTACATTATAATACATCATACATTACAAATGCTTATAAATTAAATGTGTTAGTTAGTCTTTTATCACTGCTGAAAATGTAAATATAACATTGAAAAAAAATCCCAGAAACGTTAAAGTGCGTTTACCCAAGGACTTTCTCCAAAACACGTGACAATCGCGTCATCAGCACCGACCGCCATCTTTCTCGGGAACGTCGGAGAGGACGCGTCGGAGTTCAGCACTGTTAGTGTTCTCTGGAGGTTTTTATATTTTTGATTTCCAACATCAACTAGTTGATGACTATTAGTGTTTTCTAGAGGTTTATACATTTTTCATTTGTCATTAAATGCTGGCCCATCACTGTTTGTGTTTTCTGGAGTTTGCATTTTTTTTACATTTTTTATACATCAACAGCTGGTTCTTTACTGTTAGAGTTTCCTTTTTATTGTTTGCTTACATTTATAAATGATCAACAACAGCTGGGTCATCACTGTTAGTTTTTACCAGTTTTTGGATATTTACTTTATCAGTAGCAGCTGGCTTTGCCTAGATCAGATGGGTGTCTCCTCTGTGAGGGTTTTGACTGTAATGTGTGTGTTTGCAGCTGTCTGATGTCTGAGAGTCAGAGACAGTCTTCATTTAGGAGATTCTGTCTTGAATAGCAAGCAGCTGATCCATTTTTATATTTGCTGTTACACCTTTACATCTAATCATTTGTTTATATTTTATATTTAATGACTCTTCTTGTGCATGTGTTTGAGATATATAGAGATGTATAAGTATTTTTAAGGGAATTAAATCTTGTAGGTGCATGTTATCATTTCCACCACTATTCTCAGTGCGAGAGTTTGTTCTGCAGAGTTTTATCTGAGCTCTACCTTTCTTCTCAGAGATGTTTGTGATCAGTTATTACATAGGAAAAGTTCAACTAAGTAATTATAGAAGTAAATAATAAAAAAAATATTTGCAGAATGGCCTTTGTATGACGTTCATTTTATTCTTATATGGTCATCTCGGAAAGCAATCAAAATATGAAGCACTAAGGAAATTAGACAATGTCAAAGTCAAACTACCAGAGAGTGAAATGCATGTTATGTCACTGTGCTGCTCGGCTTTCTCTGTTTCCTCAGTATTTCTGAGAGGCACTGGCGGGGCCCTGTTGACTATGCAGACTGATTGTGTAGAGGAACAGACCATCATGCCATCCAGTTGTTCCATTAGTAACTGCACTTCCCAGAAGCACCCCAGGAGCTCTGAAGAGACTCTGACATTTCACAGGTAGTTTGCCGAAATCTGATTTTCCCCTTTTTAGACAGTGGCTTCGTGGTAAGGGACTAGGCCCTATAATCAGAAAGTTGTGGTTTTAAGTCTCAAATCAGTATGTTGCCCTGAGGTACCCATGAATAAGGTACTGTCCACAACACTCCTTCCCCATTGCCAGATATGTCTGGCCCCTGCTGCATGGTGTGGGTGGGTTAAATACAGAAGAAGCATTTTGATGTGGTTCACTGAGTGTTACGTTGAGTTTTTAAATGACAAATATTCACTTTCTCACTTTCAATTTAACATTTGATTTGAACTTTGAGTTAACTCTACATACTCCTGAGCCTTGGCAAAGGCAGGAATGAGTGTTAGTCAGTAACTCTCTGGACCATATCTTGTTTTTATTGCTGTAGGTATTACGTTTTCTTTAAATGACATTTTATTGGTCATATGCATAAATAAACTCATTATGTTCAAAACTAAGTTAAGTTAAAACTTCAATTATGTGTATTAATGACTGAAATGACTGATTTATAGTAATGGCAGTGAATTCTGTTCACACAGATTCCCAAAGGATCCAGCGCGAAGGCAGGAGTGGTGTAATGCTGTGCACATGCACACTTCAACTTTGAAGCCATTCACTCTGTCCAGTAACAGTGTGCTCTGCAGCAAACACTTCACAGAGGACATGTTTGATCGCACTGGTCAGACTGTGCGTCTGCGGGACAAAGCTGTACCCAATGTCTTCAGTTTACAAGTTAGAAAGGTACAACATGCAGGACAAAAAGTAAAAACATGGCCTGGCCAAAGATATTTTAGCAGCAGATCTAGTCCTTTAAGTAGGGAGGTGAAATCTTTGAGTGGCCATAATGTTTAAGCACATCCAGCGGTATAAACCTTAATCAGCCATAACACTAAAGCACCTACTAAATATTGTGTAGATCCCCGTACACACCCCCAAAACACCTCTGACCTCTCAAAGCATGGACAAGACCTCTGAAGGTGTCTGAATTCCTGCAAGTCTTAAGGTGGGGCCTCCATGGGTCTGAATAGTTTTCCCAGCACACCCCATATATATTATATATTTTTGACCGAATAGTGATATCAGGACATTGTAAAACAACAAAGTCAACAACTTGAACTCTTTGTCATATTCTGCACATATTCTGTGAACAATTTTTGCAGTGTAGCCGGGCAGGCCTGCTGAAAGAGGCTACTCCCACTTGTTAATGCCAGCAAGAGGTATAGCAGATCTGCAGCAGTGTTTAGCTAGTTGTTAATGTGTCACCCACATGAATGCCAGGACCCGAAATTTCTCTGCAGAACAATGCCCTCAGCATCACACAAATGGTTTTCTTGTCATTTTACCCCTACCCCACAGAAGCAATGCATAGGCACCCAGCCATGCAGTTGATGAAAAAAAAGACCATGTCACGTTCTTTTATTGCTCCATGTTTCAGCTCTGATGTTCACATGCATTGTAGGCAGAGCTTAATATACACCAAGCTCTTATGCACTGAGCTGAGACCATTCCATTATAGCAAGCCTTATAGCCAAACCTTTTCTGTGCTACTGTAGCTTTTCTGCAATTTGGACCAGACAGGCTGTCCTTTACTTCCCACATGCATCACTGTGACTCATGCCACCCAATCATGTTGCCAGTGCATGGGTTTTTCTTCCCTAGACCACTTGTTGTAGGTACTAACCACTACACACTGGAACATCCCATGAGACCTGCCATTCTATAGATTCTCTGTCCATGTTGTCTAGATATTACTATTTGTTCCTCATTAAAGTCGCTCAGATCTTTACACTTGTCCATACTTATTACATTTAACAGCTCAGCATCAAGAATTGACAATTCGCTTAGTGGTATTAATGCTGTGGCTGATGGTTGTATCAGTATCTGTATAAATTCTGTGGCTACGATTTTCATTACCCTTGCTATCATTTTTTTTTCCAGAGGATAAAAGATGAGACTGAGAAAGAAGAGGAAATCCTGCATAAAAAGAGAAATAATTCAAAAGTGCTAAGGAAAAGGGGAAAGGATGGGGAAGAAAAAAATGAAGAAGCAGCACAAACCTCTGGTGAGTTTTGGTGCTTCATGCTTTTAATCAAGCTGTGTATAGGAAAAGGAGTTCACATCTAAAACATCATTAAAACCATTAGCCTGTATAAAATCAGTTTTTGATTTTAAGACTGTTATTAATAGTATGTATGAATATCACATGCACTATAGTTTTCTAGATCTCCACATATCTTTATATTTAGATTCGTCTAAATTATGAGAGTAACCACACAAATATAGTTAAATTCTTTGTTACCTTATGCCAAGAACTGTGTTAAGTATTCATTGGACCTTTTCCCTGATTAGAATAGTGTTTCCATGTTTCTGTAACTGTCCTCAGCACCAGGTCTGGGAGAGCTGGCTCTGGCAGCAGAGCTCATGGAAGAGTGCCAACAGGAGATTCAGAAAGGCTTCCAGAATGACCACAGTGGTCTTCCTCTTCCAACTGATCCAGTACAATTGTGTGGTCTGGTGCGAAACCTGGCCAAAGAGAGACACTGGCAGGACGAGAGCCTGAACACACTCCGCAGCAACCTCAGAGCAAAGGACACTCAGCTGCAGGAGAAGACGGTATGCACCAGTGTTGAAAAGACCACTCAAAGATTTATTTTGATTCTTTTAGAAAATCATTCTTAAAAGCTAATGGGGCTATTGATATGAAATTGACACCATGTGTCCGCAACAACCCAAGTAATCCACACATAGAAAGAAATCAAAACAAATAAGTCCATAAATTAAGTTATGAGTAGTCAATTGGAACAACACAAGGAATAAGCTTTAAACATTTAAAAATGTATAGACTTATTTGTTTTGATTTCTTTGTTTGTGTGGATTACTTGGTATTGTTATGGACATCTGTTGTAAAGTTCATGTCAATAACCCCATTAGAAACAATTTTCCCCACTGTATGCTGATCATCAAACCATTCAATTACGCCCTCTGTGTATTGTGATTACTGAGAACGTTCACACCAGGATAAAAATGTTTGTAATGCAGGATAAAATTAGTCAGAATAAGTTTGTAATCATTTGCCATGACCCTTCCCGTTTAGTGGATAAGTGAACCCAGAACTATGGCAGCAAAACTCCAGTTAAAGCAGAACATAGATACGAGCACTCTGTCACACTGTAACCTTCTTCCTCTCTCATCAGTTGCAGTTAGAGTGGATGATGCAATGCAAGAAAGAGTCGGATCAGTCTAAAGTTTGCTCACTAGAAAAGATGTTATCTGAGCAACGCTTAGAGTTGCTGAGGGTACAGGAGGAACTGGCCCGCACCCGAAAGCAGCTGGAGGAAAGAACAGATTCCCTTAACTGCCTGTCTGCAATCAGACAGGTAAACTCACTAAAATTTTCTCATGTTCAACTCTTAAGTCCTTTTTTATAAGATTAGATTCCTTCTCTATCATCTCTCTCCTTCAGGTCACTCCATCCTCCCGGCCCAGTATGCTCAGTGTGAAGGCTCTGTGTCGTGGATCTGCAAAGTGGCTCCAGTTCTACACAGGGATGAAGTCCTACACACGTTTTCAAGCACTGCTGGCTTTTCTGCAGAGCACGAGTGGATCTGTCCTGGACTGGAAAGAGCAGGAGGAAAATGAGAGGGGCTACACAGAGCAAGAGGAAGGAATGAGTGAGAAAGAGGAGCGTGTACCAACAGCTACAAGTTCAGACCACCTTCAGACTAAAACAACAGAAGCAAGTTTTTATTTCAAAGCCTTACTTCTCTTGTTTTTGTTTTGTTATGTCACATTTAATGTATTTACATGTTTCTTCTTTTTTATTAAGCTGATTATCAGATTGACAGTTTTTGTACATTGTGTAGGTCACCTTTTCACCAGTAGATGTCATACAACCCAGCTTCATATTCTTTTTTTTCTCTCATTGTTTTAAAACAGCAACTTATACTTACATTTTAGTTCAAAGGTTCTTTGCCATATTACTGGACATAGTGAGAAGCAAGCAAAAAGAATATGACAAAAAATCTGGTCATCTAGAAAATAACTGCAGGATAAGTGATTTAGAAATTGCGTGAAAGAGTGATTGAGTGTACAGTCTTTTTCTGCAGTTATCAGTCTAGAGTCTTATTATTTTGTAATTACTAAAAATCATGACACTAATGAATATCCATAGCAACAAGTGTGAGAAAATGAATTGTGGTATGATATATTGCCTGTGTGATTTAAAATTCTTCCAAAATCTTCACACATTTAGAAGCCCAAACTTCAGGGATCACTGGATGATAGTTCAACAGCATTACCTGTTGCTGACTCAGACTGGAGCTGGGAGGAGACAGCAGAAACTGTGCGCATGCGGCTCTTGGGTACTCGTCGGGGAGATGAAGACAGGCGCCATGCTCTCAGCCCAGAGGACCAGCTCTTGCTGGTACTGACCCGCCTCCGTCTGGGCCTCCTCATTGCAGACCTAGCCTTCCGCTTTCAAGTAGCAGAGGCCACTGTGTCTCGTGTGTGGGTCCACTGGGTGGAGTTATTGCAGAAGAGACTGCAACAGGTGCACATTTCTTGTCCTTTTAGAGCACAAAATACAGCGGGAGAGCAATAGTGTGTCTAAGTACATTGAGCAGATTGCCTAATAATATAAAAAGCAAAATTATGAAACCAGCTTCATGGTAAATGATAGAATTCTACAACATAAATAATATATTTGCACAACCTGTAAATTTAACTCATTGTAAATTGTGTCCAGATTAAATTTGTTTTTGAATGTACTAGAGTTAAAATCCCAATGCCCTATATTTGAGAAGTTTCAGAAGTTTAATACTAATGTTAAATAAAATATATATTCAAATAAGCTAACAAATATTAAGAAGTAACTCTTAATGGTTCTGCAAATCAAAATTAATAAAATATATAAATTACCAATAATATTTCAGCTTAAACTTGGTAAGTGTAGCAGTTGTGTTTTAAATATTAAACAGCATAATTAAAATATGGCATCAATATAAAGAGTGACTTTTGAATGGTAGGATGTTGATGGTGATTTGCAGAAAGAGAAGAGAAACTCTAGTTTTAGCATGTGGATAGGTTCAAAGATGTTACCTGTCTAACTCACATATTCTTTCACTTTTTGTCCAGATCCCGGTGCGCTGTAGCCCACATTATGTTGCTGTCTTCAACCCTAAATACAATCTTTCTCTTGGTCCTGGTCAGCAGCTGACCATATTAGAGTGTGCTGACCTCTTGTGTGACTCCTCAAAACAGGAGCGGTTACAAGTGGCCAAGAGGCAACATCCTACTTCAGATGGAAAATACATATCAGCCCTGCCCTACCGTTTCCTTTGCCAGGTCCGTGCCTGCGCTGTGGCCTCACCAGATGGATACCTGGGTTTCTGCAGCTCTACACGCCTGCAGAAGTGGCAAGAGTGGACAGCCAGTCAGGATAAACTCACACCTGCACCTCTGGCATTAACCACGTTTGTTACAGGCAGAGAAGGATCCAAGCCTATTACTGGTACACCATCACGAGAAGTACTGAGTATTAAGAGTCTGACAGATAAAGCAATGAAATATCATTACCTGAGGGTAGTCCATCCACACAGGTCAGAAACGCTGCTGGACCAAGCTTGGGAAGTGTGCTGCTACCTGGCTTGCCTTCTCCACCAGCCAATGGGTCTTCACTAGCTTTCAGACTCTTGTTCTCAGTAGCCAATTCAAGTACACTCATAATATTTTAGTGACCACCTGGGATACCATCTCCGAGCAATGTCTGTGCAACTACCTGGATTGTTTATCATAACAACTTAGCAGTCCTCATGTAAACCCCCTAGCAACCCTTCTGATTAATATATGACAACCATCTAAGATACCACTGCACCTAGCAACACCTTATATACCTTTTAAGATAACAAGACATTCTTGTTACACCTTAGGAACCATCTCCGACACTGCAGCAAACACCTTGGATAATTTTTAAAAAATGCTTAGTAGCAACCTCCCAGCCATCTAAAATGTTATAGCAACCACATAACCTGCACCATCCTGACAATCAGCTGGATTACCATATGAACACAAAAGATGCCAAACAACCACTCCTCAAACATCCTAGCAAAACCACCACAACCACCACTTGGAATATTGTTCTAGTGTGGTATACACTGTTAATATAACATTGATAAAGGTTAAACAACTTAAGCTGGTGAACTGTCTGATGAGCCCAGCACATTTAACCTTAAATGTATTGTTTAATTTACAAAAATACACTGATCTGTTGTAGCAAATGTATGTGACATAAATAAATGATCTGAAATGCTGCCCTCAAAATGTGCACTGGAAAAAAAACAACAACTATGCTCTACAGTCTTCCAACAGCTGTTTTGAAAAATGCTGGATTGGTAAAGTAACATGTTGACCATCTTGCTAATTAGGTCACACACTGGGTGCGTGAGGCGTGTACACTTCTTGTCATTCAGCTACACAAAGTGGAGCTGCATGACAAGAAGCCCTGTTAAAATTTGTAAAACATGAAAAATAGGTCGGCAAAGATACCCCCTCATTTCCAACAAGTCCAGCCACTCTTAATTATTGTTACAACGGTCACCTTAACATGAGTTAAATAGAGTCAACTCTATTCATCACTATCTCTATTCTGTTCTGAACCTGGGCGTGAAGTAATAAGCAAAATAGCTTTGCGTATCTTTGAATTCTAGAAACTGACTGGAACAGATGGTGAAGGGGGTTCTTATTGTTTTGCTACTGTTCACAAAATGTTGCTCAGCATTGTGAGAGATCAGCATAATCTTGTTGATCCCACTTAGTAAAATGGTAACATTAAATATTATTTCTAAAAAAAAACATGTTAAAATGACTGGGGTCTCTACATTTTGCTGATTGCACCGTTATTTTGCAAAGATGCAGTAGGCCTATTTTACACCGCTGTTCTCTGTCCTGATCACAATTGAATTGCCTTGCTCTGATTTAAATAAATAGTTTTATAAAAACAGGAATTATCAGCCCTGGTCGTGGAGCATCATTGGCTTGTATGCTGTTGTCCTGCTCTAAAACACCTGCAGCTGCAGAAAAGGCTTGCTAACTAGGTCTTGCTTTATGTGTGCTGGGAACAGGGACAGTCTTTATATATCTTGCAGTGTCTGCAGCTGGATGTGTTTAGTTTTTTTATGGCCTTAATCCAGCTTCACAAAAATCATTAAAACATTACTGGCACATTTTCATTCTTGTCCCAATTTAATGATCTTCAGTTAATGTTACACCTAATTTATGGCATACGAGGCTTGTAAGTTAAAAAGGCACATCAATGTCACCAGCCTCGGAACACAGCAGAATATGAAAGTCCAGAGATGAAGAGAGAGTGGATGATGAATTAATGTCACATCAAGAGTTAAATCAGTTATACTCTGATGGTAAAAACACTGTCAGCCCTTATTTTGAGGTTTGTGTATCTGTCTTGCTGCTGTAACCGGTGCCATATATGGATTTTTGGGTTCAAATGCAAGTTAAAATGGAGGGTATTACTGGTTGCACTGCCTTGCTTGATTTCCATTTCCTAAATAGTTCAAATATGTTAAGAATTTGAAATATGTATGTAATATGACCTTTTGTCTATTTCAGTTCATTGCCTTTTACTATATGTTCCTCACTGCTTAACTACTATCCCCACTGCTGAAAATATTTGTGAAGAACAATGAATTTTGGCTACAGATTCAAAATCTGGCCTTTAGTTAAATGTCTCAGCTCGCAAAAGCTGCACACTATGCAGCAGGGAGGAATCATCCTCTAATGGTCTTCTACGGAGTGCATGTGCTGCTGAAAAATAAAGAGGAAGTGGTAAAGCTGAGCTGTGGCTTTTGTGGTATAATTTATGTAACACAAGTGCATTTATAACAAATTCATATCAACAATATCAAGTATCAACACTCATTTAATTTGCAAGGTTGTTAGGAGATGGTTACAGTACTGAAACTGAGTGGCAAGAAAATTCACACCCTTCCTCCAGTTCCTCATGCTTTTACAGCTAATGTAGTAAGTTTTTTTTTTTTTATCCTTTCCTGGAAAAGGGGTGTTACTGTTGAAACTGTAAGAGGAAGGAGCATTTTTGGTTGAGGTCTTTTTACTGGGGCTCTGTAAGAAAATGTAGTTTCACATAGTATTTGCTGAAATAAAACCATGCACATCAGCTCGATGGAGTCATCACAGATCCACAATCCTGATTGTACCCGTGCAAAAACAGGTATGGTCCTCGCGTCACGTGTACTGCTTGAGGGTTTTCTCAATAGATCACTGGCAATCACATGCTTTGAAAAAGGACTTATTCTTCAGTTATTAAAAGTTATTCTTCACTAAGAAGTAAGAGTTATGAAACCAAGGTGTAAGTAATATAGTTACAAGAATTAGAAATTGTCCTATATGAACGATTGATATAAAGGGTCAAAACTGATTTAAAGTAGACTTTTGTGTTTTGTATTGTACTTGTTTGTGGGGATATTCAGGTTTTTATGGTTACAGGAAGAGAGGCTGAAGTGGAGAAAATGTCAGATAGAGTTTGGATGCGGCTGGCCCTTTTCTTTATCATCATCGTGCTTATCAAAGGGCTTCTGATTGCATGTGCCACCCTGTGTGAGTCTAATACCTAACCTGTTGAGACAAGAACAAATATCTTTAGAGGGTTATTTTCTTCATCTTAATCACCTGTTGTGTTTGTTGGGAAAATCTCCACATGATCTAAATTGAACTGAATATTAGCAGGGTTACTTTTATACTGCAAGCACATAGTCATTTTTTCTGAAGGTAAGCTAGTCTGTATTTATTTTTTTTTTGCTTTTTTTTAGTACTAAGTAATGGTGTATCTGAAAGTTTGAGTAACAGAACTTGTGAGAAAAAGGAGAGCACAGAGAGAGAGATATTACAGCTGCATGCAGACATCCAGAAGCTCACAGCACTGCTTCATATTATCTCTAAAGGTATGTGACACTGACAGCTTGGCCCTAAAAGAGTTTTAATGTCTGGTTGTTAATTATTTAACCTTCACAGACCTATCAGCAGGTCCAGCCTGCCATTCATCACTCCTTTAACTGAATTACAAATCATTAATTATGCATGTAGTTCCTGAATAATGAGCTTTAGCAAATAAACATCCAGGAAGTTTAAGAGGTCACATAAAAGGGTGTTGAAAAGTGATTTTAGTTAATTGATGACAGTAGAATTATGATTTTGAGACATTATATCACAACATTATATCAGGTAACATATGTAACCATATCAATTGCAATTTCTTTCCTCAAATGTGATTTTATTTTTATTAAAACATTTAAATTTATTCAGAGTGGATTGGAAGTTGCCAGTTAATAGATTCATACATGCTTCTTGCTCACATCATTATCCTGTGAGGTTTTGCAAAGTAAGCAGATCAGGCACTTGTTTCACTTGCAAAATCAAACCAGGAAAACACCAAAATAAACTAATTGCAAAATACACCAAACTGGGTTTAACACTATGTACATTGTGCAAGATGAGGCTGGTCGTTTTCATAGTTATTTCACAGACAGGGATTAAGTGATTATCTGACTCTTTTTTTTAATAAAAAGGGTTAAATAAATTTTATATAAATCATTTGCTTTTGCCATTAACTACATGCTATTAATTTTCTAAATAATTTGTTCTTTGGTGCAGGTTCTTGTAGACAACCACCCTGTATATCTGAATCAAAGCAATTCTACATAAAGAATGAAGTTAAAAAGCCTCCACAACAACAAAACAGGACATTTTGAAACTGTCAAATAAGCAATAATTTGAATAGTTTTTCCAAAATCAACTTAAGAACTCAGCAAGTTTATCTTCACAGTGTACCTCCTGTATCAGTAGAATTGATAAACACGTTGTACAGTGCAGTTATATGTAATATGTAGCTGGAGAAATGTTTTTTACAGTTTTACATTCCATAAATAATTGTTTTTTTTGTCATTTTACTCAATGAACCCTAAGCAAATTATTCAGACTGTCACTCTAACTTTCAAGAGTATGAGCCCAACTAAGAGCCTTTTCTAGTTTATACCTGCTTATAGGCCTGTCACACAGTGATGCCTTCCTCTCCTTTATGTCGGTCAGAGTCCAGATGTCAGCTTTGCCCGGAGCGATGGCATTGGTTCTTTGGGCACTGCTACCTTTTTTCTGTAGGCCTGGAGGACGATCGCAAGTGGCGAGAAAGTGTGGACTACTGCAGAGAACACAACGCCAGCCTGGCAATCATTCAAGATGACACTGAGATGGTATGAATGGGCTGATGGATGGATGAGCTGATGAATAGTCATGTCAATGGTCCTTTCAGAGCAGAAATAACACTGAGCGAGAATAAAGCAGGTTAAATAAAGGTGTTAAGAAAATCAAGTGAGTAGTGAAAACCAGCTGTCATTGCAACATCTATTTGTACTAAAACACATTACAAGTGATTACATTACTCAATCTAGATCATGTATCACAAATTAAGATACTTATCTGATGACACTAGTTATATTTTTACAAATGTTTAATTTTTTTAATTATGAATGGGTCTGATGAATGGGCCTCCAGAGTGATCACTGCATGCAGAACTCTCTACAAAACTATGTATAAATACCTTTTAACAGGAGTTTGTCCTTGGACACATGATGAAATTTCCCGAAATGCCGTTTCTCTGGCTCGGTCTCACTGACTCTCAGGAGGAAGGTGTGTGGATTTGGCAGGATGGGACGCCATTACACAAGCACAAATTGTAAGTCTCTGCCATTTAAATTAGTAACCAGTGACCTCTTTTTATTAGGGGTCAGTGGAAATGTCCCAGTGATCAGTGTGTAGACATTGCAAACCCTGGTTCCCTGCAGCAAAATCTCAATACAGTGCAGCATTTCAAATCAAACCACCCTTAAATACTAAAACTTTTGCCGTGAGTTCTTCAGTTGTTTTTTGTTGATTTGATTTCACCAAACGTTTAAGTGATGGCCGATCACAGCCTTTCAAGATTTTTTTCTGACCACAAGACGATGGTTCCCCACTATCCTTCCTAGTTTTTAATTACGCGTTGGACAGTTCTTAACCCAATTTTAGTAGTTTCAGCTTCTCCTTAGATGTTTTATTTTCTTGACGCATGCCAATAATTTGACCCTTCTGAAACAGATGAACATCTTTCCCACAACCACAGTACGTGTCTTCTGACATGGTTAAGTAATGAGAAGCTCCTCACTGCATCAGTTAGGGTTAAATAACGTGTTGCAACTGAAACATAATCATCCATGCAGTAATTATCCAATGGGAGCCTCTTACATATTTGCTTTGTTATATCCAACAGTGTATTATACACAAAGCAAAGTTTTGAAACAGTTAACACAGTTTCTCTGCATATATCATCACATATATGAAATTTTGCTCAGATTGTTTACTGTTTATGCATCAAATAATGCAAAATTTCCATCTTAAACATTGACCCTAGTCAAATAAATCATTATATCCCAAATGTTTACCTTCAAGTTAAAAATGTGAGTAAATAAATAAACAAATTTATAACCATGCTATATTTCAAATACCACCTAAACTAAGGTGCTGACATAGTTTATGCCTGACTTTGTAGTATACCTCGATAAAGAGCCTTATGCCATTGTTTTTGTTGTTTGTGTGTTTTTTGCTGTCAGTATAAAAATCCAATGGGACTCAGAGCAGAGAGACTGTGCAGACCTGAGGGGGAACGGAAGTGTGTTTGCAGCCGACTGTAAGGTGTTTGGGCCTTGGCTGTGTGAGAAACACATGTAACTTGCTGTGTTACTTCACACCAACTTCAGCAGCATGACTATATAAACAGAATTACATTCTATTTTCTTGTCATTTTTAAGATACACCCTGCAAGACATCACTCTGGTGTTGCTGGTTAGTGAGCCAATTTTCACTCTGCGTGAGAAATCACTTAGGATTTCAAAAACTTTTCTTGAGATTCCATGTGCAGCTACTAAAGCAGGTTAGCATCAAATATTTGACATGAAATAAAATATTCTACATAATATTCCTGCAAGCATTCTCATGCCCTGAATGTAACAAGTTTGCGTAGGAGAACTTTCAATGTTTCATTAATCAGCTTTAGTAAAGATTTAGGTATGTTTTTTTTTTTTAAACCTGTGTTAAAGCACTGGTTATGTATTAACTGAAATGTAAATTTCATGCTTGGGTACAAATCTCCTCTGCAATAAAACACAGTGTGCAATATAATTAGATAAATATTGTCCCATCTTAAAGTTAGCAGCAAACTTATTTCTTTAAAAAGGAACATATTGTACTATGTAAATCATAGTAGACAGAGTCACATGGTGCAATATTTACAGACTTTATTTTGATATATTAATTGAAATTTCATAGAGGTTATCATTTTACTTTGATAATCAACTTTCTTTTTTCTTTCACAACTGCTCTCCCTGAAACCCTGCCAGAATTTAATATATTAGCAAGTATGTACAGGACATTTTAAGACTTGTATGATGTATGAATGTATGACGCTTCCCATAGTTCCTACCCACTAATTAATTATATACAAGAAGTAGATGATGTTCCTTGTCTTTTGGTAAATACTCTTTGTCTTATTCATGTCATAGTATGTATAACATTGTCACTTAAATTGAACTATATCATTTGTGTCGTGTGTAAGCGCTAACATATTAATTTTTTAAACTAAAGTGTAGTCAAAGAGCTATAAATGGACAGCTACAAAGAAATAAATTACATATACATACATGCATTTGTGTTTTTTGATGGATTTAGTGTTAGTGATGGATTTACATATAGTTCTAATATATATTTAGATGATACAAGTAGATACATAGATGTGAGCACTGTATTAGAATAGATATGACAGATAAATAGATAAATAGACTGACAGATAAAACCTTTTTTTAGGCCTAATCATAAAATAAAGTCAATTTTATTTACACTCATTTCAGCTAATTATTTTTTGCTGAGGCAGGAATGTATGGTCTGCTGTGGGTCCTGCCCACAGATGGGTTGGTGGAAGGGACGGAAATACATCATGGAGGTGGTGTGGTGCCCTCAAGTTATTGAAGTTACATTTTT
Organism: Hepsetus odoe; assembly: GCA_017165825.1. Taxonomy (NCBI): domain Eukaryota; kingdom Metazoa; phylum Chordata; class Actinopteri; order Characiformes; family Hepsetidae; genus Hepsetus; species Hepsetus odoe. The sequence continues at coordinate 6,947,140 of CM029378.1, forward strand.
TTGGAAAAATTATTTTAAAAATTCACATACAGTAGTGAAGCATTCCTGGGCTGTACATCATTGCTGTCATCCCACAAATTTACATTTCTAAAATAGTAACTTTATCAGCAGCAGTTAAACACTTTTAACTTTAAGTGTTTGTTAATGTATATGGATTTCATTCCAGTTATTTTGCCCCTTTTTGTCAGTTTATTTAGGATGAAATACAGTAACCAGTGGAAATATTAAGCTTTAATAGGTCAATAAATAAATATATTAATGAATATAAACAATAAAAATTAATTTATGAAGTCTGGTAAGACAGCAGTGATATTCATAATCCAAAATGTTTACATTCCTGTAGAATTGGGCAAAATAATTATTAAAACTAAATAAATTATTACTGAACAAAAATATTTAAACAATGCTAAATTGAACCTCAGAAGGTACAACCCAATAACATGCTTCACTTCTCATATGTAGTGAAAAAAGAGCATATTCTGAAAGACTGCACGGGAGGTTTTATATCTTTACAACGCCTTGATGTTTTTAGGAGACACAACAGAAATAAGAGTCCTTCCATCCAGTGGGGCAAAGAGAGGGTACAGCTTTTCATTGAAGTGGCCTGAGAAAGTGTAGATGTGACATTTGCTCTCTGCATTGTAGAAGGAGATCTGGCCCTCCTCATAGTCCAGATAAATCCCCAGCTTCCTGGGCACCAGGGTGAGTGGCAGGGGCGTCTCAGGGTCAGTGCAGGCATAGAACTGTCGTGTGCTCCGCCACAGGGTCCAGTAGCCTTTAGATGGCTTCAGAGGAAAGCGCCCATGCCTCTTGGAGGAAGCAGTAGTGACCCCTATTCTCCAGTAGCCATTATTTGCTATATCCACCTCCCAGTAGAAACGGCCACTCTTGTAGCCTTCCCAGCCCAGTACACAAGGCCAACCATCAAAACGCTGAGGGCTAAAAGGCAAGTCAGCCTCCTCCAGGCTCTCCTGCACTCTTTTCTGGTCATCAGAGAGTTGCAGCCATGGGTGACTGGTCATGGGGTCAAGGGTAACATCAACTGTGCAACAGAGAAGAACCAAGTGGTGGTTAGAGTTCAGTTCTCATTAAATAGAGCTGTAATGATAATATCAATAGTGATATTTTTTGATCAATATTTAAAGTACAAAAATTCTAAATATGAAATAGTAATCTAGTTACCTGCTGCTCCAGTGATCCAGTTCCATACTATAGAGAATGACATACAAGACAATAATGAGAATTATTATTATTAATATTATTATTATTGTAGTTGTTGTTGTTGTTGTTATTATTAATTATAATGAATTATCAGTATTGTTGTTGTTGTTATTGAGCTAACAATCAAAATCACAGTACTGATAGCTAGAAGAGTGCTGGGACATTTCTCCGAAGTCATTCAAATTTTGGTTTGCAAATGATCCTATTGCAGTAAAAAGCTTAAAAACACAATCCTGTTCTAAATATACATTGTCACAGTTTTGTAGTCCAATGCCATGATGCATTGTTAAAGCCCTATTAAATACCTGTTGATGTTAATATATATATATATAATCTATAATATATTTATCATATCTATAATATATCTATAAAATACAATATCTATAATATAATAATAATATTTATTCATTTATTACCTGAGTTGGGGATGTATCGTTGCCTTCCTGTTATAGAATTAAAAAAACGGGGAAAATAGCATGTCACTAAAAAATTTTAGACTAGAACATTGAATATATAAATTGCATAGAAACTTTAGGAAATTGGTTTACAGAAATGTATTATCTGTATGATATTTATGTGTCTTTTGCATTAAACATCATGTTGTTGTAATGCAGCAAAATATTTTCATGAATTCACACCTGCTTTCCAGGAGCGCTGCTTAGCAGAAAGCCACAACTGAGAGACCATTTCCTGCATTAATGAAAAAGAGTGCATATGAAAATTTATCACAGTAGCACACTTCATTTTCCTTCATTCTGAATATAGATAGATAGATATATAGATAGATAGATAGCTATAGATATAGACATATATATATATATATATATATATATATATATATATATATATATATAGTTCTTTCACAGATCTTCCAAGAATCGTTTTGTAGTTACATGAATTTGGTTTATCATTATCAAGCATGTGAACATGTGAACATCTACTTTGTTGTTATTTTGACATGTTGGCCATGCTTACATATCTCTGTAAAATCTAAATTGCTACTTATCATGTGTGTGAGATTGTATATCTGATGTATATTGGGGTCAAAAGGGCTTTCCATAGTATACTTTCCTCCAGAATGGGGAGGAAAGTAAGCATTCCTCCTTTAAGCATCCCTCTTGTTTGGATCTTGACCCCGTGTCTTATGATGTACTAAAGAACTACAACCCTTCAGTTCATAAAATCCTAAAGACAGTATAGACATTAAGTCCTAAAACTGTATGTATATGAATAAAGTAGCAAAAGAAAGAAGAACAACTGTATTGAGCAAAAGTACTGACTTTCCTCTTATTTCATCATGTTTTGCTTGGGAATTGCTTGTTGGTGCAAAAATATATGCATTATATGCATATATATATACATATATGTCTTATTATATACATATATGTCTTATCTTTGGCATATTGAGTAGATTAAAGAAGTTGGAACACTGGACTGAAAATGAAAGGCAAAAGCCTTTGGGAAAAATGTCCTTCAGGAAGCCTGCAGAATTATTCCTCTACAAAATATTTAAAAAAACAGGAATTCTGACTCCATGGAAGTAAATGATGAGAAAATGATGGGTGGCATCATTTGCACAGTACTCTAACTAAAAGATGGAACCAAACCCAATGTTGCATTTGATCTTAATCAACTTGACACAATTAAACTGAAACTGAGGTACTGATGATTCTCCTTAGACTTTGGACAGCTCTTTACAGTAACTGCTTACAAAACTCATTCACAGAGCCTTATCACCTTATCACTTGCGTGCTGTCATAAAAGTCAAATGAGCCTTATTAAACATATTCATTGCCTGATTACGTGCAGAAACCCTTACTGAGCATTAAGTAAACCTGATATCGTTATCAGTGAATTTCATAATGTGATTAATAATATATGTGATACATTGTTGCCTCTGAAATTATCAGTATTACTAACTATTGTTCAACTTCAATCCATAACTAACTCCCAATTCAATCTAGAAATAAAGCAGAGCATGATGGTCTGACCTTGCTGTCATCTTTCAGTAAAGACCAGGTGATAAACTCCAGCAGGGGCATCAAAGATGCCAGCCTATTTTTTCTTAGGCCGAGCAGACGAAGTGTTTGTGCCAGCTCATCTCCCAGCATCCCATGGCTCTGAGGAAACACATACACAAGCATGGGTAAGATCTAGCTGAAAGCCACTCATTAGTTCAGTAAAATAACAGACCTTCTCTGATCTCCCAGGCAGCTGCTCAAAACAGCAGTTAGCAAACTGAATATTTCTTAGCAAAAGTCAGGGCAAAGCATACGTGCCATTTAGGAAAAAATCCAGTGTCTTTAGATCATACACACTACCAAAGTATAGCTGAATTTGAGCATCAGTTGTACATAATTTTCACATGAATGATATTACATGAAGAGATCCCTGTCTATCATTTAACAGCATTTTTAGCTAATTAAAAGCCATATGAAGACTGCTGACCCCTCACCTCTGATAAACTCTGCAGCTCTCTGGCCCACTCCATGACCCTCTCCTGCAGCAGTTCAGCCTGATCCTCCTGCTGCTTTTCATCGTCTCCATTCTCAAATCTCTCCTGCACCCACTTGTTCTTTTTAGACAACTGCAAGGACCCACAGTAGCTGGGTTAGTTAGTTAGTTGTGCTAGGCTTCTTAGTTACTTCATTTTTAGTTACTTTTATGTGCAATTAAACATTTGTGCCAATATGGACATGCAGATAAACTTGTAATGTATGTTTAATGAATTTCATTCCAGCCACACCAGTGCCTCACCATGTCAACGCTGTTGAGTTCATCAGCCCACTGTAGTATGAGTTTGCGGCTTTCCTCCAGACTGCGCTCAGTTCGTGGGTCCTCAGGTGCTTCTGATGCTCCACTGGCCCATTTGCTGCACCCTTCTCCTTCATTATTACCCTTCTATTCCCCCAGCACACACACAAAAGGCAACTCAGTGATCTCTGCAAGTTACATTATCTGTGATTCATGTATAAAACAAACAACAAAAAAAAGAATACATATTTTGAAAGTGACAACCCTTGTCATTGTGAGGTCGCAGCACTGCACTCCATGAACGACAACGAAATTGGACCTCTGCTTTTAACCCATGCACACAAACACCATGCAGCAGTGGGCAGCGCCTGGGGAGCAGTGACGGGGACGGTACCTTGCTCAGGGGTACCTCAGGGCAACCTACTTGTGAGGGAATAGAACCCACATTCTTCTGATGCGGGGCCAACTCCCTAACCACTAGGCCACCGCTGCCCCATATTTTGAAAATGTTATAAAGTTTTCACTGAGGAAATCTGCTACTCTCCAAGTGCATCCTCCTCCCCTCTTTTTATAGAAACCCGTGATTCCTGGCACCCTTTATATTGCATGTGCACTGCCTCACAAAGTAAGCAGCTGTGCGAAGATTTAAAAATCAAGAACAGAGATTAACTGATTTGAAATCAGTTATCTGAGCCTCATAAAACCACAGATAAGCACAGAAGATAAATGTTTCCAATGACAACGTTTATCAGAAATCAGCAACTCAAGCAAAAACTGTAAAAATATAATCTTTGGTTTTGCACGCAAAGGGGAAAATGCTGATCTCATGAGTAAGTCATAAATTACAGATAAGACTTATTTTTAAAGTGAAAGTGACTATTCTTGTAATTGCAAGGTCACAGCACAGCACACAGTGAACCACAACGAAATTGGACCTCTGTATTTGACCGTGGAGCAGTGGGCAGCTATGAAAGCCCCCGGGGAGCAGTGACAGTACCTTGCTCAAGGGTACCACAGGGAAACCTACTGGTAAGGGGTTTGAACCCACAATCTTCCAATCCTTTAGCCAACTCCCTAACCACTAGGCCACCACTGCCTAGTTTTAGACTTCAATACAGACTCCATAACAATATTTAAAAACATAAAAACATGATATAATTTAATTAGAATAGAGTTCAAAATTATAGCTGGGAGTCTAAAACTGACATTTCCCCAAGGGTATTTCTACTTTTACACCATCCGTCCCTCAGTCCATCCACTATCCATCACTCAGTCCATCCAGAGAACCAAAGTTATTTATTTCACCTGCCAGTGGTTTTAATGTGGTGGCTGATGAGTATAAATTACATAATTTATGTAATTTATACAGAACTGCTTTAAGTAAATAAAATGTCAACTATTAAAAGTTTTAATGGTTTAATCTGTTTCTCTTACCTTACACACTTGTTCCACCTGCAATTTCCAGAGGTTGAGGAACTGGACACACTCATGAAGGCTGCACAAGTCTTTCAGGCTCTGCTGCCGTTGACTTTGCTGTAGAAAACACACACACACACACACACACACACACACACACACATTAAATTGTGGATTAAATCATCTGTGATGGGCTGACGACCTGTCCAGGGTGTGTCCCAGTACTTCGCCCTGTGTGAACTGGGATGGACTCCAGCACCTCCCCGTGACCCTAATTAGGACAAGCGGCCCAGAAAATGACTGACTGACTGACTGATTAAATCATAAAAGTTTTATGCTTAGTCTTTTCCCCTTTCATATGTTCCTGTCTGATCTTATTAATGACAGGGAACCAAATTCTTTCAGTCCAATTGTGTTCAGATAAGTGATCTTAGTTCAGCAATTTTCAGTCTTGAGATCAGGAAAAAAACAGTCTGACTGAGGCATTTACTTTGTAGAAGGAGGGCAGGTATTACCTGTGAACGTGTGGAGGGTGAGATGCTGTTTTTAAATTTGCCACTGGGAGCTGAGCTGTGAACCTGCACTGATTCCTCTGGAAGTGTCCAGCGCAGGACTCCGATTGAGTGGCTTTGTGCCTCCACAGTGGCCAAAGGATTCATCTCTGCAGGAACAAAATGACATAATATACAAATAGACAAATAGACATCACTGAGTTTGTTAGCCACTTATAGTACTACTACTACTACTACTATAATAACAATAACAACAATAATAACATCAATAGTAATAATAATAATCATCATCATCATCATCGTCATCATTATCATCATACTACTAATAATAATACTACTAATAATAATACTGGTATTCTTTTTCCAGTTTGAATATGTGCCCCCTACAAATAGTCTCTGATAACTATGCAGTTCAGTGCCACTCAACATTCATATCATTTTTCTTGAATGTAAATTTGTAATCGAGTGATAAGTACTGTAAAGGTAATGACTCTGAAATCTTAACCTTGTGCAAAAATATTAACATGAATATAAAGAAAGATCACATACTCAGGGTTTTATCTTTAAGAATGCCCTTCATCTTGTATGTCTTTGTCTTTTCATCTGAAAAAAAAAGTGTGTTAAGATTAAATTCCAAAAAAGTCCACCAAAAGCATGGTGTAAAACTAATTCTCTTGTAATCAAAACCTGTATCAGGTTTCTAACTGTACCATCAATGTAAAAGATCTAATAAGTAATGCATTCTTTTGTAATATTATACTAACCAAGAGCCTTGCTATGATTGGAAATGTAACCCCAGCAGGACTTACCCATCAAGACCAGCTATGTGTCTGTGTTGAGGTGATCAGTGAAACTGGACGACTGAGTGCTCACGTCTCTGCCTTTTGTCTGCAGCCAGTGCTGTGTGATCTTTGGACCTGCTTTATTGACCCTGACGAGCTGAATGAGATGAGGTGGAAATCTCATGCAATTACTTACTGTAACAAGGCCTACCAAAGATCAGCTTACGTCAAGTGAAATGGCTTGTAGAGCGTAACACACATCTTTTTATCAGTTGGTATATGTCAAGAATTTTATTGTGACCTAAGATCAATCAGGAAACACACATAAAAGTTCTGTGCTACAAATCCAGGTCAATACATTATGAAAAATTCCAAAGAACATTTCCTAACATGTCCCAACATAGTTTAATAAAATGATTAAGAAATTATTTAAAAATGAATACATCATTATTAATTAACTGATTGCTAATGTTAACCAATAAGAATTATTTATTAATTATATTAACAAAATAAGTAATAATAAGAAATTATTACATTATAAAACAATAAGAAAATAAAGCCAAGAGTATGTTATTATGGTAACTCCTAAAGACTTATTTCCAAGTGCTCAGGCAAGGGACTAAGCTCAGCCCTGGACTATGTTTTCCTTTCAAGGGAAAATCTTACCTAGTGGTTAGGGCATTGGCCACATGATTTGAGGATCGGGGTTCGAACCCCTTCCCAATAGGTTGCCCTGAGGTACCCTTGAGCAAGGTACCGTCCCCGTCTCGCTCCTCCCTGTGATGGGCTGGCGACCTGTCCAGGGTGCGTCCCCCGTCCTCACCCTGTGTGCGCTGGGTTGGACACCAGCACTCCCCCGCCACCCCGTTTGGGACAAGCGGCAGATAATGGAAAATGGGAAAATCTTATTCTGAGGTCCTGTGTGTGGTTTAGCATGAGGCTTAATCCAGCCAAATCAATCCAAGAGAAAACAACTCTAGTTTAACCCTAGACCAAAAAGGGTTTTCAGTGTACTTTTTATGTTTCAGTGTAGTCCGGTACTAAGTTTAATCCATGTCTACTAAACTGGACCTATACATCTATCCACATATCCACAGTGTGTCTTTATGTGTCCCACAACTATATTATCTTTCAGATAATATAAAAACCTCTTTTGCAAATTAACTCTTATCTGTAACATATTGTTTCTTACTCTTTGTAGTAAATTCACACATAATAATGTGTGAACTGAACTGATGCTGCAGAATAATATTATGCAGTGGAAAAACTGATCTAAAGGGAACTTGGGGGTCATGATGCAACACGACGCAGTTTGTTTGGTGCAAACTGAAGGCTATTCCACAAGCAATGAAGGATTTCCCTTCAGTGATAATGCTTGTATGGACTTTGTCTGACGTCTGTAGCTATATCTGAGTAAGGCAAAGAAGATAAAGAGATAAGTGGGACAAGAAGGTTCCTACATTTTGGTAGCTAATTTGTTTCTTTCTGTTAAAATGTGTTGTTTATTGTAACAACTGCTCATTGTTAACTAATTTTGGCCTGATACTTTGCTAACACATTTAGTTTTTTCTTTTAATTTGTTCCCTTTCTGTATACTTACATTGGAGCAAAATCATACATCTCAAAAGCAAAAGCCTTTCAGGAAAAGGTGAAAGCGGTTTATTTGAAATATTGTTTGTTAGTCCATTCATTACAATTTGTCCACACAATGTGACGACAGCTGAAGTTTTCAAATGATGGGGTTTTTGTTCCTGTAGCTGTAATAAACATTTAATGGGTAGAATGTGGATATGTGTCACATTTCAGGAGTGTGTAATGATACCAAAGCCTAAAAATCAGCACCTACAGAAACCACACAGACTCACACAGCGTCAGATTAAACATAACTTACTCATCGCAAATGACTGTTCCGGGGCGCATGTTTGCAGCTGCCAGGGATTTCACCAAGGAGGGGAAAGTACAGAATCCATCCATCCATTATCTGCCGCTTGTCCCAAACGGGGTCGTGCTGGCGTCCAACCCAGTGCACACAGGGCGAGGACGGGGGACGCACCCTGGACAGGTCGCCAGCCCATCGCAGGGAGGAGCAGGACGGGAACGGCACCTTGCTCAAGGGTACCTCAGGGCAACCCATTTGGAAGGGGTTCGAACCCCCGATCCTACGATCATGTGGCCAACGCCCTAACCACTAGGCCACCACTGCCCTAAAGTACAGAATGTGATGCAAAAAGTTTTTCATGCTATGTATGTCTTGCCCTCCCATGAATCCCACCGAATCCCACCTCTAGCACTACCACCACTGGGTCCCTGAGCAAGACCCTTAAAAAGACCCTTAACCCCGAGTGTCTCCAGGGGGACTGTCCCTGTAATTAGGACCATGGAAGTCGCTCTGGATAAGAGCGTCTGCTAAATGCCGCAAATGTAAATGTAAATGTATATGTAAATGTAGTAAGTGGCGGGTAGAGATGGTCTAGCGGTAGGATACTGGCCTATGGACCAAGAGGTCAGAGGTTAAAATCCCACCTTCAGCACTACCATTATTGGGTTCCTGAGCAAGACCTTCAACCCCAAGTTGCTCCAGAGGCTGTCCCTGTAGTTGAAGCCACTCTGGATAAGAGCGTCTGCTAAATGGCGCAAATGTAAATGTAGTGATGAAAAATCCTAATATTGGTCCTTTCTTTGGCCACAGATCTCATTAATCAGTCTCATTTAAACCTTAGCCCTATTACAGTGTGCATGGTTTCACTCTTGTAACTCAACTGCAGTCAACACACATATCAGCTTTTATTTTGTATATGTAGCTTATATAGGAGAGGGTTGATAAGGTATAGATACTGTGTATCTATGTGGGTGAGAGGGTAATGAGCAAGGTAATCACTAGGGAAGCAAGGGAATTTGAAATAGTACTACCTTTATAACAGACTCACAAAATCCTTTGGTTTCTTGTTTCATTGTAACTTTTATTTCTTTGTTCATAGCAGAAAACTGATTATTAACAATGTGTGTAAAAAAACAGAATAGTTCACAAGCAAAGTTAAATGTCATATTGGCCTGAACACTGGAAAAAAACACAGATCATTATCATCTCTAAGAGTGGCAGTTGCTTTAGGTTGAGCTGTACCAGATTTGGGTTTGTTCGTGCACAAAACAGGAAAATTTGGTCCTTAGTTAACTTAACCAGCTAGTTCATAAACATTCTTCATTTTGTCTTTACAATGCAGAAAATGTGTGCTAGTCAAAAGTATAAGATGACTCTTGGCTTTTCACTATTTTTTGCTTAAAGACATGGATGTTTGTAACACCATGGTGCATTTAGGTAGTAAAATACTGCATGAGTTAATGAGACATTTAGATTTAAAAAAGCAGTTCTTTTTTTTTTTTTCTTTTACAGTACCCTGACTTTGATCAAATATTGAGATTTTTTTCAGTTCCAGTTTTGGAAAAACTGCTTAAAGATGACTGTCTCTCGGCCCTGTGGCAGGATCTCCACCTGTGAAAATGCAAACAGTTTTTGAAGTTTCTACTGCTTGTAGAACAAACATAAATGAAACTCATCCTGACATAGGCTGTTACTTGCATGAGTATGCCATATGACCTATTTTAAGATTTATGGGCTTCTGAGAAACCATAAGAAGCAAGAGAGGTAACTATGTGACATATACATAACAAGGAGGCACCCATCATCCTTCAAGACATTAACTCTTCTTTCCTTCTTTGTGTGATACATTAATAACTTCATTTGCAGTATTAATGCCAAGAGTTTAGAAGCAGTCATGACATGTGCCATTACTTACTAGGGTCGTGGGTGATGCTAGAGCATATCCCAAGGAAATATTGAATAAAGACAGAGAAAAACCCTGGACAAGTTGCCAGTCCATCACAGTGCTGGGAGAAATATCATGCAACAATATTAGCTGTAAGCAGTACAAACCTGTGTTTTTCGGGGGTAATTCATTTTTTGCATAAATTCATCTGCCATCTTAAGAGCTTCTCTCTTTTCATCTGCATTCGCTCCACTGCCTGTTAATAAATAGAGAACAAAGATCAGTTGGTCACTACTAATATGATTATTGGTTAAAATGATAAGCTAAGCACTAACTAATGCATCTGCGTAACAGATGTCAAACTAAATAAAACCTTGAAATCTCTAAAAAAATAATCAGTAAGTGAATACCAAAATCACTGCATATCTAATGACTCAATAAGAGTCTCCATTGTAAAAACTTGTATTAGCCCTTGTGTTCTGAGCATACGAACCGAAATCCATTATCAATGATTTGCTTATTAATAGGTGATAGCAGACACACGGATCAGGTTTATGCATAGATATATGATCTGTTATGAGTTAATTATGAGTAAAGGGGCTCAAATATCTTGCTCTCACCTTTCCAAACAAAGATCTTGCCATTGGCTCCATTGTCCAAGATGAAGCAGTCATCACGTACAAGCAGGTCCTTGGCAAATGGATTTTTATCTGAGACTTTGGTCAACTTCATTGAGCCTGTAGCATCTGAAACCTGCAGGTAAAGTAGTACCAAACAGCAGGTAAATATGTCAAAGGTATCTGGAGAAGGAACCAGTTTTACTACACTTATTCTCCATTATTTGTTCTTACCGATTTGTCAGTCTGAAGAAAAAAAATAGAATAATTCTCAGTTATGTGGGTGTCACACTGATGAAAGGTCTTTTAATACAATGAAGATGGATTACAATGAGCAAATAGTCATGTCTTTTTGCTAGTGATCTGTCACTTAAGGTTGCAACTGCATCAGAGCTAATGGTTAAATTACACTCAGACATGTGGTGAAAAGTCAGAAAATATAGGGTTTTCCAATTAAGACTCATTCTTCATCAAGATACACTCATGACTATAGAACATTTTACATTAAAATCTGCATCAATTGATTAATAATTGCACATTAATTTCTTCACTGGTGGTCTTTATTATGGTCTTTATTCATCCTCACTAAATATGCATCCATAAAGTGCCTTGCAAAAGTATTCACCCCCTTGGCTTTTAAACTATTTTGTTACATTCCAACCTGTAATTTAAATGTTTTTTAAACTTATTTTATGTGATGGATCTGCACAAAATAGTCTGAGTTGGTGAAGTGAAATGAGAAAAATATATGTAAATAAAAAAACTGAAACTGAAAACTGAAAATTGACTGAAATTAACTGAAAATTTGTATTTGCATATGTAATCACCCCCTTTGCCATGAAGCCCCTAAAAAGGTGCAACCAATTACCTTCAAAAGTCACATAATTAGTGAAATGAAGTCCACCTGTGTGCAGTGTAAGTGTCACATGATCTGTCAGTATAAACACACCTTTTCTGAAAGGCCCCAGAAAGGCATGTGGGCGACTCCCCAAATGTATGAAGGTGCTCGGGTCAGATTGAACTTTCACCCACCAAGTAAAATGCCATGTCTGGAGCAAACCTAACACATTTACCTCTAGAAAACCATCGCCACAGTGAAACATGGCGGTGGCAGCATCATGCTGTGGAGATGTTTTCCAGCAGCAGGGACTGGGAAACTGGTTTGAGTCAAGGGAAAGATGGATGGTGCTAAATACAGGGATATTCTTGAGCAAAACCTGTCAGTCTGCCCGTGATTTGAGACTGGGACAGAGGTTCACCTTCCAGCAGGCCATTGACCCAAAGCCTACTGCTAAAGCAACACTCAAGTGGTTTAAGGGGAAACATTTAAATGTGTTGGAATGGCCTAGTCAAAGTCCAGACCTCAATCCAGTTGAGAATCTGTGGTCAGACTTGAAGATTGCTGTTCACAAGCAAAAACCAGCCAATATGAAGGAGCTGGAGCAGTTTTGCCTTGAGAAATGGACAGAAATCCCAGTGGCAAGATGTGGCAAGCTCATAGAGACTTATCCAAAGTGACTAAGACTAAGGTGGCTCTACAAAGTACTCACTTTTGAATAGTTATGTACGCTGAAGTTTTCTGTTATTTAGTCCTATTTGTGGTTTGGTTCACAATAAAAAAAATAATTAAAAAATCTTCAAAGTTGTAGGCATGTTCTGTAAATGAAATGGTGCAAACTCTCAAACAATCCATTTTAATTCCAGGTTGTGAGGCAACAAAACATGAAAAATGCTAAGGGGGGGTGAATATTTTTGCAAGGCACTTTTTATAAGCTTAAATAAGCATAACAGAAAGCCCCTTATGACTAACCAGCAGTTGAAAAAAAAAATCCTAATACCTTGTAGAGACATGCAGAGTTAGAAACGTCTGCTTGACTGTCGTCCTCTGGTGTACTCTCTTTAAGCTCTGGCACTGGACCAAGCACCTGTCAATCACATAGTACAGAAACACAAAGAAGACGATTCCAGTCAGAACTGATAGATATCGCCTCACCACATGCAAATAAGCGTTAAAGGCAGTAAACCCTGAATGTAATTGATGTATTAAATTACTTGGTACTGCTAGGAGATGCCTGGTGTTCTGCAACATCATCTGTCTACTGCGGAATTAAATATGGTGGAATTTTATTGGTTGTGATGGCTTTTATCACTTGGCTGTTCAAAACCCAAAACATAAATATGTACCTAAGGCACGTGGTTGCTAGGCCTTTAACAAAACTGTTTGGTGATTTATTACATTTACATTTGCAAGTATCAGATCCAAATTAAGGTTCTGCAACAGCAGTTCAATATTCAGTAGTCACCCAAATAGTCCAAATAATGTAAAAAAAAAAAAAAAAAAATTACCAAAGCAATCTTTTCAAACCCCATTCAAATCTTCATTGAAAGTCATATACATACACACTCCTCTGTAATTGTTTTTGCCCTGGTTGTTGTCTTGTGTTGTCATGTGCACTTGTCCGATGGTGTGTGCTATGTAATGTTGGATTTTGTCTAATGTGTAGCACCAGGGTCGTGGAGGAACATTGGTTCACTGTGTACTGTGTATATGGTTGACTTGACTTGAGACACATCTTTGCGAGTTCCTGACATGGTTGCATATTGTGGTGAATTTCTCCAGATTTTTTAGCTCAGATTTAGAAAACACTTAGACTTCTACAACCTTCGGAGACCTGGGTGCTGTTTGAGCAGGTTGTGATGTTTTGGTGATGTATTTATACTTGAATGATTCTACAGCAGTGCACCTCTGGATCCATAAGTATAGAATAGTATAGGGTGTGACAATGAAATGTAAATCATTAACTAGCCTGTACTTGGGCTGCACAAGACAATGTATCCAATTAAGATAACAGTTCCAGTCCTGATCAGAGAAGCACAAAAGTATTTGCTCTACCAAATATCTCTCCCTACAAACGGAGCTAACTAAGCAAACACACTGGGAAATCACTGTAGTATTTTTTTTAAGGAGACACTCCTATTGCATGGCAAACCACAACTGTTCCTAAAACTGTAAAGCACAGGCATTTTCTGGATCTTGCTGTAGCTGTGTGTTTTGTAATCTACTGCAGTTTGAAGATTGAAATACCAGTTAATAATCTCAATCCTACTATCACTCAAGACAAACACAATATTATTTAATAATATATATTTCACACCAGCACTGAGAGTCCTCTCCAAAACTATTGGAACAGCAAGGCTTAATCCTTGGTTTAACTGTGCATTGGCGACATATGGGTTTATCTTAAAGTGAACTAAAGTGTTGGGACATGAGAAGCTGACACGTTTGTTGTTATACCATATAAATAGCTCTTGAAACCTCACTCAGTTGAAGCTGTGAAGGCTGTATTTGTCAGAGCTGAAAAAAAATGTTTTAAAACAAAATCTGTCAAAAAATTTAAATGCCTGCCATTTGGAATGTTCTGCAAAAAAAGGAAACCACTGGTGCACTCACACCAAACCTTTCGAAAAAGGAAAACAACAGCAACTAATGACTGTGAAAGCAATAAAAAAGGCAAAAAAAAGTCAAAAATCTGATTCTCATCTCATATTCCTATTAAATCAGTGTATTGCAAAAGCAGAAGGATTATCCTTGCCATTTCATTATTTTCTGAGCACTTTTCTGAACAGAGCAGCAAAAACTGTAGTGAAAGTTTCAGTTGACCTTCAGCATTTCTGGTGTCTCTTCTCCCTCGTTGATGTGACTGATCTTGGCTTTCCCATGTCTCTCTGTGTCTCTGATCAATGTGGAAATCTCTCGAACCTTCTGCTTCTCAAAGATGTTGGCCTGCGAGCCAACCCAGGACACGATCATCTGGAGAATGATAGCAGGGTTAGGTTTGGGTAAGTTGTTATGGCTAGTTAAACTTAGCCAGTCATGCATGTATATGATGGATTTTATGGTTTTGTACTTTTCTGAGTGTTTCATAACATGTCTTGCCTCTGCTTCATGAAATATATAATTTATATTAGAATGTAATTGCTAATTGCCTATTCTTTTTGATTTGTATGCTTTTTACATTGTCTCTTTGTGACTAGTCACACCTCTTATTTTTGAGGTTTTTATTTGAATTCACACCAGACCTCACCAGCATAGGTTCAGGAGATCCAACCACAATCTGCCAGACCTGCTCAAACTAGTTAACTAATCCAACTAACTTCTTGATATTATTGATAAAGATGCAGTGGAACTTAACTCTGCAGAAACACAGACCTCCAGGAGGTGCTGGTGACAGTATTAAACAAATAACAAATAGTTTATTAAAAAGATTTCCGCAAACAAACCATTGTCTATGATAATTGAAAATTGCTGGATTTACTAACAGTTCCTCAACTGTTCAAGAAGCTTGAATACTGTAGTTATTTAATGCAGTATTTCTCTACATCCTTTCTAGTTGTCTTTGGAAAGGTTTTTTACTTTTATTTGATTAATTATATTTCATAAATCTGTTTAAAATATGGTCCACATAAAGGTCCTTCCCTTTCCCTCTCACATAGTCACCTCTCCGAGATCGAGGATGAAGCAATCCCCTTTGTTGAAGCTGTCCCAGCTCAACTCCACCTCCTTAGCTCTGATGTTCTTCTTCCCTTTGATGTGATACAGTCTTTGAACTGGACCAGAACCAGACTGTGGTCTCCTGAAACCAGACTCCACTCCTCCCTCCTGAAACGAAAAGAAAGAGAGATGCCATTATCCAATGAAGCACTTGATTGTTAACCTAGTGGACCAGGAACAAGTAAAAAGTAAAAAAAAAAAAATTCTGTTGAATGAGTCACTTTTCATAATTTTATTGCTTGATGAGGGGTTTTCCCTTCCTTTTTCCAGTGTGTATTTCCTGCACTGAGTTAGTATAAAAACCTTGTATAAGGCTCTTCCTGGAGGCGGTCAGTGACCCTTCATTCCTATAATAAATGTATAAATGACTGTATTGCTTACTTACTAAGGCTAGAAATTGGCTTTTCAATTTGCTGGACTTTAATTCATTGGAACTGAGTTCCAGATGTAGGTTTAGAAGGAGTAGCATTTGAGTAAAACTATAAGCTATTAAGCAACCTTGGGTTTAAGAAAGAGGCTATATGAATAAAAATGCTAATTATTTGTATGAGTAGTAGTAGTCGTAAATTCAAGTTTTATTTGTAAATAATGCATTACAGCAAATATTTTGTAATACATTTACAATAAAAAAAACAATATTTAATAAAAATGTTAAAAACAATATTACATAAATGAATTTGTATTAACACCATACACTTAATTTTTAGAAGCTAGTGTACATAATATGCATAATATACATAATATATCAGAATCATTCTTTAATTACACAAATACTATCCAAACCTTTCATTTTAATATTTTCATTATATTCTATTTGAAAATACATATAAGGAGCCCATTTCTTTTGCAGAATTGCCACTAGAACGACTGCAGAAAGGATTTAATAAGTTTGCCCTGTGTTAAATTTGAGTGTGTCACAGGGTGCGGGTGGAGGGTACTCAATTGTACTTAAATATCACAAATGAAGTAAACTGCATTAGTTTCATAACACAAAGCTATTCCCACACATTTAGCAATACAACATAAAGACCATAATTAAAGAGAATGCTTTATCACATACCATATAGCTTTGACATCATATACATCATGTGTGTGATCTTTAGTCTCACCTTATAGCTGATCCCTCTTGGGAACAGTTTCATGAACTCCTGTGATTCGTAACCCTGCACATGCCTGTGCTGGACTGGCTCTCCACCCAGAAAGTTGTCCAGCTGAGTTGCAAGCATGGCACAGGCTACCTGCTCATCACGAGATGACTTCTCTCCTGGGAGAAAAATGTGTGTGGTTACCACTGAGTTTATGTACTTTTATGTGTCAGGTTGCTAGTGTGTTGGTGTAGGCTGTGTACATGGTTTGTATATCTCTTTCCTTCACTCATGTTGTTAACATTATCAGCAAATGACATGACAATATTGAATACTGTCAATATAGAAAAGATAGAAAAAACATTACTAGATAGATGTAAGTGAATATTTACAAGCAATTAATGAGTTATTAATATATCCATTTTTATATTATTAAGACAAGGGGCAGACTTGTTAAAGAAGTAGCAAGACAGTCACAGGTCATTTTTAAAGTACTCCTGTTACGCAGCTTGGCACCTTCCAACGTGGTGGAAATCAATGTTAGTGTCTTTAACCCAGTTAGCCCCCATAAAATCCATAATTTTATAAACACTAAATGGCTTTAGAGTGCTGAATAGGTGATATAAAGATGGAGTACAGCAGGAAGGTAGTGAATGGAGCAGACCACATGGTGCTGTGGACAGAAAAAGCAGACCCCTGGTGTTAAGGCAGGTTCAATGGGGATGTTAAGAGAGGACAGATCTTAAGGGAAAGGAGAGGCCATGGGAGCAGATGGCTCTAATGGAGCATCCACGTGCTGACAACCAGCTTAGTGTTACCTAAAGCACCGGATACATGCTGAGCCAACAGGCCCACTGCTGCCCTGTCACAAACCTGCTGAAACTTTAATGAACCTCACAAACACCCGCCCTTCCCTTTTTCCCCCAGGACACGGCCCTCTTTATCCCTCTCTCCTCTCTTTCCCCATAACCACTCTATCTTTTTCTTTGCACTGTCACACCTGGCAGCCAAGCGTGTCGTATAACCTTAATGTCGTCATGAAGCTGATGTAATGCAATTAAGCTTCTCTGCTTGCGTATTCACATCTGGTAAGTAATTAACTTCCTCTACTCTCATACTGCTCAACATGCCAGATTCAAAAAGTCTTAACTGGTCTGCAGGAATTTCCAGATGCCTGGTGAAAAAAAAACGTTTGCAACAGAAGAAAGCAGAAAACATTAGATAAGAAAAACTGTAATCAAACATTTTATAAAAAAGCTTTGGTGAATACGACACTTGATTGCAATGGAAAAGTGTTTCTGGATGCATTGACAGAGGCTAGTTTTAAATTTTATGGACACTAATTTGATTTACAAAAACTGAATTTGTACTAACTAAGATGTAACTTAGTGTCACTGTGAATGCATACAGTCGGTTAACTAACAAAATGTGCACCATAAAATAAAAGCAATAAGTAACTGATACTTTCTCTCAGTTCACATCAGCTGTTCCTTTTCCTCTTTTCCTTAAAGGGATTTTAAAAATCCTTTAGTGCTGACATGAGCACATTATGATATGAATATAGAAAACTCAAAAAAAAACTCACTCTGCTCTTATCAATTTGTTCAACTTGTGTTAAGCTGTCTCTTTGCATACAGTTTTCCTTTTGTTGTCCTAAATCTGGACATTATAAATGAATGATGCTTACAATAATGCTCACTCTGAAGATACTCAGTCTGAGCATAATGCATAGCGTTTTTACAGTGAAAAAGGGCAGATATCATTACTTCTGGCATGTGTCTCTGTATTTATTTTATCCTGTTCTATTTTCATTTCAATATTTTTGGTAACTTTTCTGTCTCTGACTTTTTCAAACACAGACAAAATCCATTGTTACAATTCCACTGAAAAGAAGTCTAGGCTAAAGCATGCCTTATGAATAGTTGGGACTTAACTACTGAAAGCAGAATGTATAAATATGGACATGCATTAGTTTTGTCATATCACAAAAAAAAAATCAATTAGGTTTTAATTCCATTTAGAGACTGTATGGACAAGGGAATGATGGGAAGATTTTCATTGGATTGGAATATTGGAAAATTTTACAAATTACATAAGGTTTACGTTCATTACATTCATACTGCAAATGTTCATCATGTTGTTCTTTTTTTCCCATAAAAAAGGTGGAGATTTGTGGAATATGAGCTGTTTAAAGTTTTAACAAGTCTGAGTTAAAAGAAAAAAGAAAAAGAAAAACAGCAAATGAGAGTGAACCTCACCGATCCACATATGCAGGTCTGCTCCCTGATCACCCCTGTTCTCCAGCACCAAGTAAGAATCTCCATTGAAGAAAGCTCCCACTTCAGAAGACTCCAGGGCAACAGCTTTCATCTTCTCAACCCGCCAGCAGTGCAGCCCCGGCTCCCTCACCTCTGGGCCAAATTGACCTGGAGCTGCCTGGAAAGAGAGCATTCTGCAAAGAAACAGTGGGAGCTGCATAAGCAGAAGGAGTAGTTTTAACTATTTATTCATTTTGCAACTTTTGGTACCAGTCAGTAACTCTAATAGGGTATTATTTTGTAAGTTTATGGTTACATTTTGTTAGACCTTTTGAAATGAGGAAAAAGTGTGCGATGAGGAAATTACTTTAATGCAGCATCACAAACAGTACTTGCTATAATCTTGTGCAAGAGCTCAAAACTGTAAGAGTAAGAGAGTGGATGAGAGAAAGACACTATTATCAGCTTCTTTCCTTTCCGATGTTCCTCATATGTGACCGTTAGGTTGTTGCAGCTGATTAAGAATGCAGCACCAAGGCTTATGTTTAATCTCTCTAATTTTCTTTTTAACAGGAACAGATGTACAATTAAACTAAATAAATATATCATACCAACTGGCTTGTGATGTCCTTAAAGGAATGTATAACTTGAGAATAAATTTCATTGTGTACAATAACTACAAATGACTGTCCCCTTAAGTACAAATGCAGACTGAGAGGAAAGGAAAAGTATCCCACAGTGATACCATACCCTGCTAAAGAGCAAAGAGCAGGGGTTCAGGAGGACGTTGATCAGAATTCATCCGAACTCATTGTTGCATAGGGTGAGGTTACAAGGTACATATAGCCACCCAAGTCCCACAATACACAAAGCAAGGTGTGTCCCTGGACAAGCCTCAACATATCAATGAGAGAGCCTCACACACAAGCCACCTCATACCTCAGCTCTGGACTGTGGCATTTAATGCTGTTGTAAATACATGGTTACCAGTTACAACAAATAAGCTGACTCATTAATTGCAGGGAAGCTGACACTTATTCGAAATCCAACACAAAGTTGGAGTTGCATTTCCAGTCTTCATATACACTAAGACACAAAGTTTTAAAAACTTTATCAGTAGAGTGTAAATAAAACACAAGATTAAGTTAAATTCCAGAAGGTGTGTCTAAAAGTATGTACATTGTGCTAAAAATAGAAAAATACAATAACAATAAAAATAAATAAATAATAAAAATAATAAAAATAAAATACATTAACACCACCAATCAAAGCTCCATCTTCAACATCCTCCTTACAATGTAATCCTCATCTCTCCTCTGGACATGTCCAAACCAGCGCAACCTTGCTTCTCTAACCTTGTCTCCAAAATGTCTGACTTGAGCTGGCCTTCTAATATATTCATTTCTAATCCTGTCCATCCTCGTCACACCCAACGAAAATCTCAGCATCTTTAACTCCTCCAGCTCCGCCTCCTGTCTTTTCGTCAATGCCACCATCTCCAACCCATACAACATAGCTGGTCTCATTACTGTCCTGTAAAACTTCCCTTTCACTCTAGCTGGTACCCATTTGTTACAGATCTCTCCAGCCACTCTTCTCCACCCATTCCAACCTGCCTGCACTCTCTTCTTCACCTCTCTTCCACACTCGCTGTTACTCTGAACTGTTGATCCCAAGTATTTAAACTCCTCCACCTTTGTCACCTCTACTCCCTGCATCCTAACCACTCCACTTTCCTCCCTTTCATTCACACCCATGTATTCTGTCTTTGACCTACTCACTTTCGTTCCTCGCCTCTCTAGGGCATATATCAGTCTCTTCAGGTTCTCCACAAGCTGCTCCCTGCTGTCACGGCAGATCACAATATCATCAGCAAACAACATTGTCCACGGAGACTCCTGTCTAACCTCATCTGTCAACCTGTCCATTACCATTGCAAACAAGAATGGGTTTAGCGCTGATCCTTGATGTAATCCAACCTCTACCTTAAATTCATCCATTACTCCTACTGCAGATCTCACCACTGTCAAACTGCCCTCATACATATCCTGAACTACTCTCACATCCTTCTCTGTAACACCCAACTTCCTCTCTAGGCACCCTGTCTCCAAGTCCACAAAGGCACAAAGCACAATAATGACCTTCTCTGTCAGAAGGGGTTGCATTGTTGTGACTTTCATATGTAGTTTACTTATAGGCCTTCCGTACAAAAGTTCATGAAATGAAACAAAAACCTCTTTCATATTGTTCATATAGCCCCCATTAACAAGCTACTAAAAATATAAATTTCTCTGAAATCACAAACTCGTGTTGTTTGTTAATAAAATAATATTAGTTACTCTACTTCTTAAGTGATAAGTAGACAAACAACAGATTTGTTCAACCTGAATATTTTTGTGTATATTTGTGTGTAATACATGTATAGGTTTCAAATTTTTCTTTTTGAAACAAAATCCCTTAAAAAAAGTGTGTGTCTGGAATGTAAAAAAATAATCACATGACATGCCTCTGACTCACCTCAGAATTACTAATCATGACTAATAACTCTTAAAGAACACAGTGTTAAAATATTTTAGCTCTCATATGCACAGCCCACATTAAATGATATAAACCTTCCATCCATCCATCCATTTTCTGCCGCTTGTCCCAAACGGGGTTGCAGGGGGGGTGCTGGAGTCCAGCCCAGCGCACACAGGACGAAGGACGGGGGAAACACCCTGGACAGGTCGCCAGCACATCGCAGGGAGGAGTGAGACAGGGACGGCACCTTGCTCAAGGGTACTTCAGGGCAACCTATTGGGAAGGGGTTCGAACCCCCGATCTTCCGATCATGTGGCCAACGCCCTAGTCATGATTAGTAGTTGATATAAACCAATCACCAAAAATTTTTAAAACTCGAAAGGTGACGTGAATTATGTCAGTGGTCTCATTACAAAATGGGCAAGCATAAAGATCTGAGCAACTATAAGGAGGGTGACATTGTGATAGAGGACTGAGTCATAGCATCTTCAAAACAGCAGGTCTTACGGGGGTTGTTTCCGTTATAAATTAATCCAGAGAAGAACAACTGGCACCATGGAAGCCCAGCATTCATTAATCCATGTGAAGAGGGAATGCACATATTGCTGAAAGTGTTATTCGCTATGACAAAAGTATCAGAAACAACAATGCACCTCAGCTTGCTGTGTTTGGGGCTTCATAGCCACAGAGATGTGTCAGAGGGCCCATGCTGACCCCTGTCCACCCCCAAAAGTGCCTACAATAGACATACCAGCATCAGAACTGGGCCATGGAGCAATGGAGCAATGGAAAAAGGAGGACTGATCTGATGAATCATGTTTTCTTTTATATTGTGTCAACAGCTGGATAGGTGTGCCCCAGTTGCTCAGCTAAAAGGCTAGGAAATGGCACCAGGACACACCATGGGATTCTTTGACCTGTACCACCTACTTTAACATTGTTGCAGATAATGTACACTCTTTATGGCAACTATATTCACCTGAAAACTACTATATTACATTGAGTGTATACTTGAAGAGTGTATACTTGAAGATGAAGAGTGTTCACAAAAATAAATTGTATTTGCACAGTTCTTGAGGTCCATTTAAGATAACAAAAAAGCTAGTAACACAAATGTAAAGTAAGGATATACATTTTTGAATTTGGCACGCACTAGCATCAAAAGACCACAATGCAAACACTATCATACTGAAAGATCAGAAACACATTCACAAGTGGCACGAAATGCCACTAGACCGAAACTGTGAATGAGTTCATTTCCTGTGCAGTTTTAGCATTTGTGGTAAGCAAGTGGAAAAACATGTAACGATAATAAACTACAAATTTACCCGTTTTAAGCTGGCACAGACCCCAGTGATGTTCTTGTGGCATGATCTAAAAATCGTATTCGAAAAAACAATGTTATTTTTCTGTCTTTATTTAAATGAACAGAGACCCTTTGTAACTCACTCTTAATGGTACTGAATAAACACACATTACTAGTAAGATCTTAGCTTTGTTACTTTGGGATTGGCCCTCTAGCAGAGAGACATAGAGCCAGCTAAAATCTAAATTTAATAATGCTTTTAAAATCACTTAAAAAGACCAGTGAGAGAAAATAAAGCCTAATAAATTTTCTAATGTCTTTCATATACATGCAACAGAAATAAAACCAAAGGAAAGATCAGAGAATGTGCAGTGTGCTGAAGGAGTGCCCTGTGAGGGCCCACAGATGTGCCAAAAGATGTGTCAAGGTGTGGCTGCAGACAGCCATAATGAACACTTCTATGTAAAATGTGTAGTATATTACATTCAGAGCTTTAAAAAGGCCCATTCACTTAACTGCATGATCCCCTCAGCCAGCTCAGGCACGCTTTCTGACTCCGGCTCCATTCTGCCTGCCTGCCTTCTGCACGGTGTGTGAGATACTGAGGCAGCAAGTGTATGTGTCCACCTGGCCTGGTTAGCTTATATGTAGCCAGTAACTGGACACGCAGAAATAATTCGAGCAGCCCTGCTGAGGACGCCCCATGGCGAGGAGAGTCGGGTTGCCTGACATTCGCTGAACACCGGCATGACAGTTACTCCATCCATCCTTTCCTTCCATCCGTCTGTCCATCCACCCATCAATCCATCCCCTCCTGCCTACTTTACTAGGCCTTACTAATACTCCATATGAAGCACATGGGAGAAAACTATCTTAAGGCAAAATAAAACCATGTGGGGGCAAGGAGGAAAAAGCTGGAGCAAGCATGTTAGTGCTTGCAATAAGGTAACAATAAGGTATTAATATTTTAGAAAGTTCTTGTATAATTATTGATATCATGATGTTATTTTTTGCGTTTATGTAATTTTGCATCGTAGTCCTGTATAAATGTCATTTAATTTCATGATGAAGTGTAATGATGGTATGATGTTATTTAACACCAACAATGAAAATCTCAAGAGCTGATCACCATTTTTGAAATTAGACATCCTTAGTCTATTAAGATTTAATTCTAAACACATCTTCAAATTCAAATCCTGCAACTCATTTGCAACTGGAAGAGATGAAAAATACTGGAATCCTTTCATAACTTTATCGTGAACCAAAAGGAATTTATATTACTAATGAATTTCAAATTTGAACAATAGTGTATGTGTGTGTGGACCAGTGGCAACATAAGAGAAATGTAAACAAGCACTAATCGAACACAATTTGAAATGCCTTATAATAAGAAATGATTCAAGAAAGAAATACAATTGGTATGGTAAAAAGACATTATGTGAGTGCAGTATTAGTGTTTATCAAAGTAATACGGAGTTAAAAGAAGTCTCTGGGTAGTGAATTAAAAGAAAGATGAGGAGATTGACAGAGGTCAGCACCACAGTGTCTGAGACATATGAGGAGTGATCCCTAAGGGTCCATTAATCAGAAATATGATAGGAGACAATAAACCAATAGCAGCCCATAAAACAATAAGTAGCCTGAGGGAGGGTGGAGTAGCATGACACTTCTAATTGCATGTCTACCTCTCATTTAATATTGGGCATGACTAGCCTTTGCTATCAGAAAATCTATACATAGAGCCTGATATTCAGTAAAATATTAATGTGTGACTGTTGTTTGTCAAAAATTGCAGAGAGGTGCAGGCAAGCAACAAGGATATCTATCACAAGAAACTAAAGCATATGTACTAATGAAGATTTACAGTTAATAAGGATCTTACCTTGCAGTAGTTTGTGAAGACTTGTGAAGACTTTGAAGAGTTTGGAGAAAGAAAGGAAAAGATTTTGCAGAGGAGGGGAAGGCTATGAACACACTTCCTGGCTGAGTGAGTCACAGCCCAGCCCCTGGGCTAAAAAACCACCCACACCAAAAACAGACAGGAAGAAAAAAGAAAAAAGGGTACTGAGAGTAGTGGAAAAGAGAGAACCAGGGCAACTTGGTCTAGACAGTATGATAGTCATAGGATTTCAGTGAAACACTGACATTTTAACATCAAAGCCACTGTGTACTAACTACTAACAATCCCCCTTGAGTAACCTTTTTTTTTTTTAAGGGTCTTGCTCAGAAACCCAGTGGTGGTAGTGCTAGAGGTGGGATTTGAATCCCTGCCTCTTGATCCATAGCTCCGTAGGCAAGTACCCTACCGCACCACTAGCACTTCGACATGTAGGATAAACTCAACCTTTTCTGAAGCTGTGGAAGCGTATTCTCTGGGGCAACTGAACTTTTTTCTCAGTACCCCTGGGATCAGAGTGGTGTTTGTCATCCAGAATTAACCATCCAGTATTCATACCTGGCCTCCCTAATACTCTTGTGTTAAATGTAATCAAATCCTCACAGCAATGTTAAAACATCCACCCAAGAAGAGAATTACTCCCACTCCAACTAAAGAGCTGAGTTGAGACAAGACATAAGGAGAACAACTTGTTTAGGCAGTTTATGCTAGTAATCATTATTGCGTAAAGACTCTCTGCAGACCTTCATAACATGGGCTAAGACTTCTGCAATCTGAAAAGTAATGATAAAGCTTCCAAATTATACCATCTTAAAAACGGAGAAATGCACCCAAGTTGTAAATTGTACATTGTGGGATTTGAATGACTGGAAAGCAGGATTGCTTTAAACAAACTCCCCCCGGTCTTGCACACATTCTGTTGTTGCAGATTCAGAGTCTAATTTCTGCAAGCATGCACTGACATGAGACTCTGAATGCTTTTCTGAGACAGGCCTTGTTCTTTGTTTTACAAGAGTTCAAGCTGAACAACTGCATTCCTAAATCCCTTCTACCTACTCAATTTAATCTGATTTAAACTTGCTATCAAATCTTAATTCTGTAGGTCAACACAAAATCAAAGTGCAGAAAATTCTAGCCTGCTTGACCTTATTTGGATTTGAATCGATGTGAACATGTGTGTTTTTATACATATACAGCCATGATCCTTGATGAACAGTGTAAAAAGAGCCAACTAGTGATTTAGAGAAACAAATGGACTTTTGTTTTATATTACAAATGCAATTTTGTAATATAACCACTAGGCTACTGCCCCATGGACAATGACTGTAGATAAAAGTGAGGTGCACCTCATATGTAGTTCATGAATCTTCCAACATTTTAACATCTGCGATGTTTATTTCCTGCGTTAGGCACCTCTGACTCAGCAGAATTCTTAATTGTATTAAAATAGGCAAAATGCTCTTCATACATGGAATTTCAAAAATGCCACTGTCAGAACAAAATGTCTGAAATGTCATCTCCAAAAGAGAAGTAAAAACCCTTTACCAACATTTGCTGAACACCAGCATGACAGTTACTCCATCCATCCCTTCAATCCATTTGTCTATCCCCTACTGCCTACTTTGCTTACTAATACTCCATATGAATGTTCTTACATTAACATTTACATGTAAAGCATTTAGCAGTCTCTCTTATCCAGAGCGACTTCCATATTCTAATTACAGGAACAGTTCCCCTGGAGCAACTCAGGGTTAAGGGTCTTGCTCAGGGTGGTGCCAGAGGTGGGATTCAAACCTGGGACCTCTTGAGCCATAGGTCCATAGGCAAGTACCCTACCACTAGACCACCCCACCCCCAAGTTCTTGTATAATTGAGGTTATATTTCATTACTTGAAGTGTAATAATGATATAAATGTTAAGACCAACAATGAAAATCTGAAGAAGAAAAAAGACTGCTTGGTTCACTCATTAAATAATCTTAAGGTTAGCTAGTGTTTCCTGTGTGAAAATGTACAATGAGGTTTTCTTCTGTGACCAAGTTCCACTTCCCCTCATGTATCTATGGTCAATAGAGGCCTTGAAAGGAACATCAGTTGGTTGCCATTGGAATTTCAGTGCCTGCTAAATTAGAGCTCCTTTATGTCTCAGCTCTGAAAGGATTTGCAGTTTCTCTCATTCCAAATTCATCTCTTCTTGTCACCTGGTATTTTGATCAGTTGATTAAAATGTGTTCAAGACCAGACACCACTGTATGCTGTTGTCTGGTTTGAGATGCTCACTAGACAAACTCCCAACTCAATGCATTGACAGCAGCTACTTGTCTAAGTAAAAGCTTGCAAAACAAATATGTAGACAAACTTTTATTGTTTTATCAAGTCAGAAACAAACAAAACAGATACAGAGAATTAAGTAATCTTCTATACAGTGGCAATTTAATTTAAATCTTTCCCCACACTCAAACCCAGCCCAGTGTTTACTCCAATTCAAGAAAACCTTCAGCTCAATGAACACACATGCACACACTCCTCCAAACTTACATTCACTCACTCTACTTGGAGCCCGGGCACATAAAAATCGACTGAAATTTATGAAACGATGAAACTGAAGGCAATCTAGGGCATCAAAGAGACATTGACAAACCTGTTCTCCTCAGTGTAATCTAAGGCCTTAAATCTAACATTTTTACAATGCAAACCCAAAACTGGGCATCATTCAGTGAGGCAAAGCTCTCATTTTTGTAACAGTTCTCCAGCAGTCAGTAAATAAGAACCAACTGCTGTTCACTGTAAGACAGGTTCTGCCAAGCCATCTGACTAAAGAGCAAGACAAGCCATTCATGTCAGGAGTTAACCCTGCTTCCATTCATTTAAATGAGAGAAACCTTTTTTGAACATAGGTTCCCAATATCATACAGTATTTTATAGCCCTCCCACCCCCCCCCCCAAAAAAAAACAAACAAAAAAAAACAAAACAAAACATAGGAACAGACACTGCTAAGAAAAAGAGGGGGGAAAAGGACGAACACTGATTTAAGAAAGCATTGAGCTACATTGGGGGGGGGGGGGGGGTTAGTGGAAATTAACAGGCTCAACTGGTTCTGCTTTTCAGGCTACATTATCATTTTCTATCACTCCAGGTTTACAGGTAACACCTTGACAAATAGCGGGTGCTTAATATCTCGACATCATAAAACCCAGCTTTAGAAGAGTAAATCTGAAGCACTGATGCCCCAATTTTTCCCCCACTCACTTTTGCTGCCCTCTGTTGTTAAAAGGCCAAACGATGGACACTAGAGTGACCCCAAAAAGCATACATTCCACAAGAACCCAAAGCAAATTGAATTGAAGCCAATTAAATATAGTTTCCATTCAGTAATTAAACCAAGTGGACTTTTGCTTAAATAAAAGTGATACAAGGAAGGGAGAAGTATTTACATATGAGCTAATCAGCAAATGAAGATGCAGACTGGGACGGAGGAGGTTTCAAGCAAGATTCCGTATTAAAAGCAAATGCAAAATATGTACTGGGGCAGTTATGCAAACTAGACTCCTTCCTCCTCCCCTCATCCCATTCTTTTTTTTAAAAAATGTAATAAAAAAAAAAAAAAAAAAAACACACACACAACACTACCAATAGTCTCTTCAGAACTAAACTAAGTTCCTCTGTGGTGTTGATTGCTGGCTATAACTTCCTCCTCTTGTAGTCAGAATTGTACATTGCCAGAAGGATGCTGGTGAAAGATAAGGCTTGCATCTTCAAAAGAAAGTGGCATTAAAGGAAAAGGGAGGAAGAGGAAAGAGAGGGGGGGAAAAAAAAAAAAAAAAAAAACTTGTTTCTTTGTACATCCTAACAAATGGCTGTCCACTATGATTCCTTCCATTACACAAGTTTTTGCTGGACAGACAAAACAAGTTTGTACAATGTCTTGTTGAAAATTCTATTTGATGAATTTTGAAGAGTAAACCAGCTGACACCTCAAACTAAACATTTTATGAACTCAATTCTGGCTGATAATTACTAACAACAGAAGAGCATCAGTTTTAACTCTATGTCCATGGATAAAACTGAAACTCAAGCACATATTTACAGAGTAAAATTAAGTCAACGTTAGATACGTTTCCGTAAATGTCATTTGTGCAACTCACTTTAGTCAACTATAGTGATTTCAAAATTTCAACTGCAGATGCAACCCACTATTTTCCTTCTAAAGGCTTTTGGCAATACTTTAAGCTCTTTGATTTCCTTTACATCCAACACCAAATTTCAGACCCACATATTGGCTGGATTGAGGAAGAGTGTGTGTGTGTGTATAACCACGCAAATCCTCCCCTGCGTTTCAACAACTCTAGGGCAAGTTACTAAACAATAACTATGCCCATAAAAATCAGAAAGAAAAAAAAAAAAAAAAAAAAAGTCTGTCAAAGGCAGCTGTTTCTAGAGTTTAAATCTATGACATTACATAGTAAATCTAGAGCCTGTTTGCAAAGGTTACATAAAGAACTGTCCAACAGGTCCAAAAGGAAAAAGAAAAAATTAAAAAACAATTTCACACGTGGGACCCCAGATTCCTTCCGTTTCTTCTCTGAATTGCAAAGATGACAATGACCCATACCATGTGGCAATATTACTGTCTTTTCCAAAGGTTCGAAAAGGGTCAGTCAGGAAAGCACAAGTACACACGAAAGATCCTCTCCTCATGACAGGCTCAGTTGTTTTCTTCATCACTGTCATCAGGGCTGATAGCTGGACTGTAGGTTGGAGAAGTGGGGCTGTAGCCAGGAGAGGTGGGGCTGTACGTGGAGCCTTTAGGGCTGGTAGGTGAGTAAGTAGGAGATGTGGGAGAGTATTTTGGTGAAGTTGGGGAATAGGTTGGGGAAGTAGGGGAATATTTGGGGCTGGTTGGTGTGTAGGTCGGGGATGTTGGAGAATAGGTAGGAGAAGTTGGACTGTACTTTGGTGTGGTGGGGGAATATGTTGGAGACGTTGGGCTGTATTTGGGCGAAGTGGGTGAATACTTGGGAGATGTGGGCGAGTATTTGGGAGAAGTGGGTGTGTATTCTGGAGAACTGGGGCTGTAGGACGGAGAGGTGGGGGTGTATTTTGGAGAAGTAGGGGAATATGATGGTGAGCTTGGACTGTAAGAGGGTGAGCTTGGGGTGTAGGTGGGAGACTGAGGGGTGTAGCGTGGGCTGGATGGGGAGTAGGAAGGAGAGGTGGGAGAGTAAGAAGGAGATGTTGGGGAGTAGTTGGGGCTGGTTGGGGTGTAATTTGGAGACGTGGGGGAGTACGAAGGGGAAGTGGGGCTGTAAGATGGAGAGGTTGGGGAGTAACTGGGGGAAGTTGGGGTGTAGTTGGGTGAAGTTGGGCTGTAACTTGGTGAGGTGGGGGAATAAGAGGGAGAAGTGGGGGAATAAGATGGCGAGGTAGGGGAATAGGATGGCGAAGTAGGGGAATAGGATGGCGAAGTAGGGGAATAGGATGGCGAAGTAGGGCTGTAGCTAGGCGATGTAGGGCTATAGCTGGGTGAAGTTGGGCTGTAACTAGGTGAAGTTGGTGAATACGAGGGAGAGGTTGGAGAATAAGATGGAGATGTTGGAGAATAGGAAGGTGAGGTTGGTGAATAACTAGGAGAGGTAGGGGAATAAGATGGAGACGTTGGGGAATAAGATGGTGAAGTTGGAGAATAAGATGGAGAGGTTGGGCTGTAGTTGGGGCTGGTAGGAGAGTATGAAGGAGAGGTTGGGGAGTAAGATGGCGATGTTGGGGAATAGCCAGGGCTCTGTGGTGTGTAGCCTCCTGGTGAGCGTGGCTCATAAGCTGGGGAGGTAGGGGAATAATTTGGAGACATGGCACCACCTAGAGGAGAGGAAAGCATATACCACTTTCAGAAAAAAAAGATTTAATTCTCTTACTTATAAAAAGTTGTTAATCGAGACATTCTCGGCAATCAAAGCAGCCACAGGCTTACCTGGAGACGGAATGTAAGGGCTGGCTGGTCCTGGAGACCCAGGTGAACCAGGTGTAGGAGACCATGCAGGGGAGTAGCCTGGAGAGAATCCACTTGCATCAGATGCTGCACTGGGTGAGAAGCCTGCTGCTCCTGGAGTCATTCCACTTCCTGGAGGTGGAAATAAAAAGCAAGGTGACTCATTGAATACAAAGAATTGTTGCATTTGTGGATAAAATTACTATGTGGGTACACTCTGGTTGGGTAGGAGGTATAAGCTCTTGGGCAAGACTTAATGCCTAGACAACACTGAAGCTTTAAAATCAACACTTGTAACATTAGATAATGTAGTGCCAACCAAGAAAAAGTACTCACCAACACTAGGTGACCATGCCCCATAAGCTGGGGTGGCACCTGTGTTCCAGGGTGTCATGGCAGGAGACATGCCACTCATGGGACTAGGAGCGGAGCCAAAGAACATTCCCGTTGCTGGAAAAGGAAGGGGGGGTAAGAGAAGAGAAATGTCTAGCTTGCTTTCATTCAAGTTTCAAGATTTCAATTTAGCATGAAATCTAAAATGTTTAACATTAAGGGACAACTCACGTCCAGCTACACTGATCCCAGGGATGTTAGTGGGTATTTCCATTCCATATTTGCATTTTTCAGCATCAAGCAGCAAGTCAAAACAACCAGTGCCGGCAGGAGCCAACTGCCCTAGCATGATGTTTTCAGACACCCCCTTCATAGGATCACATTCCCCATGGGATGACGCTTCCATCAACACATCCACCTACACATGGAGCAAACTTACTTAGGCTGGATCCAAAAAGTAAATGAAACTTCAACCACCCCCCAATTTACTTTCCTTTGATATAAACATGTGCATTCAGTTTAATGAGTTCTGCAAAGCCACAAGCTACAGAGCATAAGTCAGTAAAATAAGGTAGAAAATGTTAATTCATCTGCACAAATGTGGATTTAGTATATACAAAATAAGAGGCTTGAATTAAGCAATCCCCATACAGGTAATGAATCTAAAATTAGTTGGAAAATCTTCCATTTCACTACAAATTTTCTAAAAACAAAACACATTAGGCATAAATATCTACTCACTGTCTCTTCAAAAGAGCACTTCATGAGTGGTCCGGTGTCTTGTCTGTTGATTCCATGACGAGTGATGGCCATCAGGTGACCTCTGCAGGTCATGGTGTCGCAGAGCAGGGCAAGGTGACGGTAGTTGACATAGGAACCATCAAAAGAGATGACGTGGTATAACTCTCTCTCTAGAGCCTTGCGCACTGCTTCAATGCCAAGCACCTAAAGGCAGGCACCAGAAGAGATACTGAAACCAAACTAAAAGGAGAAAGGACAAAAACAGCTGCCCAGCTAACTGTCAACATCCTATAATTAGAGTTCTGGCTGACTTGCTAACAGAGTCTACACTGCAAGGGAATTTTAAACTAATTCTCACAGTGAAGATCTCCACAATGTCATTGGAGGTGGTCCTGACAGGGTCCACATCCTTCTCACTCAGGACCCTCATAAGACTGACACCATCCGTCTCCAAAATCCATTCCTGCAGGGCCTTAAACTCTCCATCTTCTGTGATTATGATCTTTTTCTTGTTGTCTGTTTGAGGAAGGTGCATGTAAACCTGTACAAAAGGAACCAGAGTGAATTCATCGCAAGTCAGCACCAGTGAGTAAAGTAAAAATCATGCAAAAAGAACAGTTTGAGATCCTACCTTGCTGATCTGTTCGATGCCTTGAAGGGTCATGTCAGTCAGCATGTTTGACTCAATGCACCGCAAAAACACATCATCATCCATCTTATCCACCACTTCCTCATCCTGGGCAGAGGAACAAGCATAAGTATAATTAACTCATATGAATGAGAAACTTGTTTGTTTATTGGAAAAAAACTAAAACTACCAGCCAACAAGCATGCTCTTCTAGTTAATAAACTGAAGACTGTCAAAGGTATAAATGACATATGAACTTTGTGCCACGTTTGATGTGTAAAAATGGTTGCACTCACCTCCTGGAATTTATTCTCATCACTGTTCATGATTCTAATTCGCAGCACCAATTTCTCAGCATTATCATCATTGAAGATACAGTTAAGATCATCACCAAACCCTGGAAACAAAAGAAATAGCAGCAACTTAAATGCACAGTTATCAAAATAAAGGGTGGTTTTATTATATAAAAACCATTAGGACAATCACAGCACATCATTTTGCAGTTTCTGAGGTTAATCAACCCTGGTCACATTTTGCTTTACCTGCATTGATCTTTTCAGCAATCTGCTCCATGGTAAGTTTGCGGTCAGTCATGTGTTTGCGATCAAGCTCGATACGCAGCAGCCAGGGTGAGATACGAGTGACATCAAAGTCTGGCATCTCATAGTAAACATTCACCCACTCCTGATCTTCAGCCACCACTGTGCTTTGGGGGTTGGGGTCATAGTAAATGGCCGTGTTTGCAGTGACCTTGCGTAGCGTGGTATGCTCCAGGCGACACAGGATGTCTTTGGCCCGCTCAGCATCACGAGCCGCCTGGCCCAACAGGAACACAGTGAGGGAAGGAGTCTTGGGTCGTTTGGAAATGTTGATCAGCTCTTTGAGTCGAGGCACACCCAAGGTGACGTTCTTGGCTGACACACCGGCATAGTGGAAAGTGTTCAATGTCATCTGTGTGGCAGGCTCACCCAGAGACTGAGCAGCCAGAGCACCCACCATCTCACCAGGGTGAGCCTAAATAACAAGTTTCATTAGTAATGACGAAGTCAGAAACTGTCCCAATTAAAAAAATTAAAAAATAAAATAAAAAAACCCCACAGTAAACAAAGCTTGGCAAGCAATTAGAACAGTGCTAAGATGAGTCCAAAATGTAACGCCATCAGTCTAGTCTGAAAATCACTTCGGATTTATTCATTATTTGGTTTGGGTCCTTTAATTTCCCTTCATCACTCATCTTCCTTACTACACAGCCGGCAGGAGATAAATGTAACTGAGGACCCATCACTTATTTATCTCCATGTTTTCAGCAAAAATCTGTTGTACTCAAGTACTTACAATGGACTGATTGAACTTTGTCTCAATCTCCCCCAACAGCCACTCAAAAGCCTCTGTGCTAAGACGGAACTCTTCAGTCATTCGTCTCGAACAAAGAGTGGAGCGCAGGTGGATGTTGAAGAGCAATGTGGCATTCTGCTGGGCCTGCTTGCTTAAAGGATCATCCCCATTCACAATTATGAGCTTCTTACTCAGCTCATGAACACCTACATAAGTGAGGGAAATAAAAGTAATTAAAGCTTTCATGAAAATTTTCCAAAACTTAAATAACCATAACATTAAAACCCACACGCAGCAACTCTGGCCCTTGTCAAAATTTAATGGCAAGATTATTGGGTCTCCATTTTTAACACTAACAATTTCTGCCACGGACACTAGTGAGTTGTGAGTATCCGTGTCCCTCACTAACTCTTCAGCATACTTAATCTATAAAATCACAAGGCATGAGTATTTAGAAAGGGACACCTGCACAACTGCTAGCAGTATTAGTAATTACAGAAGTAATATTACAACCAAATACTGCCATAAAAATAAAAAATGAAAAGCTTGCAAATATACAATATCTTCAGGTACACACCTTCCACCACTCTTAGAGGATGAAGATCAGTTGGCGTTCGTGGGTTGATGCGGAAGATCTTTTGTGCATTCCAAATCATTCTGGCCAGATTACATGGCAGCACCACCTGTAGGAGAGCAAACAATATTGGACAGGACAGCACATTGCCATGCAACAAGCCAACAAATATTAATGTAGAATAGACACCATTTGTAAGCAGATCAACAAATGGTTAAACATTAATTATTTACAATTGAAGCTTTGAATACAACAGTGCATAATCATTACCACAGAACATCACAGACCTTGCTGTCTCCGGTGGGGAAAATGGCTCTCAAAATTTCTCTGTCTTCATTCATCTTCTCAAACTCTCTTTCTAAAGAACTTTGCACATGTGCATTGGTCATCACATCTCGCAACACATCTTCCTGTAGGGTTCGCCGCAGTGCTCGTTCATTGGTAAAGTCAAACTTGAACCTTTCAGATTAAACAAATGTCAAAATTCAAGATCATGAGATCAGATAAGACACAATCACTTGGGGACATGTACTCAAGAAAAAGCAAGCAATGCAAATAAACAAACTGCATTTTTAGACAGATACGTAGACTCACTTTTTCTCAAAGGCTTTGTTGGAGGGCTTAAGGGTTGCCATGTTTTGGAACTCCACGGCCTCACCAGCGAGACCATCCTCTCCATATCTAAGTTGCACCACCTGGTTAATGGAATTTCTCACTGTGGCATCATACTTAACCATGATGGACTCCATAGACTTGATCAGACGACGCTGAATATAACCTGAGGAGGGAAAGACAAAAAAGTGAGAAGTGTAAATTCTGAAGACTTTCAGAATTTAGGATAGGATACCAACAGGGAAAATTCATACCAGGTCTTAATGGCAGTAGGCACTGTATTATGGTTAATATTTAGATTAAAGTTTAACAATACCTAGAGAAGTTATTCTTTACCTGTTTCAGCTGTTTTCACAGCAGTGTCAATCAGACCTTCTCTTCCTCCCATGGCATGGAAGAAAAATTCAGTGGGTGTGAGGCCAGCCAGGTATGAGTTCTCTACAAAGCCTCTACTCTCTGGACCATAATCATCTTTGATGAAGTGAGGAAGAGTACGATGTTTGAAGCCAAAAGGTATGCGCTTACCCTCAACGTTCTGCTGCCCCACCACAGCAATAACCTATGGGTAACGAAAAGTAAAACATATCACAACCTGCTACACAGGCATGCATGGAGAAACACATTTAACTGCCATTGATTAAAAAAAGCCCTCACCTGTGAGATGTTAATTTTGGATCCTTTTGATCCAGCCACCACCATAGACTTGAAGTTGTTGTACTCTGACAGAGACTTCTGTGCAGAGGATCCAGTCTTATCTCGGGCATCGTTCAGAATACGGTTAACGTGGTTCTCAAAGGTCTGCCTCAGTGTGTTACCTGGTGTGGGCTCCAATTCATTGTTGTGGGCTTTTTCAATTACCTGGGGGGGGAAAGGGTAGGGGGGGTATGATCCTCATATCCCTTAGCAATGAACATTGGCCATTTCAGTTAACACAAATTAAAATACAACTCCAGTTTTGAAGTTTAATGTAGTGCCACTCTTGCAAGGAAGAGATTCTCACCTCTATCACATCTTGCTTGGCTTTCTTAATAGTGTTTTGAATGTCAAGATATGTCTTTGCATCAGCAATCGAGTCACCAATACCAATGGAATGGCCTGAGAAAACATAAGTGAAATAGTTTAGGAGTTGGAGGGGGAAGGGGAAAAAAAACCCAATCATAAAATAATTTAAAAAATATCTTACCCTCAATGAGCAACCAGTTGTTGACTACAGTTTGAATGTTCGAATAGAAGAGACGTGTGATGTCATGGCCCATCTCAAGGTACGAAATGTGGACAAGAGAACCAGCAGAGGTACCAAGGGACTTTTTACAGAGGATCCCCATGATCAGCTCACCATTCTCCACAATCACCTGCAATAGCAAGAAAAACATAATATGAATAAAGTAAAAACATCCAATTTGTTTTTCATGGTTACATTATTAAAAACAACAAAAAAAAATTTAATAAGTCTAACTGGGGTGATTTAATTATGCCAGGGGCATCCTCATTATTAACCTTTGTGTCTCCAGGAGAGATGTGCTTATAGGGGCCACTGTCCTCATCATCCGGATGGGTGCTATGTGTACGTATGACATTGATATGGCCCGGGATGATCAAGCTGAAGATCTGCTTGCCAGTCCACAGCGGTCGTGGCTTCAAGATTGCTGGCTGCGGCACTTTACCATCCCACGTGGAAAGGAACATCAATAGATTCATCACTTCTCCCTGGTCAAAAAAGACATACAGTACATATTTTTAGCCTTTGTGCCCCAGTTTGACTTCAGCATGATTGTACACAAGCTACTTAGTCCCTAAATTTTAAGCTGGATGCCGCAAGTAGTAACAAACTGAATTATAGTAACACAGTGTAAAACAAATTAGGGATCCACCAATTTTGAGCTTTTGTAGATGTTCTCAAAGCTGCCAGTCACAAACATTTTTAAAGTGTAAAGACTGATAACATTATATTGGTCAAACTGTAGTTAAAAGATTACCAGTGCAATAGAACATTGCCACAACATGGTCACTGGATATTGTCTTTGAACTAACATTTCAAACCTCTCTTTGACAGGTCTATTCTATGCCTAATCAAATTAAGCATTCACAGTGCCCATTGTTGATTTTTTTTAATCATGCTTTTAACGCTGTTTTATTTAGCACCTCATTTTATACTATACTAATTTAAACTTGGATTGGGTTACACACCCGCTCTAAGAAGACATCCCTCTTTGTGAACTTGCGCACTGCTGTGAGTGTGTCCTGCACAATTCCCATAACAGGTCTGTTAGACTGGGGTGTGATGATCATACGAGGCACCATAGCCAGTTCCTGAATCTCAGCACGAGTTTCCAGTGACTGGGGCAAGTGTAGATTCATCTCATCCCCATCAAAGTCAGCATTGTAAGGGGTCGTTACACTGCAGAGGCCGAGACAGAAATCGACAGTGTTATACTCAAACCAAAAATGCAGTAACCAATCTTAAATTCATGTTTATAAGATTAGTAATCCTAAAGCAACATCAACCATACCTGAGATTGAGTCGGAATGTAGACCAGGGCAAGATTCGAACCCTGTGACCCATCATGGACATCTTATGTAAAGTGGGCTGTCTGTTGAAGATGACAATATCACCATCACACATATGGCGCTCAACCTGTTGGGGGTACAAGGGATAGTCACTTTCAAGAAAAATAAAAAACAAAAAACAGACTACAAAAAAACTACAAACACTAAAAATGTCAGGCAGAAGTCCCACCTTATATCCAATCTGAAGGTGAAGGTCACTCGGTTTAGGATGAAATCGAAGATCAATTCGGTCACCATTGTCTCGGATGATATACTTGGCTCCAGGATACTGGCTGTTTCCTCTTCTGACAAGCTCCTGGAGCCTAGAAAGAATGAAACAATCCTTTAAAATTTCTAACTTCAACTTAGTCTCAAAACATTTTGGAAGGACTGGGGGGGTCCAAATAAGCTTTAGTTACCTGTCAATATTGAAAGGTGTTACAATCTCCGGAAAGGTCATGTTGGCGGCGATGGAACGAGGGACACCAACTTGGTCAATCTGTAAGTTGGGGTCAGGCGTGATGACTGTTCGGGCTGAGAAGTCCACACGTTTCCCCATCAGGTTACCTCGCACTCGTCCCTCTTTACCCTTCAATCTCTGCTTGATGGATTTGAGTGGCCGGCCTGATTTTTGCATCGCCTGAAGTCACAATTTTAGATTTTAATAG
This sequence comes from Hepsetus odoe, assembly GCA_017165825.1. Taxonomy (NCBI): domain Eukaryota; kingdom Metazoa; phylum Chordata; class Actinopteri; order Characiformes; family Hepsetidae; genus Hepsetus; species Hepsetus odoe. The sequence goes on from CM029378.1 coordinate 6,985,248, forward strand.
ATTGTAAAACTAAAGAGCTTTGAAATGGTCTTCCATGCTCTGTATAGTCATTTGGTTTTTTTTTGTAAAAATTTGAGAGATAAAGATGTCATTAAAGCAATCTCACATTTAACTGGGTACACAAGCCAACATTTCAAAATATAAAGAGCACATTTAGTGGGGCCCTGGATTCCTGCACTGTATACAGAACCAGTCCCTTACTCTAGGTAAACCAGGCAGCTCATTGTCCACCATCGTAGCCACATGGAACTGTAGAAGCTTGACATCTTCCGCTATAACATGGGCAGCAGCTCCACTCTGTTCATTTCTTCGCAGCTGGTTATTGATTTTCACAATATCAGCTAGCTTGTGTGTCAAATCATCCTGAATGATATGGAACAAACAAAAGTCGTATTAATCTGTTCGTTATAAACAGCTGCCCAATGTTCAAGACAACTCAGAAACTAGAACGTCCCCATACCTGGTTCCTAGCAGAGCCCTGCATTACAACAGCAGGTCGGACAGCTAATGGTGGCACAGGTAACACAGTGACAATCATCCATTCGGGACGTGCATATTTGGGGTCCATGCCCAGAATGATGTCCTCCTCATCTGATATGCGTTTGAAAATTTCATGGACACGTTCAGGGCTGAGAAGAATCTTTTTCTCCTGGGAGTCCTCATTCACATGCTTCCACTCAGCGTAGAGCTCCAGGCCTGAGCGTCGGATACGTGGCTGGTACCTACCACAGCCACCATGACCCTTTTGATAAGAAAAGGCCGTCAATAAGAATGTTAACTAAATGCAATATTGAGTTACGGCTCATTTTGTTAAGCCATTTTTTCCCCCTCGAGGTGATACCTCCCTGTTTACATTCTATAGCCTAGTACCTTCTCCTTAGTGAGGTCCTCATCATTCTCCTGTTGCTCAACTCCAAACTTGTTGTCCATCTCTTCTCCACCCTCACAGATGTTTTTGCCTTTACAGAGATCGTACACATGGGTCAGGCGCTTTCGAGGCTGGCCTTTCGACTTTGACAAGATGTCTTTGATCTTTGGGTTATTCTGGAAAGGGTGCACAAAGACCATAAACAATTAGCATACACAAATTAAAATCTTGCAAGTATTAAATCACTCAATTTGTGTTTACAAACGGCCTGAAAACATTAACCAAAAAAAATAAAAAAATTTTTTGTAGTAGCTCAATATAATACATACCGCATCAACCAGCAGTTTGGAGCAGAAGAAACAGACACAACGGAGGACTTTCATGATCTTTGTTATGAAGCCGACATGAAAAACAGGCTTTGCCAACTCAATGTGACCGAAGTGGCCAGGGCATTCCGTCATGTTACCTAGAGGATGCACGTAATCAAATGAATTAGTGGTCATCTAAAATTCTAAAGACTTTAAAATCATTTTAAACAAATTTTAACACATGTACAAAGAGAGATGCTGCACCTGCACATGTCTGGCACCTGCCCGACCGTTCTATCACCCCTTGTCTGGGATCCATAAGACCCCCCAGCTTTGGACGTCCACCTTCTGTGGTCTCGGGGTACTTGATGCCCCCTTCTGTGACCGACATCCGTTTCTGCAAAGAGATTGTGCGACATATAAAGTGCTTCTCAGTTTACACAGCCATGTTCCAAGGAAACAGACAACGTGAACTAAAAGACCTGTGTGTTCCAGGATTTGCTCCAGCACAACCCCTGACCCAAGTAGAGATATGAAGCCAAGATAATGACCAAACTAAAAGGACAACGCATATCTTCCCAATCACAACGTGACTTAACTGATTTATTATATTTTATGACAATTACAGAATTAAAACTAGATGCTCTTTTCATTTAGGAGTCATTTGCATAACCATTCAAGTTCAACAAAAAATTTTCTAAAGTGCAACAACATAATGTAACTTTTAATATAACTCCTGGAGCACATGTTCGTGGTACTTTCACCAACTGGACACCGTTTCTTTTAATGCTACAAAAAGTTTCAGATTAAAAGCTATGCACATGCAACTGAGTAGATCACTGCAGTGAGAGACTAAGAAATAACAAAGGTTGAAAAAAAGACTATACGTCATGAAAAGGCATGCGTGCACATTTCCCATGTATTATTTTTATTGTGAAAATATGAGGATGCAACAGTCTGTCTTTGGCGCTAACAGGCATGTATGCTTTAATGCGAGATGTAAACAGTTGAATTAATTGTATACATTCATTAACAAGATGTTGTACACTAGTCTAGCAGGTCAAAACGACAAGAATTAAGATATAGGGTTTATAACTGGCCAACTTTGACAACGTGCGCTTGATGCTTCCTGAAGCATGTGGTGGCTAACAGGCTAAGCTAACTGTAGTAGGCGCACGGAGCACGCGCAGCGTTTATTCTCCTCTCCTAACTGAACAAAGGCTACTAAACACGACGGAGGACCAGATCAATAGGATAATAGTGTCCAAAGAATGAAGAGAATACCCCCTTCCCAAAGGAAAGAGACCTACAAGCTCATCAGGGCTGATGATGCCGAACTGAACTCTCTTGATGAGGCGCAGTGGGCATGCGCTGTCGCTGGAGGGCGGTCCGTGCATCCTGTCTATTCAAAGAGACGCGTCCTCCCTCGGCACGCCGCTTTGAAAGAGGGAACAGCGCTGAAACGCCACCAAGACTCTCTCCTGGCACCCAAAGGTGGCCGGAACGCGTCCGACGGCGGTTTCCCCGCTGACCAGCGTCCCTCGCTACCAATGTGCCTATTTATTTTTGACTTTAAAATTAACCGCTTGAACTACCACCTAAACCCTTCCCTTCCCCTGATCCACACTCTGGTGCGCTCTAAGCGCAACTGAGAGAATAAGGCTCCCACACTGCTTTATATAGACTGCAAGAGTCACTACGGGTTCCCAAACGCTGAACAACAGGGGCAAAACACTCGGGAGGCGGGTTCTGGGCGCACTATCCTCGGCCTCCATTGGCCAAGCATGGAGCGTAGATGAATAATTAATAAGTAAAGACGCACGACCAATGATGTCGCACGTTTACGAGCACCGCGTAGGAAAGGCGGGAAAGAGTGCGAGAAGACCCCCCATTGGTAGAGCCGATCCTTAGGCGTGTTCACAAAGTCGTAAACCCGAGTTTTAATTAATATTCAACAGACTGCAAGACGATTTGTCTGGGTGCTTATGAATATGTACCTCAAAGTAGTCGCTGTCCAATCGCGTAAAGCGCGGGACCGAGCCGAGGCGTTCTTCGTACGATCCGCCTCTTTTACGAACACTGCCGATGTTTGCCGAACGGTATTTTTTGACCCTTCTGAGCAAAAGTGAAAAAAACCGCCCCTCTGCGCTCCGTCTCGCTGTGGATCAGCTACGGGTTCTGGAAACGAAGCTCCACGAAAGGCCTACCTCAGCCTTTCAACATTAATGCCTGTATTTTTTGACAAATATTTTATCGAACAGCCTTTTAATTTACTCCTGTTATGTTATCCACCGTGCTCGTAAACACCATTGAAGCATTTAGCGGCATTTCTCGTGATTTATTTGTGTTACACGGGGAAGTGCCAGAAGCCTGGGAGTCGATTGAAGGGGACAACCGGACGCCACTCACCTTTCTCGGTATGCGAAGTTGGAAAGCCCCCAGAAAGCCTGGAGCTTCGTACCAACAAGACATTTTGAAAATACTTTACCCTTTAAAGCTCCGGTGTAAATGTGTCGTGCTTCTGCGTCGGTTGTGTAATATCTTGAGCGCGGGTCACTTTTTTTTGTCTATTTTAAGGGATTTTTAGGATGTAGGCCGCGTTTTAGACTCACAAAGCTAGTTAACGCTCAAGATACTTGGAAAAATCGGATGTAAATAGACTCCGTCCGAGGATCCAATTAAGTTCATGTTGAATAAGGAAATGAATTTGGGAAATTAACGAAACTTTGAATACAAAAGTTTTAGATCTCTGAGTTAGCTTGTTAGCTTATTTTGCCCTTTTATTTGGCTTCATTAGTTTTTTTTCATGTACAATAAATGGTCATATTGAGGATTCGGTTTGAATTTTGTAATGGCTAGCGGTGTGAGGATTATATTTTTGTGTGTATTTCGATGAAATCTTCGTGGGGAAGAAGAGTAAGGCTGATCCAACATGGCCGCCAGGTCTGCTCGGTGTCCGACAGAGAACGGACCGAAACGGAGACACGGGCTGGGTAATGGAGGAGCACAGCTCGGTGGTTTAACCACTCGAACACCCTGAAGTCCCAATACTCTCGACTTTTCCAAATAATGAGTTGTGGGGACTTTCAGAAGGGACACTTCTCACGTTCACCGTGTCGGACTTCAATCCACCTAGTTTCTTCCTGAAAGAGTGTTGTTTAAATAAGCTGGTTCTGGTTTATAACTGAGACACATTCGATTGAAAAGACCAGTTTGTTTATTTAAATAAGAATACAAGCTTATACAGGATTCTGAAGAGATCAGGAGCTCACTTCCTTTGTTTTAAAGATAAGGTCTGCTCCGACTCCCTCTTAAATGATTGATTTATTTAAAATCCCAGCTGCTGTCCAGATGAGCCTCATTGTTGAAATAATGGTCTTTGTACTGGGAGAGATTTTGTATTTAGCTCGAGTAAAGGTTTTTTGGCTGGTGAACTGGTCAGTGTTGTAGGGTTTAGATGTCTTTAGCACGGTGACATTGGGCCGGATTATTTTAAAACACGCTTTCTGAGCTTTATTTCTGTCCTATGTAGCTCCTGGACCGGCGGAGCTGTCAGTAAAACCGAAAGTGGGTTTTGTGTTGTTACATCGAGCGGACTAGCACAAAGCCAAACCGATGTTACTTTATTATTTTGTTCCCGTCTGTCATTTTTCGGAGCTGGTTCTGGTTCAGTGAGCCTGTTTTTAAAGACAGATGTGTTTCAGGTTTCTGGTCTCCTGCTGGTTTTCTGAGGGTCTCCTGTATGTTGACGATCGTCTCTGTGCTTTGTTTGTACTAGTTTGACCATCGGTTGTGTAAACTGATTAAAACGGGTTGTCTGTTTCTTAGCGTCGGTATAGATCACCGGTGTGTGAAATATAGTTTTGGACCTGTTTAATGAAACAAAGGAGTGGAGTTAAAATCGACACTTCTTTCACTCTCTCAACATGGCGGGGTAAAAATGGAGCCTGTGTGTGTGGGAGCAGTGAGCCGCGGTTGCGTAATTTACCAGCGTTAGAGAGACAGTACTTCTGTTGTTTTTAGCCTTTAAGACTCAACACGGTCGATTAACGTCTGGAAAGTGCGATCAACACCTGGAACGAATCTGCAGCGGAGACCCTGCTTGGTGTTTGGCCAGTCTGACGGCACGGTTCGGTTATATCACCCACATCAACCCAGTTACTCGTCTGATTGTTTTTCGCCCCAGTGTGTAGTGTAACTGTCTGCACCCGGCTGTCTTCAAGCGCCCACACCGCTGGGATTTGTGTCCACAGGTTGTGACTGCTCAGTGCTGTACGACAGTTCAGTGTAAATGCCTTTAGAAGCTGTGTAAATGGATCTGATTTCAATAAAATACTACTTTTGAAAAAAGACTTTTTGTCTCTTTTCCTACAGGGCTGAGTCGAGTGTATTAATCGACCAGTGTTGAACCCGTGGAGGCCGCAGTGGTCACTGAGAATCGGGGTAGTTTTATTTTAACGCCGAGGCTGCAGCGTCCCCGTGTGGCAGACAGTCATACCCGGTTACGCAAGCGTTCCAGCCCAGCAGCGCCCTCTGCTGGATAACAGCAGCACCGCAGCGGCTAAGCTGGGGCTTAGGATCTCCTAAACATTAAGAAGGAAACATTTACACCATGTTCCAATTATTATGCAAATTGTATTTAAGTGTCAAAGATTAAATATTTTATTTTTCAATTAAACTCATGGATGGTATTGTGTCTCAGGGCTCTTTGGGTCACTGAAATCTCGGACACCTGTGATAGTTAGGAAAACTACTGAAGTAGGACGTTCCACATTGTTAAGCAGACCACCAATTTAAGAAATATGGGAAAGAAAAAGGATCTCTCTGCTGCTGAAAAGCGTGAAATACTTGAATGCCTTGGACAAGGCATCAAAACCATAGATATTTCACGAAAACTTAAGCGTGATCATCGTACTGTTAAGAGATTTGTAGTTGAGTCAGAGCACACACGGGTTCGTGCAGATAAAGGCACAACGAGGAAGGTTTCTGCCAGACAAATACATCGAATTAAGAGAGCAGTTGCTAAAATGCCATTACAAAGCAGCAAACGGGTATTTGAAGCTGCTGGTGCTTCTGGAGTCCCGCGAACGTCAAGGTGTAGGATTCTCCAGAAGCTTGCAGTTATACATAAACCTTCTATTTGGCTACCCCTAACCAGTGCTCACAAGCAGAAACGGCTGCAGTGGGCCCAGAACTACATGAAGACTAATTTTCAAACAGTCTTGTTCACTGATGAGTGCTGTGCAACCCTGGATGGTCCAGAAGGATGGAGTGGTGGATGGTTGGTGGACGGCCACCATATCCCAACAAGGCTGCGACGTCAGCAAGGAGGTGGCGGAGTCATGTTTTGGGCTGGAATCATGGGGAAAGAGCTGGTCGGCCCCTTTAGGGTCCCCGAAGGTGTGAAAATGACCTCTGAAAAGTATGTGGAGTTTCTGACTGACCATTTTCTTCCATGGTACAAAAAGAAGAACTGTGCTTTCCATAACAAAATCATTTTCATGCATGACAATGCACCATCTCATGTTGCAAGGAATACCTCTGCATTATTGGCTACTATCGGCATAAAAGGAGAGAAACTCATGGTGTGGCCCCCGTCCTCCCCTGACCTCAATCCTGTTGATGACCTATGGGGCATCCTCAAGCAAAAGGTATATGAGGGTGGGAGGCAGTTCTCATCCAAACAGCAGCTCTGGGAGGCTATTCTGACATCCTGCAAAGAAATTCAAGCAGAAACTCTCCAAAAACTCACAAGTTCAATGGATGCAAGAATTGTGAAGCTGCTATCAAATAAGGGGTCCTATGTTAACCTGTAACTTGGCCTGTACAGATGTTTTTGATTGAAATAGCTTTTGATTTCAGGAAATATTACCTCATAATGCTGCAAATTCAACCAATGACCATTTTCAGTTCTTTGAAACCTTTAAAATGTTTTCAAACTTTTGTGCGTAATAATTTGGAACTGCATTTAAAAAATTTTTTTTGGAAAATATACTGTTATCATAGGGAGGTTCGTTCAGTAACATTCAAATTATACTCTCATGGTTGATGACTCAAAAATTATGCTGACTGTCACTTGCATCTGTGGTAGTGGAAAAGATGTTAACCAGTATGCATCAAGCAAAGAAAACATCTAAGGAGAAGCTGAAATGACTAAAATTGGGTTAAGAACTGTCCTACGCATTATTAAAAACTGGAAGGATAGTGGGGAACCATCATCTTCTCAGAAGAAATGTGGTCGGAAAAAAATCTTGAATGACCGTGATCAGTGATCACTTAAATGTTTGGTGAAGTCAAAATGTGAAAAAAAAACAGCAGAACTCACGGCGATGTTCAATAGTAAAAGTAAGAGTATTTCCACATGTGCGATGCAAAGGGAACTCAAGGGATTGGGACTAAACACTGTGTATTCTTAAGAAAACCACTGATTAGTGAGGCTAATCGCAAAAATAAGCTTCAATTTGCTAGGAAGCTTAAAGATTTGCAGCGGTCCGACTCTCCCGTCATCTCTACAAGATCCTGGCGAAAACATTAATGCAACTCTGCATGAAAATAAAGGTGACAATGCAGAAGCTTTTCAAAATGAGTGTGTAACTTCATTTTGGATGGACAGTGTATATATTTAAGCCAGTCTGTTAAGTATTGTTTGAACAATGTAATCACTGGAAAGTAATGCGTATATACATATTAAATATTTCTTGCTAGTGTTCACTCTTCAGCTACTTTCAAGTCAAGATGTCTCATGCCTCAGTAAATTTTCAGGGTCAACACATCTCTGCTAAATTTGTCATCTCTGGAAATTTGTCACCTCCAAAGGATGTACAGACTCTGAGCATCTTGTCTTCACCAATTACACTTCACTCCAATTAGCAAACCCTATGGAGGGCACATTGATGCCACATTGAGAGTCGGACCACATTGAGTGTGTGTGTTATTTATATTGTTCAGATTATCTTCATCGTTTGCCATTTCCCTTAATAAATACGTTTATTAAAAACCATAAAATTAATGGATACAAAAAACATTGTCTACCTTTAGGCCAACAGGAGTTAGGCTGGGACTGTGTTGGGTAAGATCTGAAGACTTAGCAGAACATGTAGGAGTGTACTTAACACATCCCCATGTATTTATTTCTCCACATAATTGTATATTTTATTTAATTGTATATTTATTTTATTTAATATTGAACCATGTTGTTAAAAGAATCTAAAATGGCTGTTTAAGCTGTTTTTGAGGGGGTATCTGAAAGAAGTCAGCCTATACGGTGCTTTAAAAGCATAAACTTAAACAGATCACATCTTTCCTTATCTCGAATATGGTTCCTCATGTCCAAAGACTGCATCTTTAGATCTGCACTGGAGTTGCATGTAACAGGTTTTACTCCACTAATGAATAATTCCAGTCATTTTGTAATGCTATAGGCTGTTTAGAGTGCTAATATATGGGGTGTTGATGAATGATCTTGTATTGTTAGCTTCATTTGCCAGCTAATTTCACTGCAAAACTAAAAGCAAAGCAAAGCTGGGAAATCCAAAGTCATCAATTTGTGTACATGTTTTTTTCCCCCCGTACGACTTCTCGTTGTGTGGATTACAAGATGGACATGAGTTGTTCTATATCTGTATCTACTGCATGTAATGATGTGTGTGTTACACTGGTTTCCGAGTACTGTCTGTAAATGTTGTTTTACTGCATTAACACACCTGATTGATATAATAAGGCAATTATAATGATATTGTGTGTGTGAACACATATATATACACTGAAAAGGGGAAGGGCCACCCGGGGGCGGGGGGATGGGTTGTACTAAACCAATAGAAAATCTGGAATCCTCCAAGCTCTTCATTCAGCGCTCAGCAGAAAGGTGGGTCTGGTGGGTCTGGGAAGGAGACGGCACTTGTCACGTGTCACCTTTGGGTGATGATCACAGATGTTCAGTTATGCCAGATGCACTGAAGGTACTGACTTTTATGTTGTACAATGTCCAAATGCTGATCAGAGATAAAATTCTTAAAAGCTGAGCCTTTTTTGTGGGATGGTTATTTTTTTATAGTATAAAAACATATTGAATAGTATAACCCAAGTTTCTGAAAGTACAGGGCTGATCCTGAATCTCAAAGTTATTTAAAAGAGCTCAGATTAGCAGACTCAATGAGAAACATACCTAGTGCTGTTTCTGTCATAAGCTTCACATGAACTAGACATTATATAGAGCTCTTTTCATGCATTTAGATGCAGCTAAAGCATTTTAAATTTCGCAATAATTATTAAATCAGTAATTAACTGAAAATGAAGACATCTTTAAATATAAAAAGAAACTAGTAATGAGGTAAAATGCACATTATTTTAGCTCTACAAAATGAAAATGTTTTTAGCGTTTTTTTAAACTACTATTAGTAGTAGCCTGATGGATATCCATTGGCTATAACTAAAGGCTTGCTATCAACAGGTTTCAGCAGTATACACCAAGCCATAAATACACTAATATAAAAACTGCAAGTGTTCATAACAATATTTTTAAAAAGACACAAAGGGAAGCAAAATTACTTTTTCATACGTAGCATGTACATGTCAGCCCTTTACTAAAGAAGCAGTGAGCTGGAGTGAAGTCCATTAAATATCTTCTAGCAGTTCCAGTCCCAGTAAGTCCTTCCTGTGGCTGTTTGCTATTAGTCCTGTCACCCCTGAATTGCTGTTTGTCTGTCTGTCGTTATCTTGCCACCCCTTCCCTTTATTTAGCGGTTTGGGTTCACTGGAAAGCTGCCAAATAGTTCTGACCATCTGCGTCTTGCTTTCTTACATCTTTTTTTCCTTCTTTTTTTGCCTTATTTCCCCCATTTCCTCCCTTTTTGCACTCCTTACCACGGTGTCTTTCCCCTCCCTGATGCTAGCTGACTGTTTTCTCTGGGCGATTCTAGCAGAGAGGTCTATTTAAGGAGGCATGACAGGAAGGAAAGGCTGAGCTTGCTGATGATGCGCTAAAAACTGTGTAGTCTATTAAAAGGAAATATTATATGCATGAAACTGCTGTAGAACGCAAACTGGTCAGCCTCCTATCCCCACTTCCCTCTCTTCCTTGGTGCCGGAGACGAGCAAAATAACCTTCATTCTTATCAGCCTATTACTGCTCGCATTTCCCTCCTAGCTTGCTCTTCTGAATAGCCCACATACAGAACAAGACATTCACGCCTCCCCTCAGTCCAATCTCTATCAGCAGCATGCACATACACAAACACATTCTCCCCTTGCACACTCACTCACTCTCTCTCTCTTGGTAAAGCATGCGTGTGTTAAGGCTGTGAGATGAAAAAGCTAATTAATTTGATTTAGCCGTTTTTTCCCTGGCAGTGGAAAAAGCTTCCCCCCCCAGTGCCAACCCCCTCCCCACAAGCACCCCTCCCAGCTGATTTTCCACCCATCCTCTTCAGTCTTTCACTCTCTCTTTTCGTCTTCTACTTTCATACTTATTTTCTCTTGATTATTTCACTCCTGAGACTGATTTTTACACTGCTGGGCTTTTTGATGTTATGTATGTTTATTATACATATTAAATACTCAGCATACTGAAATTGAACTGAATTCAATTTTCATACTGAATTAAAATATGTGCAGAGAGCCTTCCCTACTTAGAATGTTTTGTAGCAGTTTCTCTCAACTTGTTGCCAGATCACTTTACAGTACCTCCATGTGTGTTTTAGGCATCCTTCAGCATTACATTGGTACTTTTTTTTTTTTTTTTTTGTGAAAGTGACAACCCTTGTCATTGCGAGGTCACGGCACAGCACACATGAACCACAACAAAATTGGACCTCTGCATTTAACCCATACACACACGTGCAGCAGTGGGCAGCTATTGAAAGCGCCCAGGGAGCAGTGATGGGGACGGTACCTTGATCAAGGGTACCTCAGGGCAACCCACTGGGGTGGGAATCGAACCCACAATCTTCTGATGCGGGGCCAACTCCCTAACCACTAGGCCACCGCTGCCCACTTCTGAAGGTCTATTGCTTTCTCTGCTGGAATAACCAGGGATGCAAATAAAAGTTATTTCTGGAGGAGCTATTAGATGAGCATTCTGCCTATTTTGATCAGCCATTCTAACTGTGAAGTGTTTTATCCCTAAACGTTAAACATACAGAATAGTAATGACATTAATAATTTAAATTGAGTAAAAGTTTTTTTTTTGTCCATCTGTGTCAATGGCATTATTATTATTGTTGTTGTTGTTGTTGTTGTTGTTATTATTATTATTATTAATAGTAGTAGTAGTAGTATTTAGAATAATAATAATAGTAATTACCATTCACTATTAGTATATAATAATAATAATAATAATAATAACAACAATATTATTATCCATTATCTGCCGCTTGTCCCAAACGGGGTCGCGGGGGAGTGCTGGTGTCCAACCCAGTGCACACAGGGCGAGGACGGGGGACGCACCCTGGACAGGTCGCCAGCCCATCGCAGGGAGGAGCGGGACGGGGACGGCACCTTGCTCAAGGGTACCTCAGGGCAACCCACTGGGAAGGGGTTCGAACCCCTGACCCTCCGATCATGTGGCCAACGCCCTAACCACTAGGCCACCGCTGCCCCATTCACTATTAATATATAATAACAATAATAATAATAATAATAATATTATTATTATTATTATTATTATTATTATTATTATTATTTGTAAAAAATCATTAAAACCTGGATTTCACCAATCTATAATCTCATTGGACAGTCACAATTTATTATCCATGGATCCAGCCATCCTATGCCCACCTCCAGACGCACACACTGTGATACAGTCACTCCCCTCTTCCCCAAAAACTCACCAGGAGTCTGTGTGTGGCTCTCTCCAGATGTCCCAGGCTCTTTGTTGCCGTGGAGATTCAGCTGGCCCTGGCTTACTTGTTAGTGTCCGCTGATCCATATGTCACATTAAAATGGCCTTTGATCGGCACTGGATGGGGGAACATTCATGCGAGTTGTTGTCAATGAAGACAAAACTTAAAAAAAAATACAAATAAATAAATAAATAATAATGACATACACCAGCCAACTGTGGAATAACAAATATGATCAAACAAACTGAGAACAAGAGAAAGACATGTGCTTCTGGCTAGATCAACACTACTATGTACACAGCAAACAGAGTAAACCGTGACAAATTTTTATATTACATACGGTCTTAGAACTGAGAGAACATCTTTATCCTGTGGAAACATCTTATCTTGTATTGGTTTTGGCAGAATACGTGAGTTTGGGTATTTATTAAATTCTACTAATTTTTTGCAACTTATTGACGCTGAAACAAACTGCAATGCTAGAAAGAAATCCTGTCATTATGTAACTGAACTTTGGCACTGAAGGATCATAAACCCGATGGACCACCAGAAGTGTTTTTAAGAATCCAGAGCCAGAAGGAGCCCAAATGCCCTAGTCATTCTATTTTTCTCTCATTTCTGAGAACTGACGACTCATAGCTCTGCACTGAAAAGCCTGATGACTTTGAGGTGAGCCTGCATGAATGGATCATCTGCACTTCTCTCACACAGTCAACAGCAGCCTGCAGTCCTTTCACCGTATGGAATGCTTGATTGCCATGCACTAAACCACAAAATACATAGAGCAACTGCAGGACACTTGTGCTCCGCATTAGACGTTGAGAGACACATGGATTGTAAGGGAAATCTGAGAAAAAGAAACTACAAAGTTCCATTAAAAGCCGGCAAGATCATAAGAAGGACACCCGTTCTAAACTGAGTTCCCATGGAGACAAGAGGCCTGGCATACAATGTAGGAGCAAGAGAGAGAGAGGGAGAGCGAGAGAGACAGGAATAAAGAGAGGGGCAGAGGGGAGATGAACAAGGGGTAGAAGAGTATAAAAGGGTGCTCTTTTGAAAATTTTAAAAAGTTTCATTAAAAAAAAGTGAGAAAAGTAAAAATTGGGAAAAAGAATTCTTTCTGTCTCAAGAGCCACCAGAAATGACACTTGTTTCATGTTGACGACTGAATGTTCATGTTATGCCATAGCTTTGCGTGTTTGACAGCCCAAAGGCACCTTAACAAGGCATAGCAATAGCCTTCGTATGCCTGGCCTTAAAGAGGGTATGAAAAATTTGACTCACAATAACAGGTTGGTTTATCATCCCATACACCAGCCCAGTGTTTTATGTGAAGGCCTAATCTGTCTCCCTGTATCACTCACAACAGGTAAGTCTAGCAAGACCCTGAGCTGCTCACACTTGGGTAAGACTTAAACTGTTTACTTGGTTCTTTTAGGACTGCTCACCATAAACTCTGCCTCTTTATGGAGGACAGTAAAAAGAGAAGAAAACAGACACAAAGAGCATGTCAGTGTCCGCTTCTTTGATCTTTCCTTTCAACTACTTCACTTATTTAAAGAGTTGTGCTTCTCCCAAAGTATTGTCTTCTCTCTCTCTCTGTCTCTCCATCCACTCCTCTCCTTTGCTCTTTATCTCCTTTCCCCTGTCTCTTTCTGTGCCCAGGTTTTTTTTTTCCTGTTGGCATGGCTCCTGTTTGTTTTCAGCCATTTTGGGGACTGGCAGTGCTCGTAACAAACTGCTTAAATGGCGTCCTCTCCCTCGCTCATTCTCTCTCTCTCTCTCTCTTGCTCTCTCTTTCACTCTCCCTCCCTCCCTCCCTCACTATCACCAGGCTTTTTGTATATGGAGTACAGAGAGTGCATGTGTATTTGTTTGTGAAGAATAATAGTTCCCAATGTAAAAAAAGGGAGACTGGAATTAAAATGAGGGTAGTACAGGGGTGTGGGTAGGGGGTATGGGTGTAGTTGCTGGGAGTGGGTGGGGGTGCGATGGAAAGGCGAAAACACCCGAGAATCGTGTCCGAGGGGAAGCGAAGTGCGAGTGAAAAAGAGATCTGGAAAGGGAGAGAGTGCGTGGCGAGCAGGCAAGAGAAGGAGAGAGGGAAGGAGAGGAGGAGGAAGAGGGGAGGGGGGGGGAGTCAGAGTGTGAGAGTCGTTCCTGCCCTCTGTCTCTACATAGTCCTGCCTGTGTGTGTGCGTGTGCGTGCCTCTCCTTGCCTGTGCTGTGCTCTCACTCGTGTGCGCGCACACACACATACACATGCACACGCAGACAAGCACACACAGAACGAGGGAGAGAGAGAGAGAGAGAGAGAGGGGGAGAGAGAGAGAGAGAGGGAGAGAACACACCGCAGCAGAGATGCAGCAGGAGGTTTTCCGAGGTACGTTGTCTTGTTGTGTGCTTGCCTAGCAGCGAGGGAGAGAGACTCTTTCCTTCTTGTTTCTTATTCCTCTCTTCTTCCTGCTTCTTGCGCTTCTTCGCCATGACCATCTCAATGATGTTTTGCTTCTGCGTGGACATCCGAAATGAGAGTGTTGTCCTGTATGTGAGTGTGTGCGGGCGCATGTGTGTGTGGTGCTAAACAAGGCCTGCCTCCCTTATCCTCTCTTGTGGCTGAACCACGCAGTTCTTTTTCAGGGCCGATGAGTCGCTCCAGTAGAACTGAAATGAAGTGACATATTTTTAAGATACATAGTTTATTAGAAAGTGCTGCTTTAAGATACTTCCTTGGGACACATTATGGAAATTGAAGAAACTGCAAGGTTTCTTTTCGTGACATACTAATGTGACGAATACGACACTAAAAATTTCACCTTTGTTGCATATATTGTGAAAGTAGATTCCTTTAACCATAATTATCTTTGTATTATTTTTCGTACAGCTTGTTCAAAATGTCGATGATGCCTGAGAGCCACAGGGCTCTAAGAAATCATGATGGAGACAGCAGTTTGCCCCTTGTTGTCACAAAATTGCTTAATGGATTTGGATTTTTTTTCCAATGGATTCTCATAATTGCTGAAACTTCATTGTTTTTGTTTGTATTTTTCTTTAGGCTGGTTTAACCAGTATCAGTATGAGATTTGTTTTGATGCAACAACATATGCTTGGCCTCCATGTTTCCACTGTAACATGGTTACACTGAGTGTATAGGGCACTTCCTGTCTTAGGCCAAGTTAACCCTAAACAGCAGGTGGAACTTCAAATGAACTTGAGGAAACTATAGTTTTGTTGCTGCTGTTAACATTCCCCTTCATTTCACTTTTTGCATTTCACTTCCTTTTGAATACATATCTTAACTCTATTATGGTAACAGAATTATGGAAATCAATTGCTGGAAACTTGGAGCAAGCAAGAATGTTAATCAAGAATACACCAGAGCTAGAAGAGCAAAAAGACACATACTTTTTACTTCATAAAAATTTAGCTATTTGATTGCCTAAATATGGATGAAGGGCAGTACTGGAAACCACCACGACCTATTAATCCCTCCATACCTCTGTCCCAACTTCTCTATTCCGCCTTCTTCCACCTCGCCCCTCATGCTACTGCTCTACTCCTTTTCACTGTATCCTCTCACCTCCCCTCTCTCTCCCTCTGGCTGGCTCAACCATGTTTTTTTGGCCTGGGGGTTGTGCAGAGTTCAGGATCTAGTGACAAGCCCGTTTCACAGTCCTGCTCAGGCTGATTGGCTGCAACCATCAAGCAACCATCCAAGTTTACCAATTTTCAGCACAACTCAATCCACCCTGATTCTCTTACTGACACATTGAAAAGAAAAAAAGAAAAAACCTGGAAAAAGTTTGACCATTCATACTACAGAACCTTCTTCCTATTATTTCACTAATACAGTATGCAGAAAAAGATAAAATAGGGCTCTTTGCTCTCTACTACTCTTCTGTTAAAGGGTATTATACAACTTCATATTTTAGCATGTCATGTGTTTTACAGACTACAAACAAATCAATATTTGTTTTACGTGTTGAGCAAAGCCTAAACATGTACTGTGCTGTATTTTTAGGGGTGGCACTGTCCCTCCAATGTTTGTCACTCTAAATCTTTCAGGCAGTCGCATGTTTGAGTAGAGGGGGAGCTGGGGTGTTGGGGGCTGGGGGTGGTAAAGCCCCTGTCACGCTTGGCCAGCCTCTTGAGCTAGAACTGCTTGTTGAGAGGCAGTGTGCGTCACACACAAAGAGAGGAGAAGGGTGAGAGAGAGACAGGGGCAGATGTATTTCCCTTTCATCATATGAACACTGAAATTCTGACATGCAGAGTCCCTATAAACAATGTTTGTTTGAGCTGTCATCACATCCATTGAAACAGGTGCAAGGAAGTCAATTTCTTCCACAACATTTCAGATATATTTTAAGTAAACTAAGCATAATAAATAGCTCTTTAAAAAAAATTTATATGAGGCCTAAACATGTTTTGGCGTACCTTTCATGCACTTCCTATATCTCTACATTATATAACATCTATTATTAGGGCCCTATTTCCTTTGCACAGTCTTAGCGGCTGCGTTTGTGGTGTGCCTGTGAAGCTACCTGTCAAGTGCCTTGTTTACTGGCAAACCTGTTCATATGCGCCTGCATTCTTGCAAATGTGCTAGGTGTGTGCATGGTTGTGGGAGGGAGCATGTGCATGTGTCTGCTCGTCCCTGTTAATGTTGTGTGTGCGTGTCTTCATGTGTGTATTTGGTCGTTCCTGTCTCTGGCCTGGCCTCTTTCTCTTTCTCTCTTTCTCTCTCTCTCTCTCTCACACACACTCTCTCTCACTCTATCTCTCTCTCTCTCTCTCTCTCTCTCTCTCTCTCTCTCTCTCTCTCTCTTTCTCTCTCTCCCTCTCTCTGCAATAACAGTGCTGACCTAGTTTCAGTGTGTTCAGGACTGCTTGTGGAATTTTACAGAGGCCTGCCTGCCTGCTTGCCTGAAACGCAGGCAGAAAACCATGACTGGGACTTTGTGTTGTGCCGCAAAATTTCAACTAATTAAACTAAATATATTCTCTTTTAAAAGGGCAGGTGAGCAAGTTTATCAAGCAAGCAATGTTATTGTGATGAGCATATGCAGATATGGGAACATTCCAGAACTGCAGACAAAAATTATTCTAAACATCTTATGGAACTTTTCTGTCTCAGATTAGCCATTTGGTCAACTCCACCATGCAAGCGGCTCATTACCTTTTAGATATTCAGCACCAAAACATCTGATGCCTCATGCATCTTTCCAGACACCCACAACTATTTATATAGCCTTATCAGTATTTATATTTCAAGGTTTTTGAGTATTTTAAGTTTAATATAGACCACGTTCCAAATTATTATGCAAATTGTATTTAAGTGTCATAAATATTAAATATTTAGTTTTTCAAATAAACTCATGGATGGTATTGTGTCTCAGGGCTCTTTGGATCACTGAAATCAATCTCGGACACCTGTGATAATTAGTTTGGCAGGTGAGCCCAATTAAAGGAAAAACTACATCATCATACTGTTAAGAAATTTGTGGCGGAGTCAGAGAACACGGGTTCGTGCAGATAAAGGCACAACGAGGAAGGTTTCTGCCAGACAAATACATCGAATTAAGAGAGCAGCTGCTAAAATGCCATTAAAAAGCAGCAAACAGGTATTTGAAGCTGCTGGTGCCTCTGGAGTCAAGGTGTAGGACCCTCCAGAAGCTTGCAGTTATGCATTAACCTATTTGGTCACCCCTAACCAGTGCTCACAAGCAGAAATGGCTGCAGTGGGCCTAGAATTACATGAAGACTAAGCAGTCTTGTTCACTGATGAGTGCCGTGCAACCCTGGATGGTCCAGAAGCATGGAGTGGTGGATGGCCAACCATGTCCCAACAAGGCTGCGACGTCAGCAAGGAGGTGGCGGAGTCATGTTTTGGGCTGGAATCATGGGGAGAGAGCTGGTCGACCCCTTTAGGGTCCCCGAAGGTGTGAAAATGACCTCTGAAAAGTATGTGGAGTTTCTGACTGACCATTTTCTTCCATGGTGCAAAAAGAAGAACTGTGCTTTCCATAACAAAATCATCATCATGCATGACAATGCACCATCTCATGTTGCAAGGAATACCTCTGCATCATTGGCTACTATCGGCATAAAAGGAGAGAAACTCATGGTGTAGACCCCATCCTCCCCTGACCTCAATCCTGTTGAGAACCTTTGGAGCATCCTCAAGCAAAAGGTATATGAGGGTGGGAGGCAGTTCTCATCCAAACAGCAGCTCTAGGAGGCTAATCTGACATCCTGCAAAGAAATTCAAGCAGAAACTCTCCAAAAACTCACAAGTTTAATGGATGCAAGAATTGTGAAACTGCTATCAAATAAGGGGTCCTATGTTAACCTGTAACTTGACCTGTTCAGATGTTTTTGATTGAAATAGCTTTTGATTTCAGGAAATATTACCTCATAATGCTGCAAATTCAACCAATGACCATTTTCAGTTCTTTAAAACCTTTAAAATGTTTTTAAACCTCTGTGCATAATAATTTGGAACAGTGCATTTTAAGTTTTTTATTTAAAAAAATATACTGTTATCATTGGGTGGTTCATTCAATAACATTCAAATAATACTCTCCTGGTTGATGACTCGAAAATTATGCTGACTGTCACTTGCATTGACTATTTAGGAAAAAGAGAAATATCATTTGCATAATAATCTGGAACGCGGTGTAATTTATATGAGATCAACTAGCAGCATTTAGCTTTAGCAGCATTTTGTTAGATGAAAGGAATGCTGTGACACAGTGGGATTGATTGCCAAGATTCTTTCTAGTTTTGTCATGCTGGACCTTGAAACAGGGATGCCTGAAACCATCGCTCCCTTCACAAGAGAAATGTATGCATTGCCATGGATAAATAAAAAAAAATTAGATGCCACATGGCTTTACCTTAAACACTTGTTTAAATGTTTTTTTTTTTCAGGTTTAGGGGTGGGGTCATGGTATCCGAAATGGATGGCTGGAACCCCCTCCACGCCAACACTGCATCCTTGGAGCTAAATAAACACTGCTTGGCTGGTTCCACTCCAATTTGTCAGAAGATACAGTTCTACATCCATCTCAGAATCATCCCCATCTACAGCATCCCAATCCATGAGCTGAGGATTTCTCCACCTGACATTCTGCATGCCCACCAAACTTTGCCTCCAGTGGTGGATACAGATCTAGCCTTTACCTCAGTCTGTTCAGTGTTTCTGACACTGCTAAACAGCATCTATATCTTTTGCTTCCTTAAGAATCTGTTGGAAGTCAAACATAGTTTCAGAGCAAGTGTCAGAGGGCTTGAGGAAAAGAATCAAATGAAACACAGAAATAAACAGATGAGAGGAGACAAAATGGGAGAGGGGACAGATGAAGTGGATGGTGCCAAAACTACGAGAATTTCTCTCAGTTTTCCCATCGGTGCTGGACTGCCTGGTTTCTCTACACAAAAGCACCGTCCCTTGATTCACTCCCCTTCCTCTCCTTTAGCATATAACAGAGATGCATCTGATGGCAAGGCATGGAAGGAGGAAGCTCTCAGAGACAAACACTTGTCCAAAGTGTCCAAACTGGACTGCCTGCCCTGCTCTTCCTCATCCACTGTTCCCATTGATTTGACTGCACCTGTCAAAAACTGCAAACCCACTTTGTCCTTTTCAGTGGCTGGTAGTGGTTCCCACTTTCCAGCATCTGCTTTACACACATCTGCTAAAATGGACTTCTCAAGAGAGACATCTGGAGCTGGTCTGTCTAATGATTGCCCAGAACACTCAGCAACAGAGACAGCTCATATCTTATTCAACCTGAGTGCAAGAGCCTTCCAAGGTGAGCTGACAAAAGACCTAGAAAGTTCAAAAGGAAAAAAACGGAAGGGAAACAGCCTACATGTTGAACTAAGCCTCCCTCTTCCAAGTATTAACCCACCATCATCTTCGTCAAGCCCTCCTCCTCTTTCTCCATCGTCTGCCTCTCCCTTGACCCTCCCTCCTCCATCTTTCCATGAGTCCTATCATGCAGTGCCAAAACCAGAGCTGCTGTGTGGGGTGTGCCACCGTCTGTTCAGCACTGCCTCATCCCTCACCGTCCACATGCGTCTCCATCGGGGGGGACGAGTTCTCAGCTGCCGCCACTGTGGCAAAGCCTTCATCCATAATAAAAGACTCCAGTCCCACGAGGCCACCTGTCGGCAAGCACTGCCAGCTTTCCCCATCCAACCCAAACAGGAACCTTTGGAGGAGGGGGAGGTGGAGAAAACAAGCGAATCTGCAGAGCCAGAGCAGCATGGGCAAGAGACAGGGCCTGGCAGACCCATAAAGAAGGGACGTGGCCTCCATGGACATCATGCTGGAGCACTGCCTGAGAGTGATGGCTTGAGGGATGAGGACCACTTTGTGAAAGTTGTTGATGGACATATCATTTACTTCTGCTCAGTATGTGAACGCTCCTATATGACGCTGTCAAGCCTCAAACGGCACTCTAATGTGCACTCATGGCGTCGGAAGTATCCCTGCCACTTTTGTGACAAGGTTTTTGCTCTTGCAGAATACCGCACCAAACATGAGGTGTGGCACACTGGTGAAAGGCGATACCAGTGCATATTTTGCTGGGAGGCCTTTCCTACTTACTACAACCTCAAAACACACCAGAAGGCCTTCCATGGCATTAGCCCTGGTCTAATCTCAAGTGAGAAGACGGCCAATGGAGGCTATAAGCAGAAGGTTAATGCCCTTAAACTCTATCGGCTGTTGCCAATGCGCTCTCAGAAACGACCATATAAAACATACAGCCAGGCTTTGGCTGATGGATTACTTAAGGCTGACTCATCTAACCTGCCTTTGCCTCTGGACTGCAACCTCCCTCCAGCTCTAGACACAAGTAATTTGGAGTCGTTCCTTAAGGATCTTCATCCCCAAGATATAAAGCCTGACCCTGACAGATTCCTTATCAAGATGGGTACAGAGCAGAGGAAGAAGCTACCCACACCCCACACAGAAAGGCCTGCAGAGATTAGTGAGAAAGAAAGGTCAGATGAACGTCTGTCTGCAAACAACAGTGGTAAAGCCAAAACTCTCAAGGGCTCAGATTCAGCAGTTTCTTCCGTCATAACATTTGGACATAGCAAACCATCAGTCATCATGCATAGCACAGCACTCCCATCCTCTGTTATTGTTCAAAGAAATAAGATTCCCTCTGGGGATGGAAAGAGCTCCACTGAGAGCAATCAGGCAACACCTAAGTCTTCACTAAAGCTTACTAAGAAGCATAGTCAGAAAGAACACACACATGCCCATAGCAGATGGGATGCAGATACCTCAAATACTGAAGTCTCAAAAATCAAGCAACCGACAGAGACATTGCATAAGGGACGTAAAACTCATAGCAAGAGTGAGATAAGCAAGTCAGTGCCCATATCTGTGGATTCAGAGGTCAAAGGGAATGGGCCTCTGTGTCAGATCACTGTGCGTATAGGGGAGGAGGCTATTGTCAAAAGGAGCATCTCTGAGACAGACCTTATGAGAGACAAAAGTCCAACCCTAAGTAAAGGCAAAAAAAGCAGCCTCCCCCACGAAGACCGGAGAGAGCAACGGCACAATCATCACCACCACCGCAAGCACCATGGTCACAGAAAATCTAGCCAGGAAGGAAGGGAGGGAGAGCACAAGTGGAAAAACCCTAGACTGCCGGGCAAGGTGAGGAAATATTTCTTCCGACAAGAAGTAAGAGAGGACAGAAATGACCATGATGGAGAAGACAACCTGTGGAGACCTTACTACTCTTATAAGCCTAAGCGAAAAACCATGCATATGCAAAAGACCAAGATCTGGCAACGCAAAATGCACTACAAACGTTCACTGAGGTTGATGAAGAGAGCGGAGAGGCTTATGAATCATGTAAACAAAGAAGTTGATGGTGGACAGAAAGTAGAAAACGATGATGAAAAAGAGGAGGAGAAAGAAGTTATTTACCACCAGAAGATCAAAGACAACAAGCAGTTTCTTTCTGTTCCTTCTCCAACTGAAGAGAAGGAGGAAGAGAAGGGGTCTCCCAGAAAGACTGAGACCCCTGTCTCTACATTATCACAGTCTGTGCTGAATACTCAAAGCTCATCTTCCCCAAGTATCAAACAACGCTGGTCTGGGGACCAGGCCTCTGAATGTGGGTCTTGTGGCCGATGGTTCTCCAGTTCTAGGAAGCGAGACAAACACGAATTAACACATCTATTTGAGTTTGTTTGTCTGCTTTGCAGAGCTCCGTTCCCTTCTCAGACCAAGTTAGAGGAGCACCAGAGAACCAATCACCCAAAAAACAAAGCTCTGTCTACCTCTGCTTCATGTAATTCACAGTCATTAAGCAAAGAAAATGCGATGGAAATGGGTGAGGTAGGCGATATTGTTAACAGAAAGTTAACAGAAAAGGGTAGTCCAGCTCGCTTGGGAAGGAGGCCTTTAACTAGATATACCTGCTCACAGTGTGATAAAGTATGTAAGACAGCTGCTGCACTGAACTGCCACCTAAAGCGGCATGAGCTATGCAGTCCTACGGAGAACACGCAGCAAATTCAGAGCATACAAACTCATCCTTCTTTGTTTCCAGAGGTTGACAAAGATCAGAGCAATAACATGGACATTAAAGGAGAGCGTGCACGACCTATCCCCGTTATAAACTACCCTAAAACAGATTCTCAACAAACCGAGCATCAGGTGGGTGAAGGTAATGTAGAACACCAAAAATGTGCTATTGACAGTGCAAAACAAGAAACATTTGACAAAATCCACAGTCCACAGATGTGTACTATATCACCACCAGCCAGTCCCACACAGGAACGGTCAAAGGGCATCACCCCTGGTCTCCCCAGTGTGCTAGTAATGAATGGAGCAGAATGCTTGGACTTTCGAACACCTGAGAAACGTAGTCTAGATTCACATGACCAGAGGAAAAGAAGCATCACGCCTACTGAAAAACTAAACCAAGTCTCTCAAATGCAAGCAGTACCAAATATTAGGACTGATGCAGATCCATCTATATCCACGACATTACAGCCAGTCAGGTGTAGTGTTTTGGAACAAGAGGGAGAAACAGATACACACAGACATGGTGATATTCATACCAGTGATCATTTAAATAATTCACAGGAAGCTCAAGATCTAAGAGTCTTTGCTATCTCCAGAGCTGCCTGCAGCAGCCAGGCAGAGGACTTAACCATGCAGACTATACTGGCAAGGGAAAGGGAACTTGCCCAGCAAACTTCACATCAATCCACCACCAATCAGAAGCGATCCACAGATGAAGATGTGACACTCATTGTGCCCAAAGAAGAGCCGCTGAGTCCTGTGCCCTCTCCCACATGCTCGGTCATTCAAACCACTCAAAAAATATCTTCTCAAAGGCACTCACAGTCCCCTTGTCACACTCCAAGCCCCTTAAACCTGCAGTTGCGGCCACATTGGGAGCCAAACCACTCGCACCAAGGCATGCACCATGCTGAGAAACAAAGACCTGTACTTCCAACAAGTTCAGGTCAGGCTAGTGAGCCCCCCTCTTCTCGTGTCATGCTGCACCCCAAAGTAACCCATTCAGAACCTGAGACAAAGGACAGCACTTCTTCAACACAGAGAAATCCCTGCAGGGAATCCGACTATCCTGTCCAGGAGTTTGCACTTCCCTTGATCATACCAGGGGGATACTGCTCTAGTAAGAAACAGGAGGAACAGATCCTGATGTCTTACCCTCCTGGACCGCTATCTTTTGGGGCACTAGGGAAGATGGTACCCCATACTGACTCAAGCAAATTGCCCTTTTACCCAGATCCCTATCACCTACTCTATGGCCCACAGCTACTACCATATCCATACAGCCTTGCAGCTCTGCCTATGGCCCTTAATATGATGGCATCAGGGGACAAAGCAGAGCCCTTGCCTTTCTTGCCCACCCTCTTCAATTATGCTGCAACAGGTGCCCCTTTCACAGGAACAATGCCCCACCCATTAGTGATGAACCCCAGCCTATACAATAACAGCAGTAGCAGTAGCACAAAGCGAGACAGTGGCAACCCATGAATTGATGGGCCAGCCAGCAGCAGTGAAGGAAAACTGTACACCTGAAAAGAGGACCAGGTCATGGATGGAAAATATTTTATTGCTCTTGCTCTGTTTGGTAACTGAATTACTTGCACAGACCTTTATTTTCTTTTGTAAAGTAGCAAAAACATACGTATGTGTAGGACTCAACCATAGTGAAGTGATGGAGAGGTGCCTTGGAGGTATGTCTGATGGGTATTGGGGAAGTGGTGATCATAAAGTCCAATATCTTCCCTTTTCCACTGGCAAAACAAACCTCTAACACACCACTCCTCTCCTTCTTTAGGAGATTTAGAGCTTGGTAATCCGTCCTCTCA
This sequence comes from Hepsetus odoe, assembly GCA_017165825.1. Taxonomy (NCBI): domain Eukaryota; kingdom Metazoa; phylum Chordata; class Actinopteri; order Characiformes; family Hepsetidae; genus Hepsetus; species Hepsetus odoe. The sequence continues at coordinate 7,009,649 of CM029378.1, forward strand.
GATTTATTGTGATAATAGGTATAACCAATAAATAACAACAGCTAACAGGGTGTGGTGTTTCTAGAAAATAGAAAAAAAAATAGTGAAGTCTGCTTCCTACTAGTTAAAGTATACCAATATTTATAATGTTAATAATATAAATATCACACAGCTATTAGTAATAAGATGGGGGCTGAGCTTTTGATTCTCAAGTAGAAAGGTAGTCCTCAAAAGGCTCAACATACTTCTTAACTCAGTGAAGGAAGATGATAGCTTACAAGCGGTTTCATAAGCGTGAGTGTGTATGTATGTGTTTCAAACTTCTGTCATGCATGTAGAGGTTTCAGGATAGATGTCCTCTTATGACATTATGTAACCGTAGGTTCTGTTGTGTGTATTTTTCAGTACAGGCTTTTATGTGAGTTTCAGCAGATGTGAACATGTGTGTTTGTATGGGTGGGTATGTTGAGAGTGGTGCATGCATGCACAGTTGCTATATCAGCTTTGATCAGTTCCATGGAGATTTCAAGTATAAGAGCATCATTCCTTTACAGGATTTTCCAACCTTTGTAGATGAGCAAATAGAGACATTAGATGAAGTTCTTCCTTCTTTGTCGGTCATGACTTAACAAGTTGATAGCTTAACTACATGTCATATTGGATGGAGCTTGTTAATATGTGATCTTTTATTAACTAGGATTATGGTGGCTTGGTGATTTAAAGATAGTGGCAACTGAGGACTGACTCATTTTGCAATGTTGTGTACAAAGAATATGTTTCATAGTTTGGTTTGTAGAAGTTAGCAGAATAACTGTTCGGAGGATCAACTTAAGGAACTGGACACTTTGTTAAAATGTCTGTGTACTTCCAGTTCTCTTGTCAATCATCTTATTGTCTCTTCCAGTAAAGAGAAAAAGTCAACTTAATGTTTAGTGGCCTTCTCCTCCCCAGTGCCCCCTGGTGTCCACCAAAGACACTCCATTCACTTTACTGAGATCTGAGAGAAAGAGGGAGCATTCAGCACACAGTGGTTACGTGTGTGTGTGTGTGTGTGTGTGTGTGTGTGTGTGTGTGCGCACGAGAAGACAAAAAGAGAGAGAGTGAGAATGAGACAGAAAGAGAGAGGAAAGAGGAGAAACGAGGGTGAGTGTGATACTGCCAGTAGAGCTTCCATTATAAAGTGGTGAAAATAATGCTCGAGCAGAGGTGCAGCACAGCAGCTGGTGAATGGTGTTTCAGGCGGCCATGATCCTAAGAACCTTGTTATGTGCAAACAGAGGGTTCTGTTGGCTTGCCAACTCTCTCTCTCTCTCTCTCCATGTCTCCTCCGCAGTGCATGGAACAGCAAGAGATGACGTCAGCCACTCTTGACGCCCGCACAGGGTCTGAGCTGTAATGCTTAGGACAAAATGCTCACTGAGCTTGAGTGGTCTGAACACTCCTGAGGAATTTCCTGTTTTTGTATCTTTTTAAACAATATTATTTGTTTATTTTACATTTTTTCCCTTTTGATAGAGAGACAAGGATTGTGCTTGAAGATGGTCTTTCAAGTACACATGAATATGAATGTAATTTTAGTCATGAGGTTAAAAAACAGTATGGTAGATGAATTCTGTTTTCTGACTTGAAAAATAACATGTAATAATGAACCGCTATGAGGTATTCACATATATACAGTAGTCTTAGAAACATGTCTAGGAATTTGGACTCAATATAATCATAACGCATGAGAAACACTCGCTTCTTCAGTATCCTCTGGTATCAACATAACAATCTTCACTTTCTTTCTCATGTGTGGTTCTGTTCAGTTTTGATTTTCTATGCTGGTATGCTTGAAATACTATCTGCTGTCAAGCCAGCTTTTTTGGATGAGTCTTTTTGTGCAGTCGTTTTGTTCGATCATTGTAAACACGAAACCAAAAAGAGCAGCCCCTTGCTGGTTCATTTCTTTTTCTCAATCACAGAACAAGCTGTTCAATTACATAAACCCCATGACCACCCCTCCCTCCATGGCTTTTCCCTTCTTCTTCCCTTTCCCAAACATTTTAGCCTCTCCTTTTGAAGTCAGTTTGTCTGAAACTGTGCAATGAAGCCGTAGCACTGTTCATTTCCAGAGGGTATAAACAATGCTAAGAGTTGTTGCTTTACTCGGGTGTAGGTACAAGCCTTTCATGTAGTTTGCGCATTTATGTGAGTGTGTATGTGTTTTTTGTTGCTTTTTTTTTTGAGGGGGGGGCAGCTGAGAATGGGGTGGTTGGGATTTGGTTGTTGGTGCGTGTATGGGTTTGTGTGTGTATGTGTGTGTGTGTGTGCGTGCGTGCTTGTGAGGAAAAGGAAAACCAAAACATGCAATGTATCCTTCGTGGCTTGCCACCAAACCAGTCCTTGGATTTGGACCCCTGTCAACCTTATTTTTCCTCTTCCATTGCACATTTTTTCATGCGTAATACAGCTTCAAGAAAATAGGTTATTTGTCTTTACCTGTGGCTGATTAGAAAGAAGAATTAAACTACATCTAAATTAACCAATTCCACCAAAGGCATTTTGGTAAAAATATCCTAAATCAAGTCTAGAGCTCTGGAAAGCAGATTTTGAGTTAAAGAAAAAAAAAAAGATCAGGTCTCATGGTTTAACTCATGTTGTTGATAAACTCAAATCTCACACAAATGCTAATGCCTTTTTAGGTTAAAGTGGAGAAAAACACATTTAGCAGACAAGCAAAAATTACAGTCACTCTGTTAAAATAAGTCCCTCCAAATGAACACACAATCCTAATGTAAATCAAGGATCTAACCAAATTTTTCATTATCAAACCAAAATTCTATGTAACAACTTGCTCTTCCTACAATAAGTTTCTCACTGAGAACCTATTCCAATCATCTGCAAACAATAACAGATATTAAAAACTATGAAGGAAACACAGGCTATATTTTCCAGAAACACATCACAAGAGTTCAATGTCCAGTAGAGACTTTGCATAGCATCTTGGTAAGATATTATTCAGTAAACAACAGTGAAATGAGAAAAAGAGTTAAGTTATGAAAGAAAAAAAAAAACCTAAAAATGTGTTTTGAATGTTAACAAACATGTAGGCAGACAGCCCCATATATTAAGGGTCACATGCTAAACACATATTTGTTTGTGTTCTTGATCAGTAAATAACAGCAACACATACAATCCACCTAGAAACGACCAGCAAGAGCCAACTTGAGAGTTACATTTTCAGTCAAAGTGGCAACATGTGTTTTGCAGTTGGTCATAGTTGTAGGCATGTGACTGACTTGTCTAGTATAGTGAAAATGTAAAGTTTCAAATGTGCCATTGTTTTGGGGTAAACTTATTTGGCCATATTTCCTTACATATTAAATAAGTTTAGTTGTTTCTTGTTGAATCTGTGACCATTTGAAACAAAGGCCTGTTAAGACAATTGCCAAATCAAGCCTGCAATCTATATTTTGTTCCTTTTTGTTTATTTCTTTTCTCTAATTCTGCTGTCTCCCTCTGTCCATGCTACAACCATACAAATAAAGTATTAACCTGATGACCTACAAACGTTTTGAATCAGTTCTATCATTGATATGAAGCAACAGTAATGAATAAACCTCTGCCTGGGACAGTCTTTGGTAAATAAATGTACATGAATTAAATATTTGTGCTTAAATGCTATGAAAAATACTGATCTGCTTAATTTTAAGATATTGTTGTTTTTTCACTGTTACTGTGTGTGTGTGTGTGTGCGTGTGTGTGTGCTTGTATAAATTAGGCTTTACAAAACTGTGTAACAGTTTTAGATGTATGAGAAATACTCTGTAAACAGCATACTTTTGGGCAACAAGCACTTATATAAAAACATTTATGTTAATAAACACAAACATATAAAATATAACAGTAAGTAGCAATGGCATGTGTTTAAAAATCTGATTTACCCTCCTCTCAGGGAATCCTAGTATAATTCTTAGTTCCGGTATCTGGTTTGACCAATCAGTGCTACATAAAGTTAAATCAGGTGCTGCTGATGATGAAAGTGCGAAGTTCACTGTGTGACGACTCTGAAATCTGGAACTAAACGTGTTCTTAAAACCAGCTCATAAAATATCAACTACTTTAAATTCTTATTATATTTAACTGAATTTGTCTTTATTTGAATTTATTTTGGTGATAAACTGTATAATTAGAATAAGTACATCCAATTCTTTAACAAACTCTTTAAATAGTTTAAACTATTTGCTTAAGTGCCTAATACTTTTACACAGAACTCTACATCACCTAAATTACTTTATGGATATGTATGACTCAGAGATAAAGCTTTATTTCACTACTAATGGTAAGTTTTCTGTCAGATAAAGTTTGTTCAATGCATCATTATAAACAGAATGTCTAAGGGGAGTAGCCTATCAACCTTATTGTTGTGCCACTAATGTACAGAACGTAGCAAGAAAGTGCATGGGTGTCTCTGCTAAATGTTGTAAATGTGTCTCTTATTACAGTGACAATGTTTCTTTATATAAAGACTTGCTTTATAGTTGACAGCTCCAAACATTGACAACCTCTGTGTCTGCAACAAAACGTCCATACAGCCTATGGCACGCATCTGAGCATGCAAGGTTTCATGGGAATGGACAAACAAGCATAAATCAACTCACAAAGGTCGTCCACCTAGCAAACACAGGCTAATGAGAGAGCAGTGGTGGTTACAGTTCTACACTTTCACTAACCTATTGATTTCAATGAAGATTTGTTTCTACTTCTGACAGATGTTCCTGTTTTCTAAAGCCTCTAACATACCTATATTTTACATTGTTGAGAATGTTATTTGCAGGAAAACTGCCATTTCCATCTAAATTTAATGCCAAGCACTCTGTGTCATTTACATTCTTTACATTCCTTATATTTTCAATAATAATTTTCCATAATCAGAAGTAGTAATTAAGATAGCAATAGTATATATTAAGTTGATAAAAGCAAGTTCTCTCCATGGACAGGGAAATATACATGTTGCAAATCATATAAATGCCTTCCAAACAAATTAATGCATGCACTGAGCCTACAGCGCTTTCCAATGTTAGATAATTACAATACAACATTTCGTTCATGGTAGTCAATTTAACTAAGGGGGAAAGTACTTAATAGCTTTCTTTCTTGATTGTCTATGGTCTATGGTCATAGTTGTTCAGCAATGACCACATCACTGAAAGATCACCCACACACCCACACACAGTTCCACTAAAACAAATAACTCTCATGATCGATATGTGACGAGCACTGTGAAGGCAACATATTCTGTCTCTCATCTGCGTCTGTCTCTCGGCTTTGTCTGATTAAAAAGCAAAGCTTTCCTTTCTTCATAAACCCAGCTCTACTTTCTGCCAGTTTTTTGCCAACTAAAAATGGACTATTTAAGGAACGAGGCTCTTTTGCTCTTGTTACACCAGTGCCTTAGCTGGCTAATCTTGGTTTCAGCAAGTAAGGTAAGTAAGTACAAAATTTTTTTTAATTAAAATATTATAAGGATGAATGTATAACTGAAAGGTTATAAATTCTTTCAGTATGCAAATAATTTGCGTCTAAGTTTAAACTGCATTAGGGCATTCTGTGAATAATACATAGGGGTATCTGCAGAGTCAGACAGTGGCTTAGGCCATAGTCCTTGTTGCAAATTGCAAAAGCTTATGTGGAACCAGGCAGGGGACCTGACCTTGGTCATCAGCATACTGGGAAGAAAATGCTTTAAAGGCCAAATATGAGGGAACAACAGGAATAATGTATGGGCACATAATGCAAACTACACTCAGAGTCTGTATCTCTGTTACTAGAAATCTTCCTATTTTGCCATTTGTTTTGTGTTTTTTTTTTTTTTTTTTAATAAGCTGTCTGGTGGGGAAATCATCAACTTTGGCCACAGACAGCCCTCTTGGGCACCAGTAATGCAAACAAGTGCAAATCTCTCAGACGTCACAAGGTCAGTCTATAGCACTCACACAAGAAATTTTTATGCTTTCTATATTTAAATGCCACCAAACCTATGTTTATGCAAGGCTGGTTTTGTCGCAATGTTCAAGTTATTATATTTCAGTGATTTGATAATTGATTAATTGTTTTTAAAAGTAAAACCAACATAATTCAGAAAGTGGAAAGCATACTTACTGTGGCGTCACTAAACTTCCAGCATTAGGTCTGTCTTTGAGTTCCGTACCCTTGACCCAGAAGGCACCATATTCTACGGAGATACCAAGGAGGGTCGAGACTGGTTTGTGCTTTCATTACGCGATGGGATACCTGAAATGCAGATTGGGAAAGCAAATATCCTGGTCAGCGTAAAGGGAGGACCAAAACTAAATGATGGGTCCTGGCACAAAGTATGTTTTTTTGTTTGTTTTGTAGTAACTAAATTAGTCTAAAAAACAATTACATAACTATTTAACAATGGCTCCCCTAGAAAATGTTAAGAATACAATTTAATTCTTGATAAGATTTTGGTGTAAAAACATCTAATCTTAACAAATCACAAATCTGAGTACCACGTTTGCAAAATGACACTGGAACTTTGGAAAGTGGCTAATTGTTTGGATGAAACCAAAATCTGGTTAATCTTTATTCCTCTACTAATACTGTTCCAAAACCTTTAAGATAAGCTGTAGGAAAGTCCATATTATTGCCATGTACTCTCCTCTCTCCCCTAATATCTTAGGGGATCTCTCAGAGTCTTTTATATGAGGTTACAAGAATAAAATTATTTCCTCGCGGTAAAACTGCTAATGAATGCATAACGATCACATTGTGTGCAACTGTATGTGCCAATTAATTGAGATAAACACATGTTGGCCAGTGTATTTTAGGTTTTCATTTTATGAAAAAAATACCTTATTTGGGAATAAGGCAGAGATCATCAGCTTTCTGACAGTTGTTTTGTTTAATTCTGTTTTTATATTTGGCAGCTGGAGTTGCGCAGTGAGGGCAAGTATGTGGTTCTACAAGTGAACAATAAAGAGGAGCTGATAGTTGGTCTGGATTCAGAGAAGACAGAAGATTTGCTGACAGGAAAAATACGGCTGGCTCTTGGGGGGATGCTGGTGGAAGAAAAGAGGCTATTGCATCCAGTCAGTTGCAGTTGTTTATTAGTCAATTATACTGTCCTTACTAATCCACTCTCATGAAAGATGGCTGAAGATGGCGTTACTGTAAGCGTGTTCACTTTTCAAATGATCATAACACTTACTATTTCAGTTTAAGCCAGAGATGGATGCATGTATAAGAGGAGGGATGTGGCTGAACCTCAGCACAGTCTGGGAAACAGATCCCAGCTGGGAGCTACGACCTTGCTTCTCTGAGATCAAAAAAGGAAGTTACTTCCCTGGGACAGGATTAGCTGTGTTCAATACATCAGGTGGGTGAAGCGGAAGCAAAAACGAGATGCATATTGTTCACATTAACAACTTACTCTGTGACTGTAAATACATTTTGTTTCTATTAACTTAATAGAATTTTGTCTGAAGAACTTTGTTAATGAATCGGAAATCAATAAGGGTTTCTTAACTGCAGTTTTTTGACAGCTCCCAAATATAATTTTTCAGGAACAGTAGTTCTAGCATTTACATAGTTTTTCTCTGTATCACTTCTAGAGTTAAGGCTGATTTAGTGGCCTCAATAATTATAGCACTTCATTAAAACCTTCATTGATAAAACATTAACTAACCATTAATAACGTGTCACAAATCATCAAGTTTATCCTACATTTACATTGCTTGTTATACATTTTATATTAGTTAAAAAAATGTTGAGCAGCAGTATTTGCATACAAATCACTACAAACCCATTCCTGTGGGATTCGTAAGCCAATGCCAATATGTGGCGCTATTGCCAATATACGGACAAATGTAAATTGCACAAATTAAGAGTAGATCTACTTATAGGAGAAACAAAAACTACATATTTTTCAAGAAGCGCATCCAAGTTGTACAGTTTCATCAAGGGTTAGGGTAACCCTAACCCTAACCCTTGATGAAACTGTACATTTCTGTACTGTTCATTTACATTCACTATACAATCATGTTCATAAGAAGTTCATACGTTTGTACACTGAATGTAATTAATGATTTGTTCATAGCTAACAATGGTTAGTTAATGGTTTATAAATGGTGGAGGTTATTATATAGCAGTAACTTTAACAAAACTACACCACTTGCCTCTCATTGACATTTAGACCTATGCTAAATCAAAAGTCCTCCTGGGGACCCCTTGCTTTACACACCTATTTCAGTACATATGAAGTTTGTTAAGTAGCCCATGAGTTAATACCAGTGAAAGCACAATGTGCATAGTGTAGGTGTCTCTAATCATTTTTAATTCCTAAAATAACTAAAAACATATAACATGAATACGTATACTGTGCAAAATAGCAGTGTTGTCACTGGTTTATATATTAATTCAGATCTTCCTGGAACGGAGACGGAGGAGAAAGGAATTAAAATTGAGGTTTATGGATCTTGGCATGGGACGTTACTAAGTCTACAAACTCCAGGTTTTGGATATGTCCTATCAGAGTCTGAAGATTACAAGGAAAACAAGGTAAATCACCAAATGGTCACCCCAGAACCTCGGATTGTTTAGACTGTGTGTACATCTTCAGCAACAAATTTACAAAACAAGCATTACTGTTATATATATAAATATTATATAATATTGACTAGAAGAGAATATTTTGTTATTTTCTCAGGGGAATACATATGTGTGCAGAATAATTAGGCAACTATTAGTGCAGAATTATTACGCTAATAATTACTAAATGAAAAATTTCAATCTCACTTGTTTATTTTCATCTGTTAAAGTGAGAATATTAAATAAACAACTCCACCCGTTCAATCTCCCCTTTAAAAAGGTCCACAAGATCGCAATAGGATTTAGGTCAGGTGAGGAAGGGGGCCATGTCATTATTCTTTCATCTTTAAGGCCTTTACTGGAGAGCCACGCAGTGGAGAACTTCCATGCATGCGATGGATCATTGTCCTGCAGAAAAAGCATGGTCTTCTTGAAAGATGCAGACTTTTTCCTGAACCACTGCTTGAAGAAACTTCCTTCTAAAAACTGGCAGTAGGTTTGGGAGTTGATTTTGAGTCTAGCTCAAAATTAGCTCATCTTTAATAACACCAGCCCATACCAGTACCCTACCTCCACCTTGCTAGTGGAGCTCTGTGCTGCTACTAATCATCACCCTAACTTACAGGGTGATTCTTACACTATAGTTTTGCATCTGGCCCCGACTGAAGTTATACATGTTTTTATACTCTTGACTGATTTTAAGGTGTATGGTATATTCACACTTGTTAGCGCTCTGTGGCTTCTAAACTTTTTTTTTTTTAATGGTTAAGCCCATGGTGGCTACCTTAAAGAATAATCACATAAAAATATCATATTAATAATGCTTGATATTATAGGAACTTACCATGGAACTGAAAGAAGAATCCACTGGAGACATTGCTCTCCCTCATGAACCAACGACGCTGACTCTGACTGTACTAAAACATGCCCTGAACCTTAATGGTAATACAGTGTTTGAGGATGAACGCTTGGACTTGCTATCACGGTGGAGAGAAGGGATGCTCTTAGTATTTGGTGGAATGTCAGGTAAATCAGTCATGCTTAAACATCTGTGTTGTTTTACCAAAAAATGCTTTTCTAAGCCTTTTAAATGGTTAAGCTGTTTGATATCTTCACCTGGTTACTTTATTCAATGTACTGGTACCTAAAAGATCCATCTGCATCACTAAATGTTAGCTAATGTCCCACAGTATGTAAAAGAGTGAACTGACTTGGCTCGACAACACAACTCAATTTTAAACTGTTTCCCAGGTGAGACCAAGGAATCCATGAGTTCCCATCACCTCCAGGGATGTTTGGAGAAGATCCTCATTCAGGGACAAGATATCAGTCTCGATCAGGCCTCCTTCAAGCATACATCTATTTCATCCTATAGCTGTCCTGCAAAAGCAATGAATGAACTCACTTTAAGCTAATACATAACTCTTGTTATATTGAGTTCAGTTCTTTAACACAACTTCTTTTACTCAGTCTACATGAACTATCATTTGTAATAGATGCGCCTATTTAACCAGTTACTGTTGTAACAATAGGCAGCCATGTTATATTTCAAATTACAACCCTCAAAAAAGAACTAATGCATAGAAAAAAAATCGTTTTTATATCTGGTCAATGGTCCATTAACCTTCCAAAAAAAAAGCTGTGCTGTTTGCTTTTTATTCTGAATATAGCCACATTCAGAGTACATTCAAGGAGGGCTGCATGATAATTAGCAGTTGCATTGGACTGAGAATCATTTACAGCATTTAGCAGATGCTCTTATCCAGAGCGACTTCCAATTCCAGTCTCCCTGGAGCAGCTTAGGGTTGAGGGTTTTACTCAGGAACCCAATGGTGGTAGTGCTGGAGGTGGGCTTTGAACCTGCAACCTCTTGGTCCATGGGCGAGTAACCGTTACTACCGCTACCGCTACCTACCGCTACTACTAGACTACCACCACCATACAAACTTCTGACCTTACTTTTTAAACCATACCAGCAGATACACAGTGTGTCCAAAAGTATCCAGACCACCCTTTTACTTACACAATTCAACACCCTGTGCAGTTTGTATAATAGAAATAGAAAATTGGAAAGATGATGCACCACATTTTGGAATGAGCTGAAGTTCTACAAGAGTCCCTGATCTCACTGTAGCTTTGCTGAATTCAATCAAATCCTCACAGCACTGTTCCGACGTCTTGTGCAAGCCTTCTGAGAAGAGCGGAGACTTTAACTGGGGCCACTGACTCCTTGCTAATGTCACTGATAACAAAAAGGAAACACTGGATGAACAGGTGTAACTTTGGATATGTATGGCCAGTTTCCCGAACATGGATTAAGTCTAGTCTTGAATTAAACTGAAGTGCCAAAGGTGAATTCCCATTTTAGTCTAGGATTAGCCTTAATCAGGGTCTGGGAAAACAACCCACAGTTTGAGAGAGACAATCTTCTCTTAATGTTTTGTAACAGATTTCATTTGGGACGTCTCATGGTAAGCGAACGAGGTAGAGTATAACATGCTTCTCTGTTTAAATGTGGTGGAATTCAGGTTTGCTCTATTTTACCTAAACTCCAGAACAACTCTTTAAGGATTTTCGCCCACGTGTAAACTCGACAGCGGACCTGTGGCGCCATCTAGTGGACACATTCCCCATTACAGCTACTGTATTGGCACACGTTCAACATTAATGGACACGTTTTGCTTAAACCTATGAGTATATGGGTAAATGTTGGCTAATATTGAAAGGAAAACAATGCCCTGCATTTATCTTCCTGGTTCCTTCAAATTGCCCCTTCAAAATGCCTTTAATTCTAACGCGTAACGTTACAGCTAAACACATTACCTCCATCCACCGACTCACAGTTCACTTTATCACGTCCTCTAAGCGTTTTGTCAACAATAAACGAGTATTTAACGAACAGACTGTCAAATCTGAGTTGTTAAACTGCTTTCCGTCTTTCGGGATAACTGTCCGAACTACTTTCAGTGTTACTCCGCCTGAGGGAACCCGCAACATTCAAAATGAGTGTAAACTGTCCGCAAAATAGTCCCTGCTGACTTTTAAGGATACAACTTTTTTTTTTTTTGTCTCAACACAAGCGGACTTTTCTGAACATTTAGATCTGCTAAGGTACATCCTTCATTGGAAATCAGTTGACATTAACAAAAGAGAGCCGTACTTTATCGGAGTTTCTAAAAGACGTCCATAGAAGCTTTTGGAAGGTTATTTTTTGCACCAGATCACTACCAAATATATTTGGGTGATTTTTAACACATAAATAGGTTATTTTAAAGGGATTATCTCGGGTACAATATAATTGTAAACCTTACTAAATCTGCCGGAGTGGACTGTGCTCTGAGACGTTGTCATGTTTTGCGACGCTCTGCTCTGATTGGTCACCCCTGGCGCCTCGTTACGTCACCAGGTGTGCCCCATTAGTCTAAAGGTGTATAAATGTCAGGGACTCGGGCCGGAGCTGTCGCTCGTGTGTCGTTGGGTTTATGATTGTGGCACGTTTGATTAATAAAGCCCTGTCCCGATCTAGTCGATCCCAGCACAGCGTGACTGACAGAAGTCAGAGTTTAAGACTTGGGTGGGTGTCTGTCTACTGATAGTGTTAAACTGAAAGTGACTACCCTTGTCATTGTGAAACGCAGCACAGCACAACAACGAAATTCAGCCGCATTTCACCCATACACACACACGTGCAGGGGGCAGCTATTGAAAGCACCCAGGGAGCAGTGACAGGGACAGTACCTTGCTCAAGGGTACTTCAGGGCAATCTTCTGATATAGTGTTTTTCAGCATTCAGCTAAATCTTCAATTAGATTATACCATCAACAAAGGATAGGAGAAGGAATAGGTTTGTTTGACCTGATGATGGTTGGTGCTAACACTAATTCTGGCTTTTTTTTTTTTAATGAAACAAAATTTTGGCACTGAGAAGAACAAAATGAATAATATTACGTCTCTGAATAAGTAAAAGAGAAATAAACGTTGTAGGCATAACTTTAATAAATACATATACACTCATTTACATTCATATACTACAGATAAGTGTGTTGGATATTTTTCTAAAAATGAAAATTCTTAATATATTCAGTAGGAGGTATGGTAGGGAGTTTAATTCAGAAATTAAAGGTTAAAACTGACGAGGCATTAAAGAGCAAAATCGTCTGGATTATCATCACAACAAATAATGTACATTTTGCCAGAATTTTGGGGGATATCACGCAGTCAAACAAATAAATGACATATTGTTTCTGGGTTGTGATAACAAACGGAGCAAGAAATAATGCTGTCTGCCATAAAACACATTACATTTTATGTAAAGTTGCTCTGGAGGTAAGACTACAGCGGTGGGGCTGGTTGATAATCTCAGGGATTGCCAAAAACTGCCTGATGCCTTAAAGCAAGGCATTGTGGGAATTTTAGTAATAACAGAATAGACAAAGAAAAAGGAGGCAAAACAGTTAAATTAATCCAGTGCATGAAGCTGAGAAGGCACAATATTACACAACATGTCAAACTGCGCTAAGATGCACTTTTAGGAAGGTTTAGGCGCCTATCCCACTGGTACAGGTACGTTCCTGACTAATGCGCATGCGTGAAACACAACTGGGAAGCTGCGCTGTATGGAAGTTGAAATGTGATGTGCAGTTTTCTGTAGTTATTCCTGGTCGTTAGGTACTTTACACAAACCCAGCAGCATCCCGTTATCTGAATTGTCATGCAATACTGAACCTTAAATTTTCTTTTTATAACTAACGTTGTTTATTTGTAGTGCACATGCGCAACCATGTGGAAAAAGTGAGTGGAGCAGCTCTTCAGTTGCCTGTCTAAGGCTCACACCAACCAGGGCTGAATAAAGGATATAACTACATATCGGAAACACCGATAAGCCGTTTGCCAAAGTTATCAAGTATGCTAAAATATCAGTACACCGCTCGACAACCTAGAAGTAAGCTTTTGGAAAAAATGTTCACTGTGTGCACGTGCAGTTTCTGTTTCTTAATGCCCTTGTTTATAATCACACGACTCCCCTCCGCCTTTTCGTTTTTTCATACATTTTTCGTTGTTTAACACCCATCGTTAACGATTCGTGGTCTCCGTGGCAACCACCTCACCCTCCCTGCCGCTGCTCGTCGCCGACTGTCGTGAAGGCGGCCGCCCCAGCGCGATCATGGCGGCGGAGCTGCATCCGCGCAGCGGGAAGCTCATCGGTCTGTCCAACTCCAACCGGACCGCGCAGCGGAACCAGCCCGTCCAGGAGTTTAACCACGGCCTGGTGCTCAGCCGAGAGCCGCTGCGCGATCGGGACGTTTTCACAGTTCGGATCGACAAGAAGGTGAGGCCCAAGGAGCCCTTTACTCCTTCTCTCCATATAGCCGCTAGCTCTCATACTCCCTCCATCCCTCCACTTTAATGGTGCAATGACCGGGTGGACGAAAGATACACAGATAAACAGGGAGCTGCTTTAACTGCTGACACCTCGCACATTGTTTTCAAAAAAGGCTTTCTGGCGAGTGGTGTCCACTAGCCTCTAGAAGTTTCCAAAACACCGGGGAGCTAAGCTAAGCTAGCACTGACAGTCGACTGGCGGGAGAAATGGCTTTAATGTAAACTTCATTTGACAGATGTAATGTTTTATGTAATGCATTTTGCCCCTTCCTTCCCAAGTTATATTAAATCGCTTTAGTAGTCTATTTACTAAAGCTTTAGTAATGTATTTAAACTGGAAACGTTAGCCCGGACGGTTGCCCTGGTAATTGTCCAGTTTGACACCACAGCCGTGTCCCAACACCTTCCTTGCAAACTACGCTCCCGAACGCGTTCGTTTCTCATTGTTGTGCCCCGATTAGTGCGTTCTATCGAGTGGAAAACCGAGCGGAATGGGACACAGCCTAGATTAGGCGTTTATTATAAAGCTTCTAGAGTCTGAGAGTCTGTGTTTACGCAGGTTTGTTGTGTTAAGGAGAAACAGGACAGCACGACTGTGAGGAGTGACTTTAGAGTGAATTTACAGGACTGTCACATTCCAGTGTTAAAGGGACGCTTTAAACGGTGAGCCCTTTAACATGTATTATCTTTTTCTTGAATTTCTCTGAACACGAGTTAAGGATTTCTTTTGTTTAAAAATAGTTTTGATGATTAATTGTTTTTACGGGTTACATTGAGGGTATAATATTGTGATTTGTAGTTAGGAAGGAAAGTGATCCCCTATATTTCCCAGATCTCTTTTATAATTGTTGAGTACATTTTGAAAGTGAAAAGTGAAAGTGACAACCCTTGTCATTGCGAGGTCACAGCACAGCAGACAGTGAACCAAAACGAAATTGGACCTCTGCATTTAACCCATGCACACTCAAACACCATGCAGCAGTGGGCAGCTATTGAAAGCGCCCGGGGAGCAGTGACGGGGACGGCACCTTGCTCAAGGGTACCTCAGGGCAACCTATTGGGAAGGGGTTCGAACCCCCGATCCTCTGATCATGCGGCTAACACCTTAGAGTGATTTAAAGGGCTGTACTCATTTCTAGAGGATCTTGCTGGGCAGAATATTTGCAGCATTTAGCAGTTGCTCTTATCAATTTCCCCAATACTCTTTGGAACAACTTGGGCTTCAGAGTTTTGCTCAGAATCCTACTGGTTGTAGGCTGGTTGTGGGATTTAGGTCCGGCCATCTACTCGTCGACTTATCTTGAGTTGGATCGTGGGTTGAGCTGGAGTTTTTCACAACACAATGGACAGGACACCACTCACACTTGGGTGACAGTTTAACATATTAAATTCATCTGATATGCTTGTGTATGAACTATGGTAGGAAAACTGGAGCTCTCCACACAGAAAGGACCTAGGGCTCAGCCGGGAATCAAACCCAAAATGTTTCGCTGTATGATGACATCGCTACCCTCTGCACCCCCATGTTGACCTGTTAAGTAATAGGAATAGGAAGATGCAAAAGTAGTAAAACTGGAGTATTTTGCTTTCTTGAACTCTAAGGATCAGCAATATTCTTCATGACTGCTTTTTAATGTAGGGTAATGTAAAACTAGCATGAGCTGAACTTTCTACCATTTGTTTGAATATATAAAACTCCCTTATGTTTGCGGATCATTAATTTCATGCGTCAAGAACTTGTGCTAGTTTTCAACTAGTTATCAGGTTCTCCATATTTAGTTTAGTTTTTTGTTTCTGGTTCTCTTTGGTGGGAGCAGGCATCATTAAGCATGCAGAACAACATATTGCGTGTTTTAACTGTTTATTTATACCAGTGAAGATTAATGTTTTGCAGACCTTTTTGATGGTGTTTTGGGGCATACAGAAGGATCAGAATACCAAGAATCTTAATGTAGTATCTTGAGTAAGGCTGAGATTCTGAGGTTTGAGATTTACATGTAAATCACCAGGACTAATGGCCAACAGGGTGTTGTTAAAATGTGCACATTAAGTTTCTTCGATTACATTTTGGATGTCTCGATGCTTGTCTTAGACCTGTAGCCCTCACTTTGTTTGTCCGATATGCAGATATAGTGTCCTTGAATTTGTTGGCTGCCACAGAATTGCTCTTGCAGCTTCTATTCATGCGTTCTTGCAAATCTTTGCTTTGTTCTGGTTTGCACAGTGTCATTAGTAGCTAGCAGGAGTACTCTGACTGTATAAGTATTTAAATCAACTAAAGTTTATTTTTATAGTAAATTGAGTATTCATATGCTCACAGTTTATGGTAGTATGATTAGTTTGTGCTTAGGAATGTTCAGTCTGTGGAACATGGCTTCATGATGACTCATGGATGCTCTGTTTATGATTTAACTTTCAAGGTAATCGCTAAGCTGATTAATCAAGTGCAGTGCAATTGATTAAAAAATTTTTTTTTTTTCATTCAAGCAATCAGTTTTAATCATGTCAACCCTTATTGGCAGTGTGTTCACATCATATGACCCTTCTTAACTCTGAAAGGTTAAGATTAAGGCACTCAGATTACCAGTTTTGGCCAAAGTTGTTTTTTATATTTTACTAAGACAGTAAAATAGAGGGCCCAGAAGAAACAGAGCCATATTGATAATATTGATACAGTTCATGTTTTAAACACTTTCAGCTTTTTATAGCTGCACTGACATCCCAGTACATTGCACACGGCAAATTGGGTAAAGGTAAAAGATAATGTAAACCTAATTATATATGAAGGCAGTTGACACTGAAGCTTCTTGCTGTTTTTAATGCAGCCCTGTTTTTATAAACCCAAATATTAATACTAAAAGGCAACAGCACATGGAGGAATCATAGTAATCTTTTGAGCATTCCCTTATCTGTAATAATGTGTAAAGAGAGTGTTGAGTCTGTCCAGGACTTTTGTTGCCAGAAATCTCCCTTTTTTCTTTTGGGAGTGAAACTTGACAGGAATGACTTGCTGACTTGCAGTCAAGAATGAGTGGGAAGTGGGAGTTTGTTTTAGCCTCAGTTTACAGTCTTAAAGACAAACTATGTTCTTGGTATTTTAACATGCTTTACGTTTAAGCCCATCTTCATCAGTCTGGTTTTTTGTGACTTGAGAGAGAAAGAGATGGAGGATGATTATGTAACCAACAAAGAAAACTCACTGCTGTAGCCTCTCAGACTTGTGGCCTTCTTTTCAGCCTTCTTTAACCTAAATCCACTCAGCCATTTAGCCTATAACACTGACTCAGATTCAACATTCAGGCCAGCCAAGACTGTGGACAAAGGAGAAACAAACAAACATGGAAACTGCTCTAAATAGTGCAAGTGAGAGTGGAAGAAATCCAGAATGCTTTGAAATGCTGTTGACAGTCAGAAAATAGGTCCGTTAACATCTGAAGCTGTGAAATTAAAAGATAAATAGCTTTTTTTGGCTTTGGCTTTTTTTTTTGTGCATGTCAGTAAATGTCCTTTGATTACACCCACGCACTATGAACAGTAAGTAATGCATGTATCCTCTGTATTTATCCATCCTAGGCACACCAGTAGTGAATACACCTAAATGTATCTCAAAGGCACTTTATTCAGCAATGTGGAAGGAGGAAAGCATTACTGGACCTGTCATGGTGTCATATCACTATGTTTGTCTTTTGTAAGTTGCATACTGTAACTGCATGCGTGGAATTCAGATAAAAAAGTAAATGGAAAGAAGAACATAATGCAGATTTATTATAATTATAATTCATCCTATATGACTCCTTTATAACTTTATATCCTTTAGAATCAAGCTCTGTTCTGATTGGCTGTCTTGGATCATGCCTCATTTCAGAAGTAGTCTGGGCTGCTTAACACCCCTGATAACTTTACTGAGAATGGGTGCAGCAAAACTGCTGTATGCTGTATAGGCATGTATTATACATTAATATTTAGGTTTTTCCTGACTGATGGAAAAAAGTGAGTAAATGTGTGTTTTCTTAGATATGAACCCTTTTATTATATCCATCAATCTATCCATTATCTTAACGCTTGACCCTTACTATAGGGTGAAAGACTGAGAAATACCCTGGACAGGTCACCAGTCCATCACAGGGCAGACACACAGACATTACTTACAGGCCTATCACACCTATAATGCCATTTCGTGTCTTATATTCACCAGACACGTATGTCTTTGTACTGGGGAGGAAGGAATCTGAAGAAAACCAATGCAGATGAAGGGGTAACAGTCCACAGCTGTAAATCACTCCCATCACTCTTTTCGGCAGCAGCACTAATGACTGCACCCTTTAACTCTAGGAAGATGTAATCGTGATCAAATTGGAATGCTTGACTTTCTTGAACTCTCAGGATTATTGATTTGACATTTTAATAAATTTATTGTATTTGACTCTAAGTTCCTTTGTGCAGGTGAACTCGTGGAGTGGTTCCATAGAAATTGGTGTGACAGCGCTGGACCCTGCTGCGCTGGATTTTCCCAGCAGTGCCACAGGTCTGAAAGGGGGGTCCTGGATTGTGTCAGGCTGTTCGGTACTGAAGGATGGGCGTTCAGTATTAGAAGAGTACGGCCGTGACCTGGACCAGCTGGGGGAGGGTGATCGTGTGGGAATCCAACGCAACAGTCAAGGGGAGCTGCACCTGTGGGTAAACGGGCAAGACTGTGGCGCAGCTGCCAGCGGCCTCCCCTCCCGGTTGTGGGCAGTGGTGGACCTTTACGGGAAGTGTACTCAGATCACAGTGGTCAGCTGCGAGCCCCCGCCAGAGACTGAAGAGGAAGAACACGAAGAAGACAAAGAGGAGCGGGAGGGAGAGGTTGCATTGCCATCACCATCTGCTCTGATGACAGAGGATTGCTGTGACCATGAGGTCCGGACTGGGGCACTGGTACTACCCACGGTTCCTATTATAGCCACAGTGATGAATGGATCAGCTGAAGAAGGTAGTGACGAAAGTACATACTGTTGAAAGGAGTTGCAAAAATCTGATATTGATGAATTGGATGAATAGGTTGTTGTGGCTTAGATATACCAAGCCATTGAGGGCGAATAGCACCAACCATCAAATTTTATCTCGCACTCAAACACACTTCAATGAGCTGACTTCACAAAGCGCTCAATAGCAGGACCTGACAGTGGTGCAATAAGCCAGACATATTGTGTAGAAATTTAAGTTTAATCTCCTCATGACAGAATGGAAAAAAAAAAATTACTTTTTGGGATGCTAACAGAGGTTGACACTCTGGACTGTCCTGATGCTCATCAGCAACCCAATGGCGACAGTTGGCTTGGTGTCTTACACCTTTGAGTATTTCTGTTGGTGATTAATTGTAAACTGGGCTTTTTACATTCATGAAATGAGTCTTCCTTGCGTTTTGTTTTACTTAGTGCCTGAAGTCACAAGAGGACACAGCCGACCAGACAAGTTTCCTAACAACTTTGAGCCAGAAACAGGTAAGGATTAACTTTAAATCAGTTTCAGATGAATGAATAGTCATGTATCTTGTTTAGAAGTATAATACTCTGTTTTTCCTTTTTGTCTCTTAAAGTCCTTACAGAGCACCAATTATTTGATGTGTTCAACAATGCCATTGTCTCTCTATATCGCTCTGAAGATGAGGGTGGAGAAGATTTGGGGCTGTGTGGAGCAGGTGGAGGAAGTTCTGACTCCTCCAGAGGAGCTATAGGGAGTAGCAATGGGGTCAGAGGAGCAGGAGGTGGAAATGACAGTGGCATTGGAGGTGGCGCTGAAGGTGGGGGCAGCACTAATAACAGTCCATCAGGTAGTGCAGGGGGCACAGCAGGGATAACAATGGGCACCTGCGGCATGACTACCAACGATGCACTACTCTTCCATGAGAAATGTGGCACTCTGATTAAATTAAGCAACAACAACAAAACAGCTGAGAGGAGGAGGCCACTGGACGAGTTCAATAACGGAGTGGTCATGACCAACCGTCCTCTCAGGCATAACGAAATGTTTGAGGTGTGTGTTTTTTTTTGCATCTTAAAATTAGAATATACTGTGGTAGGCATAATGTTGGTTCTTTTTGACTAAATGAGTTCTCAGAAACTTGTTGTATTAAAAAAAATTATGTGAAGGAACTGGACTGTTCTGCTTGCCACTTTAGAAATGGGGAAAAGGGGAAAACGGATTTTTTTAATGATCAGTAAAGTACCATATTTGGATGAATCTCCTCATATTTTATGACAGATTCGCATTGATAAATTGGTGGATAAATGGTCAGGATCCATTGAGATTGGAGTGACAACCCACAACCCTAACAATCTCGACTACCCAGCAACAATGACCAACTTGCGTTCAGGTATGTTCTCATACTGGTTTCTCTTCTGATGAAAAAATATACAACACAAAGCCTTTTTAGAAATGTTTGACCAAAAATTGTTAAACCGTATATATTTTTGACCTTGCCCTTCTGTGTGACTGCTGTTAGGTACCATCATGATGAGTGGCTGTGGGATTTTGACCAATGGGAAGGGGACACGCAGGGAGTACTGTGAATTCAGTCTGGATGAACTCCAGGTAGAAGGTCTACTGTGGCTGCATGATACATGGATGACACTGTCCTTCCTTAGCATATGTTCCTGTGATGTTCTAACCTGCTGATTGTGTCCTCATTTAAGGAGGGGGATCATATAGGGCTGATGCGGAAAGCCAGTGGTGCTTTACACTTCTACATCAATGGCATAGACCAAGGTCAGTAGATAGTTTTTATTTAAATCTCATTGAAATCTCAAATCTGTATGACAGCAGTATTTGTTCTAGGAAGGGACTTCATTCTCCAATTTTTTTATTGCTTATTGAACTGCAGTTATAAAAAGTTTCTCTTTTTTGCATTAATTTTATTTATATATATATATATATATATATATATATATATATATATATATGCCTTTGTAACAAATGCTCCCAAATATTAGCATTTATAATATTTTCATATATATTTTGACATATATTCATATGATATTTCAGGTGTGGCTGCTAACCAGACTCCCGGTGTGGTGTACGGGGTTGTGGACCTCTATGGCATGGCTGTTAAAGTCACCATTGTCCACAATCACAATCATAGTGATCGTTTGCGTCGCAACAACGCCATCATGAGGGCATTGTCACCTGACGTTGGGCGACCTCGGCCTGCGCTCTCATTGACCCCTGACCCAGAGGCCCCAGACCATCTGCTCTTCCATCCAAACTGCGGTCAGAAGGCTGCAATCATTGGAGATGGCAGAACTGCATTGCGACCTCAGTGAGGATATTTTTTATTTTATTTTTTTTAATTAATGTACACGTTTTTTTTCTGTAGAATATTTATATTAAACTTGGCGCCTGATCATGAACATTGTGATTCATTTTCAACAACAAACATGAATTTATGTAAAAAAAAAAAAAAAAAATCTGAAACATTTGGATTTTCTGCTACGTTTCTGATTATTTTCTCTTATTTTTTTGCACAGCGCAACAGATGACTTTAATCACGGGGTGGTGCTAAGCAACCGCCCGCTGCATTCCAACGAAGTGTTCCAGGTGCGAATTGATAAAATGGTAGACAAATGGGCAGGGTCTATTGAGATTGGTGTGACGACACATAATCCGGCCTACTTGCAGCTACCTTCCACCATGACCAACCTGCGCTCAGGTAAAATGTCTCACTCTAATCTTAAATTAAGGCCTAATTAAAGTGTAACTAATTTAAGACTTTTGCCAATATTGAAGCTGAAATACTATATGTGGATTATTTCTCTGATCCTTGAACAAACTGTGTATTCAGCAGAAAATCCCTTTTAACAATATTAATCCATCTTAGAATAATCTTTTTATAGAGCCAGGCATTCAGGTAATTAAATAGGATCAAATGATGAACTATGGTCATGTCTGTTATATTCATGCATTTTTACACCTTTTAACACAGGGACATGGATGATGACAGGCAATGGAGTGATGCATAATGGAACAACAATACTGGATGAATATGGACATAATTTGGACAGACTAAAAGTATTGTACCTTTATTCTGCTTACTATTTGGTGTTTGATTTATATTTACCTTTAATTCCATAAATTCATAAATGGGGAGTGAGCTTGACTGAACATATATCCACAATATGGAAGTTTACCAATCTTTTTACTCTTAAAGCCAATCGAAACACACTGTCTAGCTAACCAAAGGTTAGGGTATATCTAATGGGGCTATGGGGCTGTGGTGAGTGGTAGTCTTAATTTTGATCCTTTACAAGGAAAGTTCCTGGATAAAGCCATGAGAAAGTAATGAGACTTTTCATGATGACAATAGATGGACAGATGCAGCTCTTGTGATACGTGTTTCTCTTTTCCAATACACCTGCTGTGCCACTAGGCTGGAGATACTGTTGGGGTGGTGCGGAAGGACGATGGCAGCCTACATTTTTTTGTGAACGGAGTGCCTCAAGGGCCAGCAGCCTGGAATGTGCCGTCCAGTGTATACGCTGTAGTAGACCTGTATGGACAAGCAGCCCAAGCAACTATTATGGATGACATGGGTAAGAGGGTTCGAGACAGATGTATGTAGAATTGAAAGAAATGGATGGAGATGTGGGTAGAAGAAGAGTTTGAAGAAGATTAGAGAAAAAGAGTTTGAATTAATAGGTTGTTGTATGGCAGCATGATACTTGTAAACACACAATCAATACTTCTCTCTCCCTCTATTTCCCTATCCCTTTCTCCCTCCCTAAGCTGACCTCCCTCCTCTCCCAGATGATAGTTCTGAGGGACCAACAGCTATGTCACCTGGCAGTCCCTGTTCTGTAACTGGGGCCAGTGCATCCAGTGACTTGCGCTTCCATCAGCTGCATGGCACTAATGCAGTAATCACAAATGGTGGCCGAACAGCACTCCGGCAGAACTGCCGTAGTGAGTTCAATGATGCCATCGTCATCTCCAACAGGTGCGTTTTTGCTGGTTTTTTAAATTAATTAATTAATTTATTTTTTATTAAACTATCCAGTTTATACATAATGGGCTAGTTTACCAGTAAGGAATTTAATCTATTTAACTGTTTTCATTTCAGTGGAGAACATCTAATTTTAGTTTTAAAATTAAATTTTTTATATTTTAAAAGTTTTACTTTTTAAAAAGTTAAAATCTTTTAGATTTGGGTTAGTCTTTGATCTGTAAAATAACTGTATGATCACAGGTGCCTTCGTGATGGAGAGTTGTTTGAGATTGTGATTCAGAAGATGGTAGACCGCTGGTCAGGCTCAATAGAAGCCGGTATGTTAAATATACTTGTATTTCAACATGGACACCCATATACTAGGAAACATTAGAAATTGAACTGTTGCCTGAAGTAGCTTAGAGGAACTACCATTATATGAATCATACAAATTGCCTACTTTTCAGATTTCTTGTTTATCCATATTTATCTAGTTATGGAGGGCAGTGGTCATTTCTGTAGCAAGCTGCTCATGGAATGTCAAAATTAAACATTTATGAAGTAGTTTGCAGTGAGAACAGAAAGAGTCAAATAGTTTTACGTTTAAATTGAATGTTTAGTAGTATATATTGATGATTTATTGTAGGAGTGACAGCCATCAGACCAGAGGAGCTTGAGTTTCCCAACACTATGACTGACATCGACTATGACACATGGATGCTGAGGTAGGTTTACTCTTTGTTTTTACTTTCAGTCCCTAGACACTTGCCAAAAAGGCAGCATGACTATGCGTATACAAGCTTTGTTTTAACCATCAGAGCACATGATATAAGTTAATGCATGGTGAATGTTCAGTGAAGCATAATTTTCAAAGCATGTGCAGTTGTTGATAGAATCCTTAAAAAACTCCTTTTAGTTTGTGTATTTTTCATTGTCTTGTATGGGCCGGTGTTTAATTTTTCCCATTTATTTATTTTTTTTATTTAATTTTATTCTTGGACAGTGGCACTGCAATTATGCAGGATGGGAACACCATGCGGAATAACTATGGCTGTGATCTGGACTCTCTGAGCACAGGATCCAGGATTGGTATGATGCGGACGGCCTCTGGAGATCTGCACTATTACATAAACGGAGTGGACCAGGGAGTGGCTTGTACTGGACTGCCACCAGGTAAAGGTGAATGGAACCAGTTTATTCAGCTCTACACACCATGGTTCCACTAATTTCAGAGCTTCATTGTTTTTAAACAAACAACAAAAACAAACAAACAAAAACAGAATGTGAACCCGGTAAACTTTTTCTCCTTTCACCTCTCTCCCACTGTCTCTTTCTCAGACGTGTATGCAGTTATTGATCTATACGGCCAGTGTGTGCAGGTGTCCATTACTAGCTCATCTGGCCCTCTGGACAATAGCCTGTGCACCAGTAATATCACAGAGAAAAGTTTTCCCATACACTCTCCAGGTAGTGTTTGTGTGTGTGTGCTTGTCTTGGTAATTTTTATTTAATTTTTTTTTCATTCTTGATTATTTAAATTTGAAAGCTCATTAACTGGCACTGAGTGTTTATGGGCCACTTTTAAAATCATTTACCCATGTTCTTTTTGAATGTTGTAGAGTAATAATTAATTTAATTAATTAGAATAGCAGGACATGGTTTATAGTGAACAAGAGCAGACTACATTACTATGTATGTTTCAAATATATTTCCATAATTAGATGATATGTTTTGATTCCAACTTGTCTTGTATGGGTATCTTGTGTATTTCACCCTCTAGTGGCAGGAGTGGCTCATCGACTGCACAATAAACATGGAAAAAATGTGGTGTTACTAGGAGATGGTTGCCAGGCAGTCAGGGTGGGTGGTTATGCTCACGGTATTGTCTTCAGTGCAAAGGAACTCAAAACGGATGAAATGTTTGAGGTGAGAACAAGGTTGAGGGGAAGAGCATGGAGGAAAGCATCGTTAATGCTCTTCGTTTCCCACAAAGTTTGAACAAGAAGTTGAGAAAAAAAAAAAAGTGCTGTAAAGGTCTCAATTTTAAAACGCACTACATGAGTTTTAGTTTATGACTTTGATTTTGGGTGCATGACATACTGTATAATTTAACAAGGTTTGGAAATTGAACAGTGCAGGTAAACAAAATTAGAATTAGGTTTGCTCTAAGGTATAAAGCAGAATTGTGCTCACTCTCCTTATCCAGGTAAAGATAAATGAGGTAGATGAGAAATGGTCTGGTTCACTTCGCATTGGCTTGACAACCCTCCAGCCTCCCGAACTTCCATCCTGCCCCCTCAGTGGCCTCTCACCTTCCCTCACTCAGCTCAGGTCAAAGGTCACCTGGCTGCTTGCTGGTTCCGAGGTTAGACGCAATGGTGTGCTGCAGAGGCAGAACTATGGCTGTTCACTAGACCGCCTGACGGTGAGTGACAATAACAATATGTTTTATTTATGACAAGGGCAGAGTCCATGAACAAAATGCAGGAAGGTTGTATCATTCCAAATACTGTGAAATGTATATTATATTCTGGGTCACTGAAATAAATAAGGGACAATCTGCAGTACAGTAGAAGAAACCTGTACTAATTTTAATCTTCTCTTCTTCCAAAAATTTTGCATTAATATAGGTGGGGAACCGTGTTGGTGTAAAGAGGTGCAGTGATGATACAATGCATATTTCCATTGATGGAGAGGATATGGGACCAGCTGCTACTGCTGTAGCTAAGGTAAGGTACACATTTTTGACTTTTTTGAGGGAAAAAAAAAAAAGCTGGATATGATTGCACAGCTATATAAGCCTTTATAAACCTATGTATAAGCCTTTAATTTAAAATAGGTACTCCTACCTTTTTGTTGCTGTGTGTTACAGAATGTGTACGCAGTTTTGGATCTTTATGGGAAAGTGACAGCCGTATCAGTTGTCAGCTCAGCGCTAGTAGAGGACACAGAGAGTTTGAAAGCTCCCTCGCTTTCATCTGACAGTTGCAGTGAGGGAGAGGATGACAACACTCCGGTTAGTTAGGGGTTTCGTGGGCTGAATTGACTTAAACAAAGTGGTTTTGCATTTTGCTAATTATTTATTATCTGTTTTGTGTTGTTTTCTGTCTTTTGCCACTGGGGGCAGTGTGAGAGTGAGCCTGCCTTGGTCCCCATGGCAATGGCCTTTCTGGAGAATCATGGGAAAAATATTCAACTGTCTAATCAGAACCTGACCGCTGCCCGAGTGTCCAGCTATAACCAGGGTCTGCTGGTCACAGCACAAGCTCTACCCCGCCAGCAACTTTTCCAGGTTTGTGTCTCTGAGTATATTTAAGGATGTTTACTTATGCATGGACCAGTGTCTTCAGTTCACAAATAACTCTGATCTTTGAGTCACTGATCTTTGTCATACACTGTGTGTACTTTTAACACTGATATATTTGCATCCTCCTGATCAGTTTCAGATAGACAGATTGAACTCATCTTGGACATCATCTTTGTCACTTGGTGTGATTGGTCACTCTCCTGATCGCCTCAACTTCCCCTCCACGGCCTGCTGTCTTAAACGCTCTGTCTGGCTGCTGCAGCGAGACTCTGTCTTCCATAATTCATTGAAGGTAATCTTATCCTCACTTTTGTTCCCCTGTATGTGCTTTTTTTTCATTAAACTGAATGGTCTCTTTGCTTGCTTTTTACAGTTTTATATTGTTTTGGTCTGGTGTCTTCCTCAGATCTGTGAGAACTATGGGCCTAACTTGGACACGTGTCCTGAAGGGACATTACTAGGGCTTTTGGTAGATGTTAATGGATGTCTCCACTTGTTTGTGAATGGGATGGATCAAGGAGTGGCAGCCCAGGACATCCCTAGCCCCTGCTACCCACTCATCGACCTTTACGGGCAGTGCGAACAGGTCTGCTGTTTATAACACTGTTTATAAATGAAGTTTTGTGTGTCAGTTAATAAAAATAATACATTTTTCAGCTGTATATACTTAAAATGGAAGTCTAAAATCCATTCAATTTTGCCAATTTTAACCCAAGCTTATAAAAAAAGGTCCCTTTTCCACAGTCTTATGTCTTTTATCCTAAAAACTAATTTGATCAAGCCAGGCACTGATCCTGAGCGATTGCCTGCCATTGCACCTGGTCTCTATGTAAGCCTGCTGAAAATGAAAAAGCATCCTACTGTTGTCTTCTCAGGTTACTATAGTAACCAACCATGTGCCGGCAGTGGGTACAGAGAGTGGTGACATACGTTGTCAAGGCGACATGGAGAAGGCAGACATGGTGGATGGTGAGTGGGCCACAGGTCTGACCATGGCTGGTGGTCTATCTTAGAATATTACAGAATATACAGTCTTGTGAAAAAATTAGGACACTCCATTAAATATTCAGTTCTTCATAAAGAATCAATGTCTAATCTTGTTCTTATTTATCTCTGGAAGAGAAAGTGATTTAATTGCAATCTCTTTCTGATTGTAGAGGCACTTTCACATCAACAGTAACAAGAGCCTGCTGTAGGTCCCGTGATGACATTTTAGGGTTTTTGGAGACTTTTTAGTATCTTGCGGTCTGTTCTCAGGGTAAATTTGCTTGGACGGCCAGATCTGGGCATGTTGGCAGTTCTTTTGGAAGTCTTCCATTTGTAGACTATTTTCTGGACAGTGGAAGGGCTGTTTGCAGATTCTTTCGAGATTTTTTTCAAATCCCTTACCACACTTAAAAGCTGTTACAGTGTTCTTTCTGAAGGTCTCAGACAGCTCGTTTGATCTCACCATGGTGTTCACTCTCACCTCAACAGTCAGGAGCACACCAGACTAAATGTCTGAGGTTTAAAAAGGGCAAACCTTCAAAATGCTGAGTAATGATGTTCTAATCATGTGCACCTGATGTGTGGTTTGAGCCATTTTAATTTGGGAATAAAGGTAGGGGGGCTCCTAATTTATTCCTCACCAGAAATCGCATTCTGTAGAATTAAATTTTACAGAAGATTTAGAAAAATCTATTCTTCAGTTTTAATTATTTAGTTATATTACTTGAATCTCCCAGTATTGTTAAAATTTAGATTAAATATCCATATGTCCAAGAATATTGTTTCTTTATCAGAGAGTTTACAGCCAACAGGATTTGGTGTTTAAAGCCGTGCCAATAATTATTATTTTAATTACTTTTTGAGCATCATGGTGGTGCAGTGGGTAGCGCTGATGCCTAAAGGGGAGAAGATTTTTGGTTTAAATCTAAAAAGACTTGCCTGTTTCTGCCCTGTGATGGACTGGCAACCTATCCAAGGTGTTACTCAGAATCTCAGAATTTTGGCCTATCTTCACTGGAATATGCCTCAGCACCACCTGTAATAAAACACTTTTCCACAATTATTTATAATTGTTTGTTTATTTATTTTAACATATGAAATCAGTTTTTTTTTTTTTTTTTTTTTTTTTTTTTTTTTTTCTTCTTCAGATTTGTTTAGGAAAGGAGGCATGCCTGCTCAAGCTTCTTAATGGAAATATTTATTTACCTCCATCTAAAAAAATTCAATGTCTCTTACTTTGCAGGAATAAAGGAAAGTGTGTGTTGGACACCTCCTCCAGAGGTGAACCCCAATAAAACATGTGAATACCAAGCACTCTGCTCCAGATTTAAGGATCTGCTCACACTGCCTGGTTAGGCTTCCTTTTTACTGGCTCTCATCTAACATCTCTAATAGATTTGTATAATAGAGTTGTTGTTTGCTTGTTTATCTGGAGTCATCTGTCTTCTCTGTCTTTCTCTACCTACCTGCAGTAGAACTTGTTAACCTTTGTGTCTTTTTCTTTACTTCAGATGGTTACTTTAATGAGGATGCCAAGTATAACCTCTGTTACTGTGAGTCCTGCCATAAGCTGCGTGGTGATGAGGCATACTACAAGCGCGGCGAACCACCAAGAGACTACGCACTGCCATTCGGATGGTGCCGTTTTGCTCTGCGGTTAGTTAGTTAGTTCAGTTTAGTTCATCAGCCACAACTTTTTAAAGCCATAAAGCCACTGGCAGATGAAGTGAGTAACAACTACTCTCATTACAATTACTCTTGTCAAGAGTATATATTCAGCAGCAAGTGAACAAGTGAGTCAGAGCATATACAAAAAACAGGTCTTAGTTGCATTCCTGACATCCAGTGGTTAGTATATATCAAAAATGTTTCAGGGAAGGACAACCAATGAACCTGTAACAGGCACTTTGTTATGCCTGGGGAGTGAGTATAGCCTGTTGGGCCTGATCTACAGCCATGGCCAAATGTTTTGAGTCGACTCAAGTATTAATTTTCACAAAGTTTGCTGCTTTAATCTTTATGATGGCAATTTGCATTTACTCCAGATTACTCCAGGTCAGATTCCTCATGCAGATCCCTGTCCTCCACCAAAAGACCTGAAAATGGGCATATGAGCATCAACACTAGACTATAGAGCAATTGGAAAAAGTGGCCTGGTCTAAATAAAACATGCATTATCTGGTACGAGGATGTGCTGAACAAACTAGTTCTGTTCAGCTAAAAGGAATGCTATGGGATTGGCTGCTAGAGTTTAGTGCCAGACACCACAGTATATCACAGATATCTTATAGAGTTTATGCCTCAAAGTCATAGCCAGTCAGAGTCATAGCTGTTTAGAGAGTTAGAGAGACCTACATTAGTATTCTGGGGTTTTTATTGTTATGGCTGATTTGTGTACATAGCACCATGACAGTTTATAATATTAAGACTTTTTATAAAATATAAAACTGTCTAAGCTTAGGCCCTGTTGTTTCTCCCGCACACAGTTTATAGTATTAACATATCCTTATCCATGAAGAGAAATGATGAGTTTGTTGCCTGGCAGTGCTTTATTATCCTTAGGAAGTCCTAGTGAGAGTATAAGCCTGGTAATCTCTGGATAGGATGGCTCTCTCTTTCCTACCCTACTCAGGATGATGCTGGCCAATATGCCCATCTAGCTGACATAACAGAACTGGCAGCACTTAAAGCAGCATTAGAAATCTACTTAACATTAAGATTGTGTATTGTGCTAACCCTCACCCCTCCAGTGTAGTACCACTGTGATATAGGGGAAGACTTGGATGTCAGGTGGAATTTGCATTGACAAAATTGGCTGGAACAGTCCCCCAGAAATACAACAGTGTGTAAATATAACTCATTGTGTTGTTTGAATTTTGTAATAGGATCAAGTCACACTGTGAGGTGTCAAATGCCTTTAAGAAGTGGCACATTGCATATCATGGTACCTGTGTTGGATCACTTCGCCGCACACTGGACCACAGCCAGCTGTTGCCAGGTCAGTTCTCATTTTTCTCAAAGCATGAGTGTAATGATGTATCAAAACAATAACATTTCTGCCTGTATTCTTAGTAGTACCTGTTTGAAAGCATTACTGTCGGACAGGAAATGATCTTTTTCACTATTGTCAGTTCTCATTACAACAGAGGTTATTTATTTTCTGTACTGTAATAATGTTAATTCTTTTTTTCAGCAGAATCGTCATCTGTGTTCACAGCAACTCCAATGAAGGCAGAGGGTCATGGCAGCTATGGCGAGCAGGATGAGAACAGTGCTCCAGAGCGAGAGATCCCCCGTGTACGCCTCTCTCCCACTATGCGTTACTCTGGCCTGGAAGTCTTTGCCCCTAAAGTGCAGTAAGTCCTCGTCGGGTCTCAATTGCACACCGGAATATGATAATATCTGTAGTTTTTAAAACGTTATTGTTTCATTAATTCGATCAAAACTGTGAAGAACAAGTTATACTTGTGTAAAGAAAACATTGACTATTATGTTGGGGTAAAAAAAAAAAAAAAAAAAAAAAGAATTCATAAAAACTCCCAAAACTTAGTTTAATATCAAATCTGTATATAATTTGTCCAGTCTATTGTCTACACACATCATGCTTCAAATTGAACTGTTCCGTCTTTCCAGTCTTAAAACCCACCAGGTTAAAGTTTCACTGAGATTTATAATACCCTGTCTTGCAAATTGTATTTTTATGCATTTCTGAGGTTAGATAAGATTATTCATAAAATTTTCATAAGAAAATTGTTTCTTCTACATATGGTAATTGATATACTGAATGTAGGTGTTGGCAGATATTAGTTATACCATTGTGTAGAATTGTAAATATATGGCTTTATTAACTTAAATCTTAATAATGACATATTTCTTAGTTGAATTATGACCATTTATTTACCATGTTATTTACAATTTATTGTCTTGGTGTTTTTTTTTTTTTCCCCCCTCATTGTGTTACTTTTCTCTCCTAGATTCAGAGACCCACGCTCCCTGCGTTGTCACCATGCCCAGGTGGGCTTCCAGGTTTGTGTACGTCCAGGCTCTTACAAGGTGGGCCCTCAATCACTGGGCACCAGTGAGCCACTGGATCCCAGGTTTAACAACACAGAGATTGAGTGGATTACAAAGGAGAAAGGAGGCACCCTTCTGTACGGCCTACTCATCCGTGTGGAATGAAGAGGGAATGGCGGAGAGAGAGAGAGAGGGAGAGAGAGAACACCTGCTCCATCTACCCCTGTTTGGGTTCTGCAGATCACTTCCCAGCCTCAGGCTACTGCTCTCAGCCCTTCAGAGGATTCGTACCAGAGAAAGAAGCTTCATGCTTTTGTTTTGGGGCTTTCTCCTCTCGTGAAAGTTTGTTTTGTGATTTTACTTGATTTTGAAGAATTTGGAGACACTTTCTGCACTTTATGTTTTGGACACCAGTGGATGAATTTCTTCATTTTTAGATATTTTTGCCTCTTCATTTGTCTGGTTTCTCATTTTTATGTTAAGGTACTGCCTGTCCTGTTAGATTATGGACCTGTAGCTTACAGTTTGGCTCCCAAGGAACCACTCCCCCATGCTCTCTCTCATGCTTGCTTGCTCATTTTCATTCTCATTCTCTCTCTCTCTCGCTCTCTCTCTCTCTCTCTCTCTCTCGCGCTCTCTCTCTCTCTCACTGTCTCTCTCTCGCTTCTCTCTCTCTCTCTCTCTCTCTCTCTCTCTCTCTCTCTCTCTCTATCTCTCTGTCTATCTCTCACTTAGTAAGAACCCTCACATATACCTGAAGTCAGACTGAGTAAACACAGATCACCTCTTCATAGCACACCCCTGGATTCTGTGAATTTTTTTTTTTCTAACTTTTACGAGGACAAATCAACCTGCAAAAAAGACACCTGTTGAGGAAAAAAAAAAACATTTATGGCTCGTATACAATGACCCAAAATGGAAAAAAAGACTTGAAGAAACTAGGATCAGGAAGAGACTTAATAGTGAGACTACAACAGTATATGATTTCATTTGTTTTGTCCTATTTTGTTGATTCCACTTTACAGAAGGTGACCGTAAGAACTGTGTATTTTAGTGAAATATACACATGTAAATAAAATGTTTTAAGGGTTATACACACTATTGAATTTTTATTACTAAAGTCCTGTTTAACAGTGAACATGGACACAGATCACCTCCTCTTTTCTAATTTGTGTAAATACACAGGCAACAGCTTGTGTAGAGTGGAGGTTTTTTTTGTTTGTTTGTTTGTTTTCCTCATTTGTTCTTGTCCTGTTTGGGTCCAACTTTCCACTTATGTCTGTTACACAGTAGCTATAGTGAATACTCACCGAATGCCATAAATGGCCCTTCCCTGCTTGACAGGTGGAGTTGAAATTGGATTGAATTTGCAAGTCTTATTGCACTATAATTATCTAAACTGGAATAAAATAATAGGTCTAATTAGCAAATGCCGTCATTTAGACTAATACCTCTTCTGCCAAAACCTGACTCTTGGAACTCCACCTGATGCAAGGGAGCCACATGTTAGTAGGATGTATTGGAAACAACTTGCTTTGTTTGATTTCTTGTCTTACATTTGAAAGTGTCCTCCATTGTTCCAGTACTGTTGAATATGCTGTTTAACAAAGCTAATCTCCGTGGCAGTAATGGGTGTGTTGTGGAGGATTGTGAAATGGACTGAACTTCATTTGTATTCTGTCAGCCAACAAAAAGGACAGAGGTCACAGTCCTTTTGATATGCCTAAGACGTTTCATGCAAGGTATTGTGGGAAATGAAGTTGAAGGAATGGAAGGTTTACACTGGGTGTATGACTTTTTTAATTTTTTTATCAGAGATGTTTACCATCATCCAGAAATACAAATATTTTTTTTGACAAGGATTGCACAGTTTGAATCCGTCTCTTAAAGACAGAGCTTAGCTTAATCTTTTGATTGTTTCTAGAACTGAAATTAGAGAGTTTTCTCTCTCCAAAGGCATATCTGGAAACTGAGATTTGTGTTTAGTTGCCAAGATGAACTACTTGAGTGTATGTTTTACATGAGCAATCCCACAATGTTGCCAATGCCATGTCTGAACGAATGCTTGCTATGTAAATCAAAATGTGAATACACAGGGTTCATGCTGGCCCGTTGCTGCTTTTTTTTTTTTTTTTTTTTTTCCAGTTTTAACTTTTTGTTTTTATTTCTTTATGTTGTACAGGCTGTTACATAACACTAATATTATCTTCCTGATTTATAAGAAAATAAAAATACAAAAAAAGAGACAGTTATGCACAATAACATGAAATTGTCCAGTGTTCTTTGAGTCATTTCATCTTGGTGTGTGTGTGTATATATATATATATATATATATATATATATATATATATATATATATATATATATATATACACTCATCACTTAATGTATCATCTGAAATGTGGAAATGGATGCATGGAAAAGTTGTGGCATCCCCCTCATTTTCAAATTATACAACTTGATGAAAAGTAACATCACTTCTGCGTGAAACAAACTTTTTCAATTTTTCTGTAAATGTTACTGCATGAGTAGTATCAATTTGCTAAGTTTGGCAGAAAAACATTCAATGTTGCATGTGTATAAGTTTGAATATTCTTTTAGTCCCAACTTTGCACAAATTCATTTGGCCTCAAGTTCAGAAATATGTCCCCTTGAAACTAATTGAAGACCTAATCACTAATTTTTAAGATCATGGTTTTTTTTTCGTATATTTTGGACAATCTTTTCTTTCCTCTGTTTCCATCTTTCCTGTGCCACTGGCTGTCTTACAACCTCAAAGCACAACACGTACAGAAATATTTATTTTTTACATTGCATACATTTGGTGACCATTCTAGGAAGATGTTTCTGCAACAACACTACAACTATTCCTGTACCAGCCAAATCTTCTGCAAGTCCTAGTGCTGTTTTGCTTTGCAAACCTGGCCTATTTTTTTTTTGTTCAATTTTATTTTTTAATATTTCAGGCATTAAACATTGCAAGCAGTAATTATCCAGATTGTCTTCTGCTTTTTAGAGTCACATATGTTTCATTTCAGATCCTCAGTCAGCTACATAGATGTGTCTGCGGCTGATGAGTGTAAACAAAACACCCTGAGAGGTTTGAAGAGTCACATAATTTATTAAAAACGGTCTATACTCACTGAAATGGTGCTCAAACCTTTGCACATGCTACATTTTGCTTTCTGTAACGAATTCAGGAAATTCTAAAAAAGGTTTGTCCAATGGATAGGTTTCTTTTCACTGTCTTTGAAATTGACAAGAGCTGTCCCCATAATTGTCAATTATCAAACAACAAACAAAACCATTCAATTTTACATTACTTTATTTGGAGTAGGAAAATCCTCTGTTATGACAAGTTATTGCAGTGTTGCATATTAACTTAATCAAACTTCAATCAAAATATCCTAGAATTACTGCTTAAGGCCGATAGTGTTACCGTCTCCGGTTGTTCAAAATCAGTTGTTCACCCATCCAAAGCACAAACACAAACATACAGCACATTCACACACCACACACAGAAGTTTAAAAGTCCACCATGACTCAACTAGAACTGATGAGGAGGAGAACCCCATTAAAGCAGTGTGTGTAAAAGTCAAGTGACAGTAAAATACCAGCCACAAAAGACAGCCAATGAGAGCAGAGACATTCCTCTGCAGCACACCCTGCTCGTGCTTTATCATTTCTTTAAAGCACTACACAAAAAACAATCTCCCTGCTTTATGATTTAGGGGGGATTTACCCTTAAGTGCTGCTAATGATGCACTTTCCCCAACACTTTACAATTAAGACTAGCTCTAAAGACTTAGTAGATTTATTTCTATCATCACAAATGGGTTTAGCTTAAAATTAAGAAACTAGCCCTCAAGCTAAGACATCTACACTGGAGGCACCTAGATTTTAAAGAATGAAAAAGGTGGAGCAGATTGTTAAGTGGCACAAAGCACATCTGCTCACCTTTACCTCACATTTTCATGTTTAAGGAGACATCCAAGAAAATATGTATGTGGGTGATGGGCTGGGCATACAGAATGAACGATCATGAGAAGCTTGCAATATCTGACTGTTTTCTCATAAAAATGTCTTTTCAGCTTTTGTGTTGTTTCCATTAGCAGCATTTGCCTTTCTTTGCATGGTGAATAAGTTCAAATGGACAATCCAAGGGGGCTACTGTGGAGCGGGAACTGTAGGGCACAAACAAATGGAGTATCCAACTCTGCTGCAGTTGGTATTTCAGTAGAAAGCATACATACACAAAATACTACCTTGAGCTAAAAACAGACACTTAAAAATGACATACACGTAAGCTTGTTTATGGTTCAGTGAAAGACCTCTTTCAACCCTTACCCTTCATTAAAAACATCTGTAAGCATTGTGCCAAGTGCTTCAGTAACTGGAAATCACATAATTAGAGAAGAAGGGAATACACAAATACATATGTACACACATTTGCAAATAAATATGCAGTTAAATAAATATGAAATACAAAAAAAAGACAACCATTAGGTCATAAATATACATCACATATAATCTTCAAATGAAAATAAATGGAGCGCTACTTCATTTCTGGTAAAACACATGCATCCTTTTCTTTTAAAATACAGTCTGACAGCTAAAAGCACCTGTTCGGAGCTGTTAGGATGTGCTCAGTGGGCTCAGACCTCAGTAAAATTAGTAAAAACCATGGAGGACATTCTTTAAAGAAACTCCTACACAGTGAACTATGGGCTCTATAATTTTTTGGTATGACTTGGCTGTTTACAACTCATAAAACCCAAAAGCATTCTGCTGTTTTGGTAGTACAGATACATATTAAGAGTTATTCCCAGATGCTCAAAGCAGTCAAAAACATTTTGAGCATATAAATATTGAACAACCCAGTGAAATGTAAAAACTATGTATAGAATTTTCTTATTTGACTCTCTTAAAATTGTAATTTGAAAAACACGGTGGACAGTGATGGTCACTGTTTTTTCTGACTTTTCAGATTGCAAGAGTTCTCAAAAAAGAGACCAAAACAAACAAAAAAAAAAATGGAAGGTGCACATCAGTGCTGTTTAAGTGAGTTAAAGTCCAGTCCAAACTGCCCCTGGCATCTAGATAGATGGGAAAAAAGGGCACAAGATAGAAGCTACATCTCCTTCAAGGGACAAGAGAAAGGGGAAAAAAAATACTGAGAATGCTTCATGATTTTTCAGTATTTAGCCATTACTGATTTATCTGAAACATTTCTAAAAAAGAGATTTCAACTGCTTGTACTGATCCACTAGAGGACATAAGGACTAAGCTCCTCTCACTCTTTTTCAGAATTTCTTGGGACCCCAAGCGGATGTCTGTTTGGGTGCTATTCCAGATCCAAATGTAGGGAAGTCCTCAGCACTACTCATGTCAGGAGCCTGTAATCCCACAAACACAAAAAAAATCCAGCAATTTGATTACTGATTGTTTAGTTGTCACTAATCCAAAGTGCTTTAATCAGCAGAGTATGAATATGTGACCACCTTGCCGCCTGATACATTCCACGGTGCATCCCGTACAACAAAGCCTTTAGCTGGCCCTCTGTTCTCCTCATCCCCCCCGCCGACTCCCACAACCCGTGATGGAGGCTTCATATAAGCAGCCAATGTTTCTGTCTCAGTCACAGTTAACATCTGAGTGACACAGATGAAGATAAAAGGCACCAACATTATGAATAGAGATGAGCAATAATTTGTTTATCCTAACAGTACAATCAGTATATGCTAAATAATTTGGTAATCCAAAACGTTTGCATTCGGTGTGTATGTGCCCACTCACATATTCCTCCTCAAGGTTGAGGAGATGGTCAATAGCTTTATCAACATTTTCTGGTAAGCCAGTAACAGTAACTTTGTCTGGATCTTCTGAGCCTGGCTGCGGAAACCTTATATCAACCTACAACAACGCAAGATAATGGCAAGATCAGATGAAAAAGAAATACAAGAAGAAATAAAAACATCTCTAATTTAGAACATTAGGTGTACTTCATATCCAACTGCAGCACATCTTATTTAGAGTTCTGATCAAGGACTTCTAAAGACAATAATTACACCAATCAGACAGGGTCATACAGGGTTAGCAATAAAAAAGGCAGGAAAGTAGATGCCTGGGAGTAGTATTGATGACCAATGCTCTGAAAGAACAAATTTACACTGTGTCCTGAGAGATGTTGAGCCATAGTTAAGTCAGTCTCAGACACAAATGTTACTTACTTTGAACTCTTCCATTAGTTTGCGAATGGCCTTCCCACGAGCTCCGATGATACGTGCATGGACCCGATGATCTACACGAACATCCTCGCTCACCATCTCTTGTAACGCTGCCACCATCTGCTCTATTGCTGCCTTTGCATCCTCCACATTCCGTTCATAACCCCAAATTACTATCATATCCTACTCACAGCAAGTGAGATATAGGAGAAAGAAAAAATGAGAGACACAAGACAGAATAAAAGAAAGGCTGGGAGTTATTATTTCAAAAACTCCAAACAAACAAATAAATAAAACTGCAGAAAGCTGACACACACCTGTTGCTCATCACCTTTGTCAGGGAACTGCACATTAACATCATGGTCTTTGCGAATCTGGGAGATGACTGCTCCTTTGCGGCCAATGATTTTTGGATGATATTTAGGGTCAACTGAGAGGGTCACCTTATAACTCCGTAAGGCCTGCAAATGTATCAGTTAGATATAGTTAGTAAGATATTTCTGACATATTAGAAATGTTTAAATGAATATTGACAGAGTGCAATCAGCATATATTAGTGTTACATTATTTACTGCACAAGGTGTTTCATCATTTAATAGTGTGCAGTTTTACCTAGATTTTAGCGAATGAGAAAAGAATAACAATGTATAAACATGCATAGTCCCTGCATTTGAAAAAAAACAACAAAATGTAACTTGTTAATAATAGTTTAAGTATCTAAGTTGAATAGTTCTGTGTTAAAGTGCTGTTTGTGTGTGTGTTTGTGTGCACTGTGTACCCGATCCTCTTGCTCTGCCTGCAACTCTTTGACTCTGTCTTGTAAGGCTTGCTTGGCTCTCTCCACACTGGCCTCCTGCCCTGTTACCTTTATCACATCTGACTGCTGCTCTGGCTGAGGAACCCAGATGTTCACCTGAACAACACCAATCAGTGTTACTGCAGTCAGCAAGACTGGATTCTAGAAATTGTCACAGTGGGGTAGAAGATACTTTGCACTGGACAGCAATAGAT
This sequence comes from Hepsetus odoe, assembly GCA_017165825.1. Lineage (NCBI taxonomy): Eukaryota > Metazoa > Chordata > Actinopteri > Characiformes > Hepsetidae > Hepsetus > Hepsetus odoe. The sequence continues at coordinate 7,048,110 of CM029378.1, forward strand.
TTTCTTTGTAGATCATTAAAGGGACAAAAACTATCTACAGGTAAGGATGCAAAAACTGGCTGTTTACCTTCAGGTATGGTGTCGGTTTCAATTCTTACCTCATAGTCCTCCATCATTTTTCTAATTCCACTTCCTTTTTGCCCAATGATGTACCGGTGGAAGTCATATGGCACTTCAACATCAACTGTAATCGGGACCAGTGCCTGAAGAGAAATATTAAGAGAATGAAAGACAGGATTCAGAAGACAAAAGCACATTATGGGTTTCATGGCCAACCTACTAAAGCTCTAAAGAGCTTCCAAGAGAGACATAATAATGAAATAAGTTCTACAGTCAGAGACATACTAGTAAGGCTGCTCTCGCCAGTTCACACTTCTCAACTCTTCCAGTCACAGTGATTATGTCACACTTGCGAGGCGAGTCTGCCTCTGGGCTGGTGCTTCCATTCTCTACAGGACAAGCTTCCTGAGCTGTACACAAAAGAAAGAAATACACTGTTTTCAACTGCAAAATGGGCAATATACTGGTGATAACATACGTTATTGCAATTAGAAAGTCGTACCTCCAGACTCTTCTCTCTCTGGAAATTTGATCTGGACCTCATAGTCTCTGGTGATCTGCTGGATCCTGCAACCTTTAGGTCCCATTACTGCTCGGTGAAAACGTTGGGGAACCACCACCTCCACACTCACCTGAGACTCCTGAGCAAACAGAAACAATGTCAGCATTATAATTTTTTCTCCCTGCAAACAACACAAGATTACAAGCCCTCCCTGCAAACAACACAAGCCCTTGGTAATAGTAAAATGTCAGATCTAATAATTTCAGTAAGACTGTATTGCCACTATATATGAAAGGCAAAAATTTCTGTTGTTCCTTTAAGAGAAGCTTTCACATGGCCCTAGCTTGCCTGAAGCTCACCAAATCATGAATTATCTCCTGAATGCGCCTCTTGGCAGCATCCACACACTCCCTCGCTCCTTTGAGAGTGATGCAGTCACTGTGTGTTCCCGTACGAGGAAAACTAACAGCAACTCCACCATATTCCTCAGCTAGCTCTCTCAGGACCTGTCCTCTCCGACAAACAAAGTGACGATGATGTCTTGGATCTACAACCATACTATCTTCAATTACATCCTCCTGTAGGAATAGAATGAGAGATAGAGAAACAAATGGTCTTTCCAAAAATTCCTAACATAAATTTTTAACTTCACTCATTTAGTCTCAGCTCAGCTCTGAATATTGAAAACTGTGCCATGATACCAGGTTTTTGATGAGAGTTGCCAGCTCTTTCTGGGCAAGCCGCACAGCTTCCTCCCGACCAACAATGGTGATTCGCTCCTGCTCCGGATCATCAGGCGAGGGGAAGATAATACGAGCGCCAGTCCTGTCACGCACTCGCCTAATGTTTGCTCCTCCTCTGCCTATCAGAAACTTGTGGTACTCAGGTTTGGCTTGAAGCTCTATTGAGAAATTGTTCACTTGCTGGAGGACAAAGGCCACATAGAAATATATCATATAGTATATACATATGTGTCATCTGCACAGTCAAAAATGACTGGAAAAATGTAAACATTGGCAACAATGGAACTACATATTCTTTCTCCCTCTGCTTACCTTCTCCTCAGCAAGTTGCAGAAGTTGTCTTCTGGCTCTTTCCACCTCTCCTGCTGGTCCTCGGATGGTGACCTTGTCCACTCCTGAGCCTTCAGCGGGGAAGTGAATATGTACACCTCCACATTCCTCCATCACTGAGCGCACAAGACACCCCTTTGACCCAATCAGAGAGTTGTGAAGTTTAGCAGGGATAGTAACCTCTGTTTCCTTTAGGCTTGCCTGGAGAAGATGAGTGACCACAACACAGCCAGAGTGAGAAATGGACAGAATGACAGATTAAATATAAATATAGATTAAATTTAGAAAATCTGCCAGAACAAAACAGAAAGAGTTTAAACCATGCTTTCATTCTAATTTTAGGTAGTTTCTCTTTTCTTCCCTCTTGCTGCTTCTTTCTTTCTCACCAAATCTCTCTGGATGGTGAGGATCCGGTCCCGTGCAGCCTCACAGTTGTTCTTTTTGCCAGTGATCACAATCATTTCCGAGTCACTGTTCTCCGTCGGGAGATCAATCTTTGTATTAGTCTCTTCGCGGATCTACAAGATTTGAAAAACCATTAGTCTTCTAAAGACAATAAGAGGATTAGTAAAGCAGATATTCAGATCTGAAACAACAATTAAAGTGCAGATATACAGTACTGTGCAAAAGTTTTAGGCAGGTCTGAAAAAATGCTGTAAACAAAGAATGCTTTCAAAAATGGAAGTGTTAATCATTTATTTTCATCAATCAACAAAATGCAGTGAATGAACAAAAGAGAACTAAATCAAATCAATATTTGGTGTGACCACCCTTTGCCTTCAAAACAGCATCAATTCTTCTAGGTACACTTGCACAGTTTTTGAAGGAACTCGGCTGGTAGGTTGTTCCAAACATGACCGTGTTTCAACCTCCGTGTGACATTGATGATCATCAGCACCTGTTTGGTAAAATTGGTTGATCATACACCGACTATAATCCTACAAAATCCCTGACTTTGTGCAAGTGTACCTAGAAGAATTGATGCTGGTTTGAAGGCAAAAGGTAGTGACACCAGATATTGATTTGATTTAGATTTTTCTTTTGTTCGCTCACTTTGCATTTTGTAAATTGATAAAAATAAACAATCATTATTGATATTTCTGAAAGCATTCGTTTACAGCATTTTTTCCACACCTGCCGAAAACTTTTGCACAGTACTGTAGTTCAATAGGGCTCCAGATGGTCGCCGATGTTACGAGATTTTTTACTTGTTTGCCTAAGTTTTTTCATTCCAGTCGCAAGTGGCCAAGGCATTCCAACAATCCAAAAAAATAAAGATTTTCTTAAAATTTTAATAGTAATTAAATTTCAAACAAAATATGGAAGAGTGGAAGCAGTTAAATAAAGTGAAATGTTTGCTTTACTACACTGTGATGTGATCAGAACATGGCTCAATCCATGTTGTCAGACTGAGCAATTTTGGGTCATATTTGCACTGCGTGTAAAATTTTGTGGCTAAGGCCTGCTCATTTACATCTGATAACACAGAAAATGATTCAGCCTATGGCTCCTAAGTTTTTTTTGTTTTTTTTTTGACTGGAGCCCTGAGGAGATGATACTACTATAATCAAACAATTACATTAAAAGTTTTCCTGATTAAACGTTAACCCTCAACAACAATACTTATTGAAAACATTAGCATAAAATACCAAATCTAATAAGAAATCTTAATTTTTGCCCTTTTTTCCCTCACCTTTTTGATGTTTGCACCTCCTTTGCCAATTATGTTTTTGTGGAACTGCTTAAAAATAGGCACGGATATTGAGTAACTGCTTTCAACCTGTCAAAAAAAAAAAAAAAAAGCAAAACAGTAATATCAGCATTTGTTCATTTACATTTGCTGCATTTAGCAGACGATCTTATCCAGAGCAACTTCCATGTCCTAATTACAGGGACAGTCCACCTGGAGCAATTTGGGGTTAAGGATCTTGCTCAGGGACCCTGTGGTGATAGTACTAGAGGTGGGATTTGAACCTTGGACCTCTTGATCCAGAGGTCCATAGGCAAGTACCCAACCACTAGGTTCAGTGAAAGATCATATTGCACAGCATTTATTAACACAAAATAAAGATCTTGTCAAGATAAGTAAAGGATAAAATAATGTCTAGTCTTTACTCAAAACACCCATAAGGAAGGTAAAAAAAAGGGGATCTTACCAGCTCAACTAACAGTTTCTGTAGAAATTTTGCACATTTCTCCACCTCATTCTTGGGCCCACGGAGCTGCACAATGTCACTCTTTTGAGACTGGTCTGGGAAGTTGATAATGACCTGCAGAAATGTAGTTAAAATCAAATGGATAAAAATAAATCAGAAACCTTACTTATAACAATCATTTCTCATTTTTAAGAGTGTGCTCAATCTAACTCCATGGTGTTAATCAGTGACCATGACTATATACTATAAAAAACCTCAAACTTTCAGGGTGAAAAACACATGATTTCTGTGCGTACCTCTGGAAACTTGTCTCGCACTTCTTTGATCTTTTCCCCCTTTTGGCCGATGATGGTGCGATGAAATTTCTGTTCTATGATCAGATCTTTGGTGCGCTCATTTTCCTGAGGGAGTACAAACTACATTTACATCATAACCCACAAGTTATAAATTCAAAGTAATGTTAAATTGTAGTTTACTTTAGATAAAAGGTGTTCCTTGAGTGCTAAAGAAACTCTGCAGTTTGTTTTCTTGGCTTTAACACATCTAATTCAGTTCAATTCCCATTGATGGCAGTGTTAATAGATTACTGGGTAAACTGTAGTCACTGATTCCTCTTGTAGACTCACCATTCGCTGGGCCATTTCTACCAGCTCCCTGCGTGCCAGCTGCACTCCTTGAGGATCGCCTTCAATACGAACCAGCCCACAGCGGTCTGAGTCCTGAGGAATGCGAACTGACACTTTGTACTGCTCCTTGATTCGGTTTACTGTCAGATGCAATACAAAATATAGTTTTATTATTTTTATTATTTAGGTAAGGGATATGCTGATTCACATGCTTAAATTAAAGAAAAGGTCATTGCAAGTGCAATTTTAACTACATTTGTTCATGGATAATTTACATCTCAACTATTACAATCTGAATCCTTTTCAAGAAGATACTCACTGTTAGCCCCGTTCTTGCCAATGAGGTGCCTATGAAAACGTTGATCAATATTAATCTCAGTATAGTCCATCCTCGCCATCTGAGTAAAAAAGTAATACCATGTCAAGAAATACATTTTTTAAATATATTTATAAATTTTTTTAGTGGCAATCTGTACAGTTTTGCACAGGAAATACTCTGTAGATGGTTCTAATCTGACTACAGCATTTCTTGCATTTATAATACAATAAGTATGCATTTCTTCTTACAAGGTCTTTAATTATCTCCTGTATTTGGGCCTGAGCTTGTTCCACTTCCTCTGTTGGACCTTCCAGACTGATACGCTCCTCCCCATCTGTAAACTCTATATGAACCTGTCCAAATACAGCAGTGAAGGGAAAAATTATCTGCCTTTGCTCTTGCTTTAATATGAAAGCAAAATGTGAGCTAATGTAAACAGTGAGCACAAATAAAAAAGAAAACATCTATTTGGATATTTTAATAAATCATCATCCATCCATCAATCCATTTACAATAGCATGTGAATCATGTTACAGAAAAAAAAAATTATGTTGGCCAAGTTATTTTGCTGTGACGAATAATGAAGAAGGACGAAAGAGGGATATTAATAATCATAAAATTGTTTTAGACTATTCTGTCCCACCTTGGGAAGCTGCTGTGTGATGCGGCTGATGTTTTGTCCTTTCTTTCCAATAATAAATCGATGAAGCCATGCTGGTGCATTCACCTCCACCACCATCACACTCTTAGCCTGCAGGACAAACATACAAAACTTTTTTTATTTTTGTTTTACTCTGTGCAATTGGTTACTGTATAAATACTTTGTAAGATTAGAAGGCAAACTTCTTTATTATTTAAAAAATACTTGACATGTTACAAAAACCAAATATGCTTCATTTTCTGACCTTGGCATACACCTGAGTAAGGGCAGGGCCCAGTTTGTCTGGCTCTCCTCGAAGGATGATCGTCTCAGAGGCAGAATCCAGTGGTGGCATCTCCACTGACACTCCAGTGCTTTCCATTATCTCTTGTAGTGTGTTGCCTTTTGGCCCCACTATGTACTTATGCTGTGACTTCTTCACTTCTACTGAGATAGTGGTTGTTCTCCGCTTCTGGAAGACAAAAAGTTAGAAGTTATGAAAAAATAAACATGTGTCTGTTTGTGTGAATAGACATAAGCATGAGTGACCAGAAAATGTTTCCCCCAATATGATCTGCCTTCCTTTGGTATAAAAAGGTTTTAGATTCTTCAAAATCTCACCTTCTCCTCATAGATGGCACGAATGCGGGCAATCGCCATGGCCACTGCTTCCTTCTCCCCGGTGATGACAATCTCTTCCTTTAGCAGGCTAGGGGGTGGGATACTGATGCGAGCTCCCGTCTCTTGGCTTATCTCCTGGACCAAACGGTTGTATGCACCAGCAATAAATGGGTGAAAAGCTTTTTCCAAAGACAGACGTTCCACTGCACGTTTGTCCTGGAAATGACAGTCAAATGGAAGAGAAGCGTTATGAAGTGTCTAATTGCTGTCTGAACTTCCAGTGACTAGTTATCACTGTTGCTACATTTGAGAAGAAGGAAAAATCAAATCTTGGTTGTGTTAAATGTTGACCTGCTCTGCAGAGATAAGAAGGATTTCATGTCGGGCTTTCTCTATGCCTTCCTTGGTGCCTGTAATGCGTATGTTGGCGCTGGGGTCTTCTGGGCGGGGGATAGCGATCTTGGTGGCTGTTTTCAGTTCCAGTTCTTGCAGCTTCTCCCCATTTTTTCCAATCACAAAGCGATGGTGTTCCTTTGGAATGACAACTGTGGCTGAGGCCTGTAAGCAGTAGTCATTCAAACTTTATAAACAATATCCTATTAGCAGTAAGTCTGTATTCTAAGTAGACAGAATGCCAAAAATAATCACCTGAGTCTGGAGTCGAGCCACAATCTCTTTCCTTGCTTTCATGACGGAATCTAGTTTTCCGGTCACCATGATGGAAAGGCCTTGGTCTTTAGCCAGAGAGAGTTCAATATGAGCTCCAGTCTTCTGCATAATGTCTAGGCACACTTTAGCCTCCTCACCTTCTCCAAACTGACTGTTATCCTTATACCGTCGCTCCTCCAAAGGAACATGGAATACCTACAGGCGCAAAGGTAAACAAGGGAAGAATAACAAAATGGTTAAAACAAAATGGTTGTGATGTAGTAAACACTAGAACTTTTGTAAAAGAATGAACAACAATGCCAGGAAAAATTCAGGCTGGTCCAGCTGGTTCAGCTTTGCTAAGCGGTATATAGAACTAAAATATAAATAGCCAGTACACAAAATAAAAACAAATAATTCAGAAAATGTGTCGATACCTGCGTTATGACAGATGCTTTGATGGGTCGAATTTTGCTCCAAGCACCTGCTGGTTCACCTGATCTCTCCCCTGGAGCACCTTTGTCTGGGAGTGGAGGAAAAGCCTCCAGGTAGGTGGGGATGTAAGCTTCATCCTCAGAAACACCACCTTAAGAGTAGCAGGAAAGGAAAACGGATTGAAATAGTAGGGGACCAAAAAAAAAAAAAAAAGATATTTGTCAACAAAGAAAGCAACATGTTTTACACTTTTCCGCTATTACATTCATTTTTAGTTTTTATTTATTTTCATATTGATATATTGGAATGACCTGAGCTCAAAGCTCAAAGCTATTCAGTAAATATGTCTAATAACTGTGGTGCAGCTACCTTTCTACACAGACAACACATTCAGTAAGAATCTCATCATTTCTAAAAGATTTTGTTACAAAAAGCAATAAAAATACTAAGAAACTCTCCAGCAAAAGAATACTGAACTCATCATTACTGGAATCAGTACCTGTGATCTCAGTGTCCTTCAGGCCACTACGGTGCTCAGCAAAACTCTCCTGAGTCAACACAGCCACAGAGCTCATGTTACAAGAGTTGATCCGCTTTCACGCTGAGAAAAACAAACAGAGGTAGACAATACATAAACTTTATATTACTTCATTTTCATTCTCACATGTATTTGAGTCACACAGCCTCCATTCATAGTCTTTCCTCATACAAGAGAAATCATTCACATAGATTTTTGCTAAATATGCATGCAACCTAGGTGGTAATTCACAGTCTAGAGCACTGATTGTTTTAAATTGTTGCTCTGCTCTATATTCTCTACGGTCTCTGCAAAGGAGCAGAGCCCCCATACACACTAGCATCTACCTGAGACTCCCTAGGAGCCCCTCAACCCTCCAGTTAAGCACAAAACACACCCAGAATACTATGAGCAAACATCCACTGCAAAACAATTATTCATAGGTGCACTACTGCAAAGTACATTTTAAAAATGCATTTACACCTGACAAGAATTTACAAACAAAATATCTTCACACATATGTTTCTGCAGATCTAATTGCTGGACCAAAAGGTTGCAATGAATGAAATCGTTAATCTCAAACATGAACATTTTTTTCAGTAATTTAAAGCCAAAAGCTGTGTCAGTAACTGGAGATCACACTGGACTGCAATGACCTATAGATAAGAATTTCTATGAATACATATATAAATTTTTACAGCATCTTTTTTAAGGGCCTTTCATATTTTCAGAATGAATCATTTATTAATATCGAAACATTAATGTACACCAATAGATTACAACATGTGAAGATCTAAGACTAAGCTCAAAGATCGACAGTGTAAAGATCAAAATTAATTACACACCTGCAAAGGGTCGAAAAACCAGAGGGTCCGTCCAGAAGGGGGCTACTGAAAGCGCTTCAGTGTTTGTCCGTGTTTTCAGTCCTTTTACGACGTAAGCAAAGAGGAGATATAATCAACAAAACACTGATTGCTTCAACTGCATAAACGTAGACTTACAGCTTCACCCTTTGCTCAAATAAAAAATAAATAAATAAACACCCTTTAATAGCATTACCCCCTGTGGCTGACCAGAAAGAGGGAGGAGACAAAGTGGTCTGCCCTATGGGAGCCAATACTCAGAACTGGTGTTATGGATAGATCTTTACACGCTGGGGACAAAGTGCCTAATTGGTGTGTGTGTTTGAATTCGTGCTGATGTTTCTCTGCATGAGCAGTGAATACGACCTCTTCTGGGGTCAGGAGCAAGAGTAATGTCCTTTAGCTAATGCTTTGTTAAAAACATATTGTAGCCAATGTCAAACATCATTACCCATCCTGCAAGAAACAAAATCTGCAGAAATAAAAAATTGTATTCTGTCCCAACAATCTTACATTACTCACAGAACAGTTATGAGCTACTGAATTCTTTACATTTTGTCATGGCAAAGAGACCGGTGGGTTAACGTAACGGTTACCTAGTTTTTAGAGCAGAATACTTTGGTAAAAAACAGAGCTGGATAATTGTTTATGTTAAAGTTAAATATTTCTGTTTGACAGATGATCTGTCAAACAGAAATATTTAACTTTATTTACATCCTTTTACTGTTTACAATTAAGATATGCATCTTTAAATGCAAAAAGGCTGAATGTGCTCAATGGATACATGGTACCCTTCTTCAGAAAAACTAAGATTAATCAAAATAATATTTCTTTTATTTAGGAAAACATTTAAAAATCTATGAAAATATTTTCTACATCATATTAGACAGACATGAAGGGCTTCTGACAGCTCCTTTTCATACCATCAAAAAAGCCTCTTTCATCTTTCACCTCAACCAGAGTTATGTCTTCTAAAAACTGTAAAAAAGTATGTATTATTTTATTAATACATTATCATTAATACATTTTGTAAAGGATTAAAGTGAAAACTGTTTGTGCATTTTCAAACTGTGCATATGAAATATTTCCATAGATATTCAGGGTAAATGAAGCGTGTTGAGCTTAATCAGATCTGAAAAAAAAAACATTATATTAAACTTTAAATACAATCACTTCCTCTTGCTGTTGTTGCACTGACAAACTCCAAATTTCTAGTAATCTTAAAAAATGAAAGCATTCTAAATATGATAGATCCATCAATAAACTGGAAATATATGGTATTACAGATTTTAAAATAGTAGGCACTAACACTTAAAAAGCAAGATACTAGTGTAGCATAAAATCATATGAGGCTACTATGCTATTAAGTCTGTTCTTTAGTGTCTCTATGTCTCTGAATCTGTCTCTGTATTTTCTACATCCATTATAATACACCCAAGTTATAATATCCAAAGTTTCAAACATTAACCTATTTATTTTATGGTATGTAGGGGTGCGTACACAAATCAGAGTTTAAAAGATTTTAAAAAGCTGAAATTGAGGGACTTCTCTCGGGACCAATTTATGCACCCATATTATACTACATTATAGACCCATATTTGAGAACAATTGTCTGATTATATAAAAATTAGAGGAGTTCTGTGGTAAATAACATGAATTGATTAAAACTTCAATCAGACATTTTTTGACTTTAAATTTGAGCACCAACATAGAAGTGTGCTTAATGGGTTTGTGGGATTAATAGGTACGTTTACCTATGAACCTTTTGTATTTTATAACGTTTTTTATGGTTTGATTGCCATAACAGTGCACATATTTCAGCTTGAGGAAGTATGTTCTGATGTAATTTAATTCCATTCATTCATTTTTCTCTCCTTTTCAGAATAGTTTCAATTCAAGAAAAAGAAAAGGACTTAACTGTTCAACAGACCAGGTTAAAAGTTCAGCAAATACATGTTTCCAGAGAGCAATCGTGTTCAATAATCTCACATGGTTTTCAAAATAGTGATTATGATTTTTGTCCTAATTGAGCAGCCCTAAAACCCAGCCAATCATCTTCAGATTATTGATCCTTCATGTAGGATGGAGAGCTGGAAAGACCTAAAAGATACGGTGAACTCAAACCTGGACCTGACAACACCTCTGTCGGTCTCGGTCTCTCTCTGTCTCGATCCGCACCTCCAGCCCAATTACTTTAAAGAGCAGTTTAGGAATCACCAATACGCCTGTTCAGCAAGCTATCGAACAAGAGAAGGTGTTTGCCCGTTCCTTGCCTTTCTGCCAAAAAGTGTTTCACATGAACAACGATATCTAGACCGAAAACAGCGGACATAGTTCATGTTCTCGCTAAAAGGCGTTAGCCCGAAACACAACGCGCTGGAAGCCGCGTCAGGCTAAAAACAACGGCCGTGCTATTCAAACACCGAGTCTTTTATTCAGTACTACTTTACTAGCCTATGAAATAGGCATTTCTGGCTGCCTCCACATCACTTCAACTGTTAAATCCGCCAGCACATGAAATACCAGAGAATATATCTTAATACAGCTCGGTTTACTCGCGAACTAGCAAGCGAGCTAGCGCGTTACTGCCTAGCCCATTCCGTTAGCTGCATCGTTAGCAAAGAATGGTTGTTTATTATTTATCGTCCTGCTGGAATAATAAAAAAGCAGCTCTTGGTAGAGTTTAATGTCACGATATGAAGGAAGTAAAAATTATGGCCAACCTTAACAGACGAAACATAAATGGTTGTGGGTGACAGCTGACTGTAAACACACTGATGATGATCCGCTCAAAGGAGTCGACACAGTGAATCAGGAATCGACTGGAGAAGTAGGAATCGGATCTGTAATTTTATATCATTTTATTTCCACTGATCTGTTTCTTTTTTTGAGGGCTTGAGAAGAGTAGCTTTTAGAGCCAACAAAGCAAGCAGCTATTAAAATGTAAGATTTCGCTTTCTGAATTGTAATAATATCTGTCTTCCCTGTTATTATCTTTAGTATGTTTTTTTTATGGGATTACATTACATTATCTAACTAATAATGTTATTTTAAAATATTGATTTATTTGAAATATACACAGAGATACATACCTAGATACAAAACAAGCTATTTTGGTATCAGAAAAATGATCTTATATATTTTAATCTTCTCCTTTCGGCTGCTCCCGTTTAGGGGTCACCACAGCAGATCATCCGTCTCCATTTCTTCCTGTCTTCTGCATCTTCCTCCTTCAAACCAACCACCTGCATGTCCTCTCTCACCACGTCCATGAACCTCCTCTTTGGTCTTCCTCTTTTCCTCTTTCCTGGCAGCTCCATCTTCAACAGGGGCAGTGGTGGCCCAGTGGTAAGGGAGTTGGCCACAGATTCGGTAGATTGTGGGCTCAAACCCATTACCAGTGGTTGCCCAGAGTTACCCTTGAGCAAGGTACCGTCACTGTCACTGCTCCCCGGGCGCTTTTACAGCTGACCACTGTTGCACAGTGTGTGTTTGTGAATGGGTTGATGCAGAAGTCCAATTTCGTTGTGGTTCGCTGTGTGTATATATATATATATATATATATATATATATATATATATATATATATAGGTAAATAAAAATGCTCCTGTATATTTCTATACTCGATATATTATTTGGTGTGTTATTTACCGTAGTAATGATAATTTGTACTTCAATATTTTGATGGTTTGCTTGTTGGAATGAACCGGTTTGCCTTAAATTTGTGCAACAAGCACGCTTGCAACAGGGGGCGTTTTCACAACGAGCTGGCAGCACGACAAAGAGAGTAGAGGGGGTGGATGGAAAAGAAAGAGGGAGGGATGTGGGGCGGTAGAAAGGAGAGAAGGCGCAAAGGGGAGGGGAGAGAAGGAGGGGTAGGAGAGAGAGGGAGGGGTGATTGAGATCTGGCCAGTGAAGTGCCCGGGCCGCTTCTCTCCCCGGCTCTTCCACCGCAGCAGCAGCAGCAGGTCCCCCTCATCCGCGAACAAAGAGCTCGGGATGCGCCCACTGTAAACAACAACAGAAGGTCCGAGTGATCCTGAGAGCCAGCAGACCATGTGCGACACTCTGCCTGGACCCCCGTGAGAGGAGCTGCCGACATGCTGAAGAAGCACTCTTCCCTTTGAGCTGCGGTGTGGAAGTGTTTCTCAGTGACCACTGCTGGGCTTGGACTGATGGTGACTGTCTGATGTGGATCGGCGAGACTGAGATTTCAAATGAGAGAAACTCGATTTTCCTGGAGCTGGAGTTTCTTTTAACTTGGCTTTAATGAGCATCGAGGAAAGCCCTGAGCCTACTGGGTGAGTAGCCTCTGTTACACCCTTTCTGTAATAATTTGACAGACATACGTGGTTCTTCACTGTGTGTGTGAGAAACAGTGCAGAAATGAAAGTCTGATTTTATATCATTTTTATGTATCATTATATCAGCAATGACATTCATTGGATCCCAAAAAGATCAGGCATGATTGTTTTTATATTATCCCATTAATGTGGATCCACACACACACAAAGAGTGTGTGTGTGTGTGTGTGTGTGTGAGTGTGTGTGTGTGTGACAGCTTGGTGAGATCTGGCCAATACATTCATTGTCATCCATAATCAGTGCACAATACATCAGTGTTTATGGAGTAGATAACATGCCTCACACACACACTGGAAGACTGTCCTACTAACCCACCTCTGCTGACACTTTGTCATGTCACTGACCTGAAGAAAATAAGGGAAAAGCCCTGACCCTTCATAAGACTCCATAAGGAATATAAAGGTCTCTTTCTGGGAGTGATGTGCTTGGGGTTATATTCAAGATGTTGTCCAGACTGCCAAGAGCAACGCTGACCCAAATATGGGCCACAGCCTTTACATTGTACCTTTAAATCCTTGAGCAGCCCGATACAGTTGAGGAGGTTATTCCTGTTCCTGTAGATCCTAAGCATTTGGAACTTTACCCCAATTTAACAAAATCCTTTAGTTTAAACACGTCAAATCTCTCAGAGCCCTACTGCATACCACTCAGCTGCATATCAGTAGCAATGATTGCTTTATAGCAGCATCGCACAAAGGATTTGGAACCTGAGAAGCAGAAGAAAAGTTCACAACAGGAAGAATGAGAAGGATGTTCCGAGGCAGGGAGCATGTTTGTGAAAGAATGGATTGGGGAGTGGTTATGAATGAGTTACAGAATACAACAGATAGGAAAGTAGACTATAGTGGCTTCGGGAGACTACCTGTGCTGCAGAGGGAGGAGATGCAGGTGCAGTGTTGTAGGATCAGACATGAGCAAAAGGCAGAAAATGTAAACCATGAACAAAGGCACTAAAATTCCTGTTTCAGTCATGTATTCCCTACTCGTAAAAAACCCATTTCTTTCCTCATTCAAGTTAAGGTCTCCATGCATGGCAAGGCATTTTTTCCAAAGCAAGGTGCCACACACGCGAACTCGTCAGACTTGCTGAGTCTGTTTGACGTATGAGTCAAGTCAAGAAGGAGCAATTCCAAAGTTCAAGACAGTAGCTGGGCTGTTGACATAGGAAGCCAAAGGCGAAACACCCTTTCCCCTCAAAATCACAAGTAGGCCAAACTAAGAATGCAAAGACTTTCTGAGGCAGGCTGCCAGCGCTGAGTGGCCTTGTAGTATTATTCTGAATCACAAAAATGTAGTGCATTTAGTTTCACAGGCTCTGTAATGCACCTGACACTAAGGGGTGAAGTTCAAGTTCAGCAGGACAAGTAGGCCACTTCCTGCGGCTTTCTGGAATGTTCCCTGCCCCACAGTTTACAATGGCATCCACAACTTAATGATTTTAGCTTGTAGATCAGGAATGCTGGTTTTGTTGATGGTTATAGAGGTAATATGCCAGATTAAATGAGGAATACTGAAATTAGTAAAATAAATTACTCTTAGAGATGTAAATGGGAATTGCTCATATGTTTCATAATTCTGACATAAAGAGGTACAAACCGAGAGATCTAGAGTGGATTGATATGACGTGACATTCCAGAAAAACTTGCCTAGTCAGAATCAGGCTGTTTACAACAGATAGAATAGGAACTATGCATACAAACTGATCTCAAAAAGTTTTCATACAGGACCTTTTATACCAAAAAAGGTAGACGTAATTGAAATATTGTTTTGCAGCAGTTTTAAGATAAGTGTCTAACTAAAATAATTTTATTAACTACGGTGTGTAAATAGCAGTGAGTTACATGCAGGATAGGGGTATATTGTTTATCGTCACCGTGGCAGTATTTATTGCTAATGTGATAAATTACAGCTCCGTTGTCAAGACTAACAGGCTGCTTCATATACGTTTTTTTTTAACATTTTATTTATTTATATTATTTCCTTTATTTATTTATTTTATCACAGTTTTATTAGTATTTATTTTAACGTAGCACTGCTGGTTCTTTTTGTCTTTCTTTTTAGTCTTATTGTGACAAACACAAATGACATGACATATTCCACATTTTTAGAGCGTCATGTGATTTAAAAATATACTTTTTTTGGACTTTTTTCTTGCTTCCTTACATTTTAACCATTTTTAACAAGGTTTTTTTAAGCATAAGAACAGAACATTAATCATTTCACAAGCCTATCAGTTTACTTTAATCAGCATTTTTGCTATATTTCTATCTTGTCTACCACTAAAACATAATTTTCCTACAGAATTAAAGTGGACAACCATCAGTGAACCCACTGCCTGGCCTGATGTTGACCAGGTTCCACTGTGCAGAAATCTAAAAGATTAAAGTATGTCTGCTCCAGAGATTGTGCAGCCTCCCCCCAAACCTGAGGTCAAGCAGAAACCTCCTCTACCCTCAAAACCCACCAACGGGATGTCGGATTCCCCCCCTGTGGACAAGGGCACACTTACTAGGAACCCTGGTAATGTACTAAAGATGGTCACGAAGTTTAATCAGCCAGATGTGCAGCCTCCATCTGAAACATCTGGAGGGGCAGTTAACAGCAGCAACTCTGAAAAGAAAGCCAAGAGTGCTCCCACTGTGAAACCAAGGACGAAAGCCACAGGTCCACTTCAGGTGAGGAATGACCAGGCCCCACCGTTACCTGCAAAACGAAGACAGACACAGAAAGTGGAACCGGAACAAGAAAGTAAGACAGAGACAGTAGCAGGAGATCAAGCACAAAGAGACTCTTTGTTGCCTGGGGATACAGATGGCACACAATCAGGTAAAGCACATTAACTCATTTTATTACAAGTAATCTGGGTGGGGCAGCGGTGGCCTAGTGGTTAGGGCGTTGGCCACATGATTGAAGGATCAGGGGTTCGAACCCCTTCCCAATGGGTTGCCCTGAGGTACCCTTGAGCAAGGTGCCGTCCCCGTCCTGCTCCTCCCTGCGATGGGCTGGCGACCTGTCCAGGGTGCGTCCCCCGTCCTCGCCCTGTGTGCGCTGGGTTGGACACCAGCACTCCCCCACGACCCCGTCTGGGACAAGCGGCAGATAATGGATGGATATTACAAGTAATGAAAACAAAACGGGGTAGCTACATTCATTTTAGGTCTTTTTTGCTGCTATGTTTGTAGATTAAAAGTCCAGGAAACAGAATGAAAGTGTCTAGCAAAAAAGATGTATTTACTCTACTTACACTGGACATGCAGTTCTTTCTTTAGCTACATAATTATCCACAGTGCCTTTGCATTTTGAAAACATTTTTTTGTTTTGTTTTGATCATTTTCGCCAAGCTAAGTTATAAATTTTCTGCAAGAGAAAAAAAATCTAATTCACACAAACTTTCCCCAGATATTTCGGAAACAGGGTGCAGTGAGTAAGCTAAGTTATTATTTTTAAGCTAAAAAGAGCACATGAAATGGGGTTTAAATGTGGAAAGAGGAAAAAAGACTAGGAATGGGAAGGTACAGGGACAGGACAGAGGTTGAAAGGCTCCCCTCTAGACCAGTGGGTTGCCCTGAGAGACCCTCAGTAACTTCCTCAACACGGCCCAGGCACTCGACGTACAGCTGCCCAGTGCTGTATGGGTTAAATACAGAGAAGCATCTTGGTGTGGATTGCTATGTGCTGTGCTTTGTCTTCACAATGGCAAATAGTCACTTTCACTTCATTTTCAATTCACAAAGAACTTAGTGTGTAGTTACGCAGGTGTGTTTTGTTTGACTGTTTAAATGAAAAAGAGATCAACACTCAGTTCAGTTTAAGAATTTAGGTTTTTGTTAAAAGCGGAAAATCAACATGAATAATGGAGAGCTGATTATGGGGAGGAAAGCATGCCATTTTGAATATAAAAAGAGAGGGAAGTTAACAAAGTACTTCATCAGGGGCAAAAGTGGACAACCAAGTGGACTGGCCAAGTCAGTCACCAGATCTTGACACATGAACATACATTTAATCTCCTGAGCAGGAGACTGAAGAATGAACCCCCCAAAACAAACAATGACTGCAAGATGAGCTGGAGAACACTTATAAAACCATAACCAAAAAAGAATCAAACAATTTGGCAAAGTTACTGGTTCTCAAGCTCAGTGCAGCTATGCAGTTTTTGCAAGCCAGGAATAAACAAATATTAAGTCTCATTTATTTAACTTTCAAATTTTCCAATACTTTTGCGCTCACTTGACAAACTGGGTGGTCAGATGGGATATTTTCTATGTGATTTAACATATCTAGATGTACATACAGGAGCTGCAACCAAATTTGTTCAGTGCATTGCAAAAACAAACAAATTGGCTATGCTGTTCAAATATTTTTTGAAGTACACTGAATGTTTTGTAATTTAATGCACTTTCCATTGCATACACCAGCTTAAATTTACACTTATTTAATATGTTTAAACAGTCTTCACAGATGTGAACATCAAATATGTATTCATAAGCATAAAGGAAGAAAAACCCTATAAGGGGGAAAAAATATTCTTAATGCAAACAGATCATTTCCCACTTCAATTTATTATTTATTTAAAAGAAGATCATAGTTTTTCATGTGTATGGATATAAAGTTTCATAAATACTAGTAATTTCTTACAAAGAGTGGCGCCAATATTTTCATCCAGCAAATGGTGGTGATGTAGTTCAGCAAAACATACTGATTCCAGTCAGGTGTTTTACATTTGGCTCAAATTATCTAATTATGACATTGCTTCTCATAGATGATGTGATGCTATTACATTTTCCAGGAATGAAATTCAGGACCCCACCATTTATTGTTTTATTGTTTATTAATTTTTAGCTTTAAGCTTTTAAAGGAATCAGACTGTCTGTGGGGAGATCATTACCCCGTGACAAGCTCTGGGTCTTCAGTCAGTGATGAGTTTTAACTGGGATTATTTAATGTGTTTAGTCTGATGCACTAAAAGGACAGATGGAACTGGGGGGAGGGTACAGAACAAGCCATCCTGAAACAAGCTAAATTAACTCCATGACTCTACTTGGGTATAAAGGATCTGGGGCTCGTTATTGACTTATGGGTATTTGACACCGACATTATTTATTTAGGAAACATGTGACAAATTTTGAATTAAATCATTATGGACATTTAATGGTGCATGTAAACACTGTGAAAGTAAAAAAAAAAAATCCTTTAATCTATTCAGTACATACAGTACAAATATAGAAGCTGAGCTGCACATTCAGCCCATTTTGAACAAGCTATTTTTGTGAGCCACATTAGCCTGCCTGTTAAAGGGGTTTTAGACCATATTGAGACAAAATACAGGTCTGATCAGAAGTCTGTGTTTAAGCCATGCATAGTGAGTAACAGGGAAGAGGTGTGCTTGAAATTTTTGTTGAAAGGACTACAGACAGCTTTTGAGAAGTTGAACACAGAAAACAAATCCAGTAGAAGTCCTTTGTTTTTTTGTTGTTTTTTTTTTTCTTTTTTTTTTCTTTACAGTTTTATCAGTTTATTACTGTGACTTTGGACTGAAGAGGTAGAAGACAATCATAAAGAGTGGTTTACACATACAGAATGACCCACCTCCACCTTGAAGTTATGCGATTCAACATTTATTGACTCCGAATCTGCAGAACTTTTCAGAGAATCAGTGGATGTAGGACTGTATTCTTCACTTTCTAACATTTCCTCAATGGCTGAATGTTTGAAGAGAAGGTTCAGCAAGGTTTAAAAAATGCAATGTCTACAGTAGATAATTGTCTGATCAAAATAGGTGCATAAGTAAGCCAACTTCTTCTAAGTTGTACTGTGTATTGTATATGCTGTGAGCAGTGCATTTAAAATGTGTTGCTAGTTTATGGCATTAACATGGATATCAGAAGACTGACACACTTCTGGTCGTTTTCACTTTGCTTCTATTCTTGGCTGGTATTAGTTTCAGTAGGTGTGGCCCTAGATAAAGGATACCCATAGAAAAGAAAGTCCTGCTTAAAAAACGCCTTATGAGAAAATAGCACTAGCGTAGCAGTAGGCTCCAGATATTGGATTGTTGGTTATGTGTATGTAAGATGAAACTGAAAGCTGAAGTCTAATACTATACAGCTGAAAGCATTGTTGTTGACATGCATTATTGTTCCCTACATAACTTAAGCCAGACTGTTTGCTTAAAACAGACTGCTATTCTGTTTTAGTATTTCTATTGGCTGTCTATTGGTCTATAGGTTGTTTCTCTCTCCTCACTGCATTATGTCTTTTCATCCCTTGCCTTATGATTAATTAGATAGGTACAGTTGAGGCCAAAATTATTAGACCCCCTTATGAAATTAAACAACACTCTTGATTTCTCCATGAAAATTACCAGAAAATTAACACGAAATGTTTATTTTGGAAACAATTGCACTATAAAAAGCAATGTCCACTAAGTTTAATTTGGATATTTTATTGATACACTGAGTTGAAACAAGAAAGGGCAAAAATGAGACATCCAAAATTATTAGCCCCCTGGCTATTAATAGTCAATAGTGTACCCTTTCTGAGCCACAACTGACAACAATCTCTTAGAGACATTCTTTACTAGTTTGGCACAGGTCTCCTGAGGGATTTTGGCCAATTCTTCCATTGCAAATTGTTCTATCTGGTCCAAATTACATGGTTTCCGAGCATGGACATTCACTTTGAGCACCTGCCACAGATTCTCAATAGGATTGAGGTCTGGGCTCTGTGCGGGCCACTCCAGGATCTTGGTTTTGGTATCCTTGAGGATCTGTTGGACAAATTTCGATGTATGCTTTGGGTCATTGTTTTGTTGGAAGACCCAGCGACGACCTAAGCCTAGACTACGAGCAGACTTCTGCATATTCTCCCTCAAAATGTCAACATAATTTTCATTTTTCATGATGGCATGCACCCGAACAAGGCTCCCTGTGTCTGAGGCTGCAAAACAGCTCCACAGCATGATGCTCCCACCACCATGTTTAACTTTGGGAACTGTGTTCCTAGGGTTGAAGGCCTCTCCCTTTCTTCACTAAACATAAGCAACATCCATGTGCCCAACCAGTTCCAGTTTAGTCTCATCGGACCAAAGCACAGACTTCCAAAACTCATCTTTACCTTTCAAATGTTCACGGGCAAACCTCAGTCGGGCTGTGATGTGCCGCTCTTTGAGTAAAGGGGTTCTTCTGGGACGAATGCCATGAAGCCCACCATGATGAGGAGCCCTCACACCTGTGTTCCTTGAAACATCAACTCCAGAAGAGGCCAGGTCAGCAACAATCATCTTGGCAGATGTCCGGGGCTCCTTGCTGAAATCTCTGACTATTTTCCTCTCCAGAGTTCTTGAAATCTTGCGCTTATGGCCACGGCCAGGTTGGTTTCTTACAGGATTTGTGCTTGGCAATGATGCAACGTACAGCAGTTCTAGACACTGTGAATCGCTTGGAAATGGCAGTGTAGCCTTCCCCCTTATCATGAGCCTCTACTATCTTCTTTCTGAGCTCTAGACTGATTTCGTTTGTCTGGCATGGTGAGTAACAGTAGTCCCTCTCATGTGTTCAAGTGCCCTGAGTCTTTTTATGCTGATTGAATGTTGTTGTAACGATGGCGGGGTGTGTGAAGGACGTCAATGCTGAGCTAGTAATCCGAAACAGAACATAAACCAAAACATTGAACCAAAAGTGCCACCATTAACCGTAAGGCTTTACCTCGTTAATGAACCGCGCTCTGTTCTGACTCATTGGGGCATAAATAGCAGCCCCAATGAAGCACACCTATGTCTCCATGAGCCCAGGTATGCTCAGTCAGAACAGAACGCCATCTGTCGTGCCCAGCCAGAACCACAGGCATGACAGACTGTGACAGTTGTTAGGAAGCCAATTGACTGCACAGGTGTGTTTTTAAAGCTGATTGGTTAATTACTGTGTGTTTTGAAAGCAAGCATTCACATGGGGCTAATATTTTTGACCACCCCATGGGGGCGGCGGTGGCAGCCTAGTGTTTAGGGCATTGGCCGTGTGATCGGAGGATCGGGGGTTCGAACCCCTTCCCAAAAGGTTGCCCTGAGGTACCCTTGAGCAAGGTGCCGTCACCATCACGCTCCTCCCTGCGATGGGCTGGCGACCTGTCCAGGGTGTGTCCCCCGTCCTTCACGCTGTGTGAGCTGGGATGGACTCCAGCACCCCCCTGCGAACCCGCTTGGGACAAGCAGCAGAAAATGACTGACTGAAAATGTACCAAAAGCTACTAAATAGCACTGGTATAATGTTTGCTTATATCAAGTTTCATCAATGCTGCAAACATTGGGAAGAAGTTTAGAAAAATGTTCCATAATTCCTGGGGGGCTAATAATTTTGGCCTCAACTGTATATGCTGGCTTTTGTCACAAGAGAGCTGGGCTTTTTTTTTTAAAGATGTCATTGCAGTTCATGGTTGGATGAACACCTGTTTTTCAGCAATGATTTATGGACTGCACAACCCAATGACTATGACACAAATACAAATGTAGGGCATATCTGCAAAGGTACCCTGGACTCTTCTTAGAAATAGCCAGAATTAAAGTAAAACCTTAATATGAGTCATTGATGGTCTTGATTTTATTATTTTATACATTACTGCCAAAGTTGCTAGTTCTTAGAATTAACATTAACATTTTCTTCATATTTTGCTTCCAAAGAGACAGCCTTTCTTTTTTATTATATTGTGCAGAGATAGGTCTACAGGAGAACAAATTTTGAGCCCAGTCCCAGTACCTGACCATTTTCAGAGTCTTGTTTTTTTGTTTTGCTTGTTAAGATGCAAGCTGCATGAAGCAGGACAAAGCCATCTAACTTAAGGGAGGAAGCAGTGAAGGAACAGGTGCAGATGACACTGTGCTGTATTATATTAAATTTGCAATTTAAACATTTATAAATGATTGAAGAAAAAAACGTAAAAATTTTAGAAATGTGATAATGATCCAATGTAATGAAGAAGAACTGATCAAAAATAATAGGCATGAAATCTTTTGGCTTTATATACCGATGTTATAGTTTTTTTTTGTTTTGTTTTTTTTTGGGTTTTTTTTTTTAGTTTTTTTTTCCAGTGAATGTTGTGTTTTGCAGGTGTCTGCTTTGTTATGATGATATGCATGTGCTGGCAATGAACCCTTGAGGGTACCACTACAGTAAAAACATGCTGCCTTGAAATCTACACATTTATTCTGAGACTGTATGTAAGATAATCTCAGAGCCATCTTTTGAAAGTGTATAGTACATTTACCCTTTATTTTATCCCCAGCTGACAGTCTACACTATAGCTGAAAGTAATAGCCCAACACACCCTTTACAATACGTACAGTAATTCACATTGCAGCATGTTACCAGCATGGCATGTAGCAAGCATGCTTGTGAGACAGACCCTAACAACAAACCATTGATTTATCAGTCTCTTCAGGTTTCAGCCAGAATGATAGTGATTAAGGAGATCATCTTTGAGGGATGGTTGAAACAAACATTCAGTGTACCACCTACTTAAATACTGATGCAGACCAAATACACCCCTTTTGAACATTATTTTGGAATGTTATCTTGCACCAGCACAATGTGCAGTGATTTTGTTGAAAAAAATGAGGAAAATGGCAAAGAGTTACTGTCCTAAATTTGGCCAGATAACAGTCTGATCAAGTATTTGTAGAATGTGCTAGTCAAACTAGTCAGATCTGCGGGACAGTGATTCATTTGTGGTGGATTTGTGAGCAAAACTGCCTTCCAAGTAATTGACATGGGTTCAGTTCCCAGCCAACACTGGGGCTTTTGCTGGCCTGACTCAGAGAGTAGGTAAACATCTTAAAGAACTGTTGCTCTGAAACACAGCTTTTATAAGCCACAAAATTCTAAGAATAGTGGCCAAAGGACCAAGTTAATAAAGTGGTAAATGTTGGACCGGCCTGATCACCAGATTTTAATCCAGTCGAGCACATTTTTATCTCCTGAAGAGGAGACTGAAAAGAGAAACCCTCAGAACTGAAAGATGAGGGAAAAAGCTATAAAAATGTAACCGAAGTAAACACCTGCAATTTAATGAAGTTAGTGGGTCACAGGCTTGTTGCAGTTATTGCAATCAAGGAAAGTATAACCAAAAATTTGACGGTACTATAATTTACTTTCTGTTCATAACATTTGGTCATTTGAAAACTGGGTGTTCTGTAAAAAGGTGCAGAGTTCTGTGTAAATTAATATACATAGACGTAAATACCAGGAAAGCTGAAAATCTGATCTCTCACTTAATTTTCATCTTATGATGAAATCAAACCCTAATGTGTTCAGTGCATAGCAAAAACAAAAACAAAAAATTGGCCTTGCTGTTCCAAGAATATAAAAAAACAAGGAAAGATATCCATATATAGAGCTATATATACATATACATATTTACAGGGCAATTAGTAAAGAAAGAAAGAATATAAAAAGGAAAGATAACCATATACACAGTGAGCATATAATAATAATAATAACGATATTATTATTATTATTATTATTATTATTATTATTATTAAGTATTATTCTTCTTCTTATTATTATTATGAATAATTAAATTATAAATAAATAAATGTAAGTGTAATAATAATGATAATAATAAATGAGTAATAATAAATAAATAATGTAAGGTTGAGTTGTGGAGTCTGACAGCTGCCGGTAAGAATGACCTACGGTAGCGTTCCTTCTTACACTACGGGTGTAAAAGTCTACTGCTGAACGAGCTGCTCAGTGCTCGTACAGTCTCATGCAGGGGGTGGGAGGTGTTGTCCATGATGGTTGTTAGCTTGGATAGTATGCTTTAACATGCTTTATCAAACAGCCGGGGATTTTGGTGCTGGATTTGCCTGAATATGTTTTGCCTCTGCAAGATGGTCTTTAAAGTGCTAAATATATTATAAACCTTGAAAAGTATGCTTTCTCTTTAGTTTTACTGTGGCAGGGTCCCACCAGTACTTGAATGTTTATTTAAAAACTGACCACATGCAGTATATCCTCTACAAAGTGGGTCACTTTTATTCCTGTGTAATAAGGCATATTCATGAAAGGTTTTTGATTTACTGTTTTACACAAAGCTCATACGGATTTGAAAAAGAGATTAGTGTCACACTGTTGAGAAGCAGCATGCTTCCAAGGTTGTTTTGCAATTTAGCTGCACCCTCAAAAACTTTTCTCACAGTGGGGTTGGTATGCACACATATTTACAAGCACACTGCATAAAGCCTAATTGGTGAAGTATTAGTGAGATGATATTTGCAATAAAAATGTACCTTTTGATCTCTATACATAGTATTCAGTTATTAGTCATGTGGCTAATTTAATATTAAATATTAAATTAAATATTTTGTACTTTCATAAAATATTTAGCAACTGTGAAATAAATATGTAAGATAAGGAGGGAAGACATTAAGAGAGGACACATATATAGAATTATAAAGTTCAGGGAATAAAATTGTTGATGATTTAAGAAAGTTCAATGTATTTCTGCTACTGAACCTTGACTCACGCTATTCTTACATGCTTCTGCCTCAGTTCCTGATGGCCAAGAAGTGGAGGTGCAGAGTGTCAGCCAAAAGCCAGAGAAGGAGCCCAGCACTCTCTCAGAGCCTCAGTGTGAGAAGAACTGCAGTTGCATCTGTCACGTGCAGCGGCCTGGCATGAAACTGGTTTGGGTGTTGATATCTGAGACGGAAAAGGAGGATGAAAGAGATGAGAATAAACAGGACAATGAAATGGCAGAAAACAAAGACAATGAGTCTGGCGGAGGAGAGAAAGAGAGTGATACTGGAGAACGTGATGAGGAAGAGGAAGAGGAATTGCAAATGTGTTCGAGTGATTCTTCAGAAGAAGGCAGCGAGAATGAAACCCCTCTGATGAATAAAAAAAGATTTAAAGCCACGCTAGACCTCATAGAAGGACAGCTGAGAAGGAGGTCTGATCCAGGTCCAGAGGCCATCATCACTTCTGTCAAGTCTTTATCTCAAATTCCAGCAAACCTCAACAAGGCCCACTCTGTGTCAGAGGAGGAGTCCATTTATGAAGTTGTGATTCATGGGGTTCCATTGAGTGATAAAACTCCTTCAGCTCCCTTAATCCAAGTAACGAAGCCTCCTCTTCCTTCTAAAAGCAGCAGTGATGGGTCTCCTCCCGCTATACCACCTCGGATGCCTATGGATAAGAACAAATCTCCACTAACCCCCAGGAATGTACCATTGCATCAGCTTCTAGGGCGGCCTCTGTCCCCAAAGCTGATTCCTCCTGAACACAACCCTCCTAATACACCTCAGCCTATGCGGGCGCCCCCACCTCCACCATCCAAGGCCAGTGGAAAACGCCTCAGTAGTCAGTCTCATACACTGAAAGGTAAAACATGCGATCGAGATGTATATAAAGCGCTTACACTTATTATGTAGTTTAATTACTAATGACTAACTGTTACTAATATGTTCTGTTGTTATGATAATGAAGAGCCGATTATGGGTTTAGATACAGGCCCCTATTAAAAGATATATAAATTAAAAACATTTTTGGTTTTCATAGTATTCATAGTATTTCAGTGGATTATTATTAAACATTATTAATTAAGTCTTATTCTTTCTCTCTTTAACATAAAGATGAAGAAGAGGGAAGTGCTGGAGGAGACATTGAAAAATCTAATCCAAAGTAAAGGATTTATTCTCAATTTTGTCTCATACACTATTTGTTCCACATGTGTTTTGTCTGTGATTTGCAGTGTAAATAACATGTTGACACTATTTTATTAGCAGACCATCTGCTCACCTCACTCGCCAGAAATCCCTTGATATGGAGGCTCATATGCCAGAAGGTACAAATGCTACATGCTTTTATTTCTGCAAAAACAAATGTTGCAGTCTGTTATTGTTCTTTGCACTAATCTAGCTGCATTTCATAGGCTTTGTACCTGTACTCTGCATGATGAAAATAAAGATGAATCTAATCTAATCTTATCTAAACAGTCAGATAGATTATATGTCATGGAGGTCTTACCTGTTATATATATTTGATTATTTAATAGACTAATTTATAAGTTGTTTTCTAGTTAAGATGTTTCACTAATTAATTTCGAATCTTAATATTTTGAGTGATCCCACAGCCATCTGTGGTCAAGTTTCCAAGAGACTATAATTTATTTATTTTTTGATATCTTTAATTAATTTATTTTATGATATCTATCAAGTAGGTATGAAGTGATAATCACTAAACTGATGTGATAGTAGGAAAAAAAATAATAAAAATTGGACTTTTAAGTCAGCATTCTGTAAGTGGATTTTCTTCAAATCCTTGTTCACTGCAAAATTCTGTGAAGTATGTCAAATTAGCTGTTTCTTGGTACCATGCTTGTTTCATATACTTTTTTTATTTTCTCTACCCATACCCCTATTTTTTTCAGAACTTCTGTACCAGATTTATACTGAAACATACATAACAAAGGAGATCCGTCGCCAGACAGTGTGTCGAAACATTAGTAAAACCAGTGCAGACTTCCAAATGGACCATGGGCTTCCACGTAGTTCTGTCTGTTCTGGGACAGGCACTGGAGGCACAAGGAGTAGCCCTATCCCTTCGCTTCAGCAGAGCACACTCTGGCAGGATCTGCCTGATGTTCGAGACAGTGGCATTCTACAGACGCTGACACCGGAGGAGTGCAAGTACCAGGAGGTGAGAAAAGCAGCAGGGTTAAAGGACAAACAAGAAGAGAATATGATATGGGAGTAGAAGGAGAACACATAAAATAGTCAAAAAAAGTGTGGGAGGGTAAAGGAAGAATTTAAGAATGAGGAACATAGTAATAGTATCTGAGTTTAAGTTAAAGAGATATAATCAGGTTTGGTTTGGCATTTTTTTTCTCTTCGTGTGTACAGAGCATGTTCGAGGTGATGACTTCAGAAGTGTCCTATTTGCGTTCCTTGCGTGTTATGACCGAGCATTTTCAGGAGTCCCGGGAACTTAATGAAACTCTTATTATCTTGGACAAAAAAACTCTCTTCTCCAACATCCTCCGTATCCGAGAAGTCAGCGAGAAGTGAGTCGGAGGTTTATCAGTTATCATGTTTTGAGTTTTTTGCACTCACATGTCCATTTCCAAGACAACTATGTGTAAAGCTATTTTTCCAGACTGTATTTTTTTCCAGAGCAATTAACATAAAAATAAATACAAATAAACAAATAAAGATTCATTTGTGATTTTATGTCCGTGATTATTAACCATTTACAAATTTCACTTTAAGGAAGCTCAGTATTTAAATTTACCACTCAACTCAAATCATTGTCTTTGAAGTACTAAAAGAAGTTTACTTGTATTTTCTGAGTGCTGTGAGAACTGGTAACTGGCAACTCAAAAACCATAACATGAAACATGATTTTGCACATCTTGCATGTTATTTTTTATGTACAATGTTTTATGGTCATTTACTGACAACATGGCTGAATCTGTCAGGTTTCTGAAGGATCTGGAGGACAGACTAAATCAGAATTTGCTCATCGATGACATCTGTGATATAATCAGTTACCATGCACAGCATAACTTCCCAGCGTACATTGACTATGTCCGAAATCAAGTTTACCAGGAGAAGACCTTCAGCACACTCATGTGAGACCATGTTACGTTTTTGCAATCATATACAAAACATTTCACACACATTTCATCACCTTTTCTTTTGAATTCTTTGTTTCTTTTAAAAAGCTTGTTTACTACAGGCCAAAAATATAGATATAACACGTTTGACAAAATATTTGCACCAATAATTAGCACATAATTGATAACCTGGTTGATTTGTCATCACTAATATTTGCACATGAATTCTTGATGCTTGATCAATTTTGCAATAACTCACTCTTTTGAAACTATGGAAAACATGGAAATATGTAGGTTGTGGTGATCTAGTGGTAGGATACTTGCCTATGACCCAAGAGGTCGCAGGTTCAGATCCCACCTCCAGCACCACCACCACTGGATTCTTGAGCAAAACCCTAAACCCCAAGTTGCTCCAGGGAGACTGTCCCTGAAATCAGGAATTGGAGCATCTGCTAAATGCTGTAAATGTAATGTGTTGCTTTGTGAGACTACTTGCTTCTATACCTCTGACCTGTAGTATATTTGATGGATGAATAATGTATACTTGCCACAGCCATAATCTTTGCTTGATATTTAAGTTCCATCTGCAGTTTATATCATTTTGGATCAATTTTGGATCAATTTTATGGAGTCTTTGGATCATGTCCCCCACAGGCACACCAATCCTCAGTTTGCTGCTGTAATTCTTCGTCTGCAGGAGTCTCCCAAATGTCAGCGGCTGCCCTTCATATCCTTTATGCTGCTGCCCTTCCAGCGAATCACACGCATCAAGATGCTTGTTGAGGTAGACATGTTATTGTATGAAGTATCTAATATGTAACTTCATCATTATTATAGATGAACAAAAACATAAAATCAAAACAAGCAGGCTCTACTATGAAGCTTACTTAGTAATACTTGTTTGCCTGTAAAAGATGTGACTTTGATGAACATATGACATAACATTGATTTTCTGTCATTAGAACATCCTGAAAAGAACGGCAGAGGGAACAGAGAAGGAAGAGTCTGCCTCAAAAGCTCTGGCCGCTGTGTCCAAGGTAAACATCCCGCCAGGATGGCGACCTGTATTTTCCCATGACAATGAATGGATGCTGGAGCCAATGTTCCATTCCGGATATCAAACTGGAGCTCCGTGTGCCCAGAATAGCCTATTCAAACAAGATGAAAGGCAACTGTTGAGGGTCCTGAGGAGGGCCAGTTTGAATTGTAATAAATAACACGCT
The DNA here is from genome assembly GCA_017165825.1 of Hepsetus odoe. Lineage (NCBI taxonomy): Eukaryota > Metazoa > Chordata > Actinopteri > Characiformes > Hepsetidae > Hepsetus > Hepsetus odoe. The sequence goes on from CM029378.1 coordinate 7,076,761, forward strand.
GTAGAGAAAAACACACTTAAAGCTGAGTTAAATAACATTGCCCATAATACTGTAGTACTGAGTGGATGGTTGATCAATGAAAAAATGGGAGGGTTTTATGCCCTGACACTTCAGATGTCATGTTAGGTTAATTATAGCTGAAGATTTTGTGGCCAAAATGAAAGGAACACTGTGGTTATTTTGCAGTTGCTACACCCCACTTGTCTTGCATGAATGCTCAAATGCTTTTCTCTCCCCCTCCCTGATAACACACACGTGCATCCACAGATTATAGATGAATGTAACACCCAGGTGGGAAAGATGAAACAGATGGAAGAGCTTATTGACATCACCAAGAAAATGGAATTTGACAAACTGAAGGTAAGAAGTAGTTTACTATAATTTTTCTTGCAAAAGAGTGAGTTTATAATGCTATTTATAGTGAACAGAGTCATGTGGCACATTTAAATGTATCTGATGGCAGTTTAAGGAACCCTTTTCAAACTTTAAGTGGTTGCATCATAAATAAAGCAAGTTTATTAAATGGATATGACAGGACAAAAATGTTTTGTGAAAATAGATTTCTATATATGTGTGAATGTCACAAATAGACTTCAGGAAAAATACTAAAGCATTGTTCAAATTAATTAAGTTAATTGTAATGAAACTGAGAACTAATGCTTTAAACTGTTACTCTATTTAAATTATGTTCAGGCTATACCAATCATCTCGCATAACCGTTTCCTGGAAAAGCGAGGTGAACTGCATGATATGGCTAAAGGTTCGACCCTATTTAATCTCAAACACAAATTCAGTCTTGTCTACCTCTTTCTCTTCAATGACCTGCTCATCATAGCCAACAAGAAAGGGTAAGGTGTTCTACTGAATTAATTTTTTCATTTTTATTTTGTGTGCAAATGTATATTACTTTCTAAAAGTAATATTTGAAAGTTTCCTGGAAAATAGTATGGATAGCAGTAAGAGTGTATTTTTTTCACAGTAAATCTTGTTAGAGGAAGTATGACTAAACATACTGTATATAGTAAATGAAACAAAAACATCTTGTGATTTCTTATTTATTGCATTGTATGTATTTAAAATATATGTAAAAGTACTTAAACAAAACAATCAAGAGTTGTCAACATACTACAATATAAGAAGTACATTATAAAAATGATTAAAATATTTTAAGCTATAGGTTGAGGTAGGATTCTGGGAAGATCGTAATCCATTGATCAAAACTATAATCATAAATATACTACAAAAAATTGCAAAAAGTAAATGTCATCCACAGGATCAGTAAACAGATACAGGCAGCTGTGGCCTAGTGGTTAGGGAGTAGGCCCCAGTATTGGAAGTTCATTGGTAGCCTTGAGGTACCCTTGAGTAAGGTACCGTCCCCATCACTGTGCCCTGGGTGCTGGATATAGCTGTCCCCTGCTGCTCATAAGTGTATGAGATATAGCAGAGAATGCATTTCGTTGTGGTTCACTGTGTGCTGTGATGTTTCACAATGACAAATAGTCACTTTCACTTATGGAATAAGATTCTGTATAAAGAATTTGGTGCTGTGTGAAGGGATGTTTCAGCAGCGACTGATTTATTTCACTGTTTGGGCTTCTTGGAAGACAGATCTGGAAATTTTCTGGATCTGGAGTCTGCATTTAAAAATGCATGCTGTAGACATGTGGTTCACTTTTTTAAATATTTAATGAGAAATGCCATATCTGAACTAAAACTCACTGAGAGAATGATAACAAACAATGGTCCACATTCTTGGGCAAACATAGGGTGGATGTCAAATTGAGAGTCATACAAACCTATACAGAAGTGATTTATTTTTACACTTTATGCAAAATGTTGGTTTCTAATGGCAGTCTTATCTCTTGTGCTGCAGCTCGGAGCGCTATGTGGTGATGGACTATGCTCATCGCTCTTTGGTGCAGGTGCAGACTATGGGCGAGGATGCAGCAGCTCAAAACCTAGAGAACTGCTTTTTCCTCACAATGCTGGAAAACCACCAGGGAAAGTTAATCGAGAGGCTGCTAAAAGCCCCCTCACAGTAAGTGTCGCTTGTACAGTGTACTGCATCAAAAAGATTTGCTTCAAGATAAGCACTACAATAATGGAGTGCTTATTAAGGTAACAGTTTGGTAAAAAATCGAATTTAGGCAGTTTACATGCCTTGCGGACAGTCAGTACCATAACCCACAAGATGTGGATCTGTACTTTATCAGTCAGATTCATACAACAGTTGATAAAAATTTCAACATCTTGGCTTTACTAAATTATAAAATAATTCCAGATATTTTCCCCTGATTGCAAATGTACAGTTTTGCACTTGAGCTACAAGGTTAATGTAGTAATAAGTAATTAAGCCACACTAATCAGTACTATACTTTTACACATTTATACAATAACCATTTGGCACAACCTCGCAGAGTTGGTAAGTGACCTCAGATTGACTCTCAAATGTGATTTCTGACACTCACATAGTGTTATCTTTAAACATAAAGGAATACATGGACAAAATTCAGCCTTTAAGCTGGCTGTTACCACTGTTTTTAAATGTGATCAATTTTTGCCAGAGTACATTTAATTAAACAATTGTCTGTCCCTAAAAGACAAAAGAGAGAAAGAGGCATGTTTATTTTTTTAATCTGAGGAAAATGTTAAGGAAAGGGATTCTGAAGCTGTCAAAGCAGATGAAGTGAAGAGATGAAGAGTTATGTGCTTTGTTAAATGTGGGTGTAAGAGTTGCTCAATGGTGTCTTTGACATCTCCACCCAGGTCTGACATGCACAGATGGCTGGCGGCATTCCCCAACCCTCAAGATCTAAACAGAGAGCAGGAAGAAGTCATATATGAAGACTGGGGTGAGTTAGTGAACAACTGTGTATGCCTAAATAGGGGTGTAGTTTGTAATTTTGTTTATCGTATAATATTCCAAGAGTACTATAGCCCTAGGTTCATTTTCAGGTCTAATTGCACACACTTAATGAGGATCGTTAATGCTTTCAGTGCCATCTAAACACTGGAGCCAAATGTGCTGGAACTGAAATGTAAATTATATATTGTCATATCATGTCTGCCGCTTTGTCCCAAACGGGGTTGTGGGGGACTGCTGGAGTCCAACCCAGCACCTGTCCCACCCCTGGACAGGTCGCCAGCCCATCATATATTGTTAATATTGTTAATATTAGTAGCTTGTTTGAATTTCTTTCTGTCAACCATTTCATAACATTAAACAAATAATGTTCCAACTAATGTTAGAGCAGTTAGATGACACTGCAGTGTGGATGTACATCAGGAAATCACCAAACTGTTCTGGGCTCCAGCACTAAAGGACAGGAATTGAAGAACCCTGGTCAAGAAGATGCATTTTAAAGTATGTGCAATGTGTTCATGCTCCACCCTTGTGTGTATGTGTTCAGACTGCCCACAAGTGCAGTGTGTCGAGCGGTATGTGGCAAAGCAGACTGACGAGCTAAATCTGGACCCCCCAGAGATCATCAACATTGTACGCAAAACCAACGAGGGTGAGCCGTGCTTTCATATGACTGAAGATGAATTAATGTACACTAAACATTCCTGTATAGACTAGTCCTATGTCATGTGCAATTATATGATGAATTCTTATATAATTACAAACAGATTTTTTTTTTTCAGATAATCATGTCATGTTCATTTCTTATATTCCAGTTGAAACTGGGCTGAACATAGCATCTGACTATAACATTACCAGGGAACACACAAAACAGATGGTGTACATATTATCATGCAGAACTAACGAGATTACACTTTGCAGTATGTTCATCATATTATCAGTCAAATTGTTTTTTTGACAGTGTGTAAGCACGATAAATATTTCAGAAAGCATCATTAATTCCAATAAGTCCATGCAATCAATATACAATACAATTACAATACAATATGATACAACACAAATAATCAACAAAAATAGTTATAATTTAATTAACTGTTTTTTTCAATGCACCAAAAACCCAATGCATTCATATATACTTTGACATATTCATGCTATAACAGTATAGACAGATCATCCACGTTTAAAAAGCATGTTAAAAACAGCAAATTGCTTCAGGTACAGTGACAAAAGCAGCCTATTTAATTCTAAGGGATGGAGAGAGGTTTAATGAACAATGAATTATGATGGTTGTGTACATAAAGCCAAATAGATGTCATATTGGTCATTTCAACATGTATGAGCTGAGCTCTATAAAATATTTCAGAATTGTTTATTCTATTTTTTGTTATTTTTGAAATTATTACATTTTTTCACCCTTTATCATAACTTCTTCAATCTTTTCCTTCATTACACCACCCCCATCCCACCTCACCAACCCATCTATTCTCTTCTTTCACTTCATCCTCAGGATGGTGTGAGGGGATCCGTCTGTCTGATGGTCAGATGGGTTGGTTTCCTGTGGTAAATGTCCTTGAGATCACCAATGAACATGTGCGGAGGAGAAACCTGCGGGAGCGCTATAGAGTCATGCGGGCAGCCAGCGTTGTAACCCACAAGACATAGAACTTGTAATTCCTATTAAGATCTGGACCTGTTTTCCTAATCAATAAAATACAAAGTCTTTCATGCACTGCACCACAGGACGAGGTTTTAGACTCACCGTGAGAATATTGTGCCTTTACTGAAGTTTAAACCACATATTTTTACTATGAGAAACTGTTTTGAGCCTTCAATATTGTTCTAGTTAAAGAGATTTTAGTTTTTAAAAAAAAACACATTGGCAAACCACTGCAGTATGATCTTACACACTGTACAGAGCCTGTAGAAATGCAAAAGCAATTCCTCATGTGTAATTGTTGACTAAATGTTGGTCAAATGTTTAATGGGGAAAGGTACTACTGCTCTCACATGTCCATGGGAGTGTGTGTTTATGGGCATGTGTGAATGTGAATGTCTATAGCATATGAGTATATGTGCTTGGGTATGTGTGACATTTGTTTTTTACTAGCTGCATACACTTGCCAGAATTGAAATTCCTGTTCTGCTGCCTCTTGAGCTGTAATAAAGCTGGCAAATTAAGATTACACTTCTTTGCAAATTTATGTGACAACTTTTCACATACTTCCCATATTTGTTTCTTGGCCTGTAAACTACTACTCTGATACAACACGTCCTCTGTTTTTGCAGTACTTCACCTTGGCTGCTGAGCAAGATTTCCAACTGGAACCAATAGGCCTGTTCATAATTACAATTGCCTTTTTTTTTTTCTTCAAAACTAATTTCATAATCCAGGAGAACTTTGCTTTAGGGCAAACTGTCATTATGGCTGCATAACATGTACATATGCCTATGACAACTGGCATTAAATTACATGAATCGTTAAAAATGGCTCATTCTGACAAGTGTATCAAGTATCATAAAAGCTAAATTCATCAGTTTCACCTGATAAAGTGTAATGGGAAGGAACACTTGTTGAAATACGCTTTTAAAAACGTCTTTTTAGTTTAATTTCAAAGCCATTGGAAATGATTCTGATATATATTGACTTTAAATACGTATGATGAATGTATTTAAAGGAAGAAAGTCTAGTCTGATGTATTAACCTACCTGAGTTACTATGTGTATTTTTGCCTGATTATTTATACAATGAAGAAACAAAAGTTAAAAAAACAAATTTATCTTCTATGTTTTTGCAAGACTTCTAGAGGAGAGGGTAATGCTGGCGCTCATGTGGATTATTCTGATGAACTGACTCTACAGTGTTTCCACTCTTTATGCAGTGCTATGCATAAAGAGTGTGTTTAGACAGAGATCAGCCCGTCTGATCCTCCTCAACACTAATCTTGAGCAGATTTATTGAAACTTAGTCCTTAGCCTAATCCCTTAGGAAATCAACATTTAAAAGTTTACTTACAGCCAGTTATCCATCTAATAGTAGCCTGTTCCTTTCAAAATAGAGTGCTATATAGAGTGTCTGTTTAATCTTTTGTCTGGAAATGTGTTTAAGTTAGTTTGGCCAAAGAAATAAATAAAATAAAATAAAAGTTGATACTCCTAAGACACATTTGAACTTTGATAATGAAACGTAAAATATTTGATATTGCATAACCATATGGCAAATTTTAAGACTAGTGTTTAACTATGAAGTTTTATTTATTTATTTATTTTTCCACTGGCCAAAGAAAACCATGTATCTCCACTGGGTTTGGTTCTTATTTTTTACCTTATTGATTTACTCCGTCATGATGAAGACACTCAGGCTTGTTGGAGTGGAGATGACTAATGGTCATATGACCTGTGACTTAGTTGCTTGTTCATCACTTAAAACCAGCATCTTTTTCTAAGATCTACCCTCATATGAACAAGCACAGACAAGAATAAAAGTAAGTACATGAGCAAAAGAAAATTCCCTAAAATAAAAAAAAATATGAGGCAGTACAACAATATGTTATGACACTGAAAAGCATGAATTTTTAGCCATTAGATAACATCATGATAAGACCATATTTTTAGAATTTTCCCATCTTTCGAGCTGTGAATTTGTGAGTTACCTTTACTAATGCAATCCTGTCACTTGCATTTTTAGAATATAATAAATTAACTTTTTTTTTTTCCCTTATTTGAAAACAGCCTGTCTCTGAGTTTTGAAATAATAAAACCTTCCTCACTTCCATTCCTATGAAAAAGCAAACATTAGTATATATTTATCATACCGGTGTGTGAGTATGGAGGTGTTTAGGAGAGATGGCAGTGGAGTTTCTGACCAGATCGTTTAACACAATCTTAGAAAGTGCAAAGAGCCCGAGGAGTGGAGACGAAGTGTACCGATTTCCAAGAATAAGGGTGATGCACTGAGCTGTAGTAACTATAGAGGGATAAAGTTGATCAGCCACACCATGAAGTTATGGGAAAGAGTCGTGGAAGCTAGGTTAAGAAAAGAGGTGAGGATTAGTGAACAGCAGTATGGTTTCATGCCAAGAAAGAGCACTACAGATGCAAGGTTAGTTCTATAGGTGTTGATGAAGAAGTACAGAGAAGGTCAGAAGGAGTTGCTTTGTGCATTTGTGGACTTGGAAAAAGCCTATGAGAGGGTGCCTAGAAAGGAGTTGTTGTTTTTTTTTTTATGAGGAACTCAGGTGTTACAGAGAAGTATGTGAGAGTAGTTCAGCATATGTATGAGGGCAGTTTTACAGTGGTGAAGTCTGCAGTAGGAGTGAAGAACGCTTTTAAGGTAGAGGTTGGATCAAGGATAAGCGCTGAGCCCATTCTTGTTTGCAATGGTAATGTACAGGTTGAGGGATGAAGTTAGACCGGAGTCCCCATGGACAATGAGGTTGGTTATGATGTGGTGGTCTAGTGGTAGGATACTTGCCTATGGACCTATGGCTCAAGAGGTTTGAATCCCACTTCTGGCACTACCACTGGGTCCCTGAGCAAGATCCTTATCTCTTACAGGGACTGTCCCTTTAATTAGGAAATGGAAGGCCCTCTTGATAAGAGCGTCTGCTAAATGCAGCAAATATAAAGGTAAATTATATTATGATCTGTAGTGAGAATAGGGAGCAGCTCAAGGTGAGCCTGGAGAGATGGAGATATGCTCTGGAGAGGAGAAGAATGAAAGTGAGCAGGACATAGACAGAATACATGAGTGTGAATGAAAGGGAGGAAAGTGGAGTGGTTAGGATGCAGGGAGTAGAGGTGACAAAGGTGCAGGAGTTTAAATACTTGAAATGAACAGTTCAGTGTAACGGTGAGTGTGGAAGAGAGAGGAAGAAGAGAGTGCAGGCAGGTTGGAATGGGTGGAGAAAAGTGGCTGAAGTGATCTGTGACGATGTGTACCAGTGAGAGTAAAAAGGAAGGTTTACAGGACAGTAATGAGACCAGCTATGTTGTATGGGTTGGAGATGGTGGCCTAGTGGTTAGGGAGTTGCCCCTGCATCGGAAGATTGTGGGTTCAATTCTCTTAGGTAGGTTGCCCTGAGGTACCCGTGAGCAAGGTACCGTCCCCATCACTGCTCCCTGGGTGCTTTCAATAGCTGCCCACTGCTGCATGGTATTTTCATGGGTTAAATGCAGAGGTCCAGTTTTGTTATGGTTCACGTGTACTGTGCTGTGACCTTGCATTGACAAGGGTTGTCACTTTCACTTTTCACTTTCACTTTTTTCACTGACAAAAAGACAGGACGCAGAGCTGGAGGTGTCAGAGTTAAAAATGCTGAGATTTATATTGGGTGTGATGAGGATGGACAAGATTAGAAATTAGTATATTAGAGGGACTGTTAAGGTTAGACATTTTGGAGTCAAAGTTAGAGAAGCAAGGTTGTGTTGGTTTGGACATGTCCAGAGGAGAGACAAGGATTTTATTGGGAGCAGGTTGTTTAAGATGGGGCTGCCAGGAAACAGCAAATGAAGAAGACCAAAGAGGAGGTTTATGGATGTGGTGAGAGAAGACATGCAGGTGGTCGGTTTGAAGGAGGAAGATGCAGAATACAGGAAGAAATGGAGACGGATGATCGGCTGTGGAGACTCCTAAACAGGAACAGCCGAAAGAAGAAGAAGAAACAAAACTATCAAAATTATTAAAATATTCTTTAAAAAATATTGCATTAAATATTCCATTCATTCAAATGAAATCATTCATATTCATCTGTTCATGAATATTTGTCATAATGATCGGCGGATCGGGGGGTTTGAACCCCTTCCCAGTAGGTTTCCCTGAGGTACCCTTGAGCAAGGTGCCATCCCCATCACTGCTCCCCAGGCGCTTTCAATAGCAGCCCACTGCTGCACATGGGTGAAATGCAGAGAACGAATTTCCCATTCGTGGGATTATAAATAAAGGATTATTATTATTAATGTACTATCAAAAGTAAGGTTTCAGTTAGATCTTTTTACTTTGTATACACCTGTTTGCCTAATTTACATTTACATTTGCATTTACATTTACGGCATTTAGCAGACGCTCTTATCCAGACGACTTCCATGTCCTGGGTACAGGGACAGTCCCCCTGGAATTCAGGGTTAAGGGTCTTGCTCAGGGACCCAGTGGTGGTGGTGCCAGAGGTGGGATTTGAACCTGGGACCTATTGAGCCAGAGGCTCAAGAGGTTATTATTAGAGGAATTATTAACCTCTTACTGTTTTTTCTTTTGAAATAATTATAATTCACCTGCTGCCCTCTCAGTAGCTTGAATTACTACATGTATAATCTATTTGAGCAAATATTTAGAAATAAATACTGAAACAAAAAATAAATTACAGGACACATTAAAGTTATTTTGTCTATATTTAATTTATAACTCTATAAATAATAGTCCATAGGTAAATTATTTAAGTCCAGTTATCTAAAACCAATACTATTTTTTACTTATTAAAAATGTTTTATAAAACAATGTTTAAAGATAACAAATAAAACACCCATATAGTGTGTGAGAAGCCCAGGCAGGAGGAATCAAGGCATTTAATGGCATAGTAAATTATAAAAAATAAATGTCAACATTCTTCTGAAATTACCCATGTGACCCACGATCGATTCCACAACCAGTATTGATCATTTGGTTCTAGTTCTGACAGAGGGACTTCTTTAGGGGGACTCTTAATTTGGATTAAAAATAAAAGTCTGTGTTCCGGCTTGTTGGCAAAACCACTGTCACTAAGTCCCGCCTCTCTCTTGCTCTCTGTGTGTGTGTGTGTGTGTGTGTGTGTGTGTGTGTGTGTGTGTGTGTGTGTGTGTGTGTGTGTGTGTGTGTGTGTGTGTGTGTGTGTGTGTGTGTGTGGAGAAGAACCGCAGATCAGCGAAAGCAACCTGTGACTATGGCTGGTCGGGTGGGTACACTTACACTTACATTTCAAATCACTGTGAGCGGACATGTGTTTACAGAGCTAAAGTTCGGTCCGGTTGGCTGCAGTTTGGCCGTTAACGTTGTTTAGCCTCGTTAGCTGCTGGGCTCCATTCACTGCACTGTGTGTTAAATGCCGGAAGGCGAGGTGAGCTGGGTCTTATGACTCTCTTTCAACTCAGCTTTATCCCCAAATTTCTCCTTAAAAATCACTCTCTCATTTTCCCCTAAAACTATCGCACCAGGGCTCCGGGACAGGATACCATACTGCCGCTTCCGGCAACTGTAGCCATGAGACATGTCAAACATTTCATAACATTTTAAACAGGGTGTGAAGACTCCTTAATTTACTCGAATACTGCTTTAGTTACTGAAGTATTCACCCAACTACACGGATATTAGTTTCATAAATCAGCCTTAAAATGATCACAAACAACATTTATACAATAACCTTAGTTTAAAGTTGTGACTGCAGTTATATATTATACACATTTCTGTGCAGGCTTCTTGGGGCCCTTTTATTTCTTTATATTTTTGCTGAAGGATCAGATTGTTAGGCATAAGATTATACTTCTGCCCCATCAATTTGTCTAATCTTTGGCATATTGAGTAGATTAAAGAAATGGGATCAGGTGTTTGACTGCAGAGTGCCTAAAGATACAAGGCGTCTAAATAGTCATGTCACTATTAGATAGATAAGGGGAATCCACACACAGAGCATCAGCAGTAAACTAATCCCCAGCCTGATCTGGAATCAGGTGGACCTGCTTCTTCACTTCTTTGTTCCTGAAGTTAGGCCTAATTCTGCTTGAATGATTATAGGTATGTCACTGTGTGGCTTATCAAAAAAAAAAAACAACTTGAAACAGGAACTGGACTGAAAATGAGTGACAAAAACTTTGCCATTCAGGAAACCTAGAGAACTACACTGCTGAAAACATTTAAAGGAAGACTTTTGAAAACACATCAGATTTCAACTGGAAAAAAATCATGCTGGATATCCATACTGATATGTAATGGGTAATGTGTTAGGAACAAAAGGATGCCACATCATTTGATGGAAAAAGGAAAAAAAATCAACCTACAGAGGGCTTAATTCAAAGTCACCAAGAAATTTAAACTGAGAGGCTGAGAAGCAGGCTTGTCCAACCTGCTGAAATGTCATTGCAGCAACTCAAAATGGTCCTCAGTAGTTTGTATGGCCCCATATGCTTGTATGCAAGCCTGACAACATCAGGGTTCCTTATAAGATGATGGATGGTGTCCTGGGGTATCTCCTCCCAGATCCTGAACAGGGCATCACTGAGCTCCTGGACAGTCTGAGGTGCAACCTGGTGGCGTCGGATGGACCTAAACATGATGTGCCAGAGATGTTCTATTGGGTTTAGGTCAGGTGAGCGTGGAGTCAATGGTATCAATTGCTTCATCCTCCAGGAACTGCCTGCATATTCTTGTCACATGATTCCAGGCATTATCATGCACCAGGAGGAACTGCACCAGCAAAGGGTCTAACAATGGGTCTAAGGATTTCATCCCGATACCTAATGGCAGTCAGGGTGCCTTTGTTTATCCTTAAAAGGTCTGTGCATCCCTCCATGGATATGTCTCCCCAGACCAACACTGACCCCCCACCAAACCCATCATGCTGAACAATGTTGCAGGCAACATAATGTTCACCGTGGCTTTTCCAGACCCGTTCACGTCTGTCACATGAGCTCAGAGTGAAGTTGCTTTCATCTGTGAAAAGGGGTGACTTTGTGACTTTGCCACATGGGATCACCTGGGATTTCCCCACATGTGCATCTGGGTTTATAGAATATGATCAGGAAAAGGAAGAATACCCAGTGAACGACAGTCTTGTTAATTTCAGAGTAAAATGATCAATCTGGTTTGAGGTGATATAAAAGCAACAGTAGCTCAAATAACCAAAAGCGAGGTATTTAAATGGATCGTCTCTAAACACACTACACATCCAAAAAAAAAAAAAAAAAGCTGCACCAGGAAACCAACGAGTGCCACTCTTTATCAGATAAGAACAGGCTACAGATCACACATATCTCCCCTAAATTGAATAACAGAAATTTGGAAAACATTGTCAGGTCTGAAGAGTCTCATTTTAGGTTGCATCATTCAGATGGAAGGGTCAGAATTCGGCATCAGCAACATTAAAGCATGGATCTGTTCTACAGTGCATCATTGGTTCAGGGTGGTGCTGGTGGTGGTGTGATGGTGGGGGGGGGATAGTTTCGTTGCATACTTTGGGCCCCTCAGCACCAACAGAGTCTCATATTGGGGCAGTGGTGGTTAGGGAGTTAGTCCCAGGATCTGAAGGTGTGGTTTCGAATCACGGACCAGTAGGTTGCCCTGAGGTACCCTTGAGCAAGGTACTATCCCCATCACTGCGCCCTGGGCACTTTGAATAGCTGTCCCCTGCTGCACGTGTGTGTGAGTTAAATGCAGAGGCTGTATTTCGTTGTGGTTCACTGTGTGGTGTGCTGTGTTTTACAAGTTGTTGCTTCATTTAATAAAAATGTCACAGCCTATCTGAGTGTTCATCATTACAAGATCTTGGCAAAAATGTATGCAACTCTAGACAGAATTAAATACGACAAAAGCTCATTGTGACCATATCACAGCAAACATATGCCATAATCATGTTGGTGCAATGAAATAAGAGTGGGTAACTTTTTTTTTGGCTAAGCAGCACATTGAGCAGGTGGTACAAATGTAGTAATATTCATCAAAATCCCACAGACTTACTAGAATATATTGCTTTAGAAGCTAAGTGTAGCTTGAAAGTACATCTGTCATGAATCGTGTACAATATTTGATTTATCTCCATCAGGTAGAGCGGTTCAATGTGATGATGCTTGTGTTAACTGTGATATCTTCAGGACTTTAATAACAGTGACAGTTTCCTTAAACTGAGCATCACCAGTCCTGTTTAACTGGATTTAATGCAGTGTGTTATTTCTACTACTTTTTATGGCCTTTTCTCATCTGTCCCACTAATGACAGAAAACAACCTTACACAGTTCCGACAGTTTCTCAACCATAGTGCATACATACATACAAACATGATTTTAGTTCGTTGCTTTTATTTATTTTAGCTAGTTATATTTGTAAGTAGAATTAGATATTTTTTATAATTAAGCAGCAGCTGACCTCATTCATAGCTGTAGAAAGTAAAGTGGAAGATTGAGAATGTTTTTGTACCCCAGGTCAAATGAGGATCACTATGGAAGAGATGGCAGGCGCCTTTCCCAGTACCAGAAACAAATTTCAGGCTCCTGCTTGAGAGCCACTGTATTGATGCTCAATCTGAGGATGTTTCCTTTACCAAGAAAACCAATGAATGAATTTGGTGTTCTAAGGAAGAACATTTTTGAGACGTTACCATGGAAAACAAAAGGGGAAAAAGGTGTTGACTGCAGCAGTCATTGCAGGAGGCAAAAGATAAAGAGGCCAGCTGCTGAACTGCTTATCTTTGGCCGTGACTTACATATCATACTGGTTGCTATGATGGCTACAAAGAAATGTAATTTGGTTGATACTTATCATAAAAAATCAATTTATTTCCTCCTTTTTACTCCTAAAGACAGGTTTTTCACACAGTACAATTCCTAATAGCAAACAAAAAAAAAGAGAATAAGCATGATGGAAAAAAACATGTATTAAAGTTTTTCTCCTCCGATTATCTTGAACTGTTGAAAGCGTTGGTACGTCACATGACTTGGAGGAAGTGCCTGACCATACACTCTGTGTTGATGGTATCGTGTGAAGGGGAGTTCTAACTACTGGTCAGGAAATGTTTGTAATTGTGCTATCCAGTAACAGCACTGGTTAAAGATGACCTTGTATATAATAAAGTCAGTAATATTGAGATATTTGAGGTTTGTGCTATTTAAATATTAAGGAAACAGTGTAAAAACTTGTAGATAGATTTCAACAACAGTGTTATGATGGAATATCATCTTTTACACGTAGACTGGAATTTAATTTCTTGACTAAATCATATGAAAAGCTGTTGTACATTACATTTCCAAAAAAGCAAAAGGAAATGTTCCATGATTTGGGCCTTTTGAGGACCCTCCTAAGAGCCAAGCACTGAATCAGATCAAAGCAGTGAATTATGTTTTATGTTATAAGAGATCATTTAGGGAGATATCATTTGGAAATTAAAAATAATTTGCTAATAAGATGTGAAATGGATTTTGCCCAAGTGGCTCCTTAATTATAGCCCACTCTTCTCAGTCTTTCTCATTTCTTTTTATTTAAGCAGATTTAGCGCATAAGAAAAAAAGCTGTTGGGGTGAAGGCACCTTTAGTGTATATATTTGGTGATTAATCTGTTTTCAAATATGAGGAAGTGAAACTTCACTAAAAGAACGGAATGAAAAAGATTATAGCTTAGTTATTTGAGTTATTTGTTTCACCTGTGATAAGTTCTGTCATGACATTTGGAGTTGGTTGCATCTGAGCATGGAAACAAGTGGAGCGGGTCTGTTTGGTTAAATGACGAGTAATGAGATTCAACTAAACGTAATACATTTTGCTTGGTCACATTGCTCTCACTATCATTTGCATTTTTTCACTTCTACAATATGCAGTAGATGCTTAAGGTGTTCTTGGATTGTAACTGTCCAAATCTGACTCTAATTGCTAGGCAGCAACTTTACTTGTGTAAATTCTAAAATGATATTGATTGGTTGGTTGGGCTTGATTAATAGCAAATAAAGTTCTTCCCTCTTTGTTCAGTCCAATGCTGCAGGCATGATTTAGTGTGTGGACATTGCGCGCATTAAGCTGAGTATTTTTCTCCCTGCATTGTGTGAGTGTGATGCAGAACCAGTGGGTTTCTATTTAAGTAAAAGGAGACTGACTATTTATCTTGTGAAGACGCAGCACAGCACACAATGAACCAGAACAAAATTCTTCTATGCACTTATCCCGTACACAGACAGTGTAGCTGAGAGTAGCCCTTCATCCAGCACATGGGGAGCAGTGATGGGGATTCAAATAGTCTGTGATTCGTACCCACAACCTACCAATTATGGAGCCTCGTCCTAAACACAAGGTCACCTGTTACATGTATTCTATCATTATATCAGTATCATTACCTGTTCTCTTCGTAGGTGAATAGGCTTTGTCGTTTTTCAAAAAAAAAAAAAGAACATTGAATGGATGTTATATGATGTTTATTAATTTTTTTTTTCTTCCATAAAGATGATGCAAGCTGCTCGATGTCCGACAGATGAACTGTCGCGGACTAACTGTGTGGTAGCAAATGAGAAGGACCTACAGTCTGGGCAGTGAGTATTTTACACGTGCACATAGATCATGTAAAAACCTGCCATAATGAGTTTAGATACACTGAGCTGAATGACCATTTGTTTTATCTTAATTTTAATCCAAAGGCTTGTGTAGCAGTATAAATTAAATGGATTGATGCTGTTTATGTAAAATGATGCCCCCTCCTTTAAAAAAAAAAATTAAAAATTAAATATTTGTAAATGCTTCTTAACAAGTGTAAAGGAGCAAACAGGGTTAATTTGAAGAAAACAAAGTTAAATAGTGAAACTTTTAATATATGCTATTCAATATATATTTTTTCATCCTGTTATTTGACTGGTATTATAACTACATACAATATTATTATCTTTATGCTTTTTTGCCTTTTTTTAGGCATGTGATGATCAGGACCACACCCACCCATATGTATGTATTCACTGTAAAGACACATCAAAGTGTGGTCCCTGGAACCATTGCCTTCAGTTTACCCCAGGTATCACAGCATTCCCAGCTTTTCTCAAGACACCCTGCATTCTGATTTAGTCAAGTCTGATTTTAATCTAAGCCAATAAAACTGGACTTGTTTCTGCCTGTATATAGTTTTTGTCCTTAATTGTTTGTTTGTCATTAAGTCACTAACTTTTCACAGCCTAATGTGTTTTATGAAAATGAAAGAAAATTAAATTAAAGCCTAATGACTGGACCTAATGATAACTTAGAGAATTAAGCTTTTCTGCATTCTGCTATGCTTTGCCATTCTTTAACAGGTCTGTGTTGCATGCTGTTGGCGTGCAATGTTAGAGAATACAGAAATTGCTTCCTGTCCTTTTAGATGGAATGTTTTTTCTTTTGTGTGGCATGCTTCTGTTATCTTATTGTCTGTCTTTGCCTGTCTCTTCTTCATCTTTAAACATGACAGCAGCCAGGCTATTGAGGTACCACAGTAACTTTCTCAAACTGGCTGAATTTTACTGCAGATGAACATTTAGTCGAATAATATGATGTACTTTTTTCCAGCACTATAAAAAATTCTTTTTACTGAGTATTAATACCCAAAACCCTCCTTTTGAGTATATGAAAAACACTGCTGTACAATAAGGCCATCTACAAAGAGAAAGTTACATGTATGTGACTGTGTAACTCTTTACATAATGTTTTTTTGCTTGAGCCTAGTTAAGACTCTGGTGCAGTTTAACTCTTATTTTCTTCCGTAGAGGAAATGGGCTGGGCTTTCTCTCAATCAAGATGTAGAAGGTAAAATTATTAACACTCACACATGCCACCTTTTCATCATCATTTTTATACAGGAATGCGTTGTATACTTGCTCATAACTGTTTCAGAATTTCTAGAGTTTCATAGGGTGGCGGTGGTCTAGTTGTAGGATACTTGCCTATGGACCTATGGCTCAAGAGGTCCCAGGTTCGAATCCCACCTCTGGCACTACCACCACTGGGTCCCTGAGCAAGGGTTAAGTAATGTAATTAGTCCTGTAATTAGGACATGGAAGTTGCTCTGGATAAGAGCGTCTGCTAAATGTAAATGTAGAGTTTAGACCAGCTGCACTAAACTTAGCTTACATTACCAGTCACTAAACAGAGGCATTGATTTGGATTAAGGTAATGTGCAGGGAGGGGTGAGGTTGAGTTTGGGTGTGTTGAAAGTTATGGTTTAATGTGATTAAAAATAAACCCTGGTTTGAGTGATTTGTTAGTTTACTTGCAGTTAAAGCAATTTTGGTGTGCGGTAAAGGAGTGAACCATGACCTCCAGAGGCCTTCATTCTCAGGCTAGAGGTTGCAACATGACAAAGAGATATCAATGGAAGAATTCATTAATACCAGATTACAAATTTGATTTCCATCTTAAACAGAAATAAAATACCTCATAAATTTGCCTGAAGAAATATTTGTACTATAATAGGCTTCACAAATACTACCTTATGAATTTTATTTTCTCTCTCTTGCAGTGAGCATCTACAGTTTTGACACAGCGAAACAATATGTGGGAACAATGACTCTAGAAATTGACTTCCTGCAGAAGAAGAATGCAGACAGTAACCCTTATGACACAGACAAGATGGTCATTGAGTTTATTCAACAATTTAATGCACAGGCCTTCTGTATGGGCCAGCAGGTACAACAAAAAAAGTAAAAGGAAGTGATCTTAAACCAGGGTCACAGCTAGAACTATTGAAGTCAATAGCAGTGAAATTTGTCTCACATTAAATGTGACCCACCTCTCCTCTGTCTTGCTTTTATTGCAGTTTGTATTCAGCTTCTGTGACAAGCTTTTTTTGTTAGTAATCAAAGACATTGAAGCGATGGACCCAAGCATTTTGAGGGGGGAGCAGAGCATCAGCAAGAAAAACAAGGTGAATACTTTTCTTATAAATGATCCGCCTTAAGATTCTTCGCTTTTTATTATAATGTCTTTCTTAATGTTATAGATATTTATCTGTGTATAACGTTCATAATGTATAAAGAATTTTATACATTTACCTACAGTCAGGTGGATTTTATTTCCTATTTTCGTGCTAATCCCCTCAATTAAGATCAATAGCGTTAACATTTTCTGCATAGCTGTTTCAAAAAAGCATCTGTTGCCTTTTTATAACTTACAAAACGCTTCAAAATGTTTTACTGTTAACAGTTAACTTAAGAAATAAAGAAAAAAAGACCCAACTGTCATACAATCACTACCAGTGCATTTACAATTAATCTTTGCACCAATGAAGCCACACACACACACTCTCACACACACCTTTATGCAGGCTGTGCTTTGGCAGCTCAGGCTGGGGTGCAGGGATACAGAGAAGACATTTCAGAAGGATGGTTTATTACACATCTTTGTGGTGTGTTAAAGTGAAATTGTAAGGATAATGTGTACAATTTGAAAATTACTGCCACAAGAAAATACTGATTTTTAGGAGGTGGAAGAGACCTGGTCATACAATATTATATGGCCATGTCCTATATCATTCATATTATAGGATCTTTTTAAATTCTCTGTCTTTTCATCCCTCTTTGCAGATAAACATTGGGTTGTTGCATGGCAACAGCCAGGTGATTTTTGAGAAAGCAGAAAGCTCTTCAATCAGTCTGGTCGGTTAGTGTTTACAATGCAAACACATCACAGAAAAACCTCACACACCGTGTAGTCATGCCATCCTCTCTTTAGATTTCCTTGAATTTTCCTTAAACTTAAAATAAAAAAAGTTGTTCAGTCTCCATCAAGCGTGTAGTTCTTTACAGCTCATGTTGATCAGTATGGTGCTTGCTCATCTCTGCCACAAGATGGCAGTCCTAATACATATTTTGTCTTCCATGTTCATAAACACATTTCCTTGTTGGGAATATATAGTGTACAATTTCTGTTTTAAAGGCATAAGTATAGTGATATTCTGGTTAAGTTCACCAGCATTTAAACTTTAACATTTTTTTTTTTCTAATTTCCCTCCAGGTAAAGCCAAAACTAGAGGTTCACGGCAGTCCATCATTAACCCTGATTGGAATTTTGAGCGCATGGGGATTGGAGGCCTGGACAAGGAGTTCTCTGATATTTTCCGCCGGGCTTTTGCCTCCCGAGTCTTCCCTCCTGATATAGTGGAGCAAATGGGTGAGCGTCGGGGTGTAAATCTCTGATTTTAAGGTTTAGTTTGATTTCATTTATTATTCTTTCATTTATTTATAAAAAATGAATTGGAATTTAAAAATTTCTTGAAGTTTATCATAAAAAAGCCTGAGAATTTTATTTTGACGCAAGTACAAGTGCATGGTTTATTGACATTTACAGCATTTAGCAGAGGCTCTTATCCAGAGCGACTTCCAATTCCTAATTACAGGGACAGTCCCCCTGGAGCAACCTGGGGTTAAAGGGTTTGCTCAGGAACCCAATGGTGGTAGTGGTGGAGGTGGGATTTTTACCTGCTACCTCTTTGTCTGTAAACAAGTATCCTACCACTAGCCCCGACCCCCTCCCCAATTATTTGATTTTATTCTAATCATTTTTAATCAGTCCTAATTAAGGCATCATTGCACAATTAATTAATCAATTGAATATTTTACTTGATTATCAACTGAGTGACTAGTGTTTAATTTGAATCATAAATGTTGCATCCACATCTAAAAATAAAACTGTGTTTAGCAGTTGGGATGCAGAAGCAGTGTGGGATTTGTAGGCCAATCTGCTGATGTTGATACCCATCCCAATAAACAAAAATCATTGAATCAGACTGATACTGAATTACAGTTGTCGCTCTAGATAACAAATAACTGATGAATGCTAGAAATATTAAAGTAAATCCTCAGAGTGTATCAGAAGTACCCTTCCAGTGCCTTTGGGCTAAAATAACTAAACATTTTGGAAACTTAATGAAGCAAAACTGAGCTATTTAAAGTAATTTATTTAACTTGCTGAAATCTTTCCATGTGTGATAAGTAAGTTATTGGTCATTTAGGCCGATTTACATTAAAGAAAACATTGCTTACACGAACAGCTACAAAAATAACTAATTACTCGTTTGGTAGTGAAATCGATGTAATTAAACTGCCACCTTCAGGCTGATGCCTCAAAATGCTACTGAGTCCCCTTTTCTCTCTTTTTTGTCTCTCACACACATTCCCACAATTAATGTCATTTTTTTCTTTTTAAAACTTTTTTTTTTTTCTTTTTCTCTCCCATTGGCTGTCTCACAAACACATTCTCCCACACTCTCCATTACTTTTCCACAAATGCATATCTCTTTCTCTGCATGTGTCTCTCTGGGAACACACTGTATATCTTTCACTTTCTCTTATTTCATGTACTTAACTACATATTTATCTCTGACCACATCCTCCCCATGTATATGCTCAGAGAGATAGAGTTGAAGCGTGCTGTGTATGAATCATGCTCAGTGTATGGTCAGTGGATAAGAGAGGACTGGCCAAACTAAACAGTGGAGTCTGAAACACTAAGCTTCACGGAGTTCTCCTCTCAAGTATTAATGAGCTCAGGCAGCCATCCTTGTTTAATGGCTAAAAGGCTAGAAGGCAATTTTATTTCTGCGGTTTCATCTTGCATCATAACTTTTATTTTGGCGCAGATTTAATAATAATAATTTGCCTTCTCTGCCATCTAAACATTAGTTTCATCATGGCATTATCCCTGGAAGACCCTGCTATGTTTTCTATAGGGCCATTGCAGTATGTCAGTGATGAATCTTTGTAATGCCTGTTCTACTGTTTCAACGCCAGTGGTACTTTAGATTATATCCTGAAATTCATGTCAACAGAGCTTCCCAGATTAATTGTTTGCATACATTTATATGACATACATTCCAAGAAGTTCTCATCTCGTATGTCTCACATCTCCTTTTACAAATCACAGAGCCCTACAGGGCATCATGCAACCATAAACTATGTGATGTTCTTTGTGGATGTGTGTGTGATGACCTTTGGGAGCTGTGATGGCTGTGGGAGTTGGCCCCTGGCTCTGGCAGCTGCCTACTCTAATGAGATGGCGGGCCCTGATAGCACAAAGGTGAGCTCCTAATTGGGGTGTGTTAGGGAGCGCAGGTGCTGAGAGAAGGTTTGTGTGTGTGTGGTTGTCAAAATGCATCTGGGTGGGGACGCAGTGGACCTGTAAGAGAAAGCTCAGTTTCAGCTAAAACTCTCATCTCCCAAAAGGTCAGTCAGTAAGGGAGGCAGACAGCAGAGTCCAGTCGAACTCACAACGCTGCCCTTCGTAAACCAGAGTCTGTCAGCAGGTGTAAATGGCCATGCTGATTCTCATCTCTGGCCCGGTGCTTATCTCCGGCCCTTCTGCTCTTTGCAAATGGCAGCCAGCAGCTGCTGTTGACCAGAAATGAGCCACTGTCTGGCCTCAATCAATGCAATCCTTAAACCTCCCCCTACACTCTTGTGAAAACATTTGTTCTCAGAACTTGGCCTGCTGATTTGGTCTGTCAAACTGAATAGGACCTAGTCATATCTGACATTTCCTTAACGGTGTATTTTCCACTCAGATTTTAGTCTGTGCAGGTGGCTGTTTTCCAGGCTCCCTTGAATAAGCATTCTCTCTATTTTTGTCCAGGCTGTAAGCATGTTAAAGGAATCCTGCTGTTTGGGCCTCCAGGCTGTGGAAAGACACTAATGGCTCGTCAGATTGGGAAGATGCTGAATGCCAGAGAACCGAAAGTGGTCAATGGCCCTGAGATCCTCAACAAGTATGTAGGAGAGTCAGAGGCCAACATCAGGAAACTGTTCGCTGATGCAGAAGAAGAACAAAAGAGGGTGAGGGTTAATAACATTCATGCTTCCATTAATGCAACCATTAATCATTGTTCTTACCTAAATCATATAAAGAGAAGTTTTGTTTGTGTTATTGCCAGTTTCAATTTCTTTAAGAAATGGCCAGTGGCCAGTTTTTTCCCCAAAGCTCAAGTTATATGCTATATGATCACCCAAAACAAAGTGGCAATAGTACTTTTTATTAGTCAAAGTTACAACATAGATAGCATTACTGACATTTCTAATTTGGGATTAGGCTGAGAAAGTGTTGAGCAGTAATAGAGAAATTGTGGTCTTCCATCATTTTGGAGCTACTGCCCTGCCACCCAGTGAGGGGGAGTCTACTGCTAGTGTCGGAGAGTCTAAGGCAGTAAGAGGGTTTACAGGGATGGCTAAGGTCATTAGGATAAGTAAGGAAACTCTTTGACCTTAGTAATGTTCTTCTTGCAACATTCTACTAAATAAAAATCTGCAGAAATGGCCTTGTTCTGTCATTGTTCTATTTTACTCCTTTAACAGATTAAAGGGGTTGATTATAGCGGTAACTGTGGGTATTTAGCATAGCCTCCTGGGTCGTTGCAGAAAGATCAGTGATGCACAGTGACAGAGATGGACTCACTCTTCACCTCCTAATGAGAGTGTGTGCTATCTCTGGGCCCTCACCCTGAGTCGCGGGAGGCCACGCTGAGCTTCTGACCTCCCCACACTCATCACAAACCTGCATCTGTGTGAAATGTTTAGACTTGGCCCTGATACAGATTGTGCAGATAAGACTTAATTGTGGTCTAGGGTGGCAGTGTATCTTAACTTTAGCATGACCATTGACAGTCCATACAGGTTTTAGCTGGCATTTGGCTGTTACACAATGCATCTGTTTCTTTTTCTGAAGTAGCTTTGAATTTAGAAGTTTATCTGCACAGGTCTATGACAATATTTAAGCATGTAGAAGAGTGATCTGTAAATGAAGTTTCTTTCCTGAAGTTGGGAGCCAATAGCGGACTACACATCATCATTTTTGATGAGATTGATGCCATTTGTAAGCAGCGAGGGAGCATGGCAGGCAGCACAGGTGTTCATGACACAGTAGTCAACCAGCTACTGTCCAAGATTGATGGTGTGGAGCAGCTCAACAATATCCTTGTAATAGGTAAGCGTCTCCCTGTTAAATAAGACTACAGCTTTTCTTACCACGAATTAACATTGGCCTTGTATGTGTTCTATTTTCCTACTGCAGCATATCCACTGTGGCTTTTAGGAAAGACTTGTTAATTAATTGATGAGTTGAACTCAAGGGTACTCAAGAGTACTCAAGGGCTGAGGAAATGTTGGCTTTGAAAATGGGCTAACTTTTAGCTTGTATCTGATACTGCTCTTTTTTGGGACTACATGCTTTAGTAATTTTCTGTTTCTCTAATTTTTCTAAATCTCAAATCAATTTCTGTTTCAGGTATGACTAATAGACCAGATCTGATAGATGAAGCTCTTTTGAGGCCTGGAAGACTTGAGGTCAAGATGGAGATTGGTAAGATCGGTGTCTGTGTGCTGGAAGAACACTGTAAGGGTGTTGTACTTGCTATATGCCCATGCACACTACAATCAGATGAAGCATAGGTTGTGGACATTCTCCGAATTTGGAGTAGGCAGCAGACTGAGCAAACGTTGAAAACAGCTGGTTCTGTTGTTTGTTTCTATATCTATGTTCTCTCTATTTTCCAGTTATATGGACACATCTGGCCATGATCATTTTTGACATTTTTTCGAAATTTATTATCAAAGAAACAGCAAGTGTAGTAGCGCTAACTCATGATTTCATCTGATAGGATAGTTCTCTATTATCTCTGATATTTGACTGTAATCAGTGACCTGAATTCACAGAGTATAAAGATATGATTACCATTTTTAATTTTTTAGGTCTACCTGATGAGTCAGGTCGTTTTCAGATCCTGAACATCCACACAGCTAAGATGAGACAGTCAAAAATGCTGGGCTTAGATGTTGACGTTAAGGAACTGGCAATGGAAACCAAGAACTACAGTGGAGCAGAATTAGAGGGGCTAGTGCGAGCAGCCCAGTCCACTGCCATGAACCGCCACATCAAGGTCAGATCTTTGTATCTATAGAGCACTCTAGCTGAGAGATACAGAATATAAAGAAAAAAAAGAATAAAGTATTTATATTCATTTCAGTGGTTGAGACTGTGGTTCTAGTGCATTCCTATTGAGTTTGACCTTTAAGATTAAAAATTCAGTGGATCAAAGTCATATATTCATACCACATAGTCAATTATTCTGTTTTGCTTGTGGCAGTTCGCTTGGTTACATTTGCACGAAGGTAAGCTTAGATTGCACCCCTCTAAAATAATTACGGAAATTCTCACCTCTACAGTTTGTGGTATTGCTTTGTGTGTGTTGTGCTGTACCCGTGCTTTTAAAGAAAAATGACATACTTAAGCAGTTTGAATGTTTTTCACAAGAACAAACAAGTGAATCCTTGAGAAAATATTTGTTGATCTCATAAAAATAATTACACAAACATTTTGGACTAAGTCCATCCCCATTTCCCCACATTCCTTGAGTTGCACATAACTCATGTATCAGCATGATTTGTCTCTTTGCATTAATTCTTTGTTTTTTGTTTTTTTTTTTGGGGGGGGAGGCGACCACACCTGAAACTACATGTGGCTATCTATGGTTGCAGATGCCACCCAGTAGTCAAATTTTAATCAGTTTTAACTTTAAAGGTGAAAAAAGCAGCTTAGATTTGATCTAAATAGTCCCCTGTTCTGTAGTTTTTTTTTTTTAAACAAAAACTATTAAACAAATTAATCTCCTGACTTCTCTAAAACATTTTCAGCCATCCTCTACCACATTCCCTGCTTGTAAGAACATGGAAAATTAGGAGATTTCCAAATGCAGTCAATCCAAATGAGTTCAGACTGAATCATGTTCCACCTTGATAAATTCCTCGCGGCACAACATGTATCAAGGTGTAACATCACTGCCGAAACTGATGCAGTCTGTTGGTAGTTTTAAGCTGGATGTAGAAATACAATGACACCTAATATATACGGTCATGTGAACAAGTTAAATATTCAGTTCTTTATTATGAAATGTTCATACTGATTTCTAATCTAATTTTTATTTATCTCTAGAAGAGAGTGATTTAATTGCAGGTAAATAACAAAAATTAACCATGATTTATTAATTAAACAAAAGATATCAACAAAAATGTGTATTCTGTCTGAGAAAAAAGCTATGAGACCCTACTGCCTAATAGCTAGCATTACCCCCTTTGGCTGAAATAACCGCAGAGAGATGCTTCTTGTAGCATCTACCAGTCTCTAACATCGGTCTGAGGAAAGCATCTCAATGGGATTAAGATCTGAGCTTTGACTCAGCCACTTCATTTCTTAGTTTTTGGTCAGTCCTTGGTGGATTTAGTTGTATGTTTTGGGTCATTGTCATGTTGCAGGGTCCAGTTCCGCTTCAACTTTAATGTTCTTACAGATGGTCTCACATGTTCCTCAAGCAGGGATACTTGAGAGTAGAATTCATGGTGGATGAATCTCGTGGTATGCGGTTGTCCCATACATGTTAAAGCTGTGCAGTCTCTTTCTGACTGCAGAGGCACTTTCCCATCAACAGAAGCAAGAGCCTGCTGTAGGTCCTGTAATGACATTTTAGGGATTTTGGAGAGTTCTTTTAGTATCTTGCGGTCTGTTCTCAAGATGAACTTGCTTGGAAGACCAGACCAAGTTGGCAGTTGTTTTGGAAGTCCTCCACTTGTAGACTATTTTCCAGACAATGGAATGGCAGATTGCAAGTTTTTTTAGAGATCTTTTTAAATCCCTTACCAGACTTATAAGCTGCTACAACCTTCTTTCTGAAGGCCTTGGACAGCTCTTTTGATCTCACCATGGTGTTCACTCTCACCTCAACAGGAGCACACCAGACTAAATGTTTGAGGTTTAAACAGGGCAAACCTCCTTCAAAATGCTGAGTAACAATGTTCTAATTATGTACACCTGATGTGCTACACCTGTAATTTGAGCCATTTTAATTGGGAATAAAGGTGTCTTCTTCAACATTATTCCTCAATCTATTCTTCAGTTTTATTGTTTAGTTATATTACTTGAATCTCCCAGTATTGTTAAAATTGAGATAAAATATCCAGATGTCCAAGAATGTTATAAAAACACAAAGGCTTTCATAGGGTGTCCTAATTTTTTCACATGACTGTATGTGCAGTTTTAATGTTCTTCCTTGTGAGGTCTTATACTTTACTTCCACATGCTTTTCATCAGACTTAACATCATGTTGTTTTATATATCACCAAGTGAAGTCTGCACCTTCACTTTTCCTCACTGATCTGCTCCTCCTACCCCTAATTATTTTGAATAGGTTTTCATTTGTATCTCTCTCTATATCTTGGGAGATTTGTAATATACCTTGTCTTCAGTTCTTTCTGTTATTTAAATAACACTTTAATATTTTAGTTTATTTGTACTATTAATAAATTGTTATTAAATTATTTATTTGCCCTCTGGCACATGCTGTATCACACACAAAAGGTACTATAAAGGCCATGTGTGTGCTTGCGTGTGTGTGTGTGTGTGTGTGAAAGAGAGAAATGGGTTGGCCTATTCACTCATGTCTGATATTTGATGGTGTTGAAACATATTGACAAGAGCTTATACAGGTGGGGAGGCACAAACTCTCCCTCTCTGACCTTTCATTATCATTTTAGGGATGAGTAATGTGTGTGTGTGTGTGTGTATGTGTGTTCAGGCCAGCACTCAGGTGGAGGTGGACACTGAAAAGGCCCATAATCTGCAGGTCACTCGAAGTGATTTCTGGGCATCATTGAACAATGACATCAAACCTGTGAGTTTCCATGCTTCGTTCTCTCACTCAGTTCCCCACCCAGATTTATTTATTTTTTTAAACAATTCTTAAATAGATGTCCATTATGGCTACTGATGATAGTATTGATTAGAAAAATTGCAATCAGGCCTTCTCAATCTAATATCACAAAAGATTTTCCACAAAAACAAGGGAATTTGTGATTTCTGGATGACAGTCTAACTTCCTGTGCACAGGCCTTTGGAACCAATCAGGAAGACTACTCCAGTTACATCCTGAATGGCATAGTGAAGTGGAGTAATGCTGTGTCAGACATACTCGGAGACGGAGAGCTGCTAGTGCAGCAGACCAAAAACAGTGAACGGACTCCACTTGTGACTGTGCTGCTGGAAGGTATAACACACACACACATGCACGCACACATGCTTGCACACAAAAAGGGCATTGTCATTTTTCACCAAGTGGACTACGACTGACATTGCTCTGACACTTATAAATAGGTCACTTTCACCATTACCACATATAGTACTAGTGTCAGAGATCTTAGACAAAATTACACACACACATTGGTCATTAGAACTTTTAGTCTAGAATTTTGGTCTCACATACTGACAACTCTACACAACACAATGATTATCAGTTTACTAAAAACATGACCCAGTTTTGGTGAAGCACACACTGATCAGCCATAATATTATGCCTTGCCTAATATTCTGAAGATACCCAGCTTTGAGCAGTTGAGGCATGGAATTTACAGGACCTCTGATATGCTGTGGTTTCTGCCAGCAAGACAGTAGCATCAGGTTCTTTAAATCCTGTCACCTGCATATTCCCAAGGGCAATATGCAGCCTCTGTTGTCTTACACACACACACACATCCACATCCATGACACCCATAAACAAACTCATTGCCAATTCAGTTGCTTTATACTCCTCTTCCACACACAAACACATTCACTAACAAAAAACACACTCAATGAAATGTAAGAATGAAAAAAAATGCTGCTCTTGCAGGCCCACCTCACAGTGGTAAGACAGCACTGGCAGCTAAAATTGCAGAGGAATCACAGTTCCCCTTCATCAAAATCTGCTCTCCAGACAAGATGATTGGCTTCTCAGAGATCGCCAAATGCCAAGCTATCAAGAAGGTGAAGAATCCTAAGAACAACCTTAAACATACCAGTTTCCAGTGAATGATTTGCAGCAGTGCCTCACAGACCTGCAATTTTTGTCTATAGATATTTGATGATGCTTACAAGTCCCAGCTGAGCTGTGTGGTGGTGGATGATATCGAGAGACTTCTGGGTGAGTCCCTGCAGACCCTTGGTGACCACCTCTGCCACTCGAATAATGTACTTTGTTTTTAATACATTTATCAGTGATTTACTGGCAAATTGGTAAGTGGACTGATTTTGATCTTGTAATATAGTGGCTGCTTGAATGTGGCTGCTTGAATATTTGCTGCGCCTGTGCTATGAATACCACAATGCCTCATGTTAAATATCCCACTATAACTATCTGCTTATCACTGGAGAATTTTGATATAAAAAACAGTAATTTTATAGGTAAAGGGAAAAAGTAACATCTCTTAAGATTAATTGGATTTTATTCCACACCACCTTGGAGCATTTCTGTAAGTACTTTTGTCATGAATTTATAGTCAGTTAGGAGGTTTTACTTGAGATTCTTTTATGACATTATATTTTCTACTTTGTGTATTTCTTATCTCTCCTTCCCCCAGACTTTGTGCCAATTGGACCCCGCTTCTCTAACTCTGTTCTGCAAGCACTCCTGGTGCTGCTAAAAAAGACACCTCCTAGTGTGAGTCCAAGCACACGCGCGCACACTTTCTGCAGTACTGCAATAAGACCAGCCATTACAGACAGGGGGCAGCAGACCCCCTCCTCACGACAATCCTGTGCTGTGATTTTGTGGATCTGCATCAAGCATGGTAGCTCAGAAAAATGTAATTGGTTGTTTGTGCTACATGGTGTGCTTCACTTTATGCAAAAAGTGGTGATCAGGGCCTGACGGGTCAGAGTTCTCTTCTGTTTTGTTCTGCACACTCTGAGTGAGTGGGCACCTATACTTTTGGTTAATGTACTCTTCATCTTATTTTGTTTAATTAGCCTGTATGATTGATTTTTTTAAACACTCATAACTGAATAAATGAGATTAGTTTAATAGCATTTACCAAGTAATAGAAGTAGCTGATCAGTTAGCCTAAGTAAATGAAAAAGACAGGCTTTCAGGTCTTAAATGCTTACTGATCCTTTAGCGGGACATCAGTGTTTGGTAATTGTATGTATTTCTCAACATGGTATTAACATACATAATGTTATTTCACCGTTCTTACTGGAGTGGTTTCTGAGTAACTTGAGAGGTTGTGGTGTTCACTTGTGGAAGAGCCGTTGGAGATGTAGTTTCGTCCACACAGACAGCAGTGTGTGTTGTTAGTATTTAGTTTTTGGGGTGGTGTTTTTGTGCTTCGGGGCTGAATGGCAGCAGGTCTGTTGCTCTGGACCGGGCCTGTGTGTGAGCTCAGCGGGGAGTCCACCATCAGGAGAGGCAGAAGTGAAAGGCCCTGTGAGAGAGTGGGGACCCTGGCAGGCCTGCCGCCTGTGTGGCACCTCATCTACATGCACTGGCACAAACCTCTGCGCCACAGGAGGGCGACCCATAATCCCCTCTGCTCGACGGGGCCTCTGGGAATGGCCAACCTTCTTACCCTTGCTGCATCTACAACTGTCCAGGAGCACGGCTTATGGGAAAGTTCTGGAGGAAAACAGTTGTGACATACTGTTCACAGTGGTATCTTAGTCACCCCAATAAAGTTTCTTAACCTGGGACGTCCTTTACCTGTGTGCAATGAAATATAGGGTAGATCACAGGTGTAATTCTGCCCAAAAATTATTTTATCACTATTCTCCTGGAAAATGATCATGAAATATTAGACTTTATAGCATTATTGTGGGGTTTTCTTTTTTGTTTTTTTTTATAATTTAAAATGAAATGAAATTTATATATGTTTATAAGAAATTAAATTACTATTAACATTAATTATATTAATTGAGACTCTCACAAGCTTTACTTTTTCTCCATCATGAAGGACTATAGAGATCAGTATCAAAGTGTGTGTGCTTGTGTACTACAGGGTCGTAAGCTGCTGATTTTAGGCACCACCAGCCGTAAGGATGTTCTGCAGGAGATGGGCATGTTGGACTCCTTTAGCACAACCATCCACATCCCTAACATTGCCAGAGGAGAACATCTGATGGAGGCCCTGGAGGTCAGTTTGAATTTGGTTAAAAGGCCAAAGGTCAATTAGATCTTAAGGTTCAACAGTTTTTCAGAATTTCACATATGTGTGCTTGTCCTGACATACCTCTGTGTAAGCATTATGAAAGTAGTTTCTTTCTTAGAGGTATATTGAGTAGATAAGGCATCCATTGTAATAATGACTAATGTTAGAGATTTGGTCTATGAAAATACTCTCCCTGGCAAAATGAAATTCACTGAAACAAATGGTGTTACAAAAGCTGAAATTCTTAAATGTTGAATATATAATTAAATATAATAATTGTCAAGCATAAACTAAAAAATCTCTAACTGTATTGCTGTCTGTTGTGTTGTTTGTGAATTGTTAATATATGTGCATTTGCATGTTTGTCTGTTCTTAAAGTTACTGGGAGGATTCCAGGAAAATGAACGTGCAAAAATTGCAAAGGAAGTCAAAGGCAAAGGAGTGTGGCTTGGCATTAAGAAGCTTCAGATGCTCATCGAAATGTCCCTGCAGGTGAGAGAGAGAGAGAGAGCGCGAAACTTTCTCTCTCTGTGTCTAGACGAGTCCCTGAGTCACTACTCTTGTCATTAATCATATGAGTCACTTATCTGTTTTAATTATTTAACACCATGTGCCAAGTGATAATGAAAACAAGTCAGTCCAGATGTGCTCTCTCTGGAGTAAAGCTTTCAACACATTCCTGTTAACAAGGTTCCCTGATCAACCATTTTTAAAGCTCGCTGCAGCTCACACACTTGACTGCTGGTGTTTGTGGCTGTTATCTAGAAGAGTACCTCTGTCTGTTTAACAGCATTTGTCAGATTAGATTTGGTCTGTTGAAAATCTATTTTTGGGACAGGAGCTGTGATAGCACTGTTTAGGTTCTTTCATTTGGTGCAAGTGTTACAAGCCTTTTTTCCACACTGCACTGTAGCCTTCTGTCTTTTTGTATGTCAGAACAGACGCATTCCAAGTTGAATTAATATCTGTTCATACAGTATTCTTTATGATTTACTGGATTTCTCTGGTTAAGTGTTTTGCTGAATCATTTAACAGTTATATTGCTGTTTGAGTGTTGTGTGTGTGTGTGCTGTAGTTGAGTAGAACTTGTCTTGTTTGTGGTATAGTTAAATTGAACTTGTAGTGTTGTTTATGAGTTGTAGTCCTGTTTGTGCGAGATGCTTACTGGTAATTGCTGTGGTATGCCCTCCCCCCCACCCTCCCAGAGAGGTATGAGGCTAAGTCTGCCGGGACATGCTGCACGTAGCAGCACTGCTCCAACGTGACAGCCCTCCCAGATTTTGTCTCTTTTCACCTCTTTTCCTCCCATTCCCTCCTTTTTTTTGCAACAGTTTTCACTTCTCCCAAGTTCTAGCTCCAACAGCCACAGGCAATGTGAAAGATAAGTTATGGCATACACAGGCAATAATTTTCCAGTCTAATCCCTCCCTGTGCAGAGCTCACCTCTGCTGCCATGATCACATGAGCTTTTAATGCTCCTCAATCACCTGCTCTTGACATTCATGGGTCTGTAAGAAATCTGTATTGTGATACGTACTCCCCAAGTGTGAATCCAGATGTATTCCTTCCTGATAGTTTGGCCAATAGTTCAGTAAAAATCAGATGTACGTATTTTCCATTGAAATGTAGTTAACAATTGATGAAAGCTTATATCACACTTATTAGCACTGTGCAAACTGCAGGTGTAAATCATCTGACACTAACCTCTAACTCTGTTGAGGTTTTAAGTAAATAGACTTGCTTGTAACATTCCTGACCTTGTATGACATTACAACATCAATTTTTACAAAACTGTGCCTTTATCGTATCCCTGTGGTCTTAAACAAATTTCAGACCCCAGATAAGTCTGAGATGCCTAAAGGGGAAACTGACCTAGATTACACAAGCAAGATTGTGTGCTCCAACATTCTGTCAGTTGCTTAGTGTCACTACATTGCAACCCTCCTGAACAATCTGGAGCAGTTATAAAGTCATGTTGTATTGAAACCACTGTCCCTGTGTAACTGGGGTTATTGTAGCTAGGGGGCAAATGTGCCTGCTCACCCCTGTAGCACCTCTGTGAGAGTTGAAGCTGCCCCGTTTTTGCAACTCCATAGGTAAGCAGCAGCCTCATCTTAGATTTATCACTCATCCTGACGCTCCCCAGCCATTTACTTACACACACACACACTCACCAAAACCCTCCTAGGCTTTTAGTAAGTGAACCTGATTGTTTTCCTTTTTGTAGCCTTCAGAATTTTCCAGGAAATGGTTATTCAACGAATGTAGGCTGATATCACCTAACTTTTTTTTTTTTTTTCCCTTTCTATAGCATTATTTCACGAGGTTTCTGTCTCTTTGTGGTGTATGTGTGTTTTAGATGCACCCTGAATATAGAGTTATGAAGTTTTTGTCACTGCTGACAGAAGAGGGCGCGTAAGTCCTGTTATATTTGATCAGTTCTCATCTAATTTAAAAAAGTGTCTCTCCTGTCCTTTATTTGACCTTTTCACATTGTCTGCTATAGTTTACCTGCTGCTCGTTTTCCTCCCCAGGCTGGGATCTGATAAACATGTGGCTATATAAATCCACATCACTGGAGTGAAGCTACACACGGATAGGCTTCCTGGTAAGAATGCTACTTTGCCTGTTTTTTAATCCTTTATCATGTCTCTCTGTCTGTCACAAACCTTTTATTTATATTTTTTATATATATATACACACACACACACACACACACACACACACACACACACACAGAGTCAAAACTCATTGATTCAGTTATGACTTACTCATTGAATATAAAAAGAAGGTCACTGATCCTGGGGACGTTACTAATACAATGGAAAAAGCATATTTTCAGAAAACTAGTGAAGCTAATAGTGTACTTGTATGCACATTGAGTATGCAATGTTGACAACACTGAAATGGTGGAAAATCATTCCACATACAACCAGATAGGTGAAGATTTGTCCTAGTTAGTAAAGTAGACCAATTTATGACTTTGTTTACTTCAGCGAGTTATGCAGAATTGTTAAAAAGCTGCTGAATATCCCTTTTAACAGAGTGAGAATGTGTGCATATGCAACACATTTGACTGACCCATTACTTCCTTAACCTCATTTCACCTATCGCTCTTTTTCAGCCATATTACTGTTTGCTGCTCTGATGACGACTCCATCCTTCCGTCCCATCCAAAATGAGCTCTACTTGCTATCAACTCAGTTGAACACTGCTAAAAGAGCTGGCTCTGTATATACTCTCTGCAGTACATGTTATGATGTGCCTGCCAGCCCTTTATGAAAACTGGATGTGTGGTTGCATGAAGTTATGCTGATGTACATTACATGCATGTATATGAATGCCTGTTGTGTATATTCTGCCTAATTAAACATTCCTAAAAATGATGCCTTAAGCATAATGACTCTCCATGCTGCCATCATTCTGATTGTGTCTGAGTGCCTCCATTATTTTCAGATGATTAAACCTTTATTTCACATTAAATTTCAGTGTACCTTTTCCCAGAGCTGTATTTCAGAGGCTAATTTTTACACTTTCTATTGGTGTCTTGAATTACTCTGTTATATTTTCATGTTTATTAAATCTCTCTTCCTACAGTGACCTTGTTGGTAAAACACTTAGCATAGTTAAAGAGGTTGTTAGGCCCTATTTATGCCTGGTTGTAGCCTGCAGCTCAGGTGATCATATTACAAGTGGTCAGTCTAGATCAGGGGTGTCCAACTCCAGTCCTGGAAGGCCGGCGTTCACCACAGTTTGATAGTTTCCCTCCTCAAACACACTCACTACACCCGCCACTAAGTGTGAACCAGGTGTGTTTAAGGAGGGAAATGACAGAATTGTGCTGGACTCCGGCCCTCCACGACTGGGGTTGGACACCCCTGGTCTAGATGTTCACACCGTCCTTTCTAGTGGACCTGAAATATGTCTCTGTTGTCCTTTTTGAGAAAGTTAAATTTGGGGAAAGTAACTGCTTCTGCTTCAACCTGTATGGTTGTAAGATCCCACCGATTGCTGTGGTTTTTAGGAGTCGAGGCTGGTGGAGAAGAACTGTGCTCGGCTCATTCACTGATGAACTACAGCTCACTTCTTAACTGACTGTTTTAACTTCTGACCATCTATAGAATAATCACTTAAAGTGTATGTTAAGACCACGTATAAAAGGAACCTTTGCTGTGCAACTTTGAACCAGCTCCAATATCAGATGCGTTCTAGATGCTGAAATGTAAAATGTATGGCTGTTTGTTACAGTCTGCTAAAAAATTCAGCTTATGCTGAGGGCCTAAT
Source organism: Hepsetus odoe (assembly GCA_017165825.1). Lineage (NCBI taxonomy): Eukaryota > Metazoa > Chordata > Actinopteri > Characiformes > Hepsetidae > Hepsetus > Hepsetus odoe. The sequence goes on from CM029378.1 coordinate 7,110,575, forward strand.
TAGTAAAAGGCCAAGCTTTAAAATTTGTACAAATGAAGTAAAGCCATTTCTCCTTCAAACCTTGTATGAGTTCACTCTGAAGTCTTCCTTCCAAACCTGTCTTTTGCTTTTTGTTTAAAGACATTTAGATCTCTGGATGTAATATTTGTTGATGAAATATAAACTTTGACAAAGTACGAATAGTTTCTGAGCACGAATGACATTAAATATTTAAGAAAATAATTTTCTCATTGATTTGTGATAATAATCCAAACTATTATTTTGACTATAAAGAGAAGTGATATGAAATTGTTCAGAACAAAGGCACTAAAACTTTGTTTAAAAAATAAAACCGAAAGTATGTACACTGAAAAAAAGATGTTCATAATAATTTCTGCTCTTTCATGTGCAGTTCAAGCAAAGCCCTAAATACTGTTTTAAGCAGATTACGTTTAGGGGGGGAAAAAATTTTTTTTTTAAACTTCTCTGAGACCTTAGTTATTTACATGTCTATTTTTCTAACCTTCAGCTCTTTTGGGCTGTTTAGAAAGTGTGAATATCAGGCAGTCAAGTTGATTTGTAGACTTTAAAACTTCCAGTTATCATTCTATCACATGCACCGTGGAGCACCTTGTATCTGTGCATTTCTTTCAGTTCCTTGGACCATACAGGTGCTCAGTGTAGTTTACAGTCACAGACCAGTCCGTCTGTTTCTGTGCATCATGGATGGCTGTTTACCCCACTGATCGGTGTTCAGGAACAGGTATTCTTTGTTGGTGGTGGATCATTCCCAGGCCAGCAGCAACTGACATGGTGATGGGATGTGTGTGCTGTCCACAGCAGTGCTGCTGAGGTTTTTAAACGGTCAAAAATAACTTCCTGATGAACCAGAGGATGACTTTCACAATCTGCAGCATCACATCATCAGTAATTTTACATCTCCAAAGAGAACCAACAGGTCAGAGTGGACAGTAAGTGTGCACAAACAAAAAGACCACAGAACTACAGGGGTTTTGAAAATGGAGGGAAAAAAAGACACTTAGAACATCGTTACCTTTCCTTACATTTACACCTGTGTCTTGGTGCCAGTGGCCGCATTAATAAATAACCCCTTCAGGCTGTTTCCTCCGCGGCTCGTTGTTTTAATGAAGGTTAAAGCGAGTTCAGGCCTTTAGTCACAGTGTATTCCCGTTGGAAGCGCGAGCGCTGAGCCGTTGAGATTTGAATTTGAAGTGAGCGCGCGCTTCCAACGGTCACGGACGTGGTTGGGAAGAGAAGAGTCGCTCAGCTCTTCGTGTAGAACGACCTCCGGTGTAATTTCCTTACTGTTATTGTATCAACCGACGGTTTACGGTGTATTCAAGTAATCCTGATTCTCTGCTTCACCTCTTAGTGGATTTCAGTTGATTCCTTTTCACTTTGCTAAAAGCTAGGCTAGCTATGCTTGGTAATGCTTTAGTCCGACATGTTTAATGTCACCGGTGTGTGATTGAAACCTGAAAATGACCCTGATTTCTAGCTTTTAACACTTTACTGTGAAACCATTGCTGTAGCAGATGTTTAAGATGCTGTCAGTTTAGATCTAGTAATCTGATTAGACAAAGCCACACAGTATGAAGCGTTGGGTGACTTGAAAACATATATATAAACTTATTAAGGGATATATTTTGAAATCATGAAACCAATAAACAAAACAGTGAGGTGAATGAATGGAAAATACAGTAGTAAAATGCCTTCCAGTTGTAATAGGTGATGGTAGACTAGGGGTAAGGCACTCAGCATTGGACCAAGAAGTGAGTTCAATCTTGGCTTAATCCCAAGTAGCTCTAGGGAAGCTCTCCTGTTGTTAAGTAATGTATGTTGCTCTGGAAAAGAGTTATAAATGCCATGAATGTGTTGCACATAACTGCTGCTCATCATCTCTTCAGTGTGGATCACACTAGGATCAGTCTTTTCAATAATTTATCAACTGCCACATCCAACAAACCTCATTTTAGAGCACAAAAAGTTGCTAGTTTACAAAGAAAAATAGATTTTTGGAATTTGACCTTCGTTCAGCCTAGTTGTATTTCTTGTGAGAACCATTTTTTGCTCCATTTGGCACTCTAGATGACACGTTTATGTTTAAGAGCGAACGGTATGTGCACTTAATTTCAGTGTCACAGCATTGCGTCTGAAAGCCTAACTAATGGGAGAGCTTTCTTAGCTTCATCTATCCAGACACCACCAAGTTAATTTGATTAGATAATTAGATAATGTGTTCTTCTATCAAGTGTGCTGTTAATATGCAAACTTGATTCTACTGGATAAAAATTATTTCTGCCATTTTGGTGTACCCAGAAATCACCCGTCCTTCTTTAAAGGCCTTAAAGGCACTGAGGGGTGCCTTCTGCTCAGTGTATCTTTTACCTGATGTTTCCTGTTGTGCATGGCATAGTGATTTTCATCCCCAAAAGACTAGAAAACAGTATTTGTTTTGTTCTTGAAAAGCGCACCTGAAACTAGTTAGCTAGCCAACATGCCATTTGGTAGACTGTAAGGTGTCATTGAGTCCTCTTTAGGAATTCTCAGCTCTTTTAATGTGTATATTTTTGCCCACCCCTCTCTCTGTCATTTTGCCTTGTTGTTATAGATGCTGCTTCCTGGGCCATGGTCTGACGTAAGCGCTGAAATGACAGTTTAGATGCAGACATGGGGATGAGATGGTAGCAAAGAGGAGGAATATTACCCTTTATTAGAGCTGCGTGGGAAACTTGAACAGATTGGGGCCACCATTCTCTGAACCAGTAAGGAAAAAAAATAAGTTAAACTGTGTTACTGTGTGCAATGTATGTTAAAGTTTGGTTAGGAAAGGAGACATGTATAGTTTCTTAAAAAATCAAAAAAAAAAAAACATTGTAAGATAATAAATGTATCAATAATCTAAAAAAAAAAAGTGAACGAGAACTTTCTGAAGCAAAATCATGAGACATTAAATTGTTCTTCAAATATATAATCTTAGTTCAGTCATACAGATATATACATTGTATAATAAATAATATTTATAAAAACATAACATTTTCAGATGATAAAATAAAAAGGGAATTAACTTTAAAACTTTTTGTACAAAACTTTGGATATAGCAGGGAGGAAACAGAAAGGGAGTGCAGAATAGCCAATGATGGCAGGCTCCTCAGGGAATGGGGTGGATGCAACGCAAGGACGCAGTCTGAGGGGATGCTGCTAATGTCTGCCTTCTGCTTTTGTTGTTCACCTTAATTAATGGGACGTGCAAAGGACTGTTGGAACACGTATGGAACCCTCTGCTTGTCTGTTGTGCTACTGTGAAGCCTGTCTAGTCTAACCCTCGGTGTGTATCATCACACACAGTCAGGTCAGGACACCCACACCTCTTCCACATAGTCCAAAGAGCAGCTAAGAATCTCATCCTTTTTTTATCCTCCTCCTCTCTATTTTCATGCTTCTCCACTCCTTCACACTGTATAGCCTTGTTTATCCATCTTTTCTGTATAGCCTTCTCTTCTCCTGTGAAGTTTAGAAAGCAAATAGGCCGCTCACACAATCTGTGGATCAGGCTCAAAGTCAGATCCCCCCCCACCTCCTAAAATGTTTGTTTAAGAGATCAGATTGTTATTTTTCCTAATATTAGAGTCATTAGTCATTCATTTCTGTAAGTGCAAGTTTTACAGTATAAATGGATCCACCTGAGGTTTATGGGGATTCTGTTGTTTACAATACATGGTTTTGTTAGTGGTTTTACTCATACCTGGCAACATTTTGGCAGTCAAATCACAGCTTTTATACACTTAATCTGTTCCTTGATGTCTAATTATCATCGTCTTCATAAAAAAAGAGTATACATGATAGAAGATCAGTTTGAGCTCAGGGCCACATTCATACGGATGCATTCATTTCATTGAACACTTCCATACCGATAGCTTATCTAAACACAAATCCAAAGACAATAACAAATGAAGAATTGAGCATCACAGATTGCTGTCCAAATGTGGCCTTCAGTGACTGGGGCCAGTCATGCCATTTTCCATTTTCAGTTTGCCCTTAAATAATATATAAAACCATTCTGTTCCATCACTCTCGCTTCTGTGACATTGTAAGGTATTCAGTAGATGACATCTAGGAGCAGGCTGTGTTTGTGTGATTAAAAGACTGCGCTCAGTGCTTGGTTTTCTGCTTTTCTGTTGCACATTGTGTCCTTTGAGCTGTTTCTGAGCATGCCTTTAGGCCTGAAATGTGGAGGAGATTAGAGAAAAAGGTATTGAGAAAATAGGCATTTTGTAGCTGGCGGGCAGAATGTGGCTAGCCCAGCAGGATTGAGGAAAAGGGGGAAGCATTGGGATTGCATCAGTTTCAGTAGTCTAGCAGGATAGAAAGACCCAGCCTTCAGTTACACTGCTGGCTCATAATATTCAGTAGTTAAGTAGGATCCCCCCAACCCCTCCTCCTCGCACCAGCCCCCTCCAATTCTTTCATGTGTACGCAGTGTGAGAGTGTGCTAGGCAGATACAGTTTCAGCCACCGGGCCATGAGTAGAGATGATCAGAGAGCTAAGTGTGACAGGTAGCGTCTACATGATATCAGAAGACATTGAGGGTTCAGATAATGCACTATGCTCTTTTACACACCGCAACTGTGTGACCTCACAAACTGAAATAAATAAAAAAGGAATGCAACTGAAATGATAATGGTCATCACGTGATTATTCAGGAAGGGGTTGGCAGTCATTGAAGGATTGATAAAATTCCAGTACAGAAGTGCCACTACCTACTGTTTGCGTGCTGGGTTCATCATGGCGATACATCTTGTAAGTGTGTGTTGTGCACAGGGTGGCTGCATATTCTAACTGTCATCCCTTTTTCACTTTCTCCATTTCTGCAGTGTTCTCCACCCCGCTGCTGTCCCATGCCTCATTTGCACGTGTGTACATCATAGACTCGTACACACTCCTGGCAGCTGACATAACAGCACCAGTGGAAGATGCAGTGGCATTTCTCTTTACGTTTCTCAGTCCGCGTGTTGTGACCGCGGCCACAGCAAAGCAAGTCGCAGCCTTCGATGCCATGGGAGGAGACATTGCAGACGCGGTCACGTGTGCCAAAAGAGCCTGTCTCTGGGTTTGGCTCACAGAAGTTGGGTGAGCCCTCATAGTATACCAGGTCTCGCTCAGTGGGGTGTTTGAAGAAGGTATACTTGGCGCGCAGCGTCTCCACCCACCCACGTGACTCCCGGTGCTTCTCCACCACCATTTCAGAAGCACTGTCATACTTGTCCTTCAGGTAATCCCCCAGCAGGCGAAAGTCTGGCTGTGCCCACCAGCAGGTCTTCACCTCACAGCTACCTGACAAGCCATGGCACTTGCAGCGTAGGTGCATGTTTTCCAAGATTGTCTGGAGAAGTGAGAATACAAAGAAATCTGCTTAGTACAATTTTCTCTGTTCTTTCTCTTTGCATCAGTTGATAACCATCTGAGGTTCTCCAAAACAGTCAAAATGAGTTTAGAAGATTTACCTTTACTCATTTAGCACACATAATTTAAAGCAACTTACAAGTGAACAGCCTTCAAGGTAAAGTAACAAAGGCTAAAAAGTGAGCATTTGGATAATTGGATAATGAGCATTTAAATTAACAATCGAGTAATTCAGGGGATGCAGAGAACCATAAGAAATGGAGGCGGTTGAACCGCTGTGGAGACCCTTAAACGGGAGCAGCTGAAAGAAGAAGAAGACTTATGATTTAACTCATTAAGAGTTTAACTCATTTAACTTATTAACACTCAGTCTTTGCATGTGAGATGTTGCTCTTGTTGAGCACAGCCTTTGATTTATATAAATTTAGTTTTGGTCTGGCCAAGTGTGGCATGGCAAGCAAGCTACAGGTGTTGTACAGCTGCCAGGCCAATAGACAGGCCCTCACAGTGCTTAGCTAATTCCCCCTCAAAAGTCCTGCTCACGTGAGTGTGCTGGTGGCATTCTGCATCTTTGTTTTGATTTGTTTGCCTTAATTCTTTGGCTATATTTAGCTATAGAATTCCCCAGCTGCGGCGGAAGGCAGGTGTTTTTGCGCCCTCCAGGGGGGCAGCCAGAGCCTCTGACATCACGTCCCGAACTCGTCAGGCCTGCGGCACCTCTCGCGGCATGCTGAAGAACAATTGAATGTGAGAGGCAGGTGGGGCAGCCCGGGGTCCTGACTGGCCTGCCTGTCTCACTGCCTGCCCCTGTGGTCTCTCACTGCTCTGTCAAGCATAGATCAAAGGGCCGGGTGTGTTGCACTGTGGTCTTGCCAATTGCCCCTCAGCAGCCTCAACGCTAAAAGACTCCTGTGCTGAGCTCTGACAGTGACAGTGAAGGGCAAAATCCCTAGTCTTTCCACCCTCCTGCTGCCCTCAAACCACTAACTACGTTTGCACCTCAGTCACGGAATTCAACAGGGATGCAAGACATGCAAGGCATGAAAGGATCAGGGAGGTAATTACCCAGTAATTTTAAATAGAAATACTCCTTTTTGGTGTTAAAAGGCTCTCAGAAAAGAAATCAGGTGGTTTCTGGCAGTTGATCTGTCATGCATTAACACCTTGAACTGTGGTTGAGACCCACCCAGGAAGCATACAAATAGTCAAAGCAGGGCATTGATCATTGTTCTAGCACTGTAGTATTGTTTCATTGAATTTTATTTTCATGCCAAACTGATTTCAGAACTATAGGCCTAAGTCTTTCTTTACTTTATGTAGAACAGTTCTTTGTTCTGAAATATTTTCTTTTCATTGCTCTTACCTCCAGCTCAGAAAAGGTCATGTTAATTAGTTGAATATTTGATTACTTGTAGTAGGGCTGTTAGAGCAGGAATAAAACCAAAAACGAGTGTAAGATTTATGGTCCTGAGAATAATTTACATGTATTTCCACAGATTTGTTTAAGTGTTAATAATCTCTTAAACCAACACTGTTTGGGACTGTCAAATCTGTAAGCAATTTAAATTTGATGTGCTTTATGCTATATTTTATTTCAGCAACTATTTCAGTTCGAATAAAATCTTTTTCTTTAAGGATATTCTTTGGTTGATGGCTTCTTTGTCTAAATGTTAGAAGATTAGAGCTTGCTGCTTTACTACTCTTATTGCACTAGCTCACTTCTGCATTTTGCTGTATTAGTTATTGGATCAATGCTTGGATTGTTCTGTTAAATTGATTGGATTAATCAACTTAACTGAATTTAAATGAAATTTCATTTGTGTTTATTACAGATGAAAAAACAAATGATTTTTAACTTACCATTCGTCCAGCTTCATTATTGTGCCGGTTCATGGCTGAACGGGCGTCTGGCCGGTTTTCTCGGGCATCTGCAAACTCTCTAGATACAAGAACTCCAAACTCAGCATCTTCGCTACAGCCACCCCATTTCCAGCCCTCACCTGGCGGCCCTTTATGATGTGAGTCACAGCCGCACATGGTGGAGGTGCCTTCTGCACACGAGCGAGTCACTGCAAACGCCACACCAGCTGAGGCAATTGCATGGACAAATGCAGACTCTCTAGTTGCTAGAAAGAGAGAGGGAAATGGTAATTGAAATGAGAGAGAGAGAGAGAGTTAACTTTTAACATGAAGATACCCATGTTCCATGACTGTTGGGCTGGTGGTGATCTGGTGGTAGGATACTCTTTGTACCAAGAAGTCGCAGGATTGAATCCCACCTTCAGCACTACCACCATTGGGTTTCTGAGTAAAACCCTTAACCCCCGACTTGCTCCAGGGGGACTGTCCCTGTAATCAGCAGTTGGAAGTCACTCTGGATAAGAGTGTCTGCTAAATGCAGCAAATGTAAATGCCTCGATCTAGTGATATAGTAATGAATGCACATGACTGGTCTCTGTCTTCTTTAATTCTAAACATTATTTTTCCATGTACTTGTCTAGGTCTCAGGATAAGCGAAACCTTTTTAGAGACTACAAACACTAAACTGCTTTATGTTTTTCCCCCATAAGGGCATAGCCAAATTAAGTGAAGTGCATTTTAAACCAGAAATGAATATCCAAGTGCTGGCTTGGCACTTGGTGTTGCGCGGTAAACACCTGCTGTGTATGGCAAGCACTGCAACATTGGTTAAATGCACAAAGCTCATATTTTGCCATTTGCCTTTAGAAGCTTTTACAAAACACTACCACAGCAATTCACTCATTTTACACTTACATTTAAAAAAAAAAACAAGATTGGGTTAGTTTATGATTTTATATTCACTGATGTTTCATGTATTATTTTTCCTATGTTTTCCTTGTGCAAAGGAAGGCCTATAAGGCCTTTTTAAATGATGATATGTTAAACAAATGTAGAAAGTTTTGAACATACTGTTCACTGATAAACTGCTTTGTTCATGTGACTTTTTTTTCAACAACATGCTTTGATTTCTCTGTTTCTGACAAAGACAGTAACATGTATAATGCAGTGACATCCTGCCTGCTTTTCCATCTGTAGACCTACTGAGAGTCTTCCATCAGACAGTATCTAGAGGGCATAGATTGTTTTCTGTGATGGGCTCTGAAATATTGATGGGACTGAGCACTGTAAGGACATAAACCCCTTTGACAGGACAAGCTCAATTGTTGGACATGTCATTTGTGTCTGATGCTGACTGGGGTGTTAGTGACACTGTGTTATCTTAAAGGCGCGCTATTTTCTGTCTGGATAGCGTTTCAGGTATGCCCTCCTAACTCAGGCCCTGCGGCCACGTGTGTGAAAGCTAGCAATAAGCCTGTGTGTTTGCTTTCTGTAGGCATGTGCTGAGAGATGGTGTTACGCCTCCTTTGAAGGCAACAGCTTATTATGTAACCAGACACCATTGTTTCACAATCGCAGCACACTTACTTGTGGCTCACTCAGTTTTTCTTTGGGCCCCATTCCCTTGTCCCTAAGGGCTCAGAGGAGAAACCCTGCTGCTCCTGCTGCTGCTGCTGAATTGACAGACAGATGTTGCAGCGTATCCAGGCTCTACCTTATACTGCCTGATCACACATGCATACACACCGCATCCAGACACTCTTCCCAAGTGCAATAGACATTCCAGCACCATACAAACATGCTTATGCACTTCGACCTCCCATCCCGGGAACATCTGCACTTCTCTTAAGGGTTCCCAGATCTCTGCCTGGTTTTTCATGCTCTAGAGAGGCTTAGTGCTGTAAGGTTTGCCGTAGGGCTCCAGCGAGCCAGCACACAAAATGTACCGAGAAGAATGCAAAGCACAGTACGTTCTAGCACTTGTGTGAGGGGATTTTTTTTTTTCAGAACATAAAAACACATTGTATCAGTTTAGTATTTACTAAACCCTCATGCAATGCTCATGCATTCTTTAGCCACATGCAGTGTTAATCTTCAAGGTAAGAGAGAAAAGGTGAGAGGAGATGGCCTCTCATTGACCAGTCTGAGAGTGTGACTCATGGTTTTGTCAGGTGATATTCACATGATGTTATGCTGTCATGAAAAGCCCAGTACAGCTCATGCTTTACAGCTGACTCTTGTCACAATATTGGTCTCCTGTATTCTGCCTAAAATGTTTGGACAGAGCCTGTTTATAATTTTGATACAGGTTTAAATGCAGGATTTGGATGTGTTTGCTGAACATCCTTTGATTTATATTTTTATTGTCTTATTGTTTTGAGGTCCACACACACACACACACACACACATACTGCTCTTTATTGCTGATGTTTGTGTGTTTGGACACACACCTCTCAGGGTGGGAGGCCAGAATGAGGCCCAGTTGGTTCTGGCAGGCCCAGCTGGGTTGACTACAACAGAGTGCTGTGAGCTGAGGGCCCCAGGAGCTCTGGCCCCGAGCCAAACGGAGCGCTGCTCCCGCTACCTGCTGGGCCCATGAATCCGCCTTTGTCTCCCTGGTGTCACACTGTATTACCCACACAAAAGGGCCCAGCACCCCCCACACCCCCACAGCCCAGCTTAGCTTTGCCCAGAGCTGGCCTGGCATTCCCAACAGGAGCAACCCCCCCACCCTTTGCCTCCCCCCACTGCGACATGCACACACCAACCATGAACCCTGAAGCCTTCCTTTTTCCTTCTTGCCCCAGTTGGATTGTTTCTTAAATAAACCCTCAAATTAATAAACACCTGTCTCTAACATTTTTGAAAAACCTCTGCCTTCCCAGTCTCTTTCCACTCTGTCTCTTTCTTTCTCTATCTCTGACCTCTCCTCTTTCCTCCTTTACCATGGCCAACCTCTCTCTGCCCATCACTGCACCCCCCCACCAACCTCTTTCCCTCCGTGATGGGGAAGGATGGGAGATTCCCTTTCAGTCCATTTTCATGACACAGTCAAAAGGGCGTGTGAATGGGGCGTTCGTGGGAGCCGGGCTGTAAGAGGCACACAGAGATTGCTCATACTGGCCTTCACGCACAGTAGGGGTTGAACGGAACCCCCCACCACCTCCCCATCCTAGCCCTTTTCTATTGCTTGTAATCTCATTTGGCCTCCCCTCTCTCTTTCTTTCATTCACTTAGATGCTCATTGCCTGGCTCCCTCCTGACACTTAGGCTAACGGTGGTTCTGATCAGGGGGATGCACATCTTTACCCTTGGGTACTGCAAAAGAGAGATACCTCATCAGCTCCTCAGCTCTCTGCCTCTCAGCACAGTGTATACCATTTTCCCTTTGTCCTGTGTTTGACAAATACAGTGATCTGTTAAGTAATGCTTAGTAAGATAAGCATATATCACAGTAGGAATATTGTTGAACATTGAGGCTGTATTATGTCAGCAAATATCTATTTTCAGTGAACTCTGGGAACCTAAATGATGGTGCACTTCAGTTTTGTAATTAAAGCAAGAGGCAGTTGCATATTGGGTAAGCTCCACGCACATGCATATTTCTGAAGCTGAGATTGATTAAAATATATTCCCCTATTGTCAACACCAAATTAGAAAAAGTTGGGACTGTGTGGGAAAATACAAAAAAAAAAATCTCTCTAAAATGTACTTTTGCAGACAGTAAGACCCCAAGATGTTTTGTCCCTGCATTTCTGGCCTGTAATACTTTCAGAAAAGCTTCGGAGAGTAAAGCATTTATAACTATAATGTACAATAACTCCATGTCATGAAAAACCCCTTTCTTTTGGACTTCTTGCTGATAATAGTCTGGAACATCCATACGGAGAACCCAGAGATTTTTTTCTTAAATGATCTGGAAGAATACAGATTTTACTGACCAGAACACACAATCTTCACAGTTTGATGGTCCGCCCCAGACGACTCTGAATCCAGAGAAGTTGATGCCACTTATAGACATGGCTAATATACTATGAATTTAGCTCTGTATTGTAGTGTTTGACAAAGGTTTGCTAATTAATACCTTACCCATGTGGTTAGATAAGCTATTAAAATGGAGCAGCGGTGGTTAGGGAGTTGCCCCCGCATCGGAAGATTGTGGGTTCGATTCCCTCACAAGTAGGTTGCCCTGAGGTACTCTTGAGCAAGGTACCGTCCCTGTCACTGCTCCCTGGGTGCTTTCAATAGCTGCCCATTGCTGCACGGTGTTTGTGTGCATGGGTTAAATGCAGACGTCCAATTTCGTTGTGGTTCATGTGTGCTGTGCTGTGACCTCGCAAGCCAAAGACAAGTCACTTTCACTTCACTTCACTTTAATAAATTACAGTCCTTGGATGCAGTACCATCTGAGGGATAGCATTTCAAACCTGACTCGGCTGTGGTTGGACAGTGAAGTATCTGGAGAAAACCCAACATGCAAACTCAACACAAAAAAACGCCCACCTGGGTATCGAACCCAGGACCTCCTTGCTATGAGGTTACAGTGCTGCCCATTGTGGCTCTGTGTTGCCATTCATTTAACTATATAATCATATATTAACACTTTAAAAAGGTATTTTACCTTTCAATCTTTCTTTGAGGAACATTGGACCTTCCATGTGTACTCGGTTTACAATCCACTATTGGCATCACTTTTTTTTTTACATATTTTTTTAATATATTAATTAATTTAATATATTTAATATATATTTATATATTTTTTTATATATTATATTACATACATTACTAGCCATAATTTGCCCCCATCCTAACTTTGTTTGTCGTCCTGAAATGAAGGAATGGGTTTATATTAACAATTGAAACATATGCCACCCAGCTAAGCCCTAAATTTATGACTGAATACTTGGAGATTTAAGGTCTGCTTGTACATATATTCTGTCTAAAGCTATTACCTCAGCATACTTTAAACGCAATGTTGCACTGCTCAAAAAGCAACCATTGTGATTCTAATGCACTTACCTTTGTCTAGTACAGGACCAAAGATGGCCAGGTTGTCCTTTATGGTAGTGCAGTTCCATCTGCGGCCACGGAACTGATGCTGGCACTCTTGGATACCCAGTTTGACACCCTCAGCCACACTGGGCATGATTTCGATGTAGTTGCGGCAGAAGCGTAACTGCTTGGGCACCAGGCCAGGAATGGAGCCGCACAGGATGGGCTGAGAGCCCAGAGATGAGTACTGTTGCCCCAGTGCTAGGGACCTGCAACAGGTAACAGAAGAACATGTATGATACCCAACCAACAAACCTTTTCAGGATGCACATGCTGTGTTTACATTCTATAATTATTAAGATAGTCAAAGTATTAATCTAGTTTTTAAATATGTTAGTAATCGTACTATTTATAGTTTATAAAATATTTGCGTTTCTGTGATTTTTGTTGTTCTGAAATTATTAATAATTGAATAATGAATAATGAATAATGAATAATTCTCTGGCATTGAGCTGCATCCAATAATCTAAATTAGTCACAAGCATTAAAATAGTCCACTTATATCATAGTACTTGGTTGTTCTAAACATGAGAAATGAGTATTTAAATGTATTTGCTGAACCTCTATCATGAAAGCTTATAGTGCCAGGCTGACAGTAAATAAGAAATTGTTCTTAATGGCTTGCCTGGTTAAATAAAGGTTTATAAATATAACAATTATTGATTTTTGCTTAAACTAGTCTAGGTTAATAGTTTTTATCTGACAGGGAGAAAAGTGGAATGCATATAAGAAATTACCTACAACATACTACATACAAGAATGCTATTTCATAAAGTTATCCATAGCTTTGTTAAAATGTTATTTTTTTGCTGATCTGACATCATTAGTGGTAAGTGACTATAAAGGGAAAATATTAGAGTTTTTATTAGACTTTTCATAAAGCAATAGCACAGAAACCTCATTAGACTCCCTGTTAAAAAGAGAATCAAGATTTATTCTGATAATAGTTATTGTGTTCTTCAGGGGCTATACGAGTTTATGTGTCAAAGTTCAAGTTCATCAATCTGATTCTGCAGGAGTAAAGTTGTCTTAGGTGCATCATTCATAACTTTATTTGAAGTGATTTGAATAAACAGTTTTTATTGTAAGCTATCTCTTTCATGAGCTTGTGTTAATTGGCTCAGCTATGTTAACTCAGATTTCAGTTACATAACTTTTGATACCTAAGAACTGAGTCAGCCATTTGGCTCACTTCCCTTCATTGCCATATGGTGCATTTAATAAGTGTATAAGTGAGTATGTGTGAGTGCACAGTAGCTGAGTTAGATCTGACAAAGACGTTTCAGCACTGGACAGGTTGGCATCTGCCTAAACATGGTCACAGTATACAAACCCAAAACAGGCATTCCAGTCTCATTCACATAATTAGTTTTAATTACCTTATTTTTTGCTGTAATGCTAGGACAAAAAAAGGAAGAAACCCTAAAACATTGGCATGCCTGTGTTCTAACATGCTTGCTGTCATGACAGGCTCAAACAAACAGACCCACATGCTCAACAGTGCTGCTAAGTTTTGTCATTAATTGTTTGACTTTCTATTGTTAATTTATTAACACGTGATTAACAAAAACCTCTCTCTCCCTCTCCCTCTCTCTCTCTCTCACTCAAACACACACAAATATACACCCCTCTCTTTCCTTTTTCAGGCTGTGCTGCTTATAGGTGCCCACTGGTGACTCCCTCATTGTGTTGCGTCACACAGTTTATAAAGCCAATCTCTAAAGAAGCATTACCAATAAAAAGGCAATCACTATCCACCTTATTACATACCTTGTAAAAAATGTGCTAAATTGACTTCATGAAATTGACATGTTTGAGGGAAAAATGGACGTGGGAAGACTGTGTTTTTAGTACAATAAACAACTTCTCATTACTTCTCATGTTGGGGCAGTGGTGACCTAGTGGTTAGGGAGTTGGCCCCAGATCAGAAGACTGGGTTTGATTGCCTCACCAGTAGGTTGCCCTGAGGTACCCTTGAACAAGGTACCGTCCCGGTCACTGCTCCCCGGGTGCTTTCAATAGCTGCCCCCTGCTGCGCATGTGTGTATGGGTGAAATGCAGAGGCTGAATTTCGTTGTGTTGTGCTGTGCTGTCACAACAAGGGTTGTCACTTTCACTTTGAAACTTGCCACAAACTTGCTGTTCATAGAACTCTTTCGTGATACTGAAAGGCAGTATCACTGTACTGTCATCCATAGCATGCTGTTTCTATTTGGAGCTTTAGGTTGGTCTCAGTCCCTCCCCATTTGACCCTGTGCAGGATCAGGAGTAAACAACCTTACTGATCAGAGAGCACTCGCTTTGCATGACCTCATGCCCCTGCAGGGCGCAACCCTATCGCCAGCACCAAGCCCACTGACAGCAGCACTGCAACTGGCCCACACAAAGGCTTGGCTATTGAAGTCAGGGGAGAAGAATCCACCTCAGAGGCATATCTACTTTTTTCAAACCCCCCCAACTCCATCCATGTACTCGTCCTCCTGTTTGATGTTGTGCGAATTCAACACAGAGATGAACACTGTCGCTTTCTTGTCATGTATCAGAAGGACAGCAAGAAGCAAATAGTGAGATAGGGATATAGAAGGAGAAATATGAGTGTGGCTTTGTAGGATCTCAGCTGCAGCTTTCACTAAAGGACCTTTTGATACCTGAGCCTTGCGTCAGCTGGGTGTGCCACCAGCTTATCCACTTCGACAGTGGGCCAATATAATTGTATGTTTGGCACGAGTGTGAGAGAGAAGCAGAAAGAGTGGTGGGAAGAATTGATAGACTTTGTATAATGAAACTCCTATATTTACAGCATTTAGCTGAAGCTCTTGTCCAGAACAAGTCCCCTTTCCAGATTACAGGGACAGTCTCACTGAAGGTTAAGAGTTTTGCTCATGAAACCCATGGTGGTAGTGCTAGAGGTGGGATTCAAACCTGTGACTTTTTGGTCATTTGAAAAGTATCCTACCACTAGACCACCACCATCCCAATTTCTTAAAATTAAATTAATTGAATGCATCCAGATTTTATGTTGCATTTTTTATTTCATGTTTAAAGGCTTTTTAATTTCTCTCCATAATCATACACTCTTTTTTATTGGTTATCTATAATTATTTTCTTGGAGCTATGACTTAAGCCTATACATGTGCCAGATGAGCCCCTGCAGTGGAGCTTACTGGAAGCAGAGCTTCTTCCCCTTCGTGTTTGCTGACTGAGTGAGTAAGTGGCATAATTATACAGTCTGCTAACTGTGTAACTGTCCATTAATCTCTCACCCATATGGTTGACTGCCATGTGTTTGTGTGTGTGCTGAGCTGAACTGTGGGTATAGTGTAAAGTAAGAAGAAAGATTCAATCAAATACTTTCCAGGTAGATAGAATGATTTGCACTGTATCTTTCTGCTGACAATTTTAGCAGATCTCTAAGCTGGTAAAGTTTTGTAAGTGTGTGTCGTGTATCTCCTTGCAGTGGAACAAGTGATATTTGGGTTGAGCCTAAACTAATGGTTTAAGTGAAGGCATGTGCATGCATCTGAGTGAGTCAATTACCAAACCGCACAATGCTTTTGTGTGGACAGGAGCGTGTTTGGACTGGGCACATTGTGCACATGCTGCATTTTGTTCAGGAGCGACGCGCACCGCTGATCCTGAAGTAGGGGCGAGCAGGGCATCCTGCTTGTTGGCGCACTGCATGTTAACTACAGAATTTCTGCAAGGGAAACGCCTGTCAATGTGTGTGGGAAACTGTCTAACATACACAGCAGAGGTTAAATAAAGGTATAGAACTAATCTGCATGATACACATGTATGTACTGTATGGCTATTGTTGACTGGATCCTTAAAACCTTTATTAGCTAATATACATACTTCCAGCATTGTAAATTGTACAGATATGACATACAATTAAATTTTCAATTAAAATATAACACACTAGTCATATTCTAATAGGACTGTTCAAACCTTATATATATTTCTTTCTAATACATAATGTATCTAATCCAAGATAACCTTTGTAAAACAATCTTTCAGAACCTCTCATATATTAATTATAAAAAACAAAACAAATTCAGGTTATTTAGTGTACACATGTAAATGTAGATACTGATGGAGTAGTGGCATTCCTTGAGAGAGTTGGTGTGTTTCGGTTATAAAGCGAGTAAACAAGCAAATTTAATTGTCGTTTTCAATAATTGCAAATATTTTTTGCATAATACCCAAATAATACTCACATACCGAAGGCTACCCATAATGTAACAATTAAAATTTGCATATACTGTACTTCAACACTTAATATATTTTAATGAGCTTATGCTTCAACAGTAAACTTTAACAAATATTGTACATTGAACACTGCTTCAGAATAGTCAGCATTAATGGAAGTAAACAAAAAGCTGAGAGGACCATAGCTTGACCAACTCTGGATTAGTGTTTGTGGCTGACATGTGTTGAGTGTCCACCTCAAAGAGGAGGAGCTGAAAAACTGCAGGGCTTAACAGGTGCTTGTCTGAGCAGGTCAGGGGGCCACCTCTAGCCTGCAGGCTTTCAGCTTGCTCCCCCCCCCCCCCCCACCTCTCTCTCCATCTGTCTCTCTCACCCTCTCTGTCTTCTTCTTGCTCTCTCTCCTATACCTCTTTTCTCTTGCAGGGCCTGGTGCTGAGTGGGTGGCAATTTCAGTGCTGTAAGAGAAAAATAATGACGCAGGCTTACGGGCTACTGCAAACCACAGAAATTAAGCTTATGAAGAGAGGGGATTCCTCTGTACACAAAACAGATTGGGGCATCCACGCCAAAACAATCACCTCAGGATTAAGGCAAGTCCTGGCTTTCACCCTACCCTAAAAATACTCAACATTTATTCAGACGGAGAGGCAGAGTAACACTTTCCCTATACTGTGCTATGCATCATAATTTCGACTCTGTGACAGGAAACAGTATTAAATGCCTATTGAACTCCATATATTCATGTTATCCTCACTTCTGGCTTCCACAAACTTACTGTTCTACTAGCGTGTTTGGACTGATGATTTGAACTAATATTCAGGTCATCTATATAACTCCTGCTCATTTTGCTGTGTTCACTCATTCCTGTTGAAGAAAGGGGTGTTTTGGAAAGGGCTATTTAACTCTGTGTCAGGAGAATTCAGAGGCCCTTTGAACTTGTGGATTGGATTTATGACTTTTGACCCTTGCAGCTCTCCAGAAAGGATGCCTTGTTAAAGTAGTGCTTAAGTTCATTACAAGGCCATGGATTGGGCCTGCTCCCGCAGGCATTAGACAGGTCAGAGAACAGTCACCACTCACCTCTGGCAGTCTTCTGCTGACCCCTGCAAGCTAATACCTGCATTCACATATCATGGATATACAAATCTGTGATGTTAGAGATACAGTAGTACATTACTTTCTACTACTTTTGTGAGAATTTATTTGTCTGGAACAGTTTTCAATTTGATTTGCTGTTAACTAAGCACTTGAAAAGAAACCTATGGACATTTTTCATATCTGCACTCTTCAAGGAAGGTTTTTCTTTACAGTCCAGGGCCATCTTATATTCCTGTCTAAGAACTGAAATCATTACTGGTCACCAGACATAAACACATAAACAATTGCAAATGGAGAATTATGTATTTTTGTAGATTACAACATATATATTTTTTTATTCATAGAACCCTGGCTCTGAATCATCTACTCCTTAGTAAAAATACATGAATGCTTAATAAACTGCATCAGTGTAATGGGTTCTGTCTGGATCCTCCAAGACTAATGCCTCAAGACAAGAAGTTAAAATAGAAGATGTGCAACTGTGCATTTTGGAGCAATAAGGCACCACTCCTCCATGTGTTAAAAGTGTGGAGAGTGTCTTTGCCCAAGGCTGATGACCAAGATGAGGCCCAGAGAGAAAGAAGAGAAACAGAAAGAGATGAGAGGGATTAAAGAGAGAAGCAGCCTGTCACAATCCATTTCTCTCTCTCTCCTCTCCCTCTCTCTGTCTGTCTCTCTCTCTCTCTCTCTCTCTCTCTCTCTCGTTCTCACTCTCTTTCTCCTGAGGCACTGTTTGAAGCTTCATGGAAAGTAGGGTGGTGTGTTGTTAGGAAGGGTGAGGGTGGGGGGTTGTTCTGTTGCTACTTGCACTAATCGGCACTCCCCCAACTTGCAATGCTACATAGAAAATAGCATAAAATCCTGCTACACTACAACAGACTACATAACATAAATATTCAGCCATATTCACCTTGCGTGCTACACAATTAATTGTAATTGCAACAACCTTCTCTTTAGCCATACTACAAATACACCTCGTTGTTTGCCTCCTTTTAATGAGGGGTCACAGCGTGTATGGTGTCTCAGTAACACAAGATGAGCTTTAGTGTTAAAAGTCATGCATGGCTGTAACTTACTCCTCACAAAATTTCATTCACCGTTCATTACCGGTGGCAGCATTTTTTGATGCAAGGAGGCAGTCAGATTAAAAAAAAAAAAGGCTGTCAACTACAATTGCACTTGGTCACATATTAATGAATGCCAATCATTCTTAAAAAAAGATTCCTGCATGCACTGGAATTTTAGGGTGCAAACAGCCCTGAAGTGCTAAAGTAGGCCTTCAAATTATTTTGATCCTATCAAAAATCTGGTAGCTAAAATGAATTTGATGGTCAGAACTTTCGTAAGCTTTTCTTCACAACTGAGATTTGTGTACACAACAGTGGCCTGTATTTTTTTTGTCCATTATCTAAATGTAATTGGTGCTGATTTAATGAGTAGTGATGGGAAAATTATAATGGCGCTTGTCTCTATGCTTGTGTAATAGCCTGCTAAGGTATAAAAGTGAGAGAAAAAGTGAGTGGGGTGTTTAAGTGCTGACTGGCCTGGAGATGGGGCTTCTCCATTGTGGTGCCAATCAGGGATAAGAGTGGAAACACAACCTCTAAACTGTACATTGAGTTGTGCTTTTCCTTCGCTGTACTTTTGATTTGCAGGCCAAATGCTTAAGGCAGATCAGATAAAAAATGACAGAACTCCTGAAAAATGTTCAAACCTGTTTTCTCTCCCTTCCTGCTAAATCCCCTCCCTCCTGTGCTCGGCGAAGCCTCAAAGTTAGAGCTTGGGATGGGGATCCCCTCCAGTCAAAACAGTGAGCCTCTGCCTGCCCGCCTGCCTGTGCTTCTGCAACTGCTGGATCTGTCAAGGAGCTTGCATACTAAAAAGTCTTCCTAACTGTAGAACAGACTGTGGAGCCACACGCTTTTGATTTGCACCTCCAAAGCCTTCCCGGTGGATTTGTAATAGACAGCTTAGGGTAGGATGTCTGAGAACACATTCTGCTGAGGTTCCCAAACTGTCCATCATAAAAATTTGGACTTGCATTCTTTTAAAACTTCTTACCATTTTAAACTGTTTTAGTTTATTTTTTAAATGTCTTTGTTGATATGAAGAGTATGTTATGCCTAAATAATAATTTAAGTAATTTAAGGTGTGTGGAAGAACAGTTTTTAATTTGCTGATTTTGAGACGTCGCCAACCCAGTTACATTTACATATTCAACCTATAGCAGGTTATTCCCCTCATTCATGCTAAATGTAAATGAGACACAATACAGGGCTGCCAACCGGAACTTTGGTAATTTACATATATTATTCGTAAAAGGGACTGTAACAAAAACCTTAAACCAAAAAACAGATTTATTCATAGGGATGAACAGAGGTTGAAAACTGGTCATTTAAAAACTTAACTATTTTTGGTATGTGTATGTAAACCCCTAGGAAGAAAAAACATCCAGGAACAATGCTGGATGTGGGTCCTCAAAACACCTGAAAATTTAATGTATGACATTATTCTGGAGGTAGTAATGTCTCAAATGTTATCCTGTAATGTGATAAGTCATGATGATGAATTGCAAACCAAAATAAAGATAAATGTTAATTATATATTTTTTCAATCCTAGGTGTTCCCGAATGTGTTGATGGGCAATGTATTCATGCTTTCACTTTAACAGTGAGGCAGATTTAAGTTACCTGATTTCATATTTAAGATGCTGATTTTAGTGTCTACTCAGTAATGCATATCTTTTAGCTTAGCATTGATCATCAGTGTTCGTTTTGTATTTGGGGTATGGAAAATTGGTAGTTACTTGAATTAGAGATTGAATGCTACCATATTTAAAGTCAAAGTTTTCTTTTTTTACAGTTATACTTCCTTGAGCTTTGATTACTGCCACATTGATGACACTGCACACTTGTGGTTTATGATCTGTCCTTTGTGAGTGTGTGTGAGTGTATGTGGATGAACTAGGAGAAAACCCAATGAGGTCAGGATGATGCAGCGGGTGCAGGTGTAGCTTCTTGATCGTCAGTCCCTGAATAAAGTGCTTTCTCATTGCCATTGACTCACCCTATTTATTAGTCCTCCAGCAGTGTGCTTTTACATGTATGTCTGTTATTATATATTTTGTGTGCATATGTTTCTGTCCACCTGCCACAGAAGCCTTCAAATTAGTCATTACCCCAAGTTAATGAAACTTGAAAATGCTAGGATTAGATTCTCTTTTGCCAATCTTAAATAAAAACAATTAAAATCATGGCAAAACCATAAACTACAGTGACAGGTTTCATAGAGTTTTTCATAGTCTTTTCATCATTGTTGTGAAGCTGTAGATAATAATAGTTTCTTTTCCATGACTACTCCATTTGTGTTTCTGAAATTAGATAATCAGTTCTCTCCTTGTGTTCCTTGAGAGCTTTACCCTGCAGTGCTTTTCATCCTCTCTGTGTGACCTCGCCACTCTCCATCACCCCCTGTTATTGATATTGAACCTATAAGTCTGAAGAATAACATTCTTTATTGCAGCCTATCTATTTGCATTCTCCCTCCCTCCCTGAAGTGGTCGGACTAATGCCTAAACATCCTTGATCCTTTTCACACCAAATTGCAAACGGAGGATTTTCCCGCACCAAGTATCATTAAAGCAGTCCCACTGGCTGTCATGCGGGGGGTGTCGGGTGGATAATGACATTCCTGAAACCCAGAGATGGCTCCTTAAGTCCTATTGAGGACAGCAGGTCAGAATCCCCTCTGACTCCTCAGGGCTATCTGCTGTAGCCCTGTACCTCTCATCAAAAAGTAGAGAAAAATCAGAACTTGAGAAGTTCTGTCTTCTCTCTCAGTTTTTTATTTGTGTTGTCTTTTCACATACCTGTCTATTGAGCGCATTTCAACCATGATAGGAAGTGTATGAGTTTATACCAGTGAAGTGGGAAGGTCATTAAACAGATTATACATTCTTCACTGACAAGAGATAAATAATTTTGTACCATATCTGATCATGCATTTGGCTGCAAATTGTTCAGTTGTGTTGCAATCAGTTACTCATTTAGATTTGTAAATGGTATGCTGTTGAGTGCAGCGCTGCATGTAAAATAAAAAATCAGATCACTGCTTGATCCATTATGAATAGTGCCTTAGTCAATTTGAAGATTATAAAAGCTACTGTGAAAAGACATGCTTTCAGGTCAAGCCTTGACTTGATGGTTTCGGGTCAGTTCCCTCTGTTCGGCTGTGTGATAGCGGCAGTCATGATTGATAACAAATGAATAATTGCCTGCCAGCTGGAAAGGAATGGATGGTAGTTTTCAAGGTGCTGTTTTTGTAGAAAGCTGCAAATGTTCTTGTCTGTCTGGTATTCAGAGACATTTGGAACGGCTGCTTCACTGAGTCCTAGCATAGACGCGCAGTCACATCTGTAATGCATATGTAAACAAACAAGGCTGGGAGACATGTCAGGTTTCAATAGCTTTCCCTTTGTGTAGCTGAATATGATTAGTCTATCTCTGTTGTAAAGTTATAGTGTATCTTGAGCTGACTGTTTGTCAATAGAGCTTTCTCTCTGCTCAGTCTGATTTTAAGATGTCCACTAATTATTAAGTGTAAACAATGCAACACACAATATAATCAAAAGTGTCACAATATTGACACTTAACTCCCATCCTAGGATGTTGTTGGGTAGCGAGTGCCAATTAGAACATTTCCAGCTAATTTGAGTCTTTTGAACATTAATAAAAACAATTATGTAAAGAATGAATAAACTGGATAATACAATACTGCAGTGTTTAAATGGAACCACACATGAATCAGTCTTGCCTGGCTAATCCCTTTAATTAACTTGTTCTGATTCTGATCCTAATTATTCTAAAAAGTAACCACTATCATTTGCTTCTTCTTAATTGAATGACTGTTTTACTTTATTATTAGATGAGAACCATTCATTCTTTCTAAGATGGCCAGTTTAGTTCAGATGTATGGGCATATTTCATATTAGGAAGTTTATCCTTTAGCCTCATAAAGGAACATGTAAAGACAAAATATGCTTAATTACATTCAGGTGCCAATGAGGTTTATGATCATTCTGTTAGTATAAAGTGACTTTAAATTAATTCCTGTGTGTCGGCAAGTGTGCTGCAAAATCAAAGCCTTTGATCCTGTTAGATATAATCTGATAGGAAATGATGTAATAGCAGAAGTGGAATACTTTGTAGTTTCTTTGACTAACAAAGGCATTTATGTTCAAAAGACATGACAAATTATGTATTATGTGATGAAAGAATGACTAATAAGCAGGAGACAGATCAAAAGGTTCACCAAAGGTGTACCTTTTTATATTATTCGACGGTTCTTCATGAGGAGTTCAGGCCATTTCTTTTTGCTTTTTTTCCTTTTCCTAAATGACTCTAAAATGATAAAGACTTAATTATTTACTACTAATAAGACTTAATTATTTACTTTTTACACCTGTAATATTCAAATACTCTTTTTAGTGTTTTTGTGATTGACTGTGTGCATCCTCACTCACCCACATGCATTACACCACAGCTGAGCAGCTTATTTTGACCTCTCAGCACCTGCTACTTACCTGATGCCATATACCTCTTTTAATCTCTCTCTCTTTCTCTTCTCTACTCTCTAATATAATTTCTTTCTCTCATTTTTCTTTCCCTTCACTTCAGCTGTGTTACTCAAATCAAAGAGGCCCAGCATTGTTAGTTGGGCTAGTGAACCCTATACCATTGATGTATCAGCAGGTTTTAGAAGACACAGCTTCTGGTCATTTACACACACACACACACACACACACACACACACACACACACACACACACACACACATCTTCACTCTTTGTCACTGCTGCATTGACATTGAGAGCCAGTGCTGGTGTAAACCAGTGCTACCATTATGACTTTGTGGTGTGTGTGTGTGTGTGTGTGTGTGTGTGTATGTTTGGCAGCTCTTGCACAGTAAATGAAACCAGAAGATGCTGGTGGTTTGGAATGGGACAGGAGTGAGTATCACATGCTAACTGGGACTATTAGGGCACATTAATCCTGACAAGTATTGTATTGGGAGCCAGTGAGGCTTTTGTCATATGCCTACGCAAATACTTTTGAAACAAAAACTCATGGGGTCAGTAGCACAGACAGACCAATAGGATGCATTCCTCCTGACATGTATTGTGCTGAGAGCCAACTATTTGTTATAAGCCCACACAATATTTTTTTGTTGAAAGGGCCTCCAGAGGACAACAGCATATAGAGAATATGAAGTGAAATTGTAAAATATGGCAATAGACCTACTATTTACTCACAATTAATAAGATTACTTAGTGAGCAATTAAATGACTGTCCATTACCCTGAAAATAATACAATTATTAAAATATCTGGACAACACAAATTGTTTATTACAAAATCACTGCATCTATTTAAAGCTGATAATTATTTTATTGATTGTTTTCTATTAATACAAACCTTAAATTCAGTAATTTATTTCTGAAAATCTATTTTCGTATGTTGTTTTCCTGAAATAATTTTGTTAATGGGTCATGGTTTAACTGCATAAATGGTACATTGAAATTAAACATCAAAAGCCGCTCAGACTACTTTATAATTAAAATTCAGAGTTCGCATTATGTCTTTTGATCAAAAGCCAAATTCAGTAGCTATTTATCTTCATGTAAATTGTTAGGCTACAGAATTAAGAGAGACTTGAGAAGGGACAAGCACTAATAGCCCAATTACAACTCTTAATATGGCAGGACCCACTAAAGCGACTCGCGAAGACAACAATATAGCCCTCCTCATCAAGTCTGCTGCTGTCTCTGACCAAAATTTCTAGTACTTCACATCCCACCTTCAGCCTCTATAAACAACTTTTTCTGCCTTTTCGTCTTGAAATGCTAACGTGTGAGACAAATAAATGTAAGAGAAAATGAGCAGCGAGAAAAAGACAGGCTAGCCTTTTCCGTTCCACCAGAGACTGAGGTTAAGATTCTTTGGACTGAGCAGAGAACATTTTTCCACGCAGTCAACTAAAAATGTTCTATATTTTCTGCCCTCTGAAAAATGATCATTGACCACCATTCTCCCCAAGCTGTTGGAGAAATTGATGCAGAAAGTGGAGATTGTTGCTACTCACCACCAGATGGGATAGCCTCCAAGCACCCGAGAGCTGGACAACCACATGCACATTATATATCCAACAAGGTACAAATCCATGAGGTATGTCTTGTGTGGATGGCAAGGTCTAGTGGTCAGTACATAGGATTTCCAGAGAGGGGACAAAAATTAAGTCCCAGTAGATCTTAAGGAGAGGCTTAAGTTACTTAGAAATTTTAAATTTAAAATAAAATATGGTGAAGAAAAATCCGCTTGCTTTATTTGCTTTTTTTAAGTCGGGACAGGAAAGTGTGTCTGTCTCCCAGTAGTTAGGGGAGTAAATGTCTCACACACTAGCACACACGCTCCTACCCGTCCTCTCTATCCCTCCCTCTCTCTGAACTTCTTCCCTAAGGTACATATCTTTTTCTCTCCCCACTTTTTTCCCCTCAGGATGTCTCATCCAAAGGGCCAATATTAGAGAGTGAGTGAGAGAGAGAGAGAGAGAGAGTGAGAGAGAGAGAAGATGAGCGAGGTTTGGAGATGTCAGCTGGCAAGCCAATCACAGAGCATGGCCTTAGGTTACGCACAAAAAATTATTATTCCTGCCCATCTGTCAATCACACACCACCCCCTGGTTATGTAGAACAGGAAGAAAGAAAGAAAGAAAGAAAGAAAGAAAGAGAGAGAGGAAAGGTGTAAGAGTGAATTGATGGCAGCAACTGAGTTTGAAGGACCCAGATTTGTTTCATAAAGATCTATGTGCATGTGAATGAAACTACACTACAGCAGCTGAATTGACTTCAATCTTTAAGACTTTATTAACAAAAAAGAGAGGAAACAGATGCTTAAATAACCTCTTTATGCAGCTTTCGTCACAACTAACCCATCGTGATACATGTATGTAATGTGTTTATGTGCAAACACACACACCCATTACCCACTGTGGGAAATGCTGGAAAATTTGGATGGTGCCCCCCTCCCTGTATGAGGACACAAAGGGTACACAATAAAGCAATAAAAGGTGGTGGCAGGGTTAGGCATGCAGTGATATATGCCCCCATGGCCCAAAGGCAGCACATTTTACATGTACGCTATTGTCATTCGGATGGGCTGAGGTGCAGACGGTGTTGGGACAGAGACAGTACTAAAAGATGACGTCGCATTTTGTTTGAAACAAGTCCTTGCCTAGGGCTTACCCACATTAAGAACCGTGAAAGAAAAATCCAGTTTCTGCTTGCTACGAACAGGTCTACTAACCACACCTGGAAATATAGCAAGTTTCAAACACAAGTTTCATTGACACAGCAAAAAAATAGGTCAGTGGTTTGCTTTGCTGTCCCCTTTAATTTCTACTATTCAGTGAATATTATTAAGCCTATGTTATATAATGTGTTTTGTATATTGAGAAACTTTCATAAATCATTTGGTATTTAATATGAAAATAATGCATAATCATGTAGCTATGTAACAAATATGTAGTTATAAGGTGATACAACTTTAGGAGGTTTGAAATACGTTTGAATATGCTTGCCTGGTAATGCCTCAGAGATGAGAGATTCCCTTTGCTGTCTTCCAATCTGTTCTTCACTGTTTTGAGGATTGGGCAGCAGGGTGCCTGGAGGATTTGAGACTCGGCCTCCCAGCAGGGAGAAGTGCTATATGCAGGCAGTGCAGGGGCAAGAGAGAGTGAAATCTCTGACCACAGTCTAGAGGTCACTTTCCCAGTGCCCCACATTCTTCTCACCATACCCTTTATTCTTCACATCAAAAGAGCCTATAGCTGGCTGTGGCTGAGTTTCTGCCATGGGGGGCCATCCATTCGAAGATCTGCCATGGCTTTTGGTGGACACAGCCCTTTTAAACACTTCTGAGGACATTATTGTAGCTTATCCTTTGAGAACAGTTGTTTAGTATTTCTGCAAGTTACACCCCATAGTTTTAGTTTTCTAGTTGATACTCTTCTAAACTATGTCAACTTTATAGTATTTACTGAACACTTTATCGTAGGTGTTGGGCCGCAACTCTTTTAACCCCAGGTTTACTCTTCCATTTTAGTCTTTGGACTTATTATTCAATAATAATGACCTAAATTATTAAGTAACTAATATGAGACTAAATGTGTTTAAGGGGCTTAAAATGAATAATTCTAAAGAGTTAAAGGGCTACCATGACTACATGCCCACCCCACATGATGAAAGATAAGGTTGAATAGTGTCTGTACAATTAGGATGCTGCAATGAACCTGTTAGAGAGAGTGCAGGTTGAAGCTGTTTGTGTGTATGTGTGAAAGAGATGTTCCTAATAGAGAGAGCACAGGTCTGCTTTCCATCAGCCGAGTTGTCCCGCGCCATGGTACTATGCACCAAATGTGCCGAGATCAGCGGTTCGATTGGACTCACAGCATTCTTGAGAAATGACAGCCGGGTCCTTTGCGCCAGGAATGACTGGGAGAGCGTGACAGGAGCGTAATTTACAAGTAGAGGCGAGGAATGGTCTGCGGTCGTCCTCTCGACAACATTGAAACCACATTTCCCAGGTCAAGGCCATGACATGATGAACTGTCTGTAAATGAACTCAATATTAGAATATGATAGAATCAAATCCCAGCATGCACTGCCACACAGCGCGAATGCAGGACGGGAGCCATTGAGACACATTCCTTAGATTTTGTAAGTATTGGCAAGTCTGTTCTCTTTATCCACTCGTTTTTGTGGCAAAGTGTAGCATGAGCCTTAGAAATGATGTTCATATAATTTGTATTTAGTGGGAGTGGTCAGTACAACATGGAAATGAGAAGATCTGGCTGACCCCTCAGGTCTGTCAGTGAGAATAAAGAGACTGAGACTGGAGCTTTGACCTTAAGGTCAGGAGTCCCTCATCCTCCCTCATTTAGCTGTGTTTGAGGACACTCCTGCTTTTTATTAGTGAATGGGTAATACATCAATAGCAGCACCCTTATCCAGCCCCCACAATATGGGTAAGCTATGAGTTTGGATGCCTCTTTTTGCTGTTACGTTCTGACATTCATCACCTCAGCTGAGGAACATTGAAGAAAAGTTTAACAATTTGTTTTAAAAAAAATTGGATTAGGAATAGGAAAACATTTCAAATGATAACCATTTTTTTTTTCTTGGCATGTGGTGATTAAGACTAAAGTTTGAGGTACCTAAATGTGTGTTTGTGTATTTTGTCACAGTGTGGCTGTCACAGTATCTGCAGTTACACACAGAGGACCCCTGCAGTGTAGGTTTCTAGGGCGACCTGAGGAAGGCTATAACCAGGTCCACCTCATTTTTAGGCCCCTCTCTCTCTCTGTCTTAGGCCTTGATCGGCACAGTTACAAAGCACAAAACACGACATGTGTAGGATCTTCCTCTCTCTCTCTCTCTCTCTCTCTCTCTCTCTCTCTTTTCCTCTTTCTTTCTCTTTCTCTTTGACACACACGTGCACTCACACACACACACACACACACACACACACACACACACTCGATCCGGACAGCGTGGCCGGACATAGGCAACCAATAAAACCTGGATTAGCAGGGCATCTACACACAGCACTACAGTGAGAAAGTTTCTTAACCCTCCTGGCCCGCCCTCTCCTCACACATGGCTTTTCTTTCTTTCATTCTCTCAGTCTCTCATTCTTTTGTATCTGTCCCTCTGCCCTCCTCTTCCTCTGACCCCTTTCTCCTAAGAATTTCATTATTTGTTATTTCCACGTTTGGGATAAAGGGGATCTTGTGAATTAGCTTGTTCCTCGTAGTTGTATGGGAAGTCTGGTTAATACTCTGGGACACATAATCCCTCCTCCTTTTGGATTCAGTAACATCTCCTCTGTTAAGTTACACTGCTAAACCCCTTAATACCTCATATATATATATATATATATATATATATATATATATATATATGTGTGTGTGTGTGTGTGTGTGTGTCTTAATCACAGTGCAGCTTTAATACAGCTATAAAACTGAAAAGTAATCATGCATCAATTAAAGCAATCCCAAAGTGCAGATAAACTTAAGTGCAACATTTAAATTTTTTTTTTTTACTAAAAAAATTTGTATCGGCTTCAATAAATCTGCTGAAATCTACAAGCCCTGGTTGCAGCATCATGTCCTGGAAATGGGAGCATTTGTATAATATCACTGCTTTTGTCCCTACTTTGTAAGCTGGGGACAAAGCATAGACACCCCCCTTTGCCCCTCCCCTCCATCCCCCAAACAAACCTTTTTCATTAGGGCAGCAAACACTTTCTCCTTCAATAGCTGAATGCTCAGCATGGACTGTGAGCCCATTGGGTGAGTGCAGCATCTCCACAGGCACTGGGCTCTTCAAGCCACTGCTCTCTCCTCTCAGGACACACAGCCTGCTTAATTAAACCTCACTTAAGCTGGACAATAAGCTTGCGAGCAGGTCTGGGCTTGGCGGGTCTTTCTCTTTGGGCTGGCCCCCAGTATTCATGACCCTCGTAAAGCAGAAGCTCTGCGAGAAAGAGAAAGAGAGAAAGAGAAGTGTGTGTGGGGGGGTATTACGTGCCAGAGACTTTGTTCACACAAGATGAAGAGTCAACAGCCACCCCCTCGCCATCTCTCCTAATAACTACCTTTAGAAATCCCCCCAAAACACAATGCCCTCCTACACCCCTTCTCTCGCTCTCAACCACCCTCCAGGACAATGCCTTAGGCCCCGAGGGCCCTCCCCAACACCCTCAGCCTCCTAACAGACACTTCTTTTATTGAAATTCTTTGGTGTTCTAATCCTCAGCTTCCTCTATGAGGCAACAATGGCGTCTCGAGGGCTTCAGCCTTTTCCAGTGGGGCGATCATCAGCCTGGCCTGGGTCACAAAGTCCTTTGCTCTTCTCCTCCTGTCTGATACACATTAAATACACCTTGGTGAGACCCTAGACAGTGTAACAACAAAAGTGTGATATGAAGATAGCCCCTTACATCCTTATGTCCTGTATGTGGGTTGACACTTTAATTTGCCATTTTTCTTATAAATAATAAAGCAGAATGTTTTCATAGCTGATTTACAGGAATAGCTGAATTATATATCTTGTATTTTGTACCTGAATGAGAACTGAAAATAGCAGGTGTTCAGGTTGTATCTTACATCACAGTGGGGCTGATGGATTTGCTTTTTAATCATCCACAAATAGCATTGTTTCTTCTTTCTCACAATAGGATTATCAAATTCACTTCACTGTTACACTGGACATACTTGTCTGTCTTCATATGTCACACCA
Organism: Hepsetus odoe; assembly: GCA_017165825.1. Lineage (NCBI taxonomy): Eukaryota > Metazoa > Chordata > Actinopteri > Characiformes > Hepsetidae > Hepsetus > Hepsetus odoe. Next base: position 7,140,551 of record CM029378.1, read on the forward strand.
TTTTCTACTTATCCAAACTAATTTGTAGATGTTCCTTTTAGATGTGAGAAGTGTCAGAAAATGTTAAGGCTCAGCAGGGATGTGATGATAGTGACATCTGTTGGTTGCTTTGTGCACTGTTGCTATGCACAAGCCAAAGGCTTACCTTTCCCTTATTTAATCTTTAGTCTGTGTATCCATTAAAAAACTGCAGCAACATTGATTTTTCAGAAAAATGTACAGTGCAAAAGATAGACACCACATTTCCCTTTATTTAATTTTGTCATTAAATGTTCAATAAATAATTCACTTTTTTTCGTATTTCGTATACCTGCTCTTATATCTTAGATATCCAAAATCATCGTTCTAGTTTACAGGTTCCTCATTAGTTTCCATTTTGTTTTCTGTTTGGCAGCTCCTTGAAAGCTGCACATCCTTTCAGACCCATGGTGTTGAAATATTTCTCACAATGGAAAGGATTAACAGAAACACAGAGATATTTTTTTCCAAATCTGAAGCCAGAGCAGACCTTGTTTTTCGTCTGCCTCTCAAAGATGTAAGATTAAATTTTGCTTACCTGAGGATGACAGTTTTGCTGATAGCACAATTGTTAGGAATCCCATCTCTTATAATAATTTTTGACTTTTGGAAAGTAACTGACTTTTTTTTTACATTTTGATTTGACTTTCCCCATCCATCCATCCATCCATTAATCAATAAGTCCAATAACCTATCCACCCATCTAAAATGCTTATGACAACCAGGTTTACTTGGGCAGATGAGCCCATCCCACCACTCATGGGGCGGAAGGCAGAGAAACACACTGGACAGGTCGATAGTCTTTTTTAGGTGTTCTTATGTAATCAGATTATTTTTTTTATTTAATCTAAATCTATAATCATTATATATCTACTCAGAAATAACTTCTTTAGCCATTTTAGACATGGTGAGAAATTGTGACAGACAGCTAAGGTGTGTGGGTAGCTGCTCTCTTTGAAGGGTAATGTTATATCATTGAGAGCTTTGAGTTGTCCAACAACTGTTGTTGGATGTGCACAGCTGTAATGGAAAAGGGTGGAAGAGTTCAAGTGGGAGTAGAAAGCACTAAATTACAGAGTGGATAAACTGAATTCTGATTGATTAGACAGTATATATTTCTTTTTTTCTCATGCTGAAAAAAATGAATGTTGGGGTTATTTGACTGAAAATTAAATAAAGGGAAATGTGGTGTCTATCTTTTGCACTGTACATTTTTCTGAAAAATCAATGTTGCTGCAGTTTTCATAAATATCAGCAGTTGCTGCAGCTCCAGCATAATTTGTGTTCACTGTCTCCATGCCTATGGAAAAAATTTGAATAGACCTTACTAGGCATCCCCATGGCCCACAAGGCTTTTTGCTTGATAACATAATGTTTTTTCCAACAATTATAAAACTTTTGGAATTTGAAATTTAAACAGCTGTAGACGTGTTTGTATTTGTATGGGTAATATCAGAAACATCTATAAAACATTTAATCTGATTCTGGGTTAGACTAAATAACATCTGCCGTTTTTGCCAAAACTTGCCAGTTAGCATGTGGCAGTGGTGCTGTGTCCCATACAGAGCAGCCATGCTGTACTGAATGTCAGTAAGAAAGCTTGATCTCTAAACTGCATTTTCATTGCCTTCATTACAAAATTTATGTTACAAAGTTCAAGTCCTAGGGGAAAAGAAAAATAATATGGCTACAACACAAGTAATAGTGCAGTGTTCCCCCCAAAGGTGTTTGATAAATGCAAGGCTTCAGATTTCATCTGGAAACAGACCCCTGAGCCTGAGGGCTACAACTGAGAAGAATCTGGGTAACACTAGTGTTCTCTGCTCTTAGACATAATTAAACAGGTTTTAAAATGTGGTAGCTCATTGCCAAGAGGGCTGTAGAGTGAAAGTGGAGAGACTTTGAAGTCATGTGTCTTTTGCAAAGTTTAACCACCAGTAAGAGCAGTGAAAGCTATGTTGGAGAGTGACTCATACTGTGTTCCTAGTGGGCAAGATGAACAAACTAGTAGAACATGTATTACAACTAGTGTCTCAAGTCTGATAACTTTCAGAATAATGTATTATAGTATTAAATGATAAAGATTTAAATCTTTATAAACTATATGTTTTTTTACATTTTATAATTTTACAGTGGGACATTCAAAATAATGTACCTCAAAGCCTGAGGTTATACGGTTTCTAAACAAGCACATATTTTTGATCTTTAAATAAGACACTCTTGACCTTCTGCCTGATATGTTGTTGCTTCCTCTGGCTAAAATAAGAATGCAAAGCTTGCATTTAACCTCATTTTAATGTGCACTGGTAGTTATAATTCTAGCAATTTCACAAGTGATTCTGTCACCTATTTGTTCAGATGATTCGAGAAATGCACCATTATATCAGAATCAGAAAACTTTATTGGTCCTGAGAGAAATTGTTTGTTATGACTGCACAGACAGACAGACAGAGGCACAGCAGACATGAAGAACAATGTGAAAAAAATCCTAAAAAATTGTAACATAAATGTTAAATTCAAATGTCATATATTATAGCTCTTTATGTGAAAAAAATATTCTGTGCTATAAAAACATCTATACTCACCATATACACTATATACTATACCCTATATGCAGTATACTCTGTAATATGCTAGACAAATGGTAATATGAGTTATGAGCTTTGTTGTATTTACCTGAGGATATCACTGACCTATTAATAGTCCTAATATGAACTATTACTGTTTAATGTTGTGCATGCTACCAAAGAGGCAGATGTAGTAATTTATTTGACATGTGTAAGTAATTTTATTTTCTATATTTTATTATTTTATTTCATTTAAGTTTTATATTGTAACCCAGCCACTATGGATGCACAAGCCAGTGTATTTCTTCGTGCCGGTCCCAAGCCCGGGTAAATGGGGAGGGTTACGTCAGGAAGGGCATCCGGTGTAAAACTTTGCCAAATCAATATGCGGACAACGATACAGAATTCCATACCGGATCGGTCGAGGCCCGGGTTAACAACGACCGCCATCAGTGCTGTTAGCCTACAGGGTGCTGGTGGAAATTGGACTACTGTTGGCCAAAGAAGAAGAAGAAGAGGAGGAAGGCATGTCCAGAGGGAGAAGGAGAGAAAGAAGGAGAGGAGAGTGGAAGTGAGGGTAGGGACTTTGAATGTTGGCAGCATGACTGGTAAAGGTAGAGAATTAGCTGATATGATGGAGAGAAGGAAGGTTGACATTTTGTGTGTGCAAGAGACTAGATGGAAGGGTAGTAAGGCCAGGTGTATTGGAGGGGGGTTTAAACTGTTCTACCATGGTGTGGATAGAAGGAGGAATGGAGTAGGTGTTATCCTGAAGGAAGAGTATGTGGAGAGTGTTTTGGAAGTGAAGAGGGTGTCAGGGAGGGTGATGAGTTTGAAGCTGGAAGTTGAAGGTGTGATAATGAATGTTGTTAGTGCTTATGCTCCACAAGTTGGTTGTAAGATGAAAGTGAAGGAAAAATTCTGGAGTGAGTTAGATGAAGTGATAGAGAGTGTACCCAGGGGAGAGAGAGTGGTGATTGGTGCAGATTTTAATGGTCATGTTGGTGAAGGGAACAGAGGTGATGAGGAGGTGATGGGTAGGCATGGTCTCAAGGAGAGGAATGCTGAAGGTCAGATGGTTGTTGATTTTGCAAAAAGGATGGAAATGGCTGTAGTTAATACTTATTTTAAGAAGAGGGAGGAGCACAGGGTGACGTATAAGAGTGGAGGAAGATGCTCACAGGTGGATTATATTCTTTGCAGGAGGGTCAGTTTGAAAGAGATCAGAGACTGCAAAGTAGTGACAGGGGAGAGTGTAGCTAAACAGCATAGGATGGTGGTCTGTAGGATGACCTTGGAGGTCAAGAAGAGGAGGAAAGTGAGGGCAGAGTCGAGGATCAAGTGGTGGAAGCTGAAGGAGGAGGACTGCAAGGTGGAATTCAGGCAGGAGTTAACACGGGCACTGGGAGGTGTCGAAGAGCTTCCGGATTGCTGGGAAACTACTGCAGAAGTGATCAGGCAGACGGCTAGAAATGTACTTGGTGTGACATCCGGAAGGAAGAAAGAGGATAAGGAGACCTGGTGGTGGAACCAAGAAGTCCAGGAGTGTATTCAAAAGAAGAGGGAGGCAAAGAAGACATGGGACAGTCAGAGAGATGAAGAAAGTAGACAGGTGTACAAGGAGATGAACCGCAGGGCGAAGAAAGCAGTGGTGAAGGCCAAAGATAAGGTGTTTGTTGAATTGTATGAGAGGTTGGACAGTAAAGAGGGAGAAAAGGACCTTTACCGATTGGCTAGACAGAGAGACAGATCTGGGAAAGATGTGCTACAGGTCAGGGCGATTAAAGATAGAAATGGTAACGTACTCACAGGTGAACAGAGCGTGTTGAGCAGATGGAAGGAATACTTTGAGGAGCTGATGAATGAAGAAAATGTGAGAGAGAGAAGACTGGATGATGTGAGAAGAGTTAACCAGGAAGTGCAGCAAATAAACAAGATGGAAGTAAGGGCAGCGATGAAGAGGATGAAGAATGGAAAGGCTGTTGGACCGGATGACATACCAGTGGAAGCATGGAGATGTTTAGGGGAGATGGCAGTTGAGTTTCTGACCAGATTGTTTAACACAATCTTGGCAAGTGAGAAGATGCCTGAGGAGTGGAGACGAAGTGTACTGGTACCGATCTTCAAGAATAAGGGTGATGCACAGAGCTGTAGTAACTATAGAGGGATAAAGTTGATCAGCCACACCATGAAGTTATGGGAAAGAGTAGTAGAAGCTAGGTTAAGAAAAGAGGTGAGGATCAGTGAACAGCAGTATGGTTTTATGCCGAGAAAGAGCACCACAGATGCAATGTTTGCTCTGAGGGTGTTGATGGAGAAGTACAGAGAAGGTCAGAAGGAGCTGCATTGTGCCTTTGTGGATTTGGAGAAAGCATATGACAGGGTGCCTAGAGAGGAGTTGTGGTTTTGTATGAGGAAGTCTGGTGTTACAGAGAAGTATGTGAGAGTAGTTCAGGATATGTATGAGGGCAGTGTAACAGTGGTGAGATCTGCAGTGGGAGTGACGGATGCATTTAAAGTAGAGGTTGGATTACATCAAGGATCAGCACTGAGCCCGTTCTTGTTTGCAGTAGTAATGGACAGGTTGACGGACGAGGTTAGACAGGAGTCTCCGTGGACGATGATGTTTGCTGATGATATTGTGATCTGTAGTGAGAGTAGGGAGCAGCTTGAGGAGAACCTGGAGAGATGGAGATATGCTCTGGAGAGGAGAGGAATGAAAGTGAGTAGGGCAAAGACAGAATACATGAGTGTGAATGAAAGGGAGGAAAGTGGAGTGGTTAGGATGCAGGGAGTGGAGGTAACAAAGGTGGAGGAGTTTAAATACTTGGGATCAACAGTTCAGTGTAACGGCGAGTGTGGAAGAGAGGTGAAGAAGAGAGTGCAGGCTGGTTGGAATGGGTGGAGAAGAGTGGCTGGAGTGATTTGTGACAGACGCGTACCAGCTAGAGTAAAAGGGAAGGTTTACAGGACAGTAGTGAGACCAGCTATGTTGTATGGGTTGGAGACGGTGGCACTGACGAAAAGGCAGGAGGCGGAGCTGGAGGTGTCAGAGTTAAAGATGCTGAGATTTTCGTTGGGTGTGACGAGGATGGACAGGATTAGAAATGAGTATATTAGAGGGACAGCTCAGGTTAGACGTCTTGGAGACAAGGTTAGAGAAGCAAGGTTGCGTTGGTTTGGCCATGTGCAGAGGAGAGACGATGATTATATTGGAAGGAGGATGTTGAGGATGGAGCTGCCCGGAAAGAGGAGAAGAGGAAGACCAAAGAGGAGGTTTATGGACGTGGTGAGAGAGGACATGCAGGTGGTCGGGTTGAAGCAGGAAGATGCAAAAGACAGGAAGAAATGGAGACAGTTGATCCGCTGTGGCGACCCCTAAACGGGAGCAGCCGAAAGAAAAAGAAGAAGAAGATTGTTCCTGATGACTTCTGGTGGCTCTGTCTGTCTATCTTTGCAGTTAAAACAAGCAATATCCCAGGGGATCAAAAAAGTTAACTGATAAATGTACATATTGACAGCAAGGTCAGCAACTGATGTGTCTGGCTTTGATCAGATAACTGCTGTGAAACTGAAAGCACATAATACAAACAATTTCATGAAGGTGTTTTCGTTTGCACCATTACAAAATCTAATAGGGAGTTTGCGTAACTTTCTAGATCAGTCTAATCCATTGAGGTTCAATGGTAAAGACTACATTTCCCATAAATCTCTGCTTCTAACAGCGCTGATTGACCAGTTTCTTGACAGTAAAACGGGGACGCTCTGCCGCGATTGGCTCATATTTACCACGTGGTTTATCGAGGCCAATTACAGGTCGGGCTGTTTGAAACTCCCACTTTCGTGAGCGTGAAGCCCAGACAGTGATGACGCGCAGTTGGGAGGTCGTGTTGTTCAAGCAGACACAAAACCCTGTGTTTATTAAAGGTCGGAAGAGAGTGAGGCACTTCCCCGTTGGTGTGTGAAAAGGAAGGCATGTGGGGGATGAAAGCATGCAGCTGTCAGCTCATCTTCACCGGCTGGTAGAACGAGAAACTTTCTGAAAAGGGAAGAAGACTGCTGAGATAACGGAGCAGTGAGCTTCACACAGTGCCTGTCTGCCCCCTGAATCGGTCTTATTCGTAAGTAACTAAAGGGTACGTGCACACATCCACAGCCTCTGCCAGATCTAGAGCACTGAATTCTTTTTCTTAGCATGGATCAGAGGGTTGCATAACACTCCTGTTATCTCCTAACACTTCCCCATTTCACATGCTTACTGTTTATTACTGCGTCACTATCTCCTAAACAGTTTTCTGCATCTTTCACTGCACTGTGGAACACAACAAGGCATGCAGTCAGTTATTTTATCCCGATGCTTTATTCTGGCCTCAATCTTGACTTCATTTCTGTTCACTTGGGCTTGGACACTTAAACACATTCTGTACTGTTTATGCAGCTCTGCAGGGGCTGATCACACAATTTTTGTTCATGCAATGCTTTACTAGAGAGTCCAAGCCCAGCATAGATGTATTCATTCAGCACTGATGCTTTTTCTATGTTGACTAAACATTACATTGCAATTGTTACAGGTCAAATGCATACAACCCCGATGGTCAGTTGCAGCTCCTTGACCACATAGTAAAGATCACTCCTTGATGCCAGGATGAATGTGGGCACTGCTCACAGCGAGGTGAACCCCAACACGAGGGTAATGAGCAGCCGGGGCATGTGGCTGTCCTACCTGTTGGGCATTGGCCTGCTCCACATCATTCTGCTGAGTATTCCCTTCGTCAGTGTTCCTGTGGTCTGGACCCTCACCAACCTTATCCACAATATGGTGAGACATACACTTTTTATTTCTTTCTTTGTTCAGATATATGCAGGCTAATGCATCTTGAAGCCCTGAGCTAGTGTGGCCTATTCGAGCCCAGCTGCTCAGTTTTGTGCTGTGAAATTTGGCTTAGCTTGTAGGTGCTTGCATTGAACACAATAGAAGTGTCTTGACACTGGTTCCCACCTGGGTACATTTTAAAACTCATTTTTCTCTTTTTTTTCTGTTAAATTTTGGCCTGTTTAGGTGCTGACTCAAGGCTCTTGAATTTCAGCCACTGGCAAAGTAAAGAGCCTCGTTCTGTATCAGCTTTCTAGACTTCCTGTGCCCATTACAGATCAAGGCTTCGAGCTGCTCTGATAGTCTTGCTGCATATGGGTCCTTTAATATGTGGACCAAATGTGATACTAACATTTACTCTCCTGGTAAAATGTGGGCTTGTGTTTGTCTTGCAGTGCATGTATCTCCTCCTGCACACTGTAAAAGGGACTCCCTTTGAGACTCCGGACCAGGGTAAGGCTCGGCTTCTCACACACTGGGAGCAGATGGATTATGGGGTCCAGTTCACTGCCTCCCGCAAGTTTCTCACCATCACCCCAATCATACTGTGAGTATTGCATTCCTCATTCTCCAGATTCTTACTCAGTACTAAAAACATGCACAGAACCCGTTTTTTCTATTTAGTGTCACTGTCTGTCTGTTTGTTATGAATGCCCTCCTGCTTCAAACCTCAGTGAGGATTTCCTTTGGCGTGTGCTGCTGAGAGCAGCTTGATTTAGAAGCAAGCAAGCAAGCTGCCAGGTCACTGTAATTATTTCTGCTTCTCTCTCACTCTTTTTCATTGCAGGGAGAGATGACTTTACTTTCATATACTGCTGTAAACATTCAGTTTCTAAAAGCACAAGAGTATTCTCAACACTTCATATAAAATCATTTGCCTGATTAGAAATGAATTGATTCACATTTACATTCTTTCTCAGTCCATGCACTCACTTAACTTGAATGCAAAAGGAGCTAAATTAGCTTGCTTTACTTAGTAATTGTGTTTTGTGAAACATTTCCCTGCTGTTTTATAAGGTAACATGAAAATGTTGGGTTTTGTAACAGTAATTCTGTGTGCTTTTCTAAATAACAAGTTTGGGTCACTGGGGGAACACTGACTTTTGGAGGTGTATGCCTCTGATATCTCTATTTCTCTTCATGTCTGCCGCCTTCTTGTCTTTGGCCCACTCACTTTAGGTACATTCTAACCAGCTTCTACACCAAGTATGATCGTGTCCACTTCGTCATCAACACAGTCTCTCTGCTCACTGTGCTCATCCCAAAGCTACCACAGCTGCATGGAGTCCGTCTCTTCGGAATTAACAAGTACTGAAGGGCTGCCCTCTCCTCCCCACTCTGGGCCCTGGTTACTCAATGGCTACCCTTGTTTTGGTCTTTTTCCCAGACGTTGATGAACTACTCACCAGGGGACTCAGTGTTGAGAAACGAAGGGGTGAAAAGACAGCAGCTCTATTTTATCTAAGTCTAGAGGCTCTGAAGTTTTTTTTTTTTTTTTTTTTTACACAAATAAATTAATAAAACTTGTATTTTAATGTTTTTTTAAAAGATAATTTTGAACAGGAGGTCTTGAACTTGTTAAGTATCATTTCATTTCTGCATCTGATTTTCAGTATTTCAGTGTCATCGAAGCCTGGCAGTGGCTCTTGTTTTATTTATTTCTTAAGAATACAGCTTGGTGTGTCAGCGTAGGTGTATGAAAATGGTTTTACAGTTTAGTTAAGGTTGTGCTCCTTCTCAATTTTTTTTTTTGTCTTCTGGCAGGACACGTCCTGTTTTCAGGATTAAGAGAATGAAAGAGAAATAGTATTTTTTTTAATGGGGATGGAGACAGGCAGATATTTTTAGATTCAAGCATTGGTCAGACTGGAAAAACATGATACCCATATTTAGGCACTAGGCAGTCCGTTTCCAATCCTTCTAGAAATTTGGAATGAAACTAAGCCAAAGGGTGGGGAAGAAAATCTTGGGCACTCAAATCTTGAGAGAACTGTGAATGAGAAGCCATGTGACTGATTACGTTTGTTGGATCGGGAAGTGAATGCATCTTTTAGCAAAACTCACATATTCATGAGGTATTGGTAAATTTCTACACCTGAATAATATAAACAGCCTACATAGTTAAATTTTTTTGGTAATGACCGTGAATCTAGGGATCTTTGTTGAGTTTTAAAAATTCTCTGAATGCCTCAAGTTAAAGATGTCAGGCATTACTGTATATGCTATTTGACTATGTTTATTTTATACATTGATCCGTGTCTTTGCCAAGCAGAAGAAGAATACACAGTGTGGGTTAAACTGTAGAACTCTTTAGGACTTTAAGTGAAATATTGCTGGAAGTATGCATATAATGAAAATATGTATCCAATCTAGTTGTCCTCTGAGACTGACAGACGAAGTTAGAATGTTGAGTTAGATGAGCACTAAATGCATTGTTCACTTTTGAGGTACTATCACCTTTTTTTTTCATTTTCTACAAGCAGATTTATGTAGCAACAGAAAACCTGGTTCTTTGAAACTTCAGTTTTAAGGCAATTGCACCATCTTTTCTGACGGTGGTATAACGAGTCCAAGCCCTCTCCCTTTAGGGCTATTACAAAAATGCCCAACACAAGACTTTTGTGCAGTTGATCACATGACTACACAGGTGAACCCCACAGGACAGACATTTGAACGGAAGGGCTGCTGCTGAAATGTTTTTTTTCGGACTAATCGGATTGTGTTCCACTCTGGCAGAGAGAGGGATCACGGTTTCCTGATGTCATTGTGCAACCTGGAAGCAATCATGGCTGAAATAGAGACTAGTGCCTTTGTAACTCTGTTAAGAGTTTGTAAATGTACAAATGCATGGAAGCATCAGCCACTCTTAATGCATGTAATGGATATTGAATGGCAGACATGTGTTTTGGTGGTTGGTGCTGCATGTTTGAGACAGGGTGTATCCAATTGTAGGTTTTGCAGTTCAGCTCTAACCTAGTCTTAAGGGCTTAGCGTCTGATGTGTTGGTTAGGCTAGCCAGGTCATGGTGGTGATCCTAAACTTGCAAAGGGCTTTGAACCCGAAAAACTCCCTTTAAGTGCAGCTTCAGACCATTTCAGTGCAAGTTTCTCCATAAGACATAACGCAGTGTTAATTATATAATTTATCTCCTGAAGGAGAGCTTGTTAAACTAAAGTACTGGAAGCTCTGCCAAAGTTTGTAAATACAAATGCCAGAGTGTGGAGAAATTGAGCAAGGAGAGGAAGCAGTATTTGTAGGCATCTGAGACATTAACTCTGCTACAGTTTTTGGAGAAGGATGGTAAAACCAGTACATTTTGATGAAAAATTACAGATGTTTTGATTAAACAAGAATAATAGGATGTTATAGATCCTAACATATAATGAATCTTTTAAATTTAAATTTGATAAAAAAAAATGAAAAGAAAACATTTTCCTGTTATTGAGAATTTTTTAATTTAGCCAACAAGAAGTATGTTTAACTGCATTAATACAGCATAGTATAACTATAACCATTAGTTTTTCTTTCTTCTTCATAGGTGACATGAGTAAAAATAGGGAAAATTTGTAAAGCTGGTATTGTCTAGGAATTGGGCAAAACTTTGGATTGACTGTGATACTATGTTTTTAGAATTTCGTTTTGGGGCAGGGCAGAAAATGCTGATCAAAAAAGCACAAAAGTCTTGCTTATATGCTGTTAACTTGTTTAATCAGAATATTGTTGCACATGGATGTAATTGTTAATTTTTGGATTATAGATGAGCTGTGCTTTGAATACTTTCTGCATTGGTGATCTTAATGCTTTACAGTACTTTGGGAAGGCAAATGCTAATCAATTAGGGAAAAAATGTTAAATTCAATGTGTCCATTACAGGCTGTCCTCTAAATTTGATCTTGTCCTCTACATTGCTAGTGCAAGTTTAGCAGCACAGTGCTCCTCTCCTAGAGTGCAATGTGAGCTCGGCTCAGCAGGCCGTCACCTGAAGCCTGCAGCTGGTTAAATGCTGAGCAGGAGAGCGCGAGATGGACAGTGAGAGTCAGGCCTCAGGTGTCTGCTCTGGGTTCTCCATTACTATGTGCAGCCCAGGTGAGCATTTCTCTCTCTCCCTCTCTCTGTGTCTCCCTCACTCCTACTGTCAGTGCCCATAACAATGCTCAATATGCATTCACTTTACAGACAGTTGATGAAGCCCTAACTGAAGCCACATTGTTCATCTGGGATGGTTTGCCTGAGCTGTGTACTCGCGTTATTGTTTGCTGATCAGTGCAAAGGGATATGTGGAAATATAAGTCCACTTTTTTAGATCCGTAGATAAGTACATACATCCATATTACCAAGTATATCTTCACTGCTGAAATGCAAGCTCCATTTATGCGTTATTCATTTTTACATGCTAGTACCAATCTAGTGGTGCCATTAGAAATGGTCTGATATGACTGGCATCTTTTTAAATGAATTTAAATTGAAATGTAAGACTGTTACTTTTTTCCTTCCTTAATAGTTACTTTTTTTTTAGAGTTCTGTTCCAAAAACAATGATATGCACACCACAATATAGCCACGCTAAAACTTTTACTCAATCCACAAAAAGGGCTATTGGCTGTAGAAGTTCACTCACCACACAAATGCACCTTCACAGGGTACTAAAGTGATATAATAACATGACAATGGTGCAAATAAATCACATCAGGTTCAGCTATGAGCACAGTTTCTAAATATTTTATTTTTTTTTTTTTAAGTCTTCATTTCGTTAACTGAATGGTGGAGATTGAGTTTGGCTTGATTTAATCCTAGACTGGGCAGTTCACATGAATCCTAATGAGGGATATGAAGTACTATAGGCAAACGGGAACAAACTCTCCTGGGTTTTCTTGTGCATTTTTCCCTGGGCTTGACTGAATACTACTCAACTCAAACTCTGTGGTTTGAAATATTTATCAAAGGCATGGCTGGTTATTTGCAAGCTATTTCTGAGTTGTATTTCATTATTTTGTGATTCATGCGGGATGTTTTGTGAGCCTCAGAAATGAAGTGTCATTTTACTTCATTTGTATAGTACCAGAAAGTGAATGAATCTGAAAAGTGAATATTAAAGAACAAATGGTAACAGAGTGGCATAGTTAGCCTGTGTGATTTGTGCAGAACTTGTAAGAAACTGGTTTTGCTTTGAAACAAAAACTGCTCCAAAGTGACACTAGGTGTCAGCATAGTCATATCTAGGCAACACTTTTCCCAACTCTGAAATGATCTGGTCCTAAACAGCAGTGAAAAAATGTATGCTGTACATTATGTTCCCTCACACTGGCTGTGAATATCTCTGGTTCTTGGTAAAGTTTACCCAGTGCTGTAAATGACTGTCTGAGCATTTCAGGGTTACCTTTTTTTTTTAACTTAACTGTAACTCACAATTTCATAGAAAGCATTATAGAAAATGGGTTTTCAATAATTGTTTAAATATCATGGCGGTGATTTAAAAAAGATCCCTGTTTTACCTTTGGCTGCTCTTGTCCGTTCATATAAGCTGATGCTTTTCTGCAATTGTGCACCAAAGAACTGCAATGAAAGTGTGCAATGTCACCTACATGCACCAGGGGGCACCAAACACCAAAGGTTGACACTAATGTGAAGTGGCATTTGCCTCCTATAAATAGGCACTGCCTCTAGGTAAAGACTGTTGGCCTGCTTTTTCCCTTCCTGGCTGCATTTAACAGATTGAACAAGCTTTAGGTTTCTTTGTATGTTCAACATCACCTTCTACTGCAAATGGTTCAGTTTGTTGTCAGTGGGTCTATCATCTCTGGGGTCTTCCATGTGAAACATAACAAAATGGTGTTTCATCTTTTAGTATCAGATTTTGGTTTATTCCATATTAAATCCTTCTCCAAGTCACTGAGATCTCTTTCTGTGTCTGTTTCTCTCTCTCTCTCTCTCTGTCTGTCTGTCTGTCTGTCTGTCTCTGTCAAGCTGCAAGCATCAGCTCACTCAGCTGTATGGGTACATAGCTGAGACTTGTGTGAGTGTGCACCCAGGGAGAAGAAGGTGAGCCTTTAGGGTTTTTAAATGTTCCTCTTCATATTCCACACTGGCCTAGTGTTTAAAGTTGCTCCACTTTGTGCAGACATGGGGTCTGGGGGATTTACTGGAGCTTCATTTTATTTTAGAAGCAGACGGTTATATAAACCCCCCCCCCCCCCCAAAAAAAAAAAACACCTTTCAAAGTTAAGGAAGTGAAATATAGATGCCCTGTGGCGCCCTATAGTTCTCTCTGCTCTTGTGGAAAGTAAAAGTGACAGCGAGAGGAGATTACATTTGCACATATTTGAATAACCCAACAAATGAGGGCTATCTGCCGAGAGAGTCCCCCAGTGTGAGGATGTGCATGCGGGGGCTGGATGCCACACTCACTCTCAGTTTCTACTGCCCTGCTCATCTAATGGGCCAGGAAGCAGATGTACTTTGAAGGGTGGGCACATGAGGTCATGGTTATAAATAGTCTGACCTCTGATGAGATGTATTATACATGAGGGATGGATCACTTTAGGACAACTACTCTGGAGGACAGAATGGGCCAGGAAGTGAGATTTTAAAGCAGGACTGGATGTGAGAGCAGAGGAGGGCTAATGGGGAAAGTCAGGCTACAATTTGCTGATAGTGCAGAGACATCTATATGGTGTCAACTTACCCTTTTTTCATACTTTTAAGTACTTGTTGGATAATTTGTAGAATGTTTTGTCTGCCATTTAAATGACACTTTCTTTTATATTTTAGATTATTTCATTATTATTATTTTTTTTTAATTTTCAAACTTAGAGATACTATACACTAAATGTAAACTATATACTATGTTTAAACGGACCATTTTATGCACAACAATTATGCATGGATTTAAATATTAGAAACTTACATTTACGCCATTTAGCTTATCCAGAGTGACTTACAATGCCTGATTACAAGGACAGTCCCCCTGGAGCAACTGATATATATTTCTGTTTAAAAAAAAGTTTCACTAGCACTGCGTATTCTACAAATATATGTTGACTTAATTGTATCAACTCACATTTTCTAGACAAACATGTTTAGATTCTTGTTTTGTTCATTTTCTTCAGCTCCGCTCTGCCTGGACCACAGGGAACCCAGTAAAGACATCACTTTACTATCTGGACTGTGGACAATGATTAATTAATTTAATATAAGCTTGATGGGAGCATTGTTCCTGGCATGCACCTTAAGGTTTGAATGTAATAACATGATATCAAAAGAGATCTATCAAATAATCACTTAAATTTCCATGCAATTCCTTTCAGTGTTATTTGGATCCATTATTCTCATCACTTTATAACCTAGATGAGGGTTTCAGCCACTCCACAGGATATTGTGGCTTATGGTTCTTGGGGGGGGGGGAAGCAATTAGCAGACATTTGATAACCTCAGTGATAGCGTTTCTTCAAGAATGCATTACAAACTAATCAGCATTCTGTGCATAAAGGATTAGATCTTACAAAAGCACAACCAGACACTTATCGGGGTGTTAGGAATCAGTTTGTCATAGCTAATGTGCATTTCAGTTCTTTTCAGTTCAGCTAATGCATTCTTTCTTCCGCTCCAAAATGACTGTGGTCAGCACCCACTCTCTCTCTCTCTCTCCCCCTCTTTCTATTAGATAATATCTATCTGTCTATCTATCCATCTATCTCGCCTCCGAGTCATTCTGAGAGTCTGTAAGGGTATGTGTGTGCTGACAGGTTGTGTTCTGACACATGTTCTCTCCATGTTGCTCTGATAGTAATTACCCTCTGGGGAAGTCCCAGAGTACTTAAGGGACTGCATGAGTTGTACATGTAATTAGATTGATTTTCATTGCTATTAGTGCAAGAATAAATGGAGTATCGTACCTGATCAGTAGCTCTTTGTGGGCTTGCATGGCGCCAGTAGTCTGGGGTAGCTTCTGCCTCACCCCTCGTTACTATATGTCTTGGACCTAAACCCGAATGTTCTCAAATGTCATGTCAGGTGTGTATCACTGGCCCCCGCCAAGTGTGACAGACTTCTGAAGTCATGTCCAATTTAAAAAAAAAAAAAAAAAAATCAGGGTCTAAGCAAGACTTCTCTTGTGGTGGTTGAAAAGGTGAGACAGAATACAGGCACATGATAAAAGAGGACTCCATTATATCTGAGGCAAAAACCAGAATGCTAGATGAGAATATTAAAAGCAGGCAAATGATAAGTAAACACACAAAGGAAAGGCAACTTGGCAAGGGCACAAGAGACTTTACAGAGTCTATGAGGGTTTAAGCAGCTTATATAAGAAATCCTTAATTACTCTCAGCCCTGTTCCATGCCACCTGGATGGGAGACGTGACCATGGCTGGAGAGGATCTCAGAATTCTGGCTAATGGAACATGCAATTATTATTACAACTAAGGGGGCGGGGCAGTCAGCAAGAAAAATAAATGGCATTTTGAAACACCACCACCACCACAATCACACCCTGTGGTATGAAAAGTGTTCCCAAGTGAGTACCAAACTTCTTTTGTACATCAGTTCACATCTGTGAATTGTAAGGTCATTTAGCTGCTGAAGTATGAATATTCACATCATAAAACTGGCAACCTCTCAACAACACCATTTTTTAAAAATGTATGTATTTATATATAATCATTCAAATGAATAATGCACTAAATAGGAGACATGCAATTCAATTTGCCTTTACAATGGATTTCCCATTAGGATGAATGGAATTTTAACAATGCTGCTTGTACATTGAATAGGCAACATCATGAACATGAATAGGTAAAACACACACAGGCCCTCAGGCCTGAAATGCACAAAAGTTATAAGCAACAACCGGCGTGATCTCTTGCGTGTTTGGATCATGCCCTTCATCATGGAGGGATGGTAGTGCTTATAAATGGAGACAAAAGGCACTCATGTTTTATGGGCTGTAATAAAAAAGTGACTGCTACAGCAAGTCCCATATGAAACTCAAGGTGAGGTTAGTGAAACAGCACAAAAGGCCATGATGCCCATGCACGGTGACCTCATTCATCTCCTGAACACAGAAAGCTGGGAACCATGACACTTTTTATTGGGGTTAACCCTGCTTAGCTGCCCTTCATGTCTGTCTCTGACCAGAATAGAGAATTTGAATAATTAATCTCGGGGGCAGCATGAGCAGAAAGAAATGTACGTTGCTCTGAAAGTCACCCAGGATGAATCCACCATGATGATGAATTATAAAGGTAGTGCTGGAGTTTTATGGAGTCCCATGGGAACAGGCACATCATGCTCTGACTGAATGCTTTGGATGCAAAGCAGAATTATTCAGTGTGTTTCTGCTTCACTGCTCACCTAATTTTACCGTCCGGCTCCTTTACACCCTGGATTACTGTCACAGGATCGGGTGCTGTTGTGCATCCTGAACACACTGCACAAAGCTGGTGCTTAAGGCCCTAGATTAGTGTGTTTGAAAATGAGACAGTGGGTACATCTTTTTTTTCTCTTGGAGTTGGAGGCCGTGCAGAATTTCTGCAAAAATATGGTGCATTTCATCTTCAAATTAGCTGTGAAGAAGAGATGTGTAATATCTTTTGGCCAAGTATAACATTTTTGTCTCATTTGTTTCATTTGGCTCTCTTTTTCTACTTTTAGGATGTATGTCTCAGATTATTATTTTAGTTTTTTGTACAGAAATAAGAACATTTAAAGTGGTTCACAAGCGTTGCTGTATATTGTCAGTTTTATTCTGCTGAGGGTCAGTAGAACAGTAAGGGTTTATTTGGCTAATAGCTGAATGTTGTGAATGCTGTGAATTTCTATTATCATAAAGTGAAATATGTGTTACATCCATGGGCTAATATTTATGCTTCCAATCACAGTTTGTTACCACACATAATGCCATTAAGTAAATGTAATTGCAGTATTTCTTACTGCAGCTTTGCTAAACTAGAAGCCTTATTCAAGGACAGTAAAGCTAGTAGGAATTTAGTTATCAGAGCCTAGTAAAGCATGCAGGGTCGAAACACACCATTGAAGAGAATATTTAATTGGAAATATTATAATATAAGCAGGTGATTTATGGGAGCTGATATTTTTAGAGTGTTGTGGACATCCAATTTGGGTATTTTCATATTTTGCCTAAATCACAGTCCTAGAGTGGATATATTTTCAGTCCATGGCCATGCAAACTAAATGAGAATGGTAAGATGAGAAGGATTTTTTTGCTACTGGTGTGTTACAGTCACAAAGTAGCAGCAGTGGCTTGAAGTTTGGCTTCAGAAGTTATATTTAAGATCAGGGCTGATCTTTGTATTACTATTCCACCAGCAGGCTTTAGCCAATATTTTTTTTATTATGGTATTTACTTTTTTGGCACCTGCACTTTGTGAGATGTGATGCCACCCCCGGTTAAAACTGTTTTTCAGCATTACAATTTTTTGTTTGTGTTCATAGCCTGGGCATTTGCTTTTTTAGTGGAGTTGGCCTGTTAGCCTTACAAATCTGCCTGGGGCTACAAAATCAGTTGCCTAGAGCAGTACATTTGGCATACTCCAGGCCTGGGCTTTATGTTGGCTTTGTAGCCATATTTCCTTTTTTCAGCTGCCCTGTAAACCTGTATTTTTAATGCTGTTGAAAATGCTGCTGTGTTTTGCTTGTGTATCTAAATTTTGTTCTTATCTTTAAACAACCGCTCAGGAATGGCAGATAATAATTTGATATTTGGTTTAACTCTGAAACAAGGAAGACTTACCTGATGCCTACACAAAAAAAAATTGAAAAAGAAAATAAGGCACTCTTTATTGAGTGCTCTTTGCTCTGTTTTTACAGTCAGCAAAATGCCATCAGCATCCAGCAGTTCAACATCATTCCTGTCTGTTAACCACCCTGCCCCACCGAAGCTGTCCTGCTAGAAAAAAGAAAAATAATAAGAAAGGATTATAATTTTTAATGCCCAGAACACAGATGCTCACATGCCTATTGTAAATGCTTCCAATAGTGGGCAGGCGTCAGCAGGATCACTGGTCACTAGTTATGAAGTTGCAAACACAGCAAACTGTGATGCACTGTGTGTTCTGATACCTTTCCGTCATAGACAGTATTACTTTTTTCAATCATTTACTACAGCTCTTCTGTGGGACCAGAAAAACTTTCTATCTCCATCTGCATCACTGAGCCTTGGGCTCCCATGACCCTGTTGACAGTTCACTAGTTGTCTTTTCCTGAACCGACTTTGGTAATAATAACCACTGTTTAGTGGGAATACTCCACAAGACCTGGCATTTAAAAAATGCTCTGACCCAGTAGTCTAGCCATCACAGTTTGGTCCCTCTATATTTATTTCTCATGGGACAGGTCTCCCCTGAAAAACATTCATGCAGACCTTCTCGTCTGACTGCCACTTTTACTTAAAAATCTGCATATACTCTTCGGGAGCGAGGATGCTTGAAATTGAAAAAGGCATGAGCAAAGGAAATACTGAGAAAATAATTAATGTACTCGTAATTAGATTGAAATTATTCAGAACAAAATAATCTCATTAAGCTTTTAAAATACATTTCTAAGTACATTTCACACACTAGCATATTTTTGATTAGGTCAGAACAATATTTTTTGTTTTCAGTTTTAATTCTGTCTACTGTTTCTAATATTTGGAGGCATGGAGAAGAACAGTAGTTGTACTGGTTTCCGTGGGCAGCCAAACGGAGATAAGGGTAAGAACACAAGGCTAAGCATCATAGGAATTGTCCTCGTGTCTCGCTTTTTTCTGTTTTATTTATGCAGCTCTTTATTCTGTGCTGTTGCATCTTTTCATCATACAGTTAATACTAGTGTTTGAGTGTTGGTGGATCAAGGGCAAGTCTTTTCTGGAAGAAACAAAATATCACACAAAATATCACCTTGAGCTTTGGGGTGACCCTGGCTTGTCTTTCCCATAGCAAAAGAACTCATTTGTGAGATTTTTAAAGAGAAAATAAAGTTTTGCCAGACCACAATAAAGGCTTTCAGGAAGGATGCTTCAGTAAACCTACTACAGCAGAATCTCTGTGTACCCGTCTAGATTCTTACTTTGTCACTGTGGAGTAGTATGTGTTGACTGATTAGAAACAAAGTAATTTATTACATTTAAAGGTGATAAAATGTGGGAAATTTGTGGCTGAAAGACTTCTATTGGTGCTATATATGGCAAGTGCTGCTCATTAGTCATCATAGACTAAATACAGCAGCGCACAATACAAACCAAGAAAAAATTTAATATTGGCACTCAAAATTATATAATTAAATGACACATTTAGCAATATACACTACTGCAGTCAGAGATGTTCACATATTTATCCTTTCTGGAACATCACATGTCTTTAATTAAGTGGTAAAATCTAATCACTCTACAGAACAGGAGCTGTGTTGTTGGTTTGTTGACTATGTATTGTGGCTAGACTTCACAGTTGTGCATATGAATTCAAATGCATGTGGGATTGTTATACATTCTCCACCACACTAACCTGCCCAAGGCTTCTTTGAGCAGGGCTTAACAACTGCAGACGTGCAGATGATGGTGAACTGAGAAAGTCTCTGTGTGGGAATACGCAGGAAAGATCAGCAGGTCATTCCTTCACATCTTGTTAGGCTGGAGAAACATCTCTCTGTTCACAGCTGACTCATCTGCATCAGCCAATTGTGTTCTCAATTTGTCTAATTTGCTGCTAATGCCCATGAGAGAGTTGCGGAAGATCTAATGATGCATTATAGAGGCAAAGACTAAGCATAGTTTATTTGGCAAAAACAAAACCTTATTATGACGGGAGCATTAATGCCTAATTCAGTAGGTCTTCGACAATGACCCTGAAGTGTCAGACTTTTTCTCACTCTCTCTCTGTCTCTTTTTGGAGCAAGACAGTCAGTCTTGCCCATATGCTCTCCCAGCATGCATCACTCTGACAGCCTGAGCCGAGCTCCCTTTTGTGGCCCCATTATAGGTAATTTACAGGCATATTCATAGGGCAGGGAGAAGGATCGATGGCAGGTGGAGAAGGCTGTGGGCAGGGGTTTTCTCCTTTATGTGTGTGTGTTACTTTAATTTCTCTCAATATGTGTTGCGGAGGAAAGGATATGTCCTGTTGGCCTCTGCTAAGTGACGCTCACGGCTCCTACATCGATTGGTTATTGAGCCAGAATTGGCCCTTATCCCTACTTTCTCCTCATATCAACTCCATCATTTGCATGACTCACACGCTGAGGAAAGTTGCGCTTACCAGACAAAACCCAGTCATTTAAAACCTTCCCTTTAAAAGCTTTTGGTGATTTTTCATGACGCCTTATGGTAAAGACCAACACACTTATAATGATGAATGCAAAAGACTATCCCCGAGCAGAACCACTTTAATCAGACAGGTCACAGATGAAGAATCAAGACAAAAGGAAAAGTTTAAGAATGGAGGGATTAATCCTCCCTCTGATAGCTCTCACATAACCCTGAGCTCTGTCCTGTCCAGTCTGTGCTTGGCGGCCTGTGGCTCGTTGAAATTCTACAAGACTGTGATAATTAGCTCTACTGTTCTACAGCCAACAGTGAGCCTGTCACAAAGCCTGTCACTTAGTGCTTCAGAGCTATTCTGCATCCCATGAAGAGTCGATATAATTGACCTGTGAGCCCAGCCTGGTGCAGGGATTAAAATGAAAACATGCAGAGAAATCCCACTTGCATCAGGAGCAACAGATCAAAATGGCTTCTATTTTTTCATTGTTGTCTTAATTGAAAAGATTGAAATGATTGCTGCTTGCAGCATTTGTGTTTGATTTAGAAACTCAATTTCATATTCAAATGTATTTTAAATTTTAAATAATTTTTTCTGTATTTCCTTTGCTTGTGCCTTTTTTAATTTCAGCTCCAGCTCAAGTTAACCTCCAGTACTACCACCAATGGGTTCCTGAGCAAAACCCTTTACCCCAAGTTGCTCCAGGGGGACTGTCCCTGTAATTAGAAATTGGAAGTCACTCTGGATAAGAATGTCTGGTAAATGCCATAAATGTAAATTTAAGATCACTGGAAAAACACATTTTACTTTCCAAGATATTGTGGGTTTGAACCTAGCCCAATCCAATCTCCCCCACTAGCACCAACTGAGCCTCTGAGCCAGGTTGTTAACCCCAAGTAGCTCCAGGGAGACTTTTCCTGTCATTAGAGTACGAGTAGCACAGGGTGACGTATAAGAGTGCAGGAAAATGCTCACAGGTGGATTATATTCTTTGCAGGAGGGTCAGTCTGAAAGAGATTGGAGACTGCAAAGTAGTGATGGGGGGGAGTGTAGCTAAACCGCATAGGATGGTGGTCTGTAGGATGACCTTGGAGGTCAAAATGAGGAGGAAAGTCAGGGCAGAGTCGAGGATCAAGTGGTGGAAGCTGAAGGTGGAGGACTCCAAGGTGGTATTCAGGCAGGAGTTAACACGGGCACTGGGAGGTGTTGAAGAGCTACTGGTCTGCTGGGAAACTACTGCAGAAGTGATAAGGCAGACAGCTAGAAATGTACTTGGTGGGACATCTGGAAGGAAGAAGGAGGATAAGGAAACCTGGTGGTGGAACCAAGAAGTCCAGGAATGTATTCAAAAGAAGAGGGATGCAAAGAAGACATGGGACAGTCAAAGAGATAAAGAAAGTAGACAGGTGTACAAGGAGATGAACCGCAGGGCGAAGAAAGCAGTGGCAAAGATAAGGTGTTTGGTGAATTGTATGAGAGGTTGGACAGTAAAGAGGGAGAAAAGGACCTTAACTGACTGGCTAGACAGAGAGACAGATCTGGGAAAGATGTGCAGCAGGGCGATTAAAAATAGAAATGGAAACATACTCACAGGTGAAAAGAGCATGTTGAGCAGATGGAAGGAATACTTTGAGGGGCTGATGAATGAAGAAAATGAGAGAGAGTGAGAGAAGATGATGTGAGAAGAGTGAAACAGGAAGTACAGCAAATAAACAAGATGGAAGTAAGGGCAGCGATGAAGAGGATTAAAAAATGGAAAGGCTGTTGGACCGGATGACATATCAGTGGAAGCATGGAGGTGTTTTGGGGAGATGGCAGTTCAGTTTCTGACCAGATTGTTTAATACAGTGGAGTGGAGAAAGTGTACTGGTACCGATTTTCAAGAATAAGGGTGATGCACAGAGCTGTAGTAACTCCAGAGGGATAAAGTTGATCAGCCACAGCATGAAGTTATGGGAGAGAGTAGTGGAAGCTAGGTTAAGAAAAGAGGTGAGGATTAGTGAACAGCAGTATGGTTTTATGCCGAGAAAGAGCAATACAGATGCAATGTTTGCTCTGAGGGTGTTGATGGAGAAGTACAGAGAAGGTCAGAAGGAGCTGCATTGTGCCTTTGTGGATTTGGAGAAAGCATATGACAGAGTGCCTAGAGAGGAGTTGTGGTTTTGTATGAGGAAGTCAGGTGTTACAGAGAAGTATGTGAAAGTAGTTCAGGATATGTATGATGGCACTGTAACAGTGGGCAGATTTGCAGTGGGAGTGACGGATGCATTTAAGGTAGAGGTTATATTACATCAAGGATCAGCGCTGGGCCCATTCTTGTTTGCAATAGTAATGGATAGGTTGACGGACGAGGTTAGACAGGAGTCTCAGTGGACGATGATGTTTGCTGATGATATTGTGATCTGTAGTGAGAGTAGGGAGCAGCTTGAGGAGAACATGGAGAGATGGAGAGATGCTCTGGAGAGGAGAGGAATGAAAGTGAGTAGGGCAAAGACAGAATACATGAGTGTGAATGAAAGGGAGGAAAGTGGAGTGGTTAGGATGCAGGGAGTGGAGGTAACAAAGGTGGAGGAGTTTAAATATTTAGGAACGACAGTTCAGTGTAACGGCGAGTGTGGAAGAGAGGTGAAGAAGAGAGTGCAGGCAGGTTGGAATGGATGGAGAAGAGTGGCTGGAGTGATTTGTGACAGACGCATACCAGCTAGAGTAAAAGGGAAGGTTTACAGGACAGTAATGAGACCAGCTGTTGTATGGGTTGGAGATGGTGGCACTGACGAAAAGGCAGGAGGCGGAGCTGGAGGTGTCAGAGTTAAAGATGCTGAGATTTTTGTTGGGTGTGACGAGGATGGACAGGATTAGAAATGAGTATATTAGAGGGACAGCTCAGGTTAGACGTCTTGGAAACAAGGTTAGAAAAGCAAGGCTGTGTTGGTTTGGACATGTGCAGAGGAGAGACGAGGATTATGTTGGAAGGAGGATGTTGAAGATGGAGCTGCCAGGAAAGAGGAGAAGAGGAAGACCAAAGAGGACCTTTATGGACGTGGTGAGAGAGGACATGCAGATGGTCAGTTTGAAGCAGGAAGATGCAGATTACCGGAAGAAATGCAGACAGTTGATTTACATTTACATTTATGGCATTTAACAGACGCTCTTATCCAGAGCGACTTCCATACCCTTATTGCATTATAGGTGGGATTTGAACCTGGGACCTCTTGAGCCATAGGTCCATAGGCAAGTATCTCTGAGTAACCACTAGCACTACCACCACTGGGTCCCTGAGTAAGACCCTTAATCCTGACTTGCTCCAGGGGGACTGTCCCTGTAATTAGGACCTGGAAGTCGCTTTGGATAAGAGCGTTTGCTAAATGCCGTAAATGTAAATGTAAATGTAAATAACTACAGTAAGACATTTCATGGAAATTAAATGCTAGATAATATTTACAGCATATAAACTATTAGAAAGTACATAGTGCAAGTTAGGCATGTTAGAGATGTTCTTGTAAGAGATGAGGCTTCTTAAATGTAGAAAAGGATGCATTGCATTTGATAGTCGCAGCTCATTCCACCATTAGGGCACCAGGAATTAGGAGAGTCTGAACTGAGAATGACTTTTGTGAAGGGATGGCAATGCTAGTCGATGTTTCTTAGGGGAATATAATGAATTAGAAGCAGGATAAGCCTGTATCATGGTCTTTAAATAGCTGGGATCAGATCCAGAACGCCACTCTGTAGGCAAGAGTTAATGACTTGAATTTAAATCGGGCAGCCATGGGTAGCTGGTGGAAATCAGTAAACGGTAGAGTGACATGAGCCCTATTTGGCAGATTGAAAAGACCCAGCCAGGAGACAGATCAACAGGGTTAGAAAAAGACAACAGGTTATTGATCATAACATCCAGATATCTCACAACTCATATCTGCAGTGTTAGGTTAATTCCCATTAATGGTTTTGAGAGTGGTTTAAGAAGGGAAACTACTAAAAATTGTGTAAGGAAGAATTACAGTTTGGTCTTTTATGAATGGCCTTTAAAAGTTTTACAAATCTTCACACAATGTAGGTCTAATGCAAACCTAACAAACATCTTAACAATCCACGGGAGGTAAAACAAGTTCTGCTGTGACCTTTCAACTGATCTAACACATTCCTCTCACCATGCATAAACTCACTTAGGTGCACTTTCACTCACTCCTCAAACCCCAGAGCTCTTCCTATACTCCGCTAACGTTACAAGAAAATAGACGAAAAGGAAGAGAGAAGTTAGAAAGCACTACAGAAACTACATTTTAGACTGAAAGAGGGAGAGAGAGACAGAGAGAGAAACATTGAGAATGTGTGGAGGTAAGTGAAATCACTCAGTACAAGCAAAATCAAACAAAATCCAAGCTCGTCGATGTACTTAAAAAATCAGCCCTACCTGAAGCTCTGTATTTTGCGGGACCCAGTTAGACTCATTGTTTTGTTCATTGTTTCTGCAATGTCACAAAACCTATTTACATACAGTAAATAACATAATTACATACAGCACATATATACATAAAATCATTCTACAGCAGCCAGTCTAAACAGAAATCATTTACAAATATCAGCACAGGAACAAAAACAGCCCGTTTACTTCTCATGTAAAAAGTCATGTAAAAATTTAATTAGTGTTTTCCTTGGGAACGCAGATGAAAATAAATGCAAAAAGAATATTGTATTTGGGTTCTTCAGGCTTTAAAGGGGCAGGGCTGGCCTAGATTGGGACTAGGCCCCATGATTGAAAGGTTGTGGGTTTGAGTCCTGGACCGGTAGATTTCCCTGAGGTACCCTTGAGCAAGCTACCGTCAACCTGCATTGCTCCCTGCGGGTGCTGGATGAATGGCTATGCACTGCTACGCTGTGTGAATGGGTTAAACGCAGAGCAAGCATTTTGCTATGGTAGACTGAGTTTTATTCTGTGATGTGTTCACAATGACAAAAAAGTAGCCTTCACTTAAAGAGGTTCTTTACATTTACACATTACATTTGGAAAAATGTTTCATTAAAGAACTGTCCACTGAAAGACATTTTAGGGAAAAAAAGTGGTTCTTTAAAGAACCCCCCAGGCACAGTGTCTTGATTGCAAATGTGTTCATTTTCATCAATCCTGATATACAGTCTAAGTATATGTTGATTATGGAGGTGCTGATGCATTGACCCAGCTATTCAAAATATGTTTCTGACTTCAACCTTTTCGTGTTTCTGAACAGAGCGACTTTATCTACTCATCACTTCATCACAGACATCCAGTGAGCTCCAGAATAGATTTGTCCCTCAGGGAGTCCAGGCAGACCTCAAGGCTCTGATTAAGGTTGTGAGTGTGTTTGTGTGTTTGTGTGTGTGTGTGTGTGTGTGTGTGTGTGTGTGTGTGTGTGTGTGTGTGGGTGGGTGGGTGGGTGGGTGGGTGTATGTATGTGTATGACTGGCAGGCATGGGAAGGCCTTGACAGATGACTTATGGACTAGAGATTGCATGTTATGAGTCTCTCCTCAGGGAGCCCAAGAAATCGTCATTTGCCTTGAACGCTGTGGAAATGCACAACATGCCTTTGACACATGTAGGTCAGCAGAGGACATAATGTAGCCATCAAAATAATGACCTCCCGACAGCAAGGAGCAAACAATCTGTGGAAAGTTATCACAGAATACATCAAGACTCTGGTGGCCTGGTCTGGGTTCAGGGCTTATCGCAGAGAAGTTGTTGTGTGCTATAAATTTCAAATCCTGAAAACATCTACTGCCTGAGTGTACTAAGATGGCAGCTGTCATGGCAGATGTCTCCTTGAGCTTAAGGTTAGACTTTGTGTGACAAGTTTTTTGAACACCTGAGCTGAAAATAGTTTGCAGTTTATTTAAAACCCATACGCAATGGTAATGGGGAAATGACACTGTTAGGAACATCCTGTGCAGGGATTGAATTGGGATGGAGTAGTTTGGGTGAGCCTGCTTTTTTGAATTAAAAATAGATCTACAGTTGACAGTTTTATTCACTTTATGGTAAGATTTTGGGCAGTAATGTTCAATGTATCATTGTATAAAGACAACGAAACACAATGAGTCATGTTTGAGATTTTATGAGACACATACCTCAAACACTCAGGATATTACTAGGACTGGTACTCCAGAGACACAAGAAATACGCAACACCTGATTTGGTCTCACACCTTAGAGACTGTATCTTTGATCTGAGCTCAGCTGCAATCCTTTTGAATTCCACCCAAGAGACTTTAGACTTGATTTAGACATGCAGCTTAGAGACTCAAGATTTGGAATCACATAAATAAAGCTGACTTTCATAACAGCTTACAGCTGAAAGGACTGACGATGTACTTACTTTTTTCTGAGAAGCAGCAGAATGACAAGAGGAGGAAGCATGATTTTACAAAAACAAACTTCCTGTGTGATTCTGACCCCTGATTCAACGCTATGTCTAGTGCTCAACATGAATAAAAATGGTCAGAAAGGACTTCTGAATATGTTTGACTGTGGTTATGATATGGTAGTCATATCATATCAGATCTCACCCCAGTATTTTGATTTTCTTGATTTCCCCAGAGCTAATAAATATCTAAATACATTTTTTTTTTTAATTCAACCCTTTTCAGCAGTGTGCAGTGGGGTGAATTGAATGCTGCTGTATGTTTGTTTGATAATCAATGGCTGAGGGAGTCAGAACTTTACCATACAACAGTGTAAAGGAAAGCAGTGAAGCAGTGCACAGAATCAGGTAAAGCATTAGTATTTTGAGTATGAGGACAGAGTCCACATTACTTATGGGAACCAACAGCAGAGCTTTGGGCGAACCACCTCATCAGAACAAAGGATTGTACCTGACCTGCATACACACAAACTTGTCTGCCTTCTGTAAACCTGCATAGTGAAATGTATTCAGCTGTTAAGTAGCAATACAAGGAGACGTGAGCCTTAGGACACTGTCCCCAGGCAATTAAAACAGCATCCTGCAGTGTACAACAGTGATACTTTGGTTTCTTAGTGTCTCTCTGTTACATTTTTCCCAACTTTTGTTTGTTATGTAGCCTCCATTATTTTTTATTATATGTACACCAGTGGCCAGACTGTTCACACTAGTGTTCACATTACTGCTGCTACAGATGCTCATTCATTATAATATGTCCTGAATGGGAGCTCAAGGTTTTTCATATATTAGAAAGATGTTTAAATAACATTTTTTTTGTTTCTTTAAATTGTGCCTTAATGTAACATTGTAAATTATTTAATTTATGAAGAAAAAAAATGGAACCTTATTTTTATTTTGTAGTGAAATTTAGCTTAATGGAAGGAAGGCACATCAAATAAACTGCTTGGCACAGAATAATACCAGCGCTTTGCTGGCACTTTTGGCAGAAAGAGAGAACATGTATGCATTTCTTTTCTTCTGCTTTTTTTGCGAGATAATATAGACTGTAATGTTGCACCCACCATATATACTTTATGTAATGCACTTTTCTATGTTGTCCTCTCCCAGCCCATATGATCTATGCTTTTAATCAGCTCATCTGTAGCAAATGATGTTCTAAAGTGAAAACCTCACTTATTGTATAGGCTAGTGGGTTATAATGTTTGGCTATAGTCAATGCAGAACATCAGTGTTGGAACACCGAGGAGTTTTATGTATTAATGGGGGGAGGTATTCTGGCCATGCTTATTTGTCTCCTTTCACATTTTTCCATTGGTTTTCAAGGCTGAAATTTGCCTTTCCTCAATGATATAACAGGTCTATGTTTTATTCATTCATTTGCAAACCAGAAATGCAGCTAGTGAACAGGTGGAGGTATTATGTATTTTCTTACAAAGCTACACTGCTGCTGAAAATGCTCATACATGCCGAAATATATCTCAAATTTATTTTATAAGCAGTTATACATTTGAAATCTTTATCATCAAACTGTAATCAGTGAGGATTGGAAAGATTTGCTTGCCGGAAACAAAAAAGAAAGGAATAAAAAGGCAAAATGACTTGCAATTGGAATGGCAAAAGATGAAAACCTTTAAATGTCTGAAAGGTCATCTATGTGGCAGCCTGAACCAAATCATCAGATGGTAATATTTGCCTCTTTACCTTTCACTGACACTGCTTTCTTTCTCCTCACTTTAACTATCTGTTTTCAGACTGTTCAAAAAAATATTTTCTTTGACAACTTGTGGTATCAGGTGTTTTTTTTTTTGGGTAGTCAGTCAAATATTTGACAGTATTGTTAATATGAGCTTCTTACCGAGTGGTTTGACTGTGCCTCTTGTTTACACAGCTAGATTTGCCTGCACATCTATTGTCTTTTTCTTCTTTTTTAATGAAAAAATGTTCTTAGCTTATTAACTGGTGTAACTGATGCAGGAAATATAACTCATATAAAATGTCATAAAATCAAATTTTCAACCAAATCTAATTTTCCTTTCTGCTTTTTTTCTGCGCTTGCATCCTGCAGGTTTCTGCAAATTCCCACACCTATTCACAGATTTGGATGGTTTTGTTAGTTCACAAATAGCATTTGGCTTTTTCTGAAGCTCTTTGAGGCCCTTATACTTTTCTTCCGGTTAAAAGTAGATAATTTTTTCAAAAAAGAAAGGTCAAAATAAAAGTATTATTACTTGCATTTGAAAAATTGACTTTTTCTTGAGTATATTTAATTGAGTGAATGTAGAGAGTCAGCTCTTTGAGTTATCATATGCAGGTAGATACAATGTAAGAAAGGCTGTGCCACAGTACAAGGGACATTAACAAGACCTTTGAAGAAATGTGTTCAACTTTAAATATCTCTGAGGGATCAGTGGAGCCTGAAGCAATGGTTGAATTATTGCAGTATGTTCTTCTGACTGTAGAGGACAGTGAATTTGAATACTGCATGCAGCTGCCAAGCTTCTGCATGCAAATATGTTGGTCCTGAGATTTGAACCCTATGTGCCTTATTAATCAAGATCTGGGCTTTTTATGTTCAGTTTGCTGCTGACTGTGCAGGTTCAGTTTGGTGCATGGTGGCAGTGTGTAGGTATGAAATCATCATTAGTATTTCCTTGAATGTCAGAAACAACTGAGTCATCTTGGTGGGGTTTCATCTGGGATCCTTTCACTCGGATATATCTTTAATTAAAGCACCTATATTGCATTTTGGTACCTGTATGCCCAAGTTGTTGTGAAGTGTTTATTACTTTTTACTTGTAGGCACCAGAACAAGATGTGTCAAGAATATATTAACAAATGGTGATGTGGTCTAAACCTACTGATCACAACTACCTAATTATCGCATATATAGAGGTGGATAGATTTATATTCTGCAGAAGATTCTACTCAGTTACATTTAGTGCTTATGAGATCCTCTGACTCTGTGTTGGGTTACTAACCAGCAAAGGGCAATGGCCTTGTGGTCTCGAAGCTCTATGGTTTAGGGACTAGGCCCCAGGATCGGAAGGTTGTAGGTTCGAATCCTAGACCAGTGGGTTGCCTTGAGGTACCCTTGAGCAAGGTACCATCCCCATCACTGCTCCCCGGGTGCTTTAAATAGCTGCCCCCTGCTGCGTGGTGTGTGTAGATTCAAAGCAGAGTGCGGTGTATGTAGATTTAAAGCAGAGGTAGAATTTTGTTGTGTCTCACTGTGTGCTCTGGCATGTTTTACAATCACAAAATAGTCACTTTCACTTGCAAAGAGGGGTGAACTGTTAGAAGTGAGAACTCCCTGAAAGCAACTCACGCCAACAAATATAGTTGTGACACGATCAAATGGGGAGCATAACCACAACTTGCTATGTATCAGAACACAATGCACAACTGCCACGATTCAAAGCAACATGTAATACAATAAGAGCGTTTCATCTATGTTGACGCTCACCCACAAAGATGAAAGTCAAGTTTTGGTTTTGCTAATCAGATACATTTCGGTCAAAAACTATGTTCAATCAACATTATATTTAAAACGGAATTATTTAATTATTATAAAAATTATTTAATTTATTTCAAATGAGGAAATTGTTTTCCATGAGTTACATGCTTTTTAACTTTTGTATGTTTAGATGTTTTGGGAAAGTAATAAAAATTTTATTGGACTCATTCTTTCAGGTAACATCTTTGGTAGCAATGATTCTTTAAACTGTTGTTTTCCATCTCACAGATCTCAAATATTTACCAAAAAGAGCTGGAAACATGATCCACTGTAGTGAGCCCTAAATGGGAGCAGCCAGAAGAAGAAGAAGAAGAAGAAGAAGAGGAGGAGGTCTTTCAAAGAAAGCCATTCACTGAAAGGTTCTGTGGAATCACCCAAAAAAGAACACTTTTTAAGATATATTATTACACACAGTATATTATTACACACAGTTAGTTCTGCTGAACTACTGTATTTTGGGGTAAAAGAAACTCTCACTTTAGTTTTCATCGTAATTTTTGATTTGCTTTTTTTAGGGACAATTTAGTTGTCAGACTGCAGAAATCTAACAAGTGTATAACATTTGACTTCTCAAAGCCAAAGTGGTTTTAAAACTGTATGTGTGGTCCAGGTTAAATCTGCACATGGTTCAAAACCTAATGTTTGGTTTATAGCAGCAAGAATTAAAACCACATGTAATCTATTTAAAGCTAAATGTTAAATGTTATTTTACCGCAGATCATATGTAATTAAGCAACTATAACAGTAATTACAGTGAGGTATACAACCAAATGCATTTACATAAAGTTTACACTCTGAATTGACATGCTTTAATTTTGCACTTGTGACATGTCTGCTACATTATGACACATGCTTTATGTTATATGACATGTTTTTCCTTTTGCAAAACTAGGCTGTATAGTTAGTAACAACTTAAATAAACAACTCATTAAATTATAACGCAAAATAACTCTGCTCATAGATAAACATGCACTGGGTGTGTACTGTTGATTATACATTTCGAATACATTCTATTTGAGCTATTTGAGCTATTTTACCCGTGGTAAAAGTAAATTTTAAAGGTTGATAGTTGAGACTCTGAAAGTATTTTGGTGATCAGGATAAGGTCAATCGCTCAGCGTGTCTCATAAGAGCTGTGTCCTGAGCCTGAGCTTAGTGCCATGTAGTGCTTAGGCCATTACCTCACTAATGAGATTACACCTAGGGAGACTGTGTGTGTGTGTGTGTGTGTGTGTGTGTGTGTGTGTGTGTGTGTGTTGGATCACAAAGAGGTGAAGAGGGTGTGATCCCACACGACTGATGGCTCTTTCTCTCCAGCAGCAGTTAATCAGTGAGCTCAGATGGACAGTAAAAGTCTCTGCATGGCTAATTCTATTAGCATACTTATTGCTGGCACAAGGGCAAGTGCACCCCCAACACACACACACAACCACACACACCAGTGGCACTCTTGAGGAGCATATGAGTCAGCCCTAGGGCAAAACCAGACCTTTACATGCCTCTCCTCTTCTCTTATTGTCACTATGCCGCCATTACTTTTACAGCTGTATGCAAAAGTTTGAACATCACTCAGTCAAATATCATTCATGCAAATCAAACTTTAGTGTGCAATTTCTTTTAATTTGATGAGCTTCAGATATCAGAAACCGAATGCAGAACAGGATAAAATATATATTTTCCAAGTAAAATGTAACAAATAGGCTGCAATTGTGTATTAAAAATGTGTTCTTGATGGAGGATGCAAACATGTATTCACTTAGAAAATCAATAAAACATGTAATACGCCACCATCCATCCATCTATCCATCCCTCCATCCCTCCATCCATCCATCTTTGTCTCTCTCCTTTTGATTTTAATCTGTTCAGTAGGTCTCACCTCAGCCTCGCCCAATTTTCTCTTTGTCCTCATTCAACAGCCACTTTTTAATGTTCTCCACAGTGTTGATTTGCATTTCAAAACGTTGTCATCTTTCTCCTTGGAACGTCTTCCATGTCACATATTCCTGTGTTTCCATTCTCTTCTTTAATGCATGCTCCATCTAATCAGCTCTCCACACAGCTCCCCTGTCCCTCATTGTCCCCCTCCATCCTGCCTTCTCTCCATCCTACCCCCCCTCCATTTCTCACTTTTATTTATTGACTTACACCCTGAGGACACAGCACCTCCATATGTGGCGTCCTTGAACAAGCTGCAGAGTCTAAGCCCTACACTATATGCTCACATATCAGCCAAGATCCCGATTTAATGCTTTGAAGTAACACCACCTTCTTTCTTACCAGCTCTCTCTCTCTCTCTCTCTCTCTCTCTCTCTCTCTCTCTCTCTCTCTCTCTCTCTCCTCTTTCCTATACCGCTCTGGACACCTGGAGATTGTACAAATAGCAGAATTCATTCCATAATGTCTGTGTGAGAGTCACCCCAGTTCACATGGACACATTTGCACATGGTACAAAAAAGAAAAAAAAAATCAGTTTCCATGTTACTTCAACTGGTAGTTCAGTTCTGATGTTTCTGTCCTCTCTTTCTAGGTGACTCTTACAGCCCAGTTCACACTCATCTCATATGCGATGAGGTGCTTTTACAGTGTGTTAAAAGGCAGCGTGATCAGTGTGAAGTCGCTGGTTTAAGAGTGCTGGCAGTTTTATTTTTTTAATAGCTCAGGAAGTCAAACCTGCAGGATATTATTATGCTTCATCAGTCAAATCACATTAGGAGATAACATGAGCATTTGGTTTTATATTTTAGTTCACTACGCATGGTGTCATCAGCTGATAAAAGTCAGTACGATTTATTAATAAAGTTTTAGAAAGGCCATTCTGCCTTCAGCACTAGATAAGAACTGCATTATTACTCACTCTAGAGACCACAGTTTCCTTTGGTTGGTTTAGGTTTTGCTCTGATCAGCACAGCAAAGAGTTTTTCCAGTTCATAACAAAACCAAAGAAAAATCCCAGATCAGTGAGTGACAAAGTTGCAGTTGCAGTCATGAGAAATCATTGATTTGATTTTTTTTTCATTTTGGTCACTTGCCTTTAGCTTGTTTTAAAATAAGTGGTGGCCTAGTGGTTAGGGAGATGGCCCCAGGTTCAGAAGGTCATGGGTTTGAATCCCAGACCAGTAGGTTGCCCTGAGGTACCCTTGAGCAAGGTACTGTCCCCATCACTGCTCCCTGGGTGCTTTCAATAGCTGCACCCTGCTGCACATGTGTGAGTGTTTGGGTAAAATGCAGAGGTGTAATTTTGTTGTAGTTTACTGTGTGCTGTGCTGTGTACTTACAATGATGAGAATAGTCACTTTCACTTAAAAATATCCTCTAACTTAACTCTAATGTTTTACTGATAAAAAATATTTTAAATGTATTTCTTTCCTTTTCTGCCGTATGGTATTTATGGTGTAGTTTTATTGTGTTTCCTTCTTTTGTGAAAGTTAATGTTTCAGTGTGAAGTGTATAAAGACTTCACCAAACATTACTACCAAACATAGAGGTGCAGCATACCTTAAACTGTGTTTTTCCATTACATTGTAGAAATGGGTGGAAAGTGACTTTGTACTGACTATTTTATACACTCTGAAGTCTGACAGAAAGTGACTGTTCTCCACTGATCTGTCGTTTGAATCAGCAATTGTTATTTTATTCATTTGCATTAAGGTTATTGCAAGGTATTCTAGTTAAACTTTGAACAGTTTCTTAATGAATTCCTCTGCTTAAAATCCTGTTATTCTGAAAGCTCTGTTAAGATCAGTAGGTTGCCCTGAGGTACCCTCGAGCAAGGTACCTTCCCAGTCTCTGCTCCCTAGGAGCTTTAAATAGCTGCCCCCTGCTTCACGTGTGTGTATGTGTGAAAAGCAGAGGTTGCATTTCATTCTGTTTCACTGTGTGCTGTGCTGTGTTTCATAATGACACTTAGTCACTTTCACTTAGATTTAGCTTAAATGTTATTCATTTTTTAATCTCTTTTTAAATACTTTTTTAAAGACTTTTTAAATTTGAGGTATTTCATAGTGAGCCATTACTAGCTTGCCTGCTGTGATCAAGACAGCAATTAAGATTTTTTTTTAATATGCTGTTAGTGCTGCTTTGTGCCATAGTTCTGTTTAAATGCCAAGCCCCTGATGTTACGTGAATAAGCATGCTGGGGTGCATAGCAGGAGGCTTCTTGTCTGAGGGTACACAGGTCTGTAAAACACTTGGGGACTACTGTTAAGTGGCATCCAGTGTGTACCAGATTTAGCGCCTTCATTTTAATGAATGAATATACTTGAGGTATTTAAAGGAGCATTGAGTTCTAATATATAGTTAAAATGGACTATTACTATCCCCAAAGTCTCATGACTTGGCCAGAATAAGGCCTCAGCTCTTGGGTGGTGTGTGGCAGACTGCAGCTGTGTGTAACAGGATGATTATTAATGGCTAAGGGAGGAGGAATGAGAGGTCGGGAGACGGTGTGGGTGTCTTGGTGAGGTCAGAGTGTGTATTGCTAAGGGGAAAGTGAAATGTTACTCAGGTCAAAGTTCATGACATCTCAGGTCCACAGTCTCACACCTAAAAGCCTGCTGATGCACAACTCAGACTTAACAAATACATTTGAAAAACTTACAGAAAGTTTTGCGGCTCCTCATAATGCATTGAGGACTTGCCCATAGCAATCATTAATCTCCTTAATGCACATCTGAAACTGCTGCCTGCCTGTGCTTTAAGGGTGGACTGATATGGGCTTGTTGATGACGCTACCATTACACACACCATTGGCCAAACCTCATTATCTTCTGTGGCCTGTACTCTGTGTCTTCATTTGGGACTAAATTATGATGAAATTATTGAAGATACATGTTTTAATACATGCAATTACCTTGGGATATTTACCTAAAGAGTTACAGCAGAATCTCATTAATGTCAAATAAGGAGATGCAACATTTGCTCACATAAAACCGGCACACACAAAAAAGTCCTTTTTTAGTGAAACGTCATGAATATTGCACATTGTGGAGCTGCACAGGGAACTGTGGATGGCAATATAACAGGCAATATAAGCTGACCAACACATGTATATTTCAGCCCAAAGCTGGACAAGGCCTTAATTATCCAAAGCCCTTGCTCTGCCATCGCAGTGATTTCGCTGCTACAAGATTTCAAGTAGAGGAGCAAAAGTTGCTTTGGGTGTTCTCTTCTTCATGTTGCAGTGCTCTTTGATGGGGTTTGCATTTTTTAACATGCTTTTGAAAAGTAAGCTGGGAGAAAAAAATGGTTCTGAATTCATTTGGAGGTTTCAGATAGCTACTGTATAAAAGATAAGCCCCCAAAGAGCACCACAAGCTTCACAGGAAATTATTATTTCAACCTGCAAGTGAGGTAGAAGGATGGCAGATGTGTGAATCTTTTCAACCTTTGCTGGCAGACACATGCTCTCACACCCACACACACCCACACACACACACCCACACACACACACACACACACACACACACATTGGTATTCTCTTCCAGATGCCATTAAGATGATTACATTTATCATTCCCTTTTTGCTGCTGTCCTGACATGTTCCTTCTTCTCCCTGGCCTTTTCCTCCAGCTGTTGCTTTGATATTGGCTTTATGAAATCTGCGTGAATGGCATATACCTCGCTAATCTGCCTCAGTGGGCTGCTGGCACTCACCCCCTCCCCACCCCCCAACCTTGGGCTTTAATCCGGAATATCCTCTCGTCTTTTTTGCTCTCTGCCTTTTTTTTCCATTAATGAAAAAGGCACTGGGTGATCATTCTGCCCAGGTGGAGTCCATTCCCAGTCCACTCCTACTGTTTATTGTCTGATTAAATTTCAGTTGCTTCCGCACACAAGCCTGCCTTCACATTTACCTCAGTTAAACTGCCTTTATCGAGTCTGTCACACTGGGGCTGGACGTCCGTTCTCTTCACTGCATAAATTCTCTTTCCAGTCTCTCAGACTCAGATTTAAGTTCACCCAGCTTCGTTTGTCCTTCAGTGAAGCAGCTTTGGATCATTTCTAGTTCTTGATGGGATTAATTAAATTTGATTACTGAAAAAATGAATTTTGTGCGTTGAATTAATGTAGCTGTTGTGGTAGTTTGAATGTCTGCAGTTGTTTATATAAGTCAGCCTATTATGATATACATGATTTGAAAATATAAAACAAGTCTTTAATTCTTACTGGTTTAAGTCGATGTATAAAAAACAATTCAATTAACCTAAGTAACCTAAATACATGTATCCCTAAATGTTATTTCATATGTTAGTGTCATCCTCAGAGCCTATAAATCTATATATTTCTAGGAACTAGAAAGATGTCTGGAAGTTTATCTAAATTTTATTTAATAAATGTTTGTATTTTAATTGCTGTTATTTTATTATGAAATTTTGGTTGGTAAGAGTAGAGTTAAATTCTTGGAACATCCATCCATCCATCCATCCAATCACCCACCCACCCATCCATCTATTCAGGGTTGTGGCGAGTGCTCATACCTAAGCCATTGCTCACAGGTCAGAACGCAAAGAATCACCTGCCAGTCAACACACACACACACACACACACACACACACACACGCACACGCACACAGCAACACCTTTTGGGCAATGTAGCATTTCATCTCCATTATGGGGGATTTATTATTATGGGGGAGAATGGAGCAACTGGAGGAAATCCACACAGACACAAGGAGAACTCACCATTTTGGCCTTCTGCCATGGAATTTTGCACCACCTTCTGTATTAGAATACCTACCAACATAAATAAAAACCTGTTTTAATTTACACAGGCTGGAACCAATTTCATGAAGGAAAACAAATTGCAGAAATGAGCATTATTAGAAACGTGTTTTTTTCCTTCCCTTGTTTTTAGCGTGTATTGGCATTAACAATCTGAGCTCAAGGTCTAGATCTAACACACATGGTTCAGCATGGGGTGGAGGTGGTCTAGTGGTCGGGTACTTGCCTATGGACCAGTGGCTCAAGAGGTCCCAGGTTCCCACCTCAAGCACTACCATCACTGGGTCCCTGAGAAAGACCCTTAAGCCTGAGTGTCTCCAGGGGGACTGTCCCTGTAATTAGGACATGTAAGTCGCTCTGGATAAGAGCGTCTGCTAAATGTCGTAAATGTAAATGTAAAACATTATACTACTAGTAAAACATATGCAGTAAAATTATTATAGATTTTAATTTAACACTTGTTCTTTACTCCCCTTAAGTGCAGTCAGGCTGGGTTAAAATCCCATGGATTGTCTCAAAAGACCTATTTGATTTTGAAGTTGTGGTAAGGGAAAACATAAAAGTGCATAAAAATGAGACTGCTCCTTCTGTTTTATGCCTCATGGCTTAACATGGCTATGTCCATGATCTCTACGACCTCATTTTGACCAAAGAACCACAGAGCACATTTTTCCAGGCATGATCATTGATGCACTGAGAGCAGACTAACATTCTACCATTTCTTCTGCCTGGATGCAGCGTGCTTGATTGTGCTCATGGCCTCCTTGCTGGTGTGTCCTCACATGCCTCCCTGCTGCTTCGCCTGATGTGCTGTGCTGGTTAATTAGTGATTGGACCTCTTTTGTTTTCCAATGAGAAGCTGAAAGTTTAATTATCTTTTCTCGTCTTAGTTTACATTAGCAGACAAAGTTGTTTGACATTATTTTCCTGCTGTTCTTCAGAGCAGCTATCGTCTTCTTTGGTTTGCCACATAAATTCTATATTTCAAGAGCCCCCCTTCTATATTTCAAGAGCCCCCCATTCCACTGTTTGCGCCTCATAATTTTTTTTTTTTTTTTTTAATCCTCTTTAAGAATAAACGACCTATAGGATGAATAATTCTCTCTTTCCAAGCATCAATTTATTCCATTTTATTTCAAAGTTGTAAAGATATGATTAACTTTAATATGCCTCAGTGCACCATTTCTTCCTTACAGCCTGTTCTTGACAGGGTCCTGTTTTATTTATATATATATATATATATATATATATATATATGTGTGTGTGTGTGTGTGTGTGTGTGTGTGTGTGTGTGTGTGTGTGTGTGTGTGTGTGTGTGTGTATGCATGCATGTATATTTTGTTTAATAAAGTCTAAAATTAAGACATTGCCATTGATTTAAATGATAAAATTACTCTCATCATACTAGTGTTGCAGTGCTTTAGGTATTGTACTCTGACTGTCTTTGCACTTCAGCAGTATGGTGGGATGGTGATCTACCACTCTCAAGAAGAACTGATCTCAAATCCTTCTCTAAGAGACCTTATCCAAGCCTTTTGAGGCAGGTGTATTGAAGCTGAGCTCTCCAAGACCGGAACTGGTCACTCCTGCAATAGAAGAACAACTTTTTGTTCATTGAAAAGTCTTTCAATTAGCATATCTAAAAAGCATTGCCTTGGTGAAGAATTCAATTTACACAGTTTTCCATTTACCCCAGAGAAAGATAATCATGTCTTTGAAGTCTACATTTTGCTTCTATCGCTTAGAATAAGTTCTGTCCTATGATCTATAAAAAACTAGAAATTACGAGTCTCTCTAGTTTGTTCACAGTTTTGTTCTTTTTTAAAGTTTAAAGTAAAGCATATCATTTCCTAAACCACATAAACATGTCTGTCCCACCTTAATGTAGACCTTGATGCACTTGTTTGAGAGAATTTTGTTCAGTATATATTCAAAGGACCTTTATAAAGAATTTTCCAGAGCTCCAGGAAGTCTTAACATGTTTTAGTTCTCTTGGTTTGCTCCTTGGTCCCATGACAGACTTTGTGTTATTTACAGCTTCATGACCAATTCCCATCCTTCCAGACATCAGTGTCTGCATGCCAGTTTGACTTACCAAGGTTTCCTCAGAAGACCTCCTAGAGCATGCTGCAGAATTCAGCCCTGAAGGCAAACTGGAGAGAGCTGCATGCTGAAGAAGGTAGCTTCAAGAATACTACACATCACTGCTTAAGAAGTTCCGACTTTCACGCTTTGCTTTAATGTGCTGCAGTTGCCACGGAAACTGAAACGCACTGAGGAGCTTTTTTAGGTGCCGTGAGTCTGCGGCTGGACAGCTTTAGTGACCGCCTGCCCCCACAGTCTTTCCTCCAGAGCAATGTGGAAAACAAAAGCATATCCAGAACCTGCTTAGTAAATTCCGAATGAAACACATATAGCGACTGGCTCCATAACCTTGAGAAATGCTAAATAAGGTTATGTCTAAAGTTCGTACTGCTGTTTTCTTTTTCCATTTTAAAATGCTTATGTGATAACATGATAATTAAGCTTCATGCTGTGAATTAATTTAAGTTTACCTTTATAATTTGCAGTTAATACGTTCAAATTTGCACTTCTATTTTTTCCATCACTTTTTGTATGGAAAGGTCAAAATGTAAGCTTTTATTGTCTGCAAAACCAGGATGTATTCTCAGTGTTAAATTTTTTAAATGAATTTAAAGAGCCAATATTCCATTCCATTTTCCTTGTATTTTATGTTAAATCTGCTTATAGCAGTTTTGTGTTTTTGTGTGCCATATCATCATAAGATCATAATGAATTTTTATATCGTAATTCTCCATCCTTCAATTCATTAGAATTGAACAGTCTGTTTTTGTTGCTGTGCTTTCAAAACTGTTATATGAACATGATATCTGCTCTGATTAACAACCCTGAACTGCACACAGTCAAAAAGCAGTCTAGCCTGAAACAGCGCTTAGAATGTCAGTGAATGCACAGGTTTTTACACACACACACACACACACACACACACACACACACACACACACACACCAGGAGCAGGAGCAGTGGGAGGAGTTATAGGGTTAAGTGTCCTGCCTGAGGGCACTTCAGCCATCAATACAGGAGTGGGAAAGTGTTGTTCACTCACCTACCACTTGCCCATTTTTTTTTTCTGCTGATTCAGTGCACTGAACTGGCAACCCTCTGGCTGCAAGCCTTCTTGTCTATCATAGTCAGTTGTGGTAAAAGCACAGGGCCCTTAAAACTTTGGTTTACCATATTATGAAAATCGAGACAAGTCGTCACCGTGACTTAAGTCACCTAAAGCTGTCTGAAAACCTTCACTGGATTAAACTCCAGGCCTACTTTAGCTCAGGTTATAGTTTATGTTCTAGACATATTATGGCAGAGAATACACCAGCTAATTAGACTTCATCTTTATTAAACTTATGCACAAGATTTCCTCTCACTTGCTTTTCCTGTCTTCTCTTCATTCTTGTCTCAGAAACCCAGGAAGCTTAGCAGACTGAAGTGAACTAAATTAGACTGAGAGATGAATTAATCAGAATTGTAGCGGCTTTACAGGGAGATGATACAGTGAGAGAAGAAGAGAGAGTGAGAGAACGGTACTTAGAGTCAGATGAGTGTGGAGGGTGTTACCTGAATGCATAGGGATGTATTTTATTTTATACAGGGAGGACAAGCCATCGTAATCTGAACAAAGGAGACTGAGAAATGCAGGACATGAGACAGAATGCAGATTATTGGCTGGCTTTGATTTCGGTGAATGCTCTTTAAGCTCAGGGATATCTCAGCCTTGATCTTGGAGAAGGCTGAGATGCATTTAGGACGGTAGTGGATTACAGTGATATACGATGTCTGTGGCATGTGTTTATCATCCAGGGCTTGATTGTGCACTTATATAATGTGATTGATGGCAGAGAGAGCCTGGGTGCTGGCTATATGACAAGGGAAACTTTAGGTTGAGATGTTTATGGAAAGTGGCTGCCATAAAGGGCTTTCTCGTCTGCTGACCAAGTAAACCAACAGGCGCAAATTCTTCATATAGACGTCCATGGACTCCAGCAGCTCACATATGGAGAAACAAACTTAGACTGCAGATGACCACCATCTGAACTGTAAACCTCTTTAAAAGAAAGGTTGCTGAAAGGTTTTTTTATGTATGTATCTTGGAAAGATTTTTTTTTGTGTGTGTGTAAAGCCATTACATTATGTTGAGGTTCTTCACATTTTAAAGGGTTCTGATTCTTTTACAAATGATCCATTAAAGGGTTCTAATGGAACCAAATGTTGTTTTTGGCATTACACCAAAAAATACCTTTTTTGGCACTTTATTTTTAAGAGAGTATGTTTAAGGAAACATTTGGGTCAGTCATGATAACAGATGGGTTTCTTAAAGCATGACTTAATCAACATGGCTTCCAGTCTTTTATTGATGCTTTCAGCCAAGTCATATTAATAAACTGCTTGTTTGGAATTCCCCTCCCCACCCTGAAACACTCTGTGTTTTAATGCATCTGATTTATAATTCCTTTGTCCTCCTCCACTCCAAATGCAACTGTTTGCTTTTCAAGTCCTTGCAGCCTTCTTCTATGTCTCTGTTATGAATGATACTGCCACGTAACTGCCTTACTTCTCTGTTGCTGCCTATTTATTCTTGTTACTGCCTTCACTGAGTGAATGAATTATTGTGGAGCCACTGCCTAGCTAATTTCAGTAAACACAGTCAGCTGTTTTTCTTCTCAGAAATACAATTCTGTCTTTTATACTCTGCTATTTTCTGATGACCTTTTCTCTTCTGTAAAAAAAAAAAAAAACTCTCTGAAACCAGAAGTTGGTCAAAGGCTAATTTCTACTGATATGTCCGTTCATACACTTTGGAAAAGAACGTTTCTAAACGGGTTTTTAGCTTGGATGGAAAGTCGTAGGAGGAAGCTTCCACTGTTATAAACCTTTAAATTATGCAGAGGTTATTTCAACTTTAAAAAGGTTCCTTTTTTCACTCTTTTTCTTTGACAATGTTGTAGATGTCGATGAATGTAGCATAAGTAGTCAAGGATTTTTTCTGGTGCAGGATTGTGTGAATGTACCTTAAGTAGTCAAGGACAGTTATTAGTGTAGCCTGATGTGCTTGTCAGGTAATCAGACCTCAGTCTGCTGTGGGGAGGATTGTGGTATTGCCTACTTTACTGCAACAGCTGCCAGGGAAATGGTTCTGAAACCAGTCCTCAGGTAGCTGACATTTTGGGTTGCAGCAGAAAAGTGGGTCCCTGAAGGATGATTTAGGAACCACTGCTTTTGGGAACCAATAATGGTTCTTATAGGGCCTCACTCCTTTTCAGAATTTTTATTATTAAGGGTGTACATGCATGTAAAATGTTCTATGATCCTGAGTTTGTTTGTGTGTACTTTCTGCGTGTCCTCTGCCAGTTGTCTCTGCACAGTTCTGCTGTTTCTGACCAAACCCCTGGCCGCCAGGCTCCACACCACACTGTCTTATTGATTGGCTTCACCCCATGCGTTCTGAAGGTTTCTCCAGAAATTGTTCCTTGACCCGCTCAAAATAAGCTTCCCTTTGGCTTATTTCTCCCATGGAGATTTTTCCCACCCCCCCATAACCCCCCAAAATTCCTGCAGCCTCTTCAAAATGCTTATTTTTTGACCCAGTGTATCTCATTCTTTGAACTTGTGTTGATCTTCACTGCGTGATAGACATAAAGAATGTCTAATTAAATAACTAAAGATGGAGTGAACATGACCATGAAAAGGCATGACTCATTGACACACAAATGAAGCTGCAAGCAAGAAGGTTGCATCAGTTTAGGACACATGCATTGAAAGTGTCTTTTTTGCAATAACATTTTTCAGCTTGGGTAAAGTGGTGCATCAGTTTTGTGATGTGAAAATGGTAGGGTAAGCACGAGCACATCCATTTATGCAGTCCTACGCTGACCTTGGCTCTGTAGGCACTGCCTTTTCCAAGAAAAATAGAAGAAATGAAACATGTTAAGAGAAACCCATTTGTCAGATTAGGAGATATTACTAGAAGCAATAGCCTCCGATAAGATGGAGACTGAAAGCTCAATATATGGTCATGCTTCACTTCTTCTGCACATATATAAAGTTAACAGGAATGTGTCCAACTATTAAGCCAGAACACTCTAGTGGAGCCACAAGCTCCCGTGCTCTGGGGCTCTGCTGTACCTAGACACATTTTATAGTTTTGACACTAAAAACCAGTGCAGTTCAAGGGCATGGAGCTCCCTATTGGCTCCAGGTGCCTCTACAGCTTAATGGACATGGTTTTGTTCTCAGGAAATGAAGGCGCATGGGTTTTATGGAGGAGAAGGTGGTGCATCACACTTCCACTCTTTTCATGCTACAAAGTATTTCCCATTTGCCTTGTCATTTGAGTGTAGAAGGATATATGCCTCATTAGAGCATAATGTAATGTTAGAACTGGGATTAGTCTATAATCAAGCTGGCCACATAATCAGAAGGTCCCACATGTACTGTTTCATATGGGTCCCATACTAATATCACATTTTCCCAGCCTGTGTCCTTCATTGTCATAGCATATTAATGTTTCAATAAAAATGCAACATGGACACAATAATAGTACTTTGCAAACTGTAGACAATAAATAAGTAGTAAAATGTAGTTTTAAAAAGTAGTTTTATATAAATAAATAAATAAATAAATAAATAAATAAATAAATGAACATACAAACATTGCTTACAGGTGAGTGGTAAAGGTATTTTAGTGTATTAGTAATTTATTTGCTGAAATGGAGATCAGGAAACAGCAC
The DNA here is from genome assembly GCA_017165825.1 of Hepsetus odoe. NCBI lineage: Eukaryota > Metazoa > Chordata > Actinopteri > Characiformes > Hepsetidae > Hepsetus > Hepsetus odoe. Next base: position 7,184,695 of record CM029378.1, read on the forward strand.
CAGGTGTCTTGCATAAAAAGGTTAATAACAGCAACAGAGAAAGGTAAGACAATGAAGACAGAGCTTGTGGGTGGAGTGTCCAGGGAGAAAGGTTGAGAACTGCAGTAATCGAATACAAGAGTATATACAGTACTGTGCAAAAGTTTTAGGCAGGTGTGAAAAAATGCTGTAAACAAAGAATGCTTTCAGAAATGGAAGTGTTCATCATTTATTTTCATCAATCAACAAAATGCAGTGAATGAACAAAAGAGAAATCTAAATCAAATCAATATTTGGTTTGACCACCCTTTGACTTCAAAACAGCATCAGTTCTTCTAGGTACACTTGCACACAGTTTTTGAAGGAACTCGGCTGGTAGTTTGTTCCAAACATGACTGTGTTTCAACCTCCGTGTGACATTGATGATCACCAGCACCTGTTTGGTAAAACTGGTCGATCATACACCGACTATAATCCTACAAAATCCCTGACTTTGTGCAAGTGTACCTAGAAGAACTGATGCTGGTTTGAAGGCAAAAGGTAGTGACACCAAATATTGATCTGATTTAGATTTTCCTTTTGTTCGCTCACTTTGCATTTTGTAAATTGATAGAAATAAACAATCATTATTTATATTTCTGAAAGCGTTCTTTGTTTACAGCATTTTTTTCACACCTGCCTAAAGCTTTTGCACAGTGCTGTATGGGTAATAAAAAAGAATACGAGTATCCCTTTGTTTGTGACAGCAATGGAATCATGGCTGTTCGTGAATCGTGATGTTATTCAAGATCACACATGATCTGAAGTGTTGAAGTGCCTGGTGAGTGTGACTCTTCTGCATAATAGAAACAATAGAAAAGCAAAGATGAACTGAACATTGTGTCAAACATATTAACAATTCTTTCTGCAAAGCAATGCTTTTGAGGGTCATTCTTTGAACAACAAGTGTTCTGAAGTGAAAAGTGGAAGATTGTTCAAATGCATGTTGAACCTCACGCACGGTCTAAGATTACCACTAATGCTGTAGTTATGAATATAGATTATATTGTGTAAAAATAGGTATTGCCCTAGAAATGTAGCTGTATTAACCTGACCTGAATATCATTTCATGTCACCTTAGCAACCAACACATGGCAGAATGATAGTTATTGTGAAAAAAATAGCAGATTCAAAAAAAGTTCAATACTTTCAAGTAGGGCTCGGAGGGATCTCATTCATATTCATCTTACACCTGCCTGACACCATAATGAGCTCCTTATCTGTTCATACTTCCATGTTCTTGTGGTAATCAGGGATTAAGTTTTAATTATCATTCTTTAGATAAACTTGAACAAACACTGCTAATCTGAACACCTCTGCTTTTTGATCATCTTCTCTTCATACATCCATCCTTTATCTTAATCATGACTTGGTTGTGGGAGTGCTGAAGCTTCTCCAGACACACACAGGGAGAAAGGCAGAGTAAAACTGGACAGGTTACCAGTCTGTTGCAGGGCAGACACACACACACACACACACACACACACACACACACACACACACCCAGGGGCAATTTTAGGTGAGATCTCCTTTTGGCTGTGGAAGGAAACTGGAGCACATGGGGAGCTCACACAGATTTGGAGAGAACAACAGAAGTTCACACAGAAATGACCCAGACTGGGAAACATACCCAGAACTTTCTGGCTGTCAGACACCAGTATGACCCAGACTCACTTCCTTTAGTGCACTCATTCGAGTTTATAATTATTAACATTTGTTTTTGTATAACAACAACAACAACAACAATAACAATAATAGCAAAACAACAACCATAATAATCATAATATTACATGATGTTGTCATTACCAGGGGCAGTGGTGGCCTAGTGGGTAGGGTGTCGGCCACGTGATCAGAGGATTGGGGGTTCGAACCCCTTCCCAATAGGTTGCCCTGGGGTACCCTTGAGCAAGGTGCCGTCCCTGTCCCGCTCCTCCCTGCGATGGGCTGGCGACCTGTCCAGGGTGCGTCCCCCGTCCTCGTCCTGTGTGCGCTGGATTGGACACCAGCACTCCCCCGCGACCCCGTTTGGGACAAGCGGCAGATAATGGATGGATGGATGTCATTACCAGGGTTAGGGTTACCATTTTCAGGGTTTCAGGGTTGGATTCTCTCAGTTTTGCCTCTTACTCTGAGGGAGTTTGTTCTTGCTGTAGTCAACCTTGGCTTTCTCACTGGGAACCTGGACATTCATTGGCTGTTGTAGCCAAAGAGCTATACAAATACATATAAAACAAATTCAACTGGAGATACTGCTGCTCAAGTCTTCCACAATGCATCATAATTTGAACTCATGCAGAATCATGAGTGTCATAACTTCATTCACAAAATTTGTGCTGTCACAAGAAGCAAGCTGTGGTTCACTCTGAAGCAGCTGATGTGACGATGCTGGTCTCCTCTCCTGGCTCTAAAACTGAATTTATTTGGCCAGTTGTGTGACAGGCTAATGAGATTACATCCTGTGACTGTTTGCTTTTCGTCTACCTCGACACACACACACGCCATGCCCAATGCATAATCAGATTACTTGTTGGGTCCTAATGGTCTGTTTCTCTGGAGGGTTGTGGTTCTACCTTACAGAGCATGACATCTTCTCTGCACTGATTTACAGGATGATGCCAGGAGCCCAGTTGCAGTGCACCACCTGCTTTCTCCACAATGTGTAACAAGCATGGCCTTGTAGCTGGGGAAGGGGGGGTTGAGTTCCATTTGAATCAGAAAGACTGGCGTCACACAACCAGGGGATGTTTTCTTGTTGTAAACAGAAGACTTGTGCATCTGTTTTAATCAGTTTTTGTCTTTGAGAAGTGATTCTGCTATTTACTTTTGTTTGTTCCCTGGGCCAGCTGTTTAGTCTAGTCAGTTATTCTGTGATCTTTCACTTTTGCACATTTTCTTGCATGTCCCTGATGCCATTTTTTGGCGTTCAGTGAACCTTTGTTGTCCAAGATACAAAATAAATAAATAAAAACATAGAAAACAATACTGAGAAAAAGTGTCTTGATTAAGATATAGGAGTGCTTAATATGACCTTGGCATTGGCAATTTAAGGACTTACCATTAGAACCATTAGAATACATACTGCCAGCATCATGCTTTAGATTTTCTTCACTGAAGAAGTTAACAAGCAAGAGAAGAAGAGTGTGAAGATGGACACAGAGTATAAATTATTCCTCACTGCTGTTGCTAAAGTGGAACATCAGTCAGCGGATCAGATCTTGCTCACTTTATCCTCATTACTGTTGACATTGGCCTCGCTATTAGGAATTTGGACTAGAAAAGTAAGCAAGCAAACCAAATAGACAGACAGTCAGACAGACAGATAGACTGACACAGGTGGTCACCTTTTGAACTTTCCATGTAACATTTGATCTGAACAGATTCACAGAGGGCAGAGGAGCAGAGTTGTTCTGTTTAGATGTGTAATTGCAGTCCTAATGGGGTGTGTGTGTGTGTATGTAGGCAGAATGGGAGCTCAAGTTGGAGAGCCCATGTTATTGCCCCTTTATCCTCCCTCCATTTGTTTTATGGGCTTGTGTATTGGTTAATCAAAGCCCAATTGATTTTGCATGTGTGTGTCTGTGTGCGCACTTATAACTGGTGCTGTAAACAGCAGCATACTTATTATTCTGTACACAACACTGGAACCTGAAACAACACGGCTGTTATAACTCTGCCTACACACATTTCACAGCTCTGGCATGTTTGTACAGCACAATTATGGATTTTTATTCACTGGGGTTTTTAACTGTCATCGGGCTTTGAGTTAAGTTTAGTATAAGTAACAGTATGGTCACAACATCTGAACAGGGATCATTTACAAGGACAGCTGAGTACATGAGAGAAGACACACAGTGAACATCTGAGCATGTGTTCGTATATATGCATATAGCATATGTTTCTGTGCTTTTTGTGTCTCCGATCAGGCTTTGAGAAAGATTTTAAATTAGAAACCTTTATATCACAGTACAATGAATTCACCAAACAGCTGCACATATAACGTTTGCGGCATTTCGCATTTATTCAGGGTCTTGCTCAGAGACCCAGTGGTGGTAGTGCCAGAGATGGGCTTCAAACCTGGGACCTCTTGAGCCATAGGGCCATGGGCGAGTATCCTACCGCCAGACCACCGCCACCCATGACCAGAGCACACATACACTCACATGTATATAAATGAGTCTAAAAGATCTCAGAAGTTCTGTCTTTTATCCATTTTGGTCTCAAAATGAAATGCTTTTGAACACTGTGCTGTGGTTGATTTTGTTTGCTATATTAGTTTAAAAAAGTTTAAAAAATCACAAATCTTTTAAACATCTATGAACTTAAGAGAGTGGATTTTGGCTTTACGTTTACATTTTCTGCATTTATCAGAAGCTCTCACACAGAGAATGTGCTTTGCCTAGATAGTTAGACAAACTCTACATCAACTCAAGTGAAGTAACCTGTATTGGTACCTCTGCAGTGTAGCTCTTTATTAAAAAGACTAATGTTGCCAGTCGGGTGGCAAGGTGGTACAGTGCTGCAGTGGTTTCTGGAGTGGCAGATCCTTTCTGTGAGGAGTTTGCATGATCTCATGGATATCCAGTTACAGGTGGGTTGGAGATGTTCAATTGCCCCTGGGTATGAGTATGCTGAACAGTGTGAGTATAAGGAGGTGTTTTAAAATCAAACAGACAGTTCACTGGTCTTAAAAATTATGATTACGCTTATGCTTTTGGCAGATTTTCATATCCCGAGTGACTAATAGCTGAGTCATGTTAGATGTAGGAAAATGTAGATATGGGGGTGTTGGCCAAGGAGCCTTCTTGGTGTAGCATCGTGTGCTTGCATAAAGCCTGATGTACTTGCCACACTGTTTCCCAAGCTTGACATCTGAGGGAATATACAGCTCGGCCAAAAGGCTTCCCGGGCCTGCTGTCTGAGTGACTCTACATTAGAGTCACAAGCTTTTTCTTGAGCTAATTCACAAAGCAACCAGAAAACATCCCAGAAAACTTACCTCAGAGGGACCTTAAACCACAACTAAGGCCCCTTTCTGTTCAAGTCCAGTAACTTTATGCCATCAGTGTTTTTCCCTTTGCCAGCTGTGGACCTGTGTGTACATGTGTGTTTGGATGCTTTGTATGTTTTTGATTGTGCCTGTTGATATCACTGTAAAGCATCCTTGAAGAACTTTTTGACTTTTTGAGACAGCCCATAAAAATGAAAAATAATTATTTTCTGAATATTTTACTCATTTTTTTGTTTGTCGTTGTTTCACAATCTAAGCAATTGTAAAATACTCCAGCACCCTCAGCCATACACATCAGTTTAATCATGAATTAATGCAGCCAGAGATTAAAAACCCTTCTGTTCTTCACTGAATAATCATTGACTGCTACGTTGCTTGGCAACCATAGTCTATTTTTAACTAACTTCATTGTTTGACGGGAGCATTGCTTATTATTATTAATGATTACTGATTATTATTAATATAATCTTAGTCAATCATTATTATTATTCTTTTTTAACATTGGAGTGTTTTGTCATATTGTACTTTATTACTATTTTATAAACTAACTTCATCTTTATTTTTTTGCCTTTTTTATAACACACTTATGCCCATTTTTTACACTGCTGCTAAGATTTCAGCAGCACACTAGTTCAATCTTAGCCTGTCTGTCAAAACTAAGACCCCTTCTCTCAACATCCTCACACACACACACACACACACACATGGACACACAAATCCCCATCCACTCTATTAAACTCACCTCCCAGTGTCTTTCCAATAAAAAGTGGTGGTGGAGGGTGAAGAAGGGGGTAATGCAAGCTTTATTTTTCTCTAGCATCTCCCTTCACAGAGAACCAAAAGAAAACATATCACACATATTCCTTGGCCGAACAATGATGGCTAAATTATAGTGAGAAATGTCAGGGGAATCTTTCAAGGCTGATGGCTTTACTGATGAGCTCTAAGCCAATATTTGAACAGAGAAGCAATAGTGCAGAGATGAAGTGTGGCTTTAGCATCTAGCAAGGGAAAGGACTTGGTGAAGAGCAGAGGGATGCAGCAGAAAGGGTATGGGGATTTAAGGCTTTCCATCATTCCCACCAATCCTACAATCACATAGTACCCTGATCATCAGTCTTTTGCTTTAATTCGCTTATGTTCTGCCTGTGAAGATAAAACATCTTGCATACTGAGTTCAAGAAATAGACCTCAAAAACTAAATATTGTTAACATATATATTAAAATACATTTAACTTACATAAAGATCCAAAACCCTTTCCCCCCCCTTTCAGCTTAAAAGATAACTTTTAAGAAATACAAGGTTTTATAGAACTATTAAAAGATATTAAAAGAAAATAATTAAAAAAAATGACACAAATGTAAATTAATTGAATGAAAAGGCAAATCTAAAATGTAGTAAATGAAAATGAAATTTTTTTTCCTCTTAAAATGCACATTAACTGCATCACTGTTGCATAAACAGTTACATGTGGGAGAGATATGGAAGATATCAGGGCTATATCTTTTCTGTGTCCAACTTTGAGCGGAGCAGTTGGCATCTGAGCACTGGATGTATACAAACATTCAATGAGCCACAGAAGAAAACTGCACTAAACTGTAACTACATATGATCATGCCAATTAAACTTGGTGACGGAAGGTAATTAGATTATCTCTAGTCCAAAAATAACCAGATTAATCACATCAACTAATTACCAACCCCTTCTTGAGCTGATTCGGGGCTTCATGGAGGAGATAAACATCCATAGTAGAAAACTCTGCAGTCTTACTTTTCCAAAAGGGCTAACAGGACAGACCCTGTGCTTCTAGCACCAAGCTGGGGAATAAAACCCATTTAAAAGAACCTGCAATGCAGTCTGAGGACTGGGTGATTTATATCAGCAATGGGACAGAGCTCCCTTTGGCCAAAGAGAGAGAAAGATGCGGAAAATAAGAGAAAGTAGAAAAAGAGAGAGATTAAAAGAGAAAGAAAGATGGCAAGAGAAAGCTTAAAAGAGAAAGGAGAATGGAGGAGAGAGTCTGAGTTTGTGCTCAGGTCCCACACTGGGCTGAAGGACCTGTGCTGAGAAGAGGCTACTGGTACGAAAATGCTCTCTGTGCCAAGAGTGTGTGAGCAGAATCCTGGAAGGATGAAGAGCTCTGCATGAGAGCATATTATTCATCACACACACACACACACACACACGCACATGCACAGAATAAAAAAATTAGTGTTTTCAGTTATAGCCCATTTGGTTGGATCGGTATGTGTATAAAATTATAATCTTTGAATGAGATATTAGTATTGTATTGATTCAATGATTACATAGAATCAATGCAATACATGGAAGTTATATAAAGTATATACCTAAATAGTCAGACCCCACATTAAACATTGGTTTGCAGACTTAGAAGAGACTGTATGACTGCAGGAGGGAAGAGAGCTTTAAGATCTTGGGCTGGAGATTAAGGCAGCATCTGCTTAAAAGCTGCACTGCCTTTTCTGAAAAAGTGAGGTAGAGCTGATGTGGAAATGAAAGAGAGAGGAAATGAAATGGTGGCAAAAACCAAAGGTTGTATCTCAAAAGTGTAAACATTACAAGGGAAAACGTTCTTAACTCTGACATTTTTGATGCAGTTTAAAGCCTTCCTATAACAAAATGCTAACAACCCAAAAAAGATGAGAGATAATATGCAGGGAGGGGTGGAGGCTACATGGGCGACTTGTACGTTGTGTCAGAGTTTACATATAAATGTTTTAAAACTGCACTGGTTGGACAAGTGTTCAAAGTTTCACAGAAACACACTAAACACAGTGTCATGTATATATAATAACATCATGATGATTCCCACAGTGAAATGAAACAGCAGGTGGAGGAGCTTTAAACAGGGCATTTTTGTTGTGTACACAATAAAGAGCATGGCTGAAGAGGACTCCATAATAGTCTGGCTGTAGTGTATTGACAGTCGTGTAACAGTAAAAATAACATCTAACAGCACTGCCAACTTTATTAGATTGAAATTAGATTGAAATGGGAGTTTTCTTAAATATGGCATTTTGTGCTAATTTTAGTAAACTGAAAAAAACACCAAATCTTAAAGCAATAAAATGTGCAAAAAAATCTGTTAATGTCTCTTTCAATGTACAGAAGCTTTCCAGTTGAAAGGTCAATGAAAATGTGATGTGAGCAAACTTTTGCACACAACTGTACATTAACACAATACATGCAAGATCCAAAATGGACATAATAAGTGAGCACATCTCTGGCATAGCCACTCTTCTTACCTCCACATACTGCAGTGTCTGATGGTCTGCTGCAGAAAGAGCAGAGGTGCACATGATCTCATTCATTATTCAGCATTACAGTCATATAAATCTAATCTACACTCAAAGACACAGGGCTGAACATGGATTCATCCCACACTCACAAACTCCACAGTTTCAGACATAGCACATTTTCCAAGGTGCTCTGAAGGTAGATGTTTTTTTCTATGTAAACGAAGATGGGCCAGACTCTCCAAGAGCTAAGAGGAAAGGTTTTCAAACACAAAGACATTTTGTTTGGCACTAAGCATGAGAAATTACCTCCCATGTCTGCCTTCCATGCCTCAGATAGCGATGTTTGCCTCCTTTCCTCAGTAGCTCCATTTTTTTTCAGCACTGCATAGACTAGACGGACACTTTTGCGATGGAGCAGACGGGCCGGGTCTTTTTCTTGGCACTGTGGTTTGATCAGAGCACTTAGTTACACGCTCCCACTGTTGTGATTAGATGCACCGCTGCTGATCTCATTGGGCCTGATTTAATAAGTGTTAACTCCAGTTATGATGGCTACCTCTGATAAATCTGACCCTCAGCCAAGCATTAGATGAAGTGAGTATGCGTAAGTGGATTCTTTCCCTATTGAATAAGATGAATAAATGAATCATAAAACATGAAGCTCACATGCAGACCTATAAGATGTACAGATAAACAATGAAAGGGTAATGGTAAATGCAGTGTCTGTTAGAATTTATGAACACATTATAATGGTTTAAGAGATAATCATGTCTATGCAGTTCTATAAAATGTAGAACATGTGGTATTTGTTTATTATACTGAATTAGAAACTGTTCATAACAGGGTAGACTGTCAGTACCACAGAAACTCTATCATCAGATGGTCATGCTAGTTATGCAGGTGGCCAAGCTGTAGAAAATATACTGTAAAATACTGAAGAACAGTACTGGACAGAAACAGAACTGTACTGCATTCTGAGCAATATTTATGGGCAGGTTGCCATTTCTAATTAAATACTGCAATATACCATAAATCACTTTACCTTCCTGGGGGTGATGTCAGAATCAACTGCAGAGAGGCCTGGTTTATAGACAACCCTGCTGTATTTCTAAACGGCACACGCTGGAGCTGTGAGGTCTCAGTAATGCATTTTAATGTGCTATGAAAATGAAGCATGAAATTAGAAAGTTTTACCACAGATATAAATACAAATATGAAGTTTGTAAACCTTAAATTCAGCTTGAAAAAAGAAGTTGAAGGTATTTCTATTACTGTTACTATTACTAATACTAATACTATTATTAATACTATTACTACTTATATATAATAAAAATAATGTCTATATATATATTTTTTTTTTTTTTTTGCACTGCATCATTGGAGCTTGTTAGCTGCTGGGTGGGAGGCAGTAATTATGCTGCTCTATTTGACTTTTTTAAGCTGCAGAGTTAATTTTTTCAGACATGGACCTACTTTTTTATTGGCATAGACAGCTCCCAGAGATAAAGATAAGATGGAAAAATGTTGTGTTTGGGGTTGTTTCTAGACTGCTGGCTGTCCTACTGCATGCTCTAAATTAAAGTGGGGCAAAGTGCAAACTCTTTCCTTCTTCACCATAGAGACACTCTCTGCTTGAAAACTTAGGTTCAATAAAAGCTCTTTTATGTCTTTTTAAGTGCTGATGTTGGCCTTGTGACTCTGCTGCCGTTCCCCCCCGTGCTGCTTATACTTTTACACAAATATGCATGTAAATAATTTGTTAGGGAAAAAAATACATGCCAGTCATTTTGTAATTTCAGTTAATGTTAACCAGTTAACACAAGCTTGCTAGGGTCCCTCACCTGCCAAAGGCCCTTTAATTTCATTTCATTGTAATGCATTTTTTAATGAGTATTGCTGTATTAAGTGACATGTTTGTTTCTGGTGGGTGACGAGTGTATAGCCTTGACATTATTGTTAGGAATACTCGAGCAGGATTGTTGCTGATTTCTGCTTTCTTTTGTTTCTGAACAGTTTCTGCTGCTTTGTTTCATGACACTGCGGCTCTCTGACGGATGAATGTCCTGTCTGTTGTACTGTCTGTTGTTGTCTGCACGTGTCTGTACTTGCCTTGTCTTGTGTCTCATGTCCTGTCTGATGCCGCCTTATGTGTAGCACCAGGGTCCTGGAGGAACGTTATTTCGTTTCACTGTGTACTGTGTATATGGCTGAAATGACAATAAAAACCTGTTTGATTTGACTTGACGTGACTTGATTTGTTGTTAAACATGCAGACAAATGTTTCTATGATTATACTATACTTGCAAACACCCATTACTTGCATATGTCCACCTAAGCTTAGGGCAGCGGTGGCCTAGTGGTTAGGGAGTTGGCCACAGGATCAGAAGATTGTGTGTTCAAACCCCTTACCAGTAGGTTGCACTGCGGTACCCTTGAGCAAGGTACTGTCCCTGTCACTGCTCCCCGGGTGCTTTCATAGCTGCACAGTGTGTGCATAGGTTAAATGCAGAGGTCCAATTTTGTGGTGGTTCACTGTGTGTTCTCACAATGACAAGAATAGTCACAATTAAATTAAGTTAAAGCCGGAAATGTTTTAATTTACTTTAAAGTTATACATCAAATTAAAGTTAACTTTTTCTCCATGATGATAGGAAGGCACCACAACTCGGGTTTGTCAGTTTGGTAGTGGTGCTTAGGGACTAGGCTCTATAATATGAAGGTTGTGTATTTGAGTCTCAGTCCAGTTAATTACCATGAGGTACCCTTAAGCAAGGTACTGTCTCCTACACTGCTTCCCCAGAGCTGGATATGGCTGCCCCATGCTGCATAGTGTGGGTTAAATGCAGAAGAGGCATTTTGTTACAGTTCAGAGCATTGCCATAGTTGTATTTCTTCTATTAGTTTGATTAAAGTTTCCAAGACTCCAGGAGAGTAGCTTATGCATCAAAGCTTACCTATTTGTGTGTGTGTGTGAGCGTGTGTGTGTGTGTGTGTGTGTGTGTGTGAATGTGTGTGTGCATGCTGTTGCTACAACTTACCATATCATACTTGCAGGGCAACATCAAAGAGTACCATACTGATGCAAAGCACAGCAACCCTTTTCCAAAATGGCCATGTATCCATAATATATGGATTTTGCTCTTTCATTGTTTCAGTGAGGTTTTTAATAAGTGAAGCCTGTTTACAGGCTGTCTTTCAGCCCCTGTTCTCTGCTAATTATCAGTGTCATGTGCTCACTCACTGCTGAACTGACACAGAGTGGCTTCAAAGCCAGAACAGCAGAGGTGGAAGCAGCAGATGATGAAACTAATTTCCAGCCTCATTTTAAACAAGAGTGCTCAGAGGTTAGCTATCAGACTAGGTTTTAAATGCAGCAATAAAGAAATAAAAGCCATGGATCTTTTGATTTATCTCCATGTCAAATCCTTTCTACCTGTAAAGAGAGGAAAGAGGGTGGAGAGAGTCAAAGGAAGAGGCCGAAAGGAGGAGACTTCTTTATGTGTTGAGGGGAAACGACTGGATTGTTTTCAGCCTTTACACACACTTGATTTGGTGGCCTTTTGTACGACCTTTAAGCCTGTGTTTAAACATCAGTGCTGAAGGCGTACACTCATACACACTCTAGTACAGAATGTGTTTGTGCAGGATCGCATGGAGACATTTAACAGTGGGGGTGCTGAAATTTTACACAGCATGTCTGATAACTTTCACTGTGTTTTACAGATTGTAGATTATTCACATCAATATAAAGCCTGACTGCAGGACATCAGGGGAGGCAGAGGGGTGATATTCATGATGCAATTCCTGTCTATTACCACTAAGTGAACCACGCATGACCAAAACAAATGTGATCATTCAGTGATCCGTTTGATATCTCTCTGACTTGTCCAAAGAAATGTCACAGCTCAATCTGGTTTTTTAATTATGATTTAACACAGCAGTTGTCCTTTACATTGTAAAATATTAGAAATTATTGGTTTTTAGAAAGAACTTTAAAAGAAATTGGCCAAAAGATAACACATATTTTTGAGCTATGAAAAAATAAAATCAATAAAATAAAATAATGGAGATAATAACAACAGCAACAACATCAACAATGACGATAATAATAAAAATTATATTATAATTATAATAATTATAATTATGAAAATGTTTTGCTGAAAATTTATAGCACTAAAAGTTTGTCTTTTATAGTGTCCTGCATCAATGGTTGTCAGGTTTGGAGCCCTGCTGACAGAAATTGATTGTTGGATTTGATGTGTTTGCAGTAGGCTGGGCTGATTATTCCCCAGCACTATAGCACTGCAATTACAGGACATAAAATATCACAAAGTGTCTTTCTTTTTCTGTCATATGTGTCACATTCACAAAATTACACACTCTCCTGCAGGATGACGCGGTCAAGGCTGGCATAGATATTGATTTGAAAATCACATCCCATTTCTTGCAGCGTAATGCAGTCTTAATTGCAGGGTTTCATTACTTTCTTGACTGCAGGGCTGATTAGGATGCATTGTGCTGAAGAGCACTGTTTAGTGTGTTCAGGAGCTCCAGGTTCTCTACATGACCATACACAGCAATACAAAACCAATGAATAACATAAAATGGTCCATGTTTCTGCCCAGTACAATGACCTCTATCGCATACAAAGGTCTGCTTTGCTTGTTTTTTTTCTTTTCTTTTTTCTAACTTGTTGCTGGCTCTGATGTCCAACAGAGATCATTTTGTACGAACTAAGTGAATCAATAATAAGGATGGTGTGTGTGTGTGTGTCACTGACTGATAATGTTTTCTCTGCTTGTTTCTCAGTTTAGTGCAGTCCGCCTGAGGGAAGCAGCTGTCTGTGAAGGTAAATGTGCTGCTGCCCAGTGCTAACAAAGGCTGTACTGATGCCAGTAATTAAAAGCCTCACTGGCCCCCTGAGTCCTGTGCTCACTCTTTCTGCTCCTTACACTGTACGCAAACTCATTATGGCTTCCTTTCCTATTCATCTGCCTTCTTCCTTTCCTTTTGGCTCTTCCTCTGACATGCACCGTAATTAAATCCCTATGACAATGCCGCTCTTTTAACATTGGGCATATGGTTCAGACTTGTCCTGGTGTAGAAAGCAAAGACATGCTGATTTCAAAAGCATGGTTAGTTCATAATAAATGAGCTTTCGATTAAAAACATTATTAATTAATCTATTTAGCATGTATCACTAATTAGGATATCATCAGCATGCAGCCAAAACCCCCACCAGAATCTCTAACATAGCAGAAAGCAGAAATATGGCCTAGTGTCCTAGTGGTTAGGGATTGGACCCCATAACTGAAAGGTTGTGGGTTCAAATACTGGATAAGTAGGTTCCCCTTGAGCTAGGTACCATCCTCATCACTGCTCCCCAGGTGCTGGAAATGGCTGCCTACTGCTGCATGGTGTGTGTATAGGTTAAATGGAGAGTCTGCATTTTGTTGGGTGCTATGCTGTGCTGTGTCCTCCCAATGACAAATAGTCACTTTCAAATCACTTTCACTATGGGCTCATGAGAGTTTCACACAACTGCTGATTATGTTGCTGGACAACTGAAATACTGAAATATATAAAGGTAATTTGTTCTACCTGATATTTTTTAAATTAGTTGTTATATTCTCTCCTCTGTCTTGTCTGCCATCAGATCAATAAAAATGCTTTAAAACACATGCACATACTGAACTAAGTCATAATCTCTGAGATGTCTTGTTAATCAATAATCATACTTATTAAAATTTATTTTAAAAAATGTTTAACTTTAAGTAATTGCTTCTGGTGTCTGGTTCCTGTCAAAGGCAATGTAAATGATCCTGCTGAAGTCAGAATGCCTATCTTTAGCTTAGATTTTCCAATAAAGAGAAGTATTGCCCTTTAAGACTTAATGCTCAGCGACTGCAGCTTCTATGAACTCTGCATGTAATTATGTAGTGAGGCACTAAAGCATGGGGTTAAAGATAAATCTCTTACTTAAGGCCATTCATGTCTGAACAGGAGTTTGATCATGGCTCTGAAAGTTTTTTCTAACTAGCATGATGGCTCATGGACATGAGTAAGGACTGAGGCGAGGTAATGGAGTCAGGCTGCAGACTTTGAGAGCAGTAACTGCAGAGATGGCTGGTGCAACTCATCAGCTAATTACACAGGCCTTTATGAGATGAAGTCAGAGTGATAGATGAGCAAAAACATTTATGAAGCCCCTTTCACACGTTGACTTTTACCTGGGAATGCACGGGTAATTAAAAGGGAAGGTGCTAAGTGAGAACCCAAGCCAGAACAGGCATCCCGGTAAAGTTTATGAGACATAAAACAGTTCCCGGAAAATGACAGGGAGGGGTTCATGCGGGAACAGAAGTGAAATATGTTTCAAGGACAGCGATGCCTAAATTTCAGACTGTAATATTCCTCTGGCTCTTTTGTAAATTAGCTTAAAATTAGCTTAAAAAAGCAAAAATATACTCTGCTTCTGTCAATTAGTTCTTTAATTGAAAGGTTTGACAGTAAAGTGAAAGTGACTATTCTTGTCATTGCGAGGTCACAGCACAGCACACCACAACAAAATTGGACCTCTGCATTTAACCCATGCAAACACAGTGCAACAGTGGGCTATTGAAAGCGCCCAGGGAGCAGTGACGGGGACAGTACCTTGCTCAAGGGTATCTCAGGGCAACCCACTGGTGAGGGAATCGAACCCACAATTTTCCGATGCTGGGGCAACTCCCTAACCACTAGGCCACCGCTGCCCCAGTACACATATACAGAAGTATTGGAACATCAGGGCCAGTTAATTTGTTAATGAACACATTTCGTTTTGAGATCAGATGTTGAGCACAAGACGAGAGTTTTAGGTTTGATTTCCTGGTATTTTTATCTCGATATCTTAAATTACATAGAACATAGTGGGCAGTGGTGGCCTAGTGGTCAAGGTCGTTGGTTCAAAGCCCACATTGGTAGGTTGTCCTACGGTACCCTTCGGCAGGGTATCGTCCCCATCACTGCTCTGAGGTACCGTCCCTATCACTGCTCCCTGGGTGCTTTCAATAGCTGCCCCCTGCTGCACATGCATGTGTGTGTTAAATGCAGAGGTGTAATTTTGTTGTGGTTCTCTGTGTGTTGTGCCGTGCACTCACAATGATAAAAAATAGTCTCTTTCAATTTTCACTTCCATAGCACCTTGTATTATCTGTCTACCCAGTTTTTGAGGAAAGTTAAAAAAAATTACACTTTTACATATTACATGTTTGGTTGCACCTCCCTTTGACAAACTGACTTCACAACATTGTTCGTTTTTGCTTTGGGTATTTTTTTGATCATAGGCTTTGATCACATCTTTCAGGAGATGGGCTACATGTTAAATCAGCTTCAGGTGATTGACTTTGTGGATCATCTGTGTATTTTTTACCGCTAATGAGTGGTTTTTATCTGGTAGTATGGCCTCTAAATTTCTACTCCCAAAGTCTTTAGACCCACTTTAAACAGTGGGTTTTGATTCCTCCACCCCCACCCTGTTGAGGTTGTTCATGATGTCACTGACTGTAGCTTTTCTTCACTGCTCTCAACATTTGTCATCACTTGTTACTGCTTTCCTGAAACGACCTGTGGGTTTGAATCCCTTACCAGTAGGTTGCCCTGAGGTTACCCTTGAGCAAGATACTGTCCCCATCACTGTGCCCTGGGCGCTTGAAAAATAGCTGCCCCCTGCTGCACATGTGTATATGAGTGAAATGCAGATGTTGAGTTTCATTGGTTGTGTTGTGCTGCATTTCACAATGACAAGAATAGTCACTTTCACTTTCTGCTGCTTAGTTCACCATTCGTTTTCAGGGCATTCCATATAGTTTTACTGGCTATGCCCATTGAAATACCTCAACTGGATTTTCTCTTTTCTCAGCTTTAAACATGCATGCTTTTCTCCCGTAGACATCTCTCTGGTCTTTATGCTGTTTTCCTATTTTTAGCAGCTTTCAAAGGTGAAACTGAAAGTAGATATCAAGAGCTATGCATAATTTAAAAAGCCAATCTAACACTTGATAACAACAAACACCTGTCAGCCTCTCAGCTACCAGTACTATTGCTCCCTTTTGAAGTAGGTGGTCAGATACACACTGTTCGATCTAATTTAGCATATCTAGGAGTAAATTCCAGGAATAAAAGATGAAAATCGTATTGCTCGTTTCATATTCATCTTTTGATCTCAAAACCAAATGTCTTCAGTTCATAACAAAAACAAAAGAATTGGCCTTGATGTTCCAATGTAAATTTTTATAATGCTTTAATTTTTTTATATTAATATTTTTAGTGCATTTTGCAATCTTAGCCTAATGTTATTTTCAGTGATTTAATCTATTAAAGCATCTCTCCTATAGTGCATATACAGAGACATTTGAACATTTGACCTGAAGTGGAACATTTTGGTGATGCTTTTTCAGTTGAGTTTTCATGAGAGAAACATTTGCATAACTCCATGGCTTTATCCAAATCCACAGACTACCACACACTATTCCAATAATTCACTTCTGTTCTAGATGCACTACTTCTGATTTACTATTCAGCATGTAAATGTAGTTTCAGATGTGCACTGTTTACTGAACTGAAGAAGCTGAGGGCTTCATGTCCCGTTTAATGGGAATACTGTGGGAAGTGTGCACATCCTAATGTAAAACCTTTTAATAATAAGAGCATCCTGACATGGTTTTGAGTGTAAAATGGTCTTAAAACTCCATCCGCCACTTTATGCCTTCACAGAGGTCCAATAACAGCATAAAGCCCTGGTCATAAATGGAAATAAGGTGAAAATGAATAAACATGCATGCCTTCCTCTGACCCGAGCTACTTCTTTGACCTGGCTGCCCGGGTGACTTTGTTGTTACAGAACAGACTAGTGTCTCATTTTTAAATTTCTGAGGTCCTAAAACAAACTAGCACTCCAGAAATCCCAGTAACCGTACAATGTGTATTAAAGTGGCAAATTAAAACATTTTTCATTCTTTCTTGGAGATAACACAGAGATTGGAGGTTTTATAATTAATATATTGTTGATACTGATTTGAAAAGATTTGTTTATGTATTTACTTCATTAATTTATTTGGTTTCATTTGTTCTGTTTCTCTTTTAGAAAGGGGATTATACCTGGATTGTGTCTACTTATGTGTTATTAATATTCCCTAGAGGGCTGCAAGTCCACCAGGATATTATTATTTAGCCTTTGATAGTTTGCTGTAGATCTCCAGGCGGGATAAGAATAGAGTTTAATCCACCAGCAGGTAGACTGAGTCTTTTTCATTAATGCGCACTGTCTGTGTTTTCTCTTTGTTTGCTCCATTGTGTGCAGGTAAAAGCGAAGTAGATCTTTACCCGTTTTGCTCACTTGGAGGTCTCTGTGTCTGGCCTCAGGTGGTGGGAGGACTCATAAAGACCCTGCAGAGCTCCACTGTGTCCCTCATTGGACTCTATCACTGGGTTACAGCTGCGCCCGGACGTGTGCTGCTGCTACGGCCTGCTGTATGCACATGGCTTTGCAGAACTGATGCATTCTGCATACTCACATTCCATTCACTGCTGTACTCTCAAGAAAAAAAAATCAGTGAACAGTGTTTCGAATGATTTTATTTTGCCTTCTTTTAATATCAACAACGTTTATACTGTTAATTCAGTTTCCCAGTTTGACCCTTGTCCCATCCACATGAATATAGCCCTCTCATTCACATTTTAGAGACATTTGGATAAATTCCAAATGAGCAGCAATAGTCAGATTAAAATCAGATGAAGAAAAATAAACAGTTAAAAGGCAACAACTGAGCATTTAAATTATAGCTCATATTGCTGCATAAAAAAGCAGTGCAAGATAAAAAGATCATCAATTCAAGCATACAATTATTTGCTGTTCTGTTCCAGAATAAACCGTACCGATCATCATTTCATGAACATTTCTTGAACTAAATCAGTAAATTGCATTTCAAATAAAATATGTATAAAATGTAAATTGTGATGGAAAGACAACTGGGTAAGGCCATCAAAACATGAACTCTTGTTCTATTCAAACAACACAAGACACAAAAACTCAAAAAGTACAAAGGTAAAGAGGCCACGAAAATAAGGACCAGATTTACAGACATCAGAACTGGGCAGGGCAGGGTTAACAGCAGATAAAACAACACAGTGACTGACAAAGAGACCATATAAAGACTGATACACCAGACAATGTTCTGCTGGGAAATCATGGGTCTTTGCATTAACGTGGATGTTTCTTTACCACATACTACCTGCCTAAACAGTGTTGCAGCTCAAGTACCGAGTGCATTCGATATTCCCTACTGGCAATGTTCCTTCAACATGATATCGAGCTCTGCCAAACTGAAAGTATATTTTAGGAATAGTTGCATTCATTGAGATACATAATAGAGAGTTCAAGGTGTTGTCTTGGCCTCCAAGCTCCTCCGATTTCACTTCCATTGAGGATCTGTGGGGTGTGCTGGACAATCTAGTTTCATCTACAGAAGCCCCACCTTACAACTTACGGGATTCAAAGGACCTGCTGCTCAGCTCTTGGTCCCAGAAACCACAGCACACCTTCAGAGGTCTTTTCAGAGCTTTTTTGAGGGCACAAGGGGATCTAGACATTAGATTTTTTTAATACAAAAACTGATTAATGTATTATTTAAGTGTTTCTGCTTTAACACAGATGTTCTTTAATTTATGAAAAAATGAAATGTTTTGGAAAAGAATGCAGCTTATTGTCATCCCTCAACAGCCCATGGTTTCTTGGCAATAAGAATACGCTCTAAATACATTTCTTGGCCAAAGAACTGTTTACTAGTAATTATGAATAATTAGAGAACTTAACACATTTTATAATTTCTTACCTTTTTATGAAGGCAGTCAACCTCTTGATTACTGTGCTTTTATACACTTACAGTGATTGTACCACAGAAGGGGTTTTTGGCTTGTGTTGTACACATAAAATGAAACATGATGGTAAAATGAAGAAATACATAGCCTCTCACTAGCTTATTGCTTTAACTTGCAAGACTAAAAATACAACTTGAGTTTAAGGGGTTAAGATTAACACAACAAGCTGGCTAAATTTCTTCCACTTATTTGTCCATCACTCTGTCTTACCCTTTCCCTCACTTCTCCTTTTGTCGCCCTTCATATGTGACATTTCCCCGAATCTCTCGCCTTTATGTTCCTGCCTCCCCCGGGTTTCTCTCTGCCCATGTGCAGACATGAGGAGTCGTGGCACGTGTGCTGCTCTCTGCCTTACCCTCCATCCTCACCCCTCCTTCCTCTCTCCCTCTTTCACTCATCTCTCTCTCTCTCTCTCTCTCTCTCTCTCTCTCTCTTTCTCACTCCATTTCTCATATCTTTTCTCTCCTCTCCCTCTTCTTTTTTCATTCTTTGGCTCTCTGTACTTCTGTTTTTCTCCTACTGTCACGTACTGCTATACACCATACCTTTGCTGCCTCTCACCTTAGATTGATTTCATACAAAAGGAAGCTACTTTTCAAAAAGGTGAAGATGGTTTTAGGTCCCTGGTAACTGGCAAAAAGCAGTTTTGATTTTTATTTGAAACATCTCTCTCTCTCTCTCTCTCTCTCTCTCTTCCTCTTCCTCGCTCTCATTCATCTGAGCATGGCTGTACAGAGATAAAGTGATTTGAGTGAGGAACGAGAGAGAGAGTGAGAGAGGAGAAAGAAAAGGAAAGCAGAATTTTTTCGTGACATACAAAGAGAGAAAGCCAAGACCGAGGAAAAGAAAAAGAGATGTTAGAGAGATACAAAGAATAAGAAAGAAAGAATGGGAAATAAATAAATCAGGGAGGGGGGGGGGGGGAGACAAAGCAGACAAAAAGGAGAGGGAGAGAGAGAGAAAGAGGGGGGGGGGGTGAACATTCTCTTGGTAGTGTAATCAGTAGTCCTGCTGTGTCCTGCTATACGTTCTGGCTGTGAAGGATAGGATGGATGAAAGGATGAGAGCCTCAGATTTAGAATTAGAACTAGAAGAAAACAAAGCACTGATGACAGTGCTGGGCATAGAATTAGAGAAGAGTATGGGGGAGTTTAGAGCAACAGGAGAGAAAGCGAAGAAGATGAAGGAGAGACAGAAGGAAGCTTAAAATAGTGCCATATTTAACACACTGTGACACAATCAGCTATGAAACAGAGAGAGAGAGAGAGAGAGAGGAGGGGGAGGGAGAGAGACCTATTTTGCAGTCATTAGTCCTGCTGTATGTTTCTGGCTGTGGAGGGTGAGGTCGTGCCTTGGAAACACATGAAAGAGCAGCCGGCTGCCGTCATTCTTCCAGAGCGTCTGGCCCACAGAAAGCACAGCACGAGTGGCGAGAGGGGCAGTTTAGGATAAATGTTTGTTTTCTGTAAGTAGTGAGAGAAAGCGGTGCGTGTGATTGTGTGTGAAAGAGGCTCAAGTGAGAGGTGTGACCCCTCCACGTGCTCTCCCTCTATATGAAAAATTTCACTCAAGCACACACACACACACACACACACACAGACATCCTGACACACACTGTGACATAAACACAGGGGTGGAGAGTGAAGCTTTTACAGAACGTTACACATAAACAAATGGTGCTGTCGCTTACTCGGCCTAATGCAAACATACATCATTGCTGTAACCAGGGTGCACATATGGATTGATGTAACATACTAATGCCTCAGGCATGCACAAACACTGGCTCACAAGTGAAACACATATATCTTTGTCTGTGTAAGTCTTACACTGGCATTATCTTAGCTGCTATGAAACTGAAGACATCCTGTCGTTATCAGAACAGTAGGTTTCATTTATCTGATCTCATAAATAGATTCTTAACTTACAATACACTTACTCCAAACTATTGCGAGTGTCTGTGAAACGAAAATCTTTTTCGCTCTTACCATACTGAAAAGAAAAAATGAAGAAAATTGAACAGTTTCTTCCTCTGTTTGAATGTTTTGGTATTATGGAATATTAAATATTCTTATTTGAATTTTTTCACAGTTTCACAGTCTTTTCACTTTTCACCCTGGACTGCTCTATCCATCGTCTTATCCATTAATAACTGTTTTTTTTTTTTTTTTTGGGCTGGTGCTTGTTCCAGTGCTCACAGTTAAAGAGTTGAAGTTGTCAAGTAACGTGAGCTTTTGACTGACATTATAAGTTTCCCATTAAGACTGTTTTAACTAACACCACAGCAATAAACTGCTAGTTAATTATAGACCATTTTCTGAAGGAGGAACCTCCTTTCTGTACATTGAAATAGCAACTATCTGGCACAAATAATTGAAAGCTACAATGTTATTGTTGCCAAGCAACAAAGGCCAATTGATTTATTGCTGCAGAACAACAAAGAGAACAACTGAAAAAAAAAAACAAAACAATGTGAACCTCAAAACAATAAATGATCACCTCTTGCCTCATGTTTTATTATCTAATGAAAGACATTGCATGAACCTCTTCTAAGAACTGAGTTTCGGACAGTGAACACGGCTTATCGAGGATAATGCTTCGAGAAAGTGATCACCCTTGCCACTGTGAAACGCAGCACAACACAACAAAATTCAATCTCTGCGTTTTACCCATATGCACACAGGTGGCAGCTATTGAAAGCGCCCGGGGAGCAGTGATGGGGACAGTACCTTGCTCAAGGGTACCTCAGGGCAACCTACTAGTGAGGGAATCAAACCCACAGCCCACAATCTGATTTTATGTGGCTCTCTTGTTTGATCATTTGTTTGGAGCAGGGACTATAAGAAGATTTAAAGGTGTGACACTGTTATCTTTCACCTATGTTGACAAAAGTAAGTTTACAAAAGTTTGATCACACTTTTTAAAAGAGTTGTTCTCATTCTGACGATTGACTTTAAGATTTGCTCACAGACTGTTCATTTTTCATAGACTGCAGTATGTAATACAGTGTCAGAAATCACAGAAGTAAGTCTGAATGAAAATAATTCATTTAGCATTATTTAAAGCAAGCGACATTAAGCACATTGGTAAATGGTGGTGTAACAATTTAGGGTGAGAATAATCATCAAAAATACTTCTGAGACAAAACATGATTGTTGATTTGCCATTCATTAGAAAACGATGTATATTTTTCCACTGAACTAATATATGTCTCACTTCATTGAAAAACACAAACAGGAACTGCTTCGTAAGCAACAAATGACCTCCAGTGTTCAGATCATTACATTAGACTGCCCTGAATTTCCTTAACAAAGTCCACTCACTTTTACCAATGTTTTTTGTGTGCATCAGCGTCTACTTTGTGATCTGTTTGTGCAGGTCTTAGTGACCTGATAGTTGATGATAATCCCACATGAAGGTGTGAAGGGCTAATAACAGCTAAAGATTGTTCAGCAGCCAGGACAGAAGACCACCCAGGACTCTTGTTTTCTGATGTTCTCTCTCTCTCCCTCTCTCTCTCTCTCTCTCTCTCTCTCTCTCTCTCTCTCACTGTTTTTCTCTTGCCCTCTCTAACAATCTTCATCCGGTATTAACAGGGTCCGAGCTCTACAGGGATTTCATACTCCATCACCCCGTTGCACACACGCCCCACTGCTGCAAATCGGCCTTGCTGTCAAGTGATCCCACAGTAATGAGATTTGAGGGACATCAAAGTGCTGTGCCTTTGAGGGAGGAAAATAGATCAGGAAAATAGGTTTGAAATGCAAATATCTCATTCGGAGTTATCTACCTAAAAAACATTGAACGAGTGAGTCGCACACAGCCAAGAGACAAGTTGGCAAGCCACATCTTTCATAAATGAACCCCTTTCCATAGAACATCAATTTGACTATTGAATTCTGATAAGGCAGATGGGGAGAGATAAGGCAACTGAGTGAAAGGGAGAAAAGACACAGAATTAGTAGAGGAAAATGGGTCAGAGGGAGCTGTGAAGCATCGCTCGCTGGAGGAAACGGGAGTGAGTCATTGTCTTTGAAAGCAATCGCTGCTCTGATTGCGAATGCACAAAAAAAATAACGCCCACTGTTTCTCATGCACAAACCGCTGTTGATCAAAGTGGCAGGCCCCACGATGTGTGCATATGTGTGGGTGTGCATGTGCGTGCGTGCATGTGTGTGGGAGAGTGTTTGTGTGTGTGGGAGTGTGTATGAAGCGAGGTGCAGGGCACCCGTGTTGGGCTGCCATGATTAGAAGTAGGCCTGCTACAGTGAGGGACCTGGTAAACAGGGACAGCAGTAATGAGCCACTGTGTTCAAACAGTGCACAGATCTGACTGATGATTTTTTGGCTTATAGAGCAAAATCTGTGTATAATTGGACAGTGTGTTGTTTTTGCTGCGTGCTCTAACACAGGGGGTTTCAAAAGGTTCAAGTGACTCTTTATGGGCTGAATCATATGGTCTGTAATTCAGCAAAACATTTACGTGGAGCCCAGTCTTACTGTCGTGACCCCAACTTGATTATCTTGTTTCTACAATTTGCTTAACCGTGGCCACACACTGTTTCAGTTCCCATGACTGAGTGTGTTATTTTTATTAAAAAGTGTTGTCACTAAAAGGGCTCGCTGCCAATCTTTAGCCATCAATGATGCGGCACATATATATAATCATCCCTGCGATGGGCTGGTGACCTGTCCAGGGTGCGTCCCCCGTCCTCGCCCTGTGTGCGCTGGGTTGGACACCAGCACTCCCCCGCGACCCCATTTGGGACAAGCGGAAGATAATGGATGGATATATATAATCAGATATTGCAATGTTAGCTTCATTTCAGGATGATAATGACAATACACCCATCCATCCATCCATCCATCCATCTATTCTAGCTGCCAATCCCAGCACTTAAGGGCAAAAAGCAGAAAATTATACCCTCTGTAAGTTGACAGTTAATTAAATAATAATAATAATAATAATAATAATAATAATAATAACAATAGTAGTAATAGTAATAGTAATAATAATAATAAGAAACATTCTATTTATATAGTGTCCCGATTTTACCTATTTTATAAAACTCATAGCAAAAACAAAGGAATGTTTCTCAGTGGAGGAGAGTGCTGATTATCTGCTACATGTGGAGTTCAGGCTGAGTGAGCTGAATTTGCCTGGAAAAAAGCTAGATAGTCCTTCTGGAAAGTGAAACACAAGGTGAAGTTTTAATCATCCTTTAGTCTTTGGTCTGCCATGTTGTATACTGTTTATAAGTGTGCTTGATAATAATTGTTTTCTAATAATTTTGCTCTATATTTTTTTTTGATGACCTGATTTATTCCACTAATCTTCATGTTAAAAACAATAGACTGAGATGCAAATGCCACATCTAGAATCATGTACACATGACCTTTGACCTCGCCCTAATGAATGGTTTCTGTGCTTTAGAATAAACAAACAATAAACAGCCCAAAAGCTTGCACTTCAAGTCCAGAATACATGTAGAGATCAGAATTGGAAAGGACTAACCATCCCACTGTCTACCTTATGCCGAAGGAATGGGACTTTTTTGTGGATGGAGGAGCATCCAGCTGGAGCAGAGCCCGTTCTAAGGTGAAGGCCACTGGTTGCCACATGACAGGTCTCTCCACTTCACTTCCACCTCATCTCACACTGAGCATGCTCCGGCTCAGGGTCCAGCATGTGTTAGAGCTATAGCAAGGTTAACGCTTCACGCTCAATCTGTTGTCTACAAATGAGGGCTCAGACTCAGTTTGCTGAAACCATATAGAGCACCTAATGAGACATGTACTAAATGATCCTTTCAGGAAATGCTCCAAGATGAAACATGCTGATAGGGTTTTTCCTTTGATATCTAATGTTTGTTTTCATATGAAACTTCAGAGAAGCTCTTGCAGAGAAGGTCAGTCACATTCAGGGAGAAAAAAACAAGCTATGCAAAGAGTTTGGAAGGCCTGACTTTACGATTTCACCCCAGGTGACATTCTCTGCATATACATTATTATTTTAAAGTATAGTCTTACCCACAGCCATCAGCTCCTGGTAAGAGGGAGATGTCCAAGCAAAGCTGAGCTTCACTATCTTACTTTCTGATCACGACTGGAAGACCATATCACTTGTGTTACATCACTTTATGGAAATTATGGTTCAGGCTTTAGAACACTTAATTTTTCTTCACACATTTTGAGGAAAAACAGGATTAAATATGAGCAGACCTTCTCATGAAAGAAGAAGCTCATGAAACTTCTTTTATGATTACTGACAGTTGCCTTCTCTCTCCATTTTTGCTTCTTTCTTTCTTTCTTTCTTTCTTTCTTTCTTTCTTTCTTTCAGTCTCTTTGATCTCCTTGGCCTGATTCTTCTCTCTCTCTCTCTCTCTCTCTCTCTCTCTCTCTCTCTCTCTCTCTCTTTCTCTTCCTCCTTGTATTCTGCTCTCTCCCATTCTCCCTGTTTTACCCTCTCATTTGTTTCATTTGTTGTGCTCTCTGTTTCTCCCTTTTTCTCTCCTTATTTCTCTCCTTATTTCTTTCTCTCTTTCATTCTTACCCCTTACTCTATCTGTCTTTCTTTCTCGTTTCTCTCTTACCCTCCTCCTGTTTGTTATATCTTCAAAACAAACATCTTTCCTTCTCTCATTCTTCTCTTTTTTGCCCCCTCCCTTCTCTTTTTTAAATTTTGTACTGTATAACAAAATTAAAATCAGAACTCTTAAGAAACGTGGTTGCTTTCCAAAGGGAAAAAAAACAAATCGCCATCTACAGTTGAGTTCTAACAGCCAGTAGTTCTCATGAGCCCCTTTTCAAACCTTTCCTGCTCTACTGAAGTAACTGTGCCTCCAGGCAATTTATAGATCCTGTGCCACATGCTGGTATATTTATAACCCCCTTAGCAGGCTTGAATATATTCACATTCACATTGATGTGCACACGCTTGTTAAGCTTTAATATAGCTTCTGAGTGAAGTCCAGGCGTCTTAACCCAATGTATGCTTCTGTCCTGGAAAACTGTAGGAACAAATGTGTGTAAATAAGTTTGGACCAAATGCAGCAGGTGAAAGCCATTCAGAGTCTGAGAGAACGTCCATTTTCCCTCCTAACATGTGCAAACATGCCCACACCTACATGTGCTTCACAGGCAAGATGCAGGCGTTCAGATAAGTCAAGGAAATTGCTCATACTGATGACATGAAAAGATAAAGGGATTGATAAACAGAAACACCAGCAAGCTTGACTTTATTTACAAGCCACCATGATGCAACGCTGCTAATGAAACTCTTACTCTCTTACTCTTACTCTTACTCGTTCAAATGTGCTTTTTTTTAAACATAAGTGGGAAAAAATATATATAATAACATATTATTTCTTCTGTAATATGCTGTGTGTGTAGCATTTTTTGGGCCACAAAAAATTTTACTGTGCAAAGGTTTTAGGCAGGTGTGGAAAAAATGCTGTAAACAAAGAACGCTTTCAGAAATAGAAGTGTTCATCATTTATTTTAATCAATCAACAAAATGCAGTGAATGAGCAAAAGAGAAATCTAAATCAAATCAATATTTGGTGTGACCACCCTTTGACTTCAAAACAGCATCAATTCTTCTAGGTACACTTGCACACAGTTTTTGAAGGAACTCGGCTGGTAGGTTGTTCCAAACATCTTGGAGAACTAAGCACAGATCTTCTGTGGATGTAGGCTTCCTCACATCCTTCTGTCTCTTCATGTAATCCAGACACACTGGATGATGTTGAGATCAGGGCTCTGTGGGGCCAGAAGAACTGATGCTGGTTTGAACTTTTGCACAGTACAGTACATTTGCAGAGTTTAGCAGACGCTCTTATCCAGAGCGACTTCCATGTCCTTATTACAGGGACAGTCCCCCCTGGAGCAACTCAGGGTTAAGGGCCTTGCTCAGGAACCCAGTGTTGGTAGTGCTAGAGGTGGGATTTGAACCTGCCACCTCTTGATCCATAGGTCTAGACCACTACCCTACCATATGTAGATCCTGGTCAAGCATTTGAGCATAAACCCTTAGACCTTAGAAGTGTGCACCATTGAGTTTTAACCACAGTGACAGTAGCTTGATTAGAAATCAATAAGATAGAACTGCGTGGCCCTTTAAATCAAAGCTGCTAACCAAGGGATTTCCTCAAGGTTTGATGCCTCAGTTATTTTTATGTTCATTCTAATGCAAACTCCATGGTGAACACCAAAGCACACTTCTGTGTAGCTGACATGTTTCTGTACTGTTTGACTGAACTTACAGTACTAGTTGGAAATTGCATCTGGAATCTGCCTTTTCCAAGTATAAATATAGAAAAAACAAAATTCTTATTGTTTTCCACAGTAAGAACATACAGCACTGTGCAAAAGTTTTAGGCAGGTGTGGAAAAAATGCTGTGTTCATTCACTACATTTTGTTGATTGATGAAAATAAATGATTAACACTTCCATTTCTGAAAGCGTTCTTTGTTTACAGCATTTTTTCCACACCTGCCTAAAACCTTTGCACAGTGCTGTATGTATACACATATACAGTACTGTACATTGACTCTATAGACCCACACTAAAGGGATCCAACACTGAAAGAGTAACAGAATACAAGTACCTTGGCTTGACTTCTTAATACTTTGATAATTTTGATAAAGTTATCATGTAAACTGAGGCTAAAGGGCTGAATCATTACATTCTGCTTATTAAGGATTCATTACTGGTGACTTCTACAATACCCATCACTGTTTACTTTATGAAAAAGTTGATTGGTCATGTCTGGCCGTGCGTCGGGAGACACAATGGCTTCTTTTTATCTACAAAGTGCTCATTGGCTATGTGCCACCTTATGTCTCAACAAAACTTAATATAAACAATGCAAAGTAATCAGGCTCATTCCACTGACTGGATCACCCTTCAGGTAGAGTTTTTACTGAACTGGGAAGATCTGCTTTTCACTAAGTGAACCAGTGAGCTGGAATTCACTCTTGAATTTTTTACCCTTTACCACCTCCAGTCAGCTTGTTAATCTTTGATATGATCTTTTATTTGACTTTATTTGAAGTTTGTGCATTTTTCATTCTTTTAATGCTTTTTATTTGTCATTGCTTGATAATTCTGCTTGTGATTTTTGTCTTTTTAATGACTTGTTCCTTTGTTTTATTTTTGATACTCATTTCTGCTTGAAATTCTCCTACATTCTGTAAATATTTGGCTACATTGTAAATTTATTCAGAATAAAAAAAAATTGTTTAGATCAAATTGATTCCTAGTAAAACACTGAGTCAGATGGAAACTGAAAATGCAAGTGAGTAGTTTCAGCCATTAGTCAGCTCATCACACATCACATGTTTGAAGAATGATCTCCTTATGAGTGATTCCCTAACAAACTAGCCAGTCATAGTCTTGGTAATATGTCACATTTGTATAATATATATTTTATCATCTTGTCTCATATTGTATCTTAGTTTTAGTTTTAATTATTTTATTTTTTTAAGATGGTTGATATAAAAATGATTGTAACTCATGTTTAGATTTTGACTTTGTCTTAAGGAACTGATCATCCTGAAGTAAGGGAGTCCTAAAAAAGCTGAAGTTCTTACATATTGCTAAATGATTCATATTTTTGTGAATATTCTTTGTGACAATTGTTATTTAATTACATTTCTTTTCTAGGAAAAACCTTATTGTGACATTTTTAAAAACTCTCTCTGCACCTTTTTCACCCCTGCTGCTGGTGCAAAGAATATACACATCTCATGTTCATGTATCATTTTTCAGTGTGCTTAATAATGGAAAATTCTTCAGAGAAAGTGGCTAAAAAAGTCAGAGGTTTATTCTCAGGACACAAATCCTTGACCTCAAACCCAGTGGAACTCGCACCATGCAGCCACAGGCCTGGCACTGCATGCACAGGGCCCACCAGCCTGGCACTGGAATCCTATTACTTTGAATTCCCACAAAACTGGCAGTGAACATAGATAAACTGTGAGCTCCCACAAGCAGGCACCAGGAGCCATCCTGGTGCCAAAGAAGGATTCTGCTGCCAGAAAATGAATGTTGGCCTAAGGGACTAGGCTATATTTTTAGGCTATCATGTGCAAGGAAATGGGAAGGACTGCTTGAGGAACCACGTGTTGCTTGGGTAGGACACAGCGCTGATTGTTTTTTTACTTGCCACTCCTTTTTTACAGTCTCCTGAAAAAAACAACAACCCTTAAACAAAGCTAAATATTCCATCAGCTAAATATGACTGATGATCATTTGAAATATGTTGGCTGGTGGCTCTGCATGACTAAACAAAGATGTTTACTTAGTGAAAAATCTTCTACAGAACCACTTGTTAGACCACATAACATGTCTAGAACATGTTAATGCAAGAACAGAGCCAACCGGTAAGCTGCAATGCTTGATTTTCCTTTGTCCTCTTAGGAGATTCATATCAGGAAGCTCTACATGACTCATACCTTCATTTTCAATACATTACCTTAAATGGTTCAGGATATCTTCATGTTCATACTGCCTTTATTTAGGATGACCATACATCCTCATTTTCCAGGTGATGCCCCCCCCCCCCCCCCCGACAGACAGACAAACAGACAAACAGACAGACAGACAGACAGACAGATAGATAGATAGATAGATATGGCAGGTGATGAAACTGAAAAATAAAGAAAATATAGAATCAAAGCCATCATTGGTTAAATTATGAATATAAGAGGATCAATGAAAATTACTGCAGTTAGACAGTTTGTTGTTCATTCTCTGCATCTGGCCAGCATAAAAACAACAGCAGGGACTCGATGCCATTTTTTTCATACATGGTCTTCTGACTGCATGGTTGATTTTGCCTCTTTTCATCCTGTGCCTTTGAGCAGCGTGAGGTGACCCAGTCTTGAAGCCATCAGGAGGAGTTTCATTAGAGCCCATTTAGGCTGATGAGTGTGAGGATGTAATGAGATAAGCCTGTAGGGCTGTGCATCACATGTTTCAGGACTAAACCTTTACATTTTTACTGCCGACCAGAGCCATAAAATGAACATACTTAAAAAATGAATGTGACAATTGGCATTCTGAATGTGCCATAAGAGCATTCTTTGAGGCTGCTGAAGAAAATGAGATGCATTTTAGGGAATTAGTTCATGAATGCAGAGTTACTGGCATAGAAGTGGGAGAAAATGAACATTGTGTAATTTAGTGAAGGAAGACTTCCTCGAGACCCGATCCTTTGTGATTGATTTACCCCACCTGACAAAGAACCCTTTGTCCTCCATGCCCCATGCTTCAGTGCACACGTGCACACACACACACACACACACACACACACACACACACACACACACACACACACATATTTGTTGTATTAAAACAGGAAATATGTAAACTACACTACACTACTACACTGTCTATCTGTTACATACACACACACACATATATATATATATACAGCACTGTGCAAACGTTTTAGGCAGGTGTGGAAAAAATGCTGTAAACAAAGAATGCTTTCAGAAATATAAATGATTGTGTATTTTTATCAGTTTACAAAATGCAAAGTGAGCGAACATTCAGATCAATCAAATCAATATTTGGTGTTTCTACCTTTTGCCTTCAAACCAGCATCAGTTCTTCTGGCCCACAGAGCCCTGATCTCAACATCATCCAGTGTGTCTGGATTACATGAAGAGACAGAAGGATGTGAGGAAGCTACATCCACACAAGATCTGTGCTTAGTTCTCCAAGATGTTTGGAACAACCTACCAGCCGAGTTCCTTCAAAAACTGTCTGCAAGTGTACCTAGAAGAATTGATGCTGTTTTGAAGGCAAAGGGTGGTCACACCAAATATTGATTTGATTTAGATTCTCTTTTGTTCATTCACTGCATTTTGTTGATTGATGAAAATAAATGATGAACACTTCCATTTCTGAAAGCATTCTTTGTTTACAGCATTTTTTCCACACCTGCCTAAAACGTTTGCACAGTACTGTATGTATATATATATATATATATTTCTACCTGCCCTTAACACGACTGGTTTACTGGCTCTTTTTCTTCTTCTCTTTAAGAAGTGAGAACCAGACACACCTGGGATGGCCATGGATGTGTTTCATGACAAAGATATAAAGCAAAGTCTTTGGGGCTCAGAAAGTATTTGCTTCTTTACCCAGTCCTTTGTCTATTTAGATAAATAGTGTGTGAAGTAGAGGGTTTAGCTTATGGTGCTATGGAAACACATGGAGGAAAAAGTTGCTGTGGCAAAGTGCTGATCTGTACCACTCATCCCCATAGACAAAGTACGAAGCAAAGTATGAAGCAAAGCTCACCATAGTGAGAAGCAAAGGATATGATCAGCAGGAGTACAAGAAGAAGATTTCAGGGTTCTCATCAGATTTTGCATTGAAAAAAAAATAAGATTAAGCAAATATATTCCAGCTTTCATCCAAGGCACATAAACAGCCCATACTAAGTCTACTTTTGATGAGTTTAGAAAAACAAGTACTCACAGGATGTCTGCTGGATCTCACTGGCTAGAACCCAAATGCACATCTCTAGGTTTCATAGGCTGATCCATATTTCATTCTTTACACTGTTTATTCTACAGTCTTGCCCTGAATAGCTCTTGTAGTTGGAACTATGAATTTTTGCACTAGTCTAGGTCACATAGATGCAAATTATTTATTTAAACTCTCAAGATCAGCAACAATATAATTAATTTTGTGAAGAATAATTGAAGGATTTCAATTATTTTAGAACAACTCCTTGATATGAGGTCGCACAAACGATTCAAGATCAGTCTGTCTCAAAATTCAGGGACATCTGTTTCCCACCATTTGCTGTAATAAGAGCCTCTCCTCCTCTGGGAAGGTATCACAGTAGGTGCTGGATCAGTGCTGTGAGGATTTGATTCATTAAACAGTGTGGTAACCGCGAAATGCCTTGCAGAATATGTGCACAGCATTGCTTATCAATGTAGCAGTTTTAAACAGGATTCATATAAAGATAAAGGTAGAGCTGAGAAGGAAAAAAAGATGGCAGTGAGATGCTGCATAATGTCGGAAGCATCCGGGCAGGTGGGAAGTGACAAATGCTGACAGGAACGTATTTAGCGTTAGTTTACAGAGCAATTATGTCATATTTAGCATTAACATCTTTCTATAGTGTTACCTGATAGAGGTTGCAGAGATACAAATTGAATCTCAAATCTTGACTCTCAAGCCCAGAGTCAAATCACAGTCAACACAGGCAAGACTCAAGTCAAGTTCAGAGACAACACAGACAAGTCTTAAACATCAAATCTTATTCTTCAGCCTGTCATTTAACATAAAAAAGGTAAATAATTTAATGATAACAAATATAACATAATAAAGATAATAAAAGTTTTTAGTGACAAGATGTTGAAATTAAATGACAATTAAATTAAAGCATTTTTTTTGTGAATATTTTGATATTTTCACCCTCCCAAAATGTCTGTAGTGATGAGGAAGTGACTATTTGGACACAGCACAGCCTTGCAGATCTCTCAGTGAACCACAACAAAATGCATCCTCTGCATTTAACCAATGCACTAACATATCTTTCAATATGGACATACCATATCCAGTGCCTGGGGAGCAGTGATGGGGTTGGTACCTTGTTCAAGGGAACCTCAGGGCAACCTACTGGTCCTAGATTTGAACCCACAACCTTCTGATCTCGGGGTCTAGTCGTTAACCACTAAGTCACCGGTGGCTATATCTATGGAAGGTGACACAATGGTGTGAACTAAAAATAGTGTAAATGCAAAAAGAATAAGTAAGAAATTTCCAAAAACCACCAAACTGATTTTTAAAATACTGCTAATAGTCATCATGGATCAGTGATGATATTTTTGAATGCAGCCCCATATAAGTGAAATTTCTTCATTCTCTCTTTCTCAGGCCCCTGAGAATGGTTGAATAATGGTTGAATACATTTAAAAAGTTGAAACCACAATTCCTAAAGCCCTGCAAGCGGTGTAACAGGGTGCTGTACTGGATAAGACGATCAGTCTGCATGTAGAAGTTTAGAGGTTCAGTCCCCGTTAAGCCAGCACTGCCATTCTGAAAGTTAGAAATCTACCTTTGAAAGTTGTTTTGAATTAGAGTGTCACTAAATGCCTCAAAATGGAAGTAAGACATGTAATGCTTTGTAAGAGACAGAATCCATTGTGAAGAATCGTAGAGTAAACACTGTTTCAGTTTTGAATAAACATCTGCAATGGGATTTGATCAACAGCTGTTCCATCATCATTGATTGCTGTTGAATCAGCAGTGGATCAGTGTTTAATGTTGGTAACTTTCCAACGTTAAACCAATGGCAGGTTGATGTTCATGAGATTGATGTTGATTCAGTGATTTCCAATATCCAAAAAAACCAAAAACAACCATCATCTTTAATGAAGTTGCTGACAGTGGTCTATATCAAAAATGATTTTTATAAGTTTCTGAGATGCTTTCAGCAGGAAACTAATTCATTTACATGAAAAGTAGCTGGTCTGCAGTCAAATGCAACACTGTGTATTTTGCATTTTAGGCCCAGAGCATTTTGGAGTCCAGGCTTAAGTCTTAGCCAAAGCCTAATTAATTGGTGTTCAAAGACAAAGATAGTGTTTGTCTTCGTTGAACCTCAGGAAATCCAAATTCATGACTTGATTCTGACTTGAACCAAGTCATGTGACTCAAGTTCAC
The DNA here is from genome assembly GCA_017165825.1 of Hepsetus odoe. Lineage (NCBI taxonomy): Eukaryota > Metazoa > Chordata > Actinopteri > Characiformes > Hepsetidae > Hepsetus > Hepsetus odoe. The sequence continues at coordinate 7,218,590 of CM029378.1, forward strand.
ATCTCTACTAGCTAGCCAGCTTGGCATCACTATGTCAGACAAGTAAAGGGAGAAAATGAAGAAGATAAATTTGCCCAGATTTTAGAATTATAAATAAACTGTTAATTAGTAAAGAGTCCTAGATTTGCAGGAAGGTAAAATTTGCAGGAAGCTAAAAAAAAGTATGTGGCTGTGCAAGTCTGACTTTAATTCTCTTTTTCCTTTTCAATTGCAGCAGATCAAAGTTGAATTCATTCTCAGTCTGCATTAGGTTTGCAATATAACTGGCGGACACACTCAAATACTCACTACTGAATTCTTTATTATTGCTTTCTGCCTTCATTTAATGGAACTTCCTTGATAGATTAAAATGAGCCTTTTAAATTTATTGGTTGATGTCCTGGGAAATTTATCCAGCACTCTTGACGTCAGAGTAAATTAGTCAGTGTGTATTTGACTTTAGATCTGCACAGAATCAAGGTCAGTGTGTACAATTTGTGTTAGAGGATATGAAAACTTTCTACATTATTTTAAAAGGTACTAGAGTTAGGGATGTGTGTTGAGCATTTCTGTCTGATTTTAGACCCAAATGAGTGCAAAACACATACTTGCATCTCTCCAATTTTCCTGGAGCTGACGAAGATGCAGATGTGTCACTTATTTATAATTGACTGATGATGAAAACTGGTTCCTATATGAAGCTTGTTCCAGTTTTTGCATCTTTGCCATTTTTGTTTTGCAAAGAGAAAAAAAAAAACATTTGAATAGAATTGCTTCATTGTTTTCTATGAAAACAGAGAGCTTAGTTCCAATTAAGTTTAACTCAATTAAAGGCCTAAGCAGGGATTTCAGCACAACAGAATGGCAGTCCTGTCCACAGGACTAAAGGAAGAGGTTTGAATATGTTGACCTTGTAATCTTTCGAAAAAAAAAGACTTCTGAAAGCAAGAATGAATCATCAGCCACCTACAGTACATAAAGAGCCCATTGAAGATCTCTGAACAGTTTGTCCGTAAACAGTGGAGTCAAAAGCTCTTCTGTTTGTACTCACATTGGCTAATTACGGTTGTTATTTAGACAGAGGGTCAAAAATGGTACTGTCTCAGCAATCAAAATTGAATCCAAACTGTGTCTTTTGGGTAAATGCTCTTGAGTTTATTACAGATCAGTGTCTGAAGGCTAACAATCAATACCGATCAATACTGTGATCTTTTTTCCTGTTGGACTTGAAACATGAAAATACAAATATTGTAATCTATTATGTCTCTGTAAGAGTCAAGTCCAGGTGCAATTTATATTGTCTGTCATTGATCTGAAAGTGCACTTGATAGAACAAGTGCAAAGACTGCATTTCCACATGGTTCCACATCATGAGAAGCACCATCAGAAAGCAATTCTTCTGCACGGTCACACTACAGCTCACATAACCACATTACAGTTACATAAGAGTCATGTTACTTCTGTTGCTCGGACAAGTTTGTGTGTACAATACTAATGGACCTGTTCAGTGAAACGCTAAGTTAAATTTTTTTCCACTTATCATCCTTATCCCAGAAGTAAGGGTCGACAAATTTGTAGTGTCTAAATGTTGCTTCTTTCGTTTAGCTGCATGTCAACATTTGACAATGTTAAAGTCAGCAGTCACCTAAGCAGCCCAAACTGTTTGTGTAAAAGTACATCTGCAAGTCTTCCATCAATATAATTTCTGTTTGGGTGACCGTTAGAGCTAGTGTTTCAGCAACATTGAAGCTCCAGCACTTTTCTGAAGAAGCAAATTTAGAAACCAAGCATGTCTTGGCTAATCGACTACATATAAAAATTGTGTAAATATGCTTTTTTTGTGCTAAACCAGACCCCCCATAAAAACCCACACAGGCACAGCATGAACATGTTAACTAATGCGCTACAGTGCCATCCAGCCAGTTATATGAGAAATACAAATGTTTAAATTGACAATAACTATAAAAAAATATATATAAAAAAAAGGCATTGATGCAAAAATGGAAAGAGAGTAAACTTGGCAAGGAACCTTCGGAAGCAGCTACCTTGATTAAAGATCCCTTTACTTTAGATTTACGGCATTTAGCTGACACTCTTATCCAGAGTGACTTACAAAAAATTAATATTTACAGGGATAATCCCCTGGGTTAAGGGTCTTGCTTAGCATGCCACACCCCGACAAAGACAGCACTCTATCTAAACAGTCATGTCATGATGTTTGTTCACTAGACAGCAGTAGTGGTTAGGGAGTTAGCCCCAGGATCAGAAGGTCATGGGTTTGAATCCCAGGCTAGAAGATTGCCCTGAGGTACCCTTGAGCAAGGTACCATGCCCATCACTGCTCCCCGGGTGCTTTCAATAGCTGCCCCCTTACTGTACGTGTGTATGGGTGAAATGAATGCAGAGGCTGCGTTTCACTGGGTTTCACTGTGTGTTGTGCTGTGTATTCACAATGACAAGTGGTCACTTTCACTTTTTAAAAGCTCTATTGTTTTGTTTCTATAAATTCATAAAGGTTATTTTAATACAGTTATTTTAATAACGGATGTGTATGGATTTTTGTGAGCAATGAAGAAGTAATGAGTTTTAAATATTGCTCACAGTAAGTTAGTCATAAGGTCCTGAAATAGTTTAGGAGTAATAAGTGAAGTGGACTCTTTCTGAGTACCCACGCTGCTTTTGGGGACGCTATTAATCTCTGTTTATCAGATATTTGACCTGAGTCAAAGCCCACCGCTGGTGCCTGTGGCTGCAGCTTGCACTGCATTTATTCAGGAGGAGCTGGCAGAAGCGACAGTGTTTTGTCACAGCTTCATCATAATTTCCTCCTAGCAGCCTTTTTCTCTGTTCCATTTCCGAAATGAGCTCTTACATGTTTGCTTCCTTTGAAAAAAACACTAGGCACATAGATTAAGAGGGCAACCGGCCTATATACTGCCGCATTCTCAGATAAATGGCATATACATAGAAGAGTTTAGGAAGGACACCCACGACAGCTGAGGGACTTGTGCTTTATTTGGTGCCAATATAAGCCTCCCTTCAGTGACTCTCCTATGCATGAATGTCTAGAACCTGGAAAGGAGCTTCAGCGGTACGAGAGACTTTGTGTTTGTGAAGGTGTTAATTAGCCACCTCTATGGGGACTGAACTGTGATTAGGATTCTTTATCATCTCAAGTGGTACTTGGATCGTCGTGGAGAATGAACTAGTATGATATAAAAGCATGTAAAAGCTGTGTAAAAGCCTTATTATGTATCAGACATAGTAGAAGACTTATGTTCATATTTTTTCTTTCAACAATTACGGAGCAAATGTATGCTTTCTTTACTTTTAGATATAGTGATGTCTATGTGTGGTACTTTAACTTTGACCTCTTTAAGACTAGAAGACTTTAAGGCTAGAAGAATTCCTTGCCAATAAATGTATACTTTTAATTCATGTCTCAGAGCTTTTTGTGATACCTATTTGAAACATTTATTTGAATACTTTGGATAAAGGGTAAAAATGTCTTTTTATCTTTATTTTGCTTTTTATCTATATTTTTACTATAAGACTATTTTTATTGTGACTGATGAACAAATCCTCTTAATCTGAATAATGAACTTAACAGCCATGAATCATTTCCTGTGGAAAAAGAACCTTTTTAATTCCCTACAGAATAATTATTGGAAGTGAGGTGTAAGAAGGAAGAACCTTTTCAGAGGTTTAAAAAACCTTCACAATTTTGGAGCTTCTTTGTAGCTTCTTTCAAGGACAAAGGTTCTTCACATAAACATCTTATTCGATGCATTAATGCACAATGTATTAATGTACTGAAGGTTCTTTAGGCAGCATAACATGGATCTTGTATTGCATCAGCACCCTTTTTTAAAAATCTGTTTTTGCAGAAATTCCAGAAAATATGGACAATCTGCTAATAAAAAAATACAATCTGCTAATAAAAATAATGATATTTTTCCAGATTTGTCAACAGAATTCTCACTAAATGATGGCACAATTTGGAGATCGGTGTCACAATCATGATATTTTATAGTAATGGTGACTTTTATAGCCGTTAAAAAGATTGATCGTTTTAACGATTTAGGAAATTTTAGTTTTAACGAGGCTGAAATATCACATCAAGAGTGAGAAACAAAGAGCAAGAGGAGATAATGAGGGAAAATAAACAGTTTGAGCCTGTCTCACAGATCGAACAAGGCATTTCCATCATTTTTTCCTCTGCCTAAGCGTATTTTAGCCAGTTTATTTGTCAGTCTCATCACTGTACAGCTGTTTCAAAGCTCTAGCGCTCAGGGCAGTGATTAGATTACAGTCTAACATGTACTCGTTTAGGTGATGCACAGACAAGCCCCATTAAAGAGTTTCCCCTGTGCTGTAATATGTAAGAAGGCATTCTGACATGGAGAGGGGAGGTAGTAGAAATGAAACCTAAACTGAGCTGCTCTTCATGTTTTCCTTTTAGCAGATGTATCTTTTGGGTTTAATTGCTCCTGATGATTTCAAAACTTCCAGCCCTCACCAGAGGCCTCATGCACTCTTTAGGGGTTGAAGAGGCACAACATGTTTAGAGGTTACAAGAGCTTGTTGAAACTTCATGCTAATTTGCTTGCCACTTAATTTGTCCCTAATGCTCAGTCAGGCTAGCTGTTTAATGAGCAAGGATCTATGATACCCTGATGAAAGAGTGCAGACAAAGGCACTGCGTACCCTCACAACCACACTCCATGCAGGCGCAGTCTCTGTTTGAGCCTCGTTTTGAAAGCTTTAAGTGAATCTAGGCATCAAGGAGAGCTTCATCTCACAGGCACCACCCTCAAAAGAGGGAAACATGAAAGTCTTTTTTTTGCCTTTTATTCCCTGACTAATGTTCAAAATATTGGGAACATCACACTCCAATATATGATCCAAGGCCAGAAATATAAAGCAACTTGCACCAATTCCGAGTAGAGATGTTAGTTCAGGAGAGAACATGCTTCAGAGTTCATCGCTATTGAGAATGTGTCCATGTAAATAGTTAGATCACTGGGCTTAGATCTCTTTCAGATACAGGAGGTTTTGAAAGAGTGTGAATCTGAGATAACATGTTCCTCATCCAAAACCCCAATCATTAGTGCTGGTTGGCGGTTCTCAAAGGGACAAGGGAGATTCTATAGTTCTGTAGCCTTGGGGGAATTCTTGGATTTTATGTATATTCATGTATCAACTCCCTGTAGGAAGGCCTGGCAGATTTGTCTGCAGTGACATGTGCTAGGAGGACACAGCTGGACACGAATCCCTTTGGGAGGGTAAAGGACATTACAGGCCTTTTTTTTCCTTCAGATTCAAGCATTCGGTTACCAACTTCTTTTATTTATTAAAAAGGAGCGAGGAATATAAAAATGGGAAGTTTCATTTCATGTCATTTCTGACCTTTTGTATTTGCCCATTCATTGTGAAATGTTTACTGAAAGAAAAGGCTGGTTTACAAATTGTGTAATTAATGAAACATGTTATTAATGGAAAAAAGATCTAGAGAGAGGTATCAAGAGAAGACATGCACTACCCTATAGATACTACAATTACTTTTGATCCCATTAGATTTTGCTACAAGCGATCTACAACATGAGCGAGCAGACAACGATCAATGAAAACTGCTGGATTTGAAGGATCACACTGCATCTCTCCATATAGATTTGCCCAGATCTTTTTTGGATAGCACCTTATATGTAGAATGATATTAGAGAACACTTTTCAAGGCATTATATTTATGTATTATATTTTTGAAGGTGTGTAGTGGGTCTTGGTAGGATATGAATTTCAATAATAATTTGCATAAATGACATCTGTTCATTCATTAAACCAGAGCCCCTTAAATTGCTCCATGCTCCAGTTGAATGCGCACATGTAAATTTTTTGTGCATTGGCACCCTGATAGGTCTATGGTTACGCAGTCCCATACACAGCAAACAACAATGCATTGGGTGTTGCGGCACCTTTCTATTATAGGGAACATTAACTTTTTCAGCGATTTGTGCACTTCTGAGGGTTTTTTCCAACTCAGCCAACCTTAACTATTAAAATAATTGTTACGAGATCATTGTTATTCATTTAACCTGTGCTTTGGAAATTGGTGGTTGACTGGTGTATAGCTATTTTATTTACAATACAAAACATCCAGGGAACATCAGGAAATGTGTTGATGAAGGTGGAAAATTTGTTGCAAATCTGCCTGAGATATCAGACCGTACCTGTAACCATTTATTCAATAGTTCTCTTTGATAGAGCATTTAAAGGCTTAAGTTTTAATCACATACAGTAAATACTGCAATCACATCATTGATCAGGCAAATTAGAATAATTCCATTGATTGTTCAGCCTTAGGGATTTGGTTTAGGGCCATGCAAAAATCCAAGGACAATCTAATATATATTTTTGTTGTATATTAATTAAATGCAAGGTAATGATCAACAGTGATGTTTCATTGGTTATTGAGGATGCTCTAGAGTACATTACAATCAGGTTCATTAGTTTATTTTAAAGCATTACCAGATTCTACGAAGTCCATTGAACGAAGTGTCCAAAACGAGCCATCCAGATTCCTGATTTTTTTTCTATCATGGCGTATGTGATTGATTTAGACTGAACAAAGAGGACATTTAAATTAGACCACGGAAGTTTATCCAGAGAAGACATTCTTGTTGTCTCTTCTCCTTTTTACCCGTCATATTGGGCCATGCAGCGACACCTCTCAGCTCTGCATCTTCATCATCAGCCATTTGATTTGTGAAAAAAGTGAAAGTGACTATTCTTGTAATTGTGAGAACACGCTACAATGAAATTGGACTCCTGCATTTAACCCATGCAGCAGGGCGCAACTATGAAAGTACCCAGGGAGCAGTGATGGAGATAGTACCTTGCTCAAGGGTACTTCTTCCAATCCTGTGGCCAACTCCCGAACCACCAGGCCACCGCTGCTTAATGAAGCTGTCCTTGAAATAAGTGTCTCATTAATGACACTGATTCTCAGCAAGGCCTTTCCTGGAAGCAGATGGATTCATTCAGGAAGAGTATCCCTCAATTGATAACCCTTTTAATCCTCTAATTTAATAAGTCATACAGTTGATGGAAAACAGACTACAAAACATATCACAGTGCTACATTTTAGGATGCACGGTGTAAAAAATGCACGACCATGGCCAGGTTACAACAACATGCAGGGTATGAGAACAGCTTGTTTGATCTTCCCAACAAGGGGCTTATATTTATCAGTGTTAGTTTATTTATTCCCTTCCTTGATCAGGATTTGCGGACAGTGGTGTCAGTTTTCCAATCAGCTAATCAACGCGCAGATGAGTGGTTACCAGTAGCCAATCGCAGCGCAGCGGGGGCGGGACATGTCTAAAATCGGGAGGGAAAGGAAGGGGGGGATAAATGGCCGTTTTCTGCCAGGACTTTGACAGCCAGCCTGCCCCGCGAGAGGCGCACAAACAGCAGCTGGACGGTGGCAGGCGAACCGGGTCAGCAGCTGGGAGCCGGAGAGGGACGCTGTAGTGAGCGGCAGCAGGGCTGTGCTGCAGGGTCGGTCCTGTAGAGAGCAGCAAACGGTTTTAGTGCTTTGTTTTTTATTTTTTTTTAGGAAACGGGGCCGGGCTGCGGCGTTACTGTACGCGGAGGGAGGAGCGAGCTGGCAGAGAGCGCGCCGAGCCTCCTGCTCTTCATGTCCCCGTCGCGGCGGCACTTTCTCGCTCCTCCGCGTCCAGGAAAGCGAGCTGGAAGTGCTCGGAGAGCCCGAACAAGTGGCAGCCGAGTGGAAAAGCGACCGTCGGCGCCGCTGCTGAGGCGTTAGCCCGGGTTTAGTCCTCGCCCTCCACACTGGATACGGCTTTCCAACGACCTCCGCCTGCAGAAGAGCCCCACAACCCCCCTGCCCACACGGTGAGTCCTCTCCCGGCCTCCTCCTCGCCTTCCCAGCCCAGCCAAGCCCAGCCCAGCCCAGCCCAGCCGCCCCGCTCCGCCTGACAGAAGGGCGGTTAGCACACTAGCCCAGCGGCCGCCCCATCCCCCGTTGAGGAGCTCTGAGCCGCTCCAGGCTCGCTGGGTGATACTGCTGCCTGCTGCAGGGTGTAGGAAAGGCCCAGCTTTAGGTCCACATGCCTTCTGGCCGGTGTTTCTCTGGACCTGCCTTCACCCTTTCAGCCCACTTTAGAGCGGACTCCTCACCCTGACTCCGGTCTGTTTACTCTGCACATGCACCCACTCCACCGCGCTCAGGGCCTGGGAGCACCTTTAGGGGGCACACAGGAAAGCCTGGCATGCACCCTCACCTGTCCGCAGCGGATCGGGAGTGTGCAAGTTTTAGATACATGTTTCAGACTTGGATGAGGCAGAGAAGAGCTTTTTGCGCCCACTGTGGGAGAAGTTTAGTCAGATCTGTGATGCACAGGAAGAACAGATTGCAGGACAGAGCAGTGAGTCTGTTTCTCCACTGATACAGTAAATGTACACACCTGTTGTTCATCATTTGAATTGTATAGTGGTAAAGGACTAGACCCCATGATTGCAAGGTGGTGGGTTCGAGTCCAGGGTCAGTAGGTCACCCTGAGGGACCCTGCAGCCCTCATCACTGCTCCCCGGGCGCTGGATGTGCAGCTGCACGGTGTGTACGGTGTGTGTATGGTGTGTGTATGGTGCGTATGGGTTAAATGCAGAGAAAGCACTTTGTTGTGGTTCAGTGCCGTGAGTCCATAGTGGCAAACAGTCACTTTCACTTTCTTTTGAAAAACTTTTTAGACAGATCTATATTCGGTCTATTCTTGGCTGAGGTTTAGGTCCAGTATGTTTTCTTCCCATTTCAACCAAGGGCACAGTATACGGTGAAACAAAAGCACCACGATTCTGCGCAGAAGAACCATAAAGCTGCCGTATTCATACGACCTGCAGCATTACAATCCTGTGGGAACTACAACAGCTGCAACTCAACAGGTATAATTGGCATTTGCAAAGTACATGCAAATTCTGTAGTACGCCATCGCATGTTCCAAACAAAGTGTATGACCACAGCTGGGAGAAGAGAAGAGACGGGGAGGTGTTGCAGAATCCCAACTGTAGCCTGACTTGACCTGTAATTGTCGGAAAGTGGGGCTTTAGTGGAGGGGAAGTGACCTCCTCTGGCCCTTCTCCTGCCTCAGTGCGTGGCTCGTGCTGTATGGGGTAGCGGCGCTGTAGATTTGTGAAAAAGAGTTTAGTTATATAAGCCCCGCGGATGTCCTGAGCCCCGTCCTCACAGCTGTGATGTCAGAGCCGTCTGAAAAGCATGATGGGTAACCAAAGTTGCCTTTCTGTTCACTCAGCTGGCGTGGGATGGGCTTCTGTTGCAATGTAAACATGGTTCATTTGCGGCTTGCCTTTTGCATAATGAATGGATTGCCAGCTAAATGTCACTACATATTTAAATACTCTGTCGTCTATAGCGCTAGCTTTAATGTATTCACTGTGTCTGGGACACTGGAGAGGCATCATGCCTTTAATGATCTTTTACGTCGTCATGCCTTACACTCATGGACGTTTCTTGCCCTATAGTCCGTAATTTAACTTGGTAATGAAGCTGACGTTAACAGGGAAACTTCTTATCGGGCAAGGCTTTGTTCTGTGACTGTTTTTTCAGATTTAAGGCATGATATTGATCTGTATCTTCAGACTTAGTTTTCTGAATTTTTTTAACCAGCAACGTGACCTTTGTCAGCGAGTCTGTTAGTGTACACAAAAATGACAATGAAAAATGAGGCCTGGCTAAGACTTCTGTGACAAAACTTAAACTTTAACTGCGTGTTTATGTAAACACACTACTGTTACATTGTAACAGTGGCTTTATTATTTTTTTCCTTTTGCTTCATGTACACGAATGAAGTTGATGTACGGAAACAGCTATTGCGAAATATCATCTGCTGCTGTCAGCCAAGTCTCAAGAGTTTATTGCATTTGTAAGGTAACGTTAGAGTACAGTAAGTGCAGATTAGTCAGCTTTATCAGTGGGTCTTGATGCAATGTTGCAACACATTAAAATGCATTAGCACAGAAGGTATAGTTCTCTTAATCTACTGCTACAAAATGTGCAAGATGCATTAAGAAGACTTGCTCAATGACGTACCTTCTTTTCTTGTTAATTTGCAGATAAAGGCAATAGTTTGTATGACCTGTGGAATGATGTGTAGAGACCATGCGTGGTCAGAGCGGAGGTTAAGTAGTCTAATGTTGCTTTTTCCTCCCCCATATAAACAGCATTTTAATTCAGCACCGGCTCTCGCAATCTAAGGACAACTTCAGAGACAGTAGGTCAGATGAGCTCACTTAAGTTTACACACAGCCCTAACAATCACTGTAGTTTTCTGTTTGAACATAATTACCCTTTTTTGCACCAGAGGTGCTACTGCTCTTTTAATGCGTGACCTGTTACATAATTCATCTGCAAACTGCAAAGAAGGTTGCAGACCTCAGAGCGTGGCGGCATTAGTGGCGGAGGGGAATGCATAACGGCAGGAGGCTGAACTTTGAAATAGTTTGAAACGTTTGCGGAGGGCACTGCAGCTTCATGGCTGATAAGCCCAGCCAATGTCCTGTGGAACAGGGCAGAATTTATCAGCGTGGTGTTTGATCGTCAATGAGTGTCAGCCGCTGTCGCCCTGAGCCTGTTGAGATAACCCCGCCGTGAGCGCTCCCGCAAACGTGCACAATCGTCCAGCAGCATGCGCTGCAAAGTGAGATCTTCACTGAAAAAGTGAATTTGCTCCTCTTCTCATCTTCCATCCATGCTGAAACACCTTATTTATTTGCATTGACAGCTTTTTTTAAAATTTTTTTTTTACCTCGGTCCTCCGTTGGGCAGTCGTTTCGTCATGGCTGCGGTTTCCATGTTAATGAGAACCAGCGGACGCCTTGAGCTGTGATCTGGCCTGTTGAGATAGCCTCCCTCCACCCTTCCTTAGGACCCACACACACACACATACACAAACTCATCTAATGCAGAGAGCACTGGGCTCGCTGAGGAATATAATAACACATAATCCAGGCTTTATTGGAAGAGAGAACTGAGAGGCTGATTTATATAGCCACACTTCACACTTATTAAGAGCTTTAAAACTCTGGACTGCTTTGCGGCCAGGCTGAATGGTTTCTTCCTTGTTGCTCCTTTGGTTACCAGTTTGCTGGATGCTTTATTTATTTATTTATTTATTTTTAAAAAAATCATTGTAAGCCTGTGTGGTTAACGAGTGGGGGAAAAGACACATTGGCCAAAGCTGACATGTTTCAGTGGTGAGTGAAGTGTGTCCAAATGTTTAGAGAAATGAAAATAAAAAGGGAGACTCTGTTTGGTCAGGTTTGTGTTTCATCACAGCTGAGCACATGAAAGGAGGACATGTGTAGAGTGTGGAAGAGCCGCTGTCGTCCCCTGCGTAATTCACACCTGTAAGTAACTGAATGTTATGTTTGACTCTGCGTCACCAGATGAGGACAGTCTTTTGCAGCAACGTTTAGCATCGCGCAATAATAACCCAAGCATTAGGTCCACCGTTAGTATATGGGCAGCTAGACAGGCTATAGACTGCTTTAATTTTTTAAAGCATTTTTAATATCTGTGATTTGCCTTTTTTGTTGAGTTGTATTGATTAATGAAGTGACTGAATCATTTCCCAGCTGCAGATTGCAGCAGAGATTGTTCTTCTTCCTTTTTTGAGCCAGCTAATGGTTGATTCATAAAAAAGGCACATAGGTAATTGATTCGTTGTACTCTTAAACTAATAGTTTCCCAGACACTCTAATACATTTCCACCATTCAGACTATTTTCTTTAGTAATAACTTTTGTAGATAATGTGCACTTAAATGGATGATGACAAAGTTGGCAGGAAATCAAAAGCCTTTGCAGTAATGGGGACATCACTTTTCCCTGTACAGAGAAAATGAATGAGCTCTGAAAGGAAACGACTGTGGATAGATGAGTGTTTGATTTGTGGCAGAGGCCAATGAGGGGTTAATGCTTTCGCTCAGCATATCCATCTTCTTTGCCTTGAGTTGTTTCTATCAGCAAACCCTTATGTATGTCTGCTGGTCTCTCAGCTGTACCTATATTTAGGGACATTGTACGCTCATGTTCATTCATTGGAGTAGATGGTCTTGGCATGACCTTTGTCGGAAAGCTGCGGGTCATTGAAAGAACCCTGAATCAGCTTTCAGTTGGGAACGGTTCTCTTGGGTGAAGCAGCAGTCACTTCTTCAAGCCTTTTTTTCACACCAGTGTTCATGCTTCAAGAATTCAAATGGACTTGATCCAAGAGCTGAGCTTGGCAGGCCTAGAGTGCCCCTTGTCTTCATCATTTGCTTTCTTTTAATCTTTTGACGTTTAGGTCACTTCACATGCGAGGGACATGTTTTACTTTGTTCCTCCTCTGAATACCTCTATATACAAACACACAAGGGACTGTGTGGTTTTTGTAGCTTTGCATAAGTAGCATGCCATGGTATTTCATAAGAGATGTTTTCTGCCATCCAAGTTGGAATGAGTGTGTGCGGCGGCATGCTGAGTGGGCGGTTATGTGTGTGTAATCAGTCAGCAGAATGGGAGGATTAAACCTTGCCATTGTAGTTTTTAATTCCCGCTGAAGCTTCCACTGTACACTACAAAGACTAGTACTACTTATTTCATATTCATTTACGGCAATAGCTGTGGATTCAGTGTTGGCTGGAACGTTATCTGGGTATTTGCAAAATGTATGAATGGAGATTCCTCAAATGTGGAAATGCTAGAATTATCATTATCCCTGTTCATTTACAGGCAGTTCAGAGACTCAGTGATTAGATTCAATTTATGATATTAACCCTTCTCTGGATCTGATCCATGGAAATGAGAAATAATGCAGTGCTTTAATACAGAATTTCCAAAAGCTTAGTTTAGTGTTTTTTAAGTTTGTTTAAATTGAGTTTAAATAGTATAAAGTTAACCAGTCATTAAAAAGACACAAAAAAACCCTTACCAAAATATTTGCTTTTGAAGCTGTAAGAAAGTTTTACTTAGTATCTGTGTGGGACAGCACTTTTTTTTTTTTTTTTTCTTTACTGCACACTCACTCTGAAGCCACAATAATGATATATACAGCATCTTTTATCTTTCAGCCTTATGAAAACAGTGGAGACTTTAATCACTAATTTATAATGCCTTAACAGGGGAAAAGGTTCAAGAAAACAGATCAAGCCCAAAGAAGACGAAGAGAAAAACAAGAAAAATCCATACGAAGCACTCGATTTGACCGCAATTAAAACTGCAACACCGCTCCAGCGACGTCAGACTCTGTGTACATTTCTTGAGCAATTCCTATAGTCAGTGCCAAAGCTGTCAGCAGCTGTTAAAATGAATCACACATAACAGCCAATAAAGGCCAATGGATGGGCCTTGGCTCTCCATGCCTCCGGGAGACGGCTGGTGTGAGATATGAGCCTGGAGGTCACATCCCATAATGGAGGCTGTGGGAGATCACAGCTTTAAGATTACTGCCACCCTGCCTGCACTGTGAGGGGCCCGCATTGACGAAACAGGAACCTCACTAACAATACCTCTCTGTTTGTTGATGCTACTACCGCCACTGACTCCACTGAATTTAGCTTCATCCATCAGCTCGTCCAGATTGCTATCTGTCTAGCACACCTGTTGCGCCTGGCAAATTCAGTTGTGGAAATCGTTGTGGTTGGCCATTGGTCTTATTCATAGCCATTTGTAAACCAAGCACCCAGGTCAGCTCTCTTACTCTGAACGATGTCTTAGCATTTCTGCAGGTGGGATTCTGCAGGAAAAAAGAAATAATTCATCTTTTCCACTGTACAGCCAGAATCCCCTCTAAAGTCCCCGTGCGTGCATACGTTCACACAGCAGTTAAAACAGTGCATTAGAAAGAGTTTAGAGAGCAGTTTGCAAGATGCATCAGAGGAACGGTTTAGACATTGATTAGCCTTGTTTTCTTAAGTTAAACACATTGATGTTTGAGTGAGAACTGTTGGAGAACAAGGGATCATGGTGTGAAGTTCTGAGCCTGGAAGATAATCTCCCTCTTCCTCTTTTGCTTTCACTCTCACTTCATAGTCATGTAGAATGTTTAAGTAGTGAAGTGGATGAGACCCTGGGGTATACTTCAGCATGTGATTCACAGGTAGACTCTGTGTGTGTGTGTGTGTGTGTGTGTGTGTGTGTGTGTGTGTGTGTGTGTGTGTGTTTGGGGGGGGGGTGCTTTGGCACAATGCTAGTTTTGGAGTGCTCCACTCTGTGGATAGCTTGGAGAAATTTGATATTGCAAGCTGGAGGGGCAGCATTTAGCTAGGGCGCTCCTTGAAGAGTGAGGTGCACAGAGCAAAACACACACTACACACACAACAAGCAACATGTGGGGCTGCTAGCCCCTCTTAAGGAACCCCTCTGGGTCACATTAGTGTCTGCTGTAGACACATTCCTGTCAGCATGCTTGTTACATTGATTAATATTGACGTACCCAGCTTGGCTTTATACTGAATGTGTTGGGTGGGTTTTTGCAGCTTTTCAAGATTTCTTTATTAGACACCTCAGTACCATTTTTAAAAATGTTTTGCACCTTGTCTGGGAATGTAGAGCAGCCAAATTTTAAACTGTGCCACACTGCATATTTCAAAACATTTCTGAACTGGACCTGTCAAACTTCTGTATTTTCTAAGCTGAGGTGACATCTCAACATCTGTCTTCCATCGCCTAGATCAGAAATTGCAGGATACGAGTCCTTGGGTCTGTGAGGAATTGGCCGCTTATGAATACGGAAGGTTCCACATGTTGCTTGGGATTCACTATTTCCTCTGTACAGTCCTTGACCTCAGTAGTGGAGTTTTATTTTAATTCTTTTTTAACTGGATATATGTATGCTGAAGAATTAGTAAGGGCTCCTTAAAGGGATCAGAGCAAGATAACTGAATGCCATCTCTGCCTCTAAAGATTAAAGAGCCCATACATGACAGTTTGTCATGTGAGAAATCCTACCCAATGGTGGAGATGGAGATTGGAGATGGTTTCAAACTATACAGTTATATACCACAACTGAACACGTCAGACAGGAAGCAAAAATGAGACAGACTCGAACTGAGACTTAACAGTTCATGCTGACTGTTCTCTTTAAATAAATAACCTTATACTACAGCCTGGTTTCCAGAATTTTCTTTTCCATCTGAGAAGGAAAAAGTGATTTCAACAAAAGTTTCAGGTCCCCCTCCTGCCACCAGAGCAGCTCTGACAGCAGGACCAGAAGGCTCGGCCTTTACTCCCTACATGCATCATTGAGCCTGAGGCGCTCATGGTCCGGTCACCGGTTCACGGTTTGTCTTTCATTGGAACAGTTTTGGGAAGTTTGAACCCCTACATAACGGGAACATGCACCATAAGACCTGCCGTGTAAGAGATGGTCTGACCCAGTCCAGCCATCACTATTTGGCCTTTCAAAAGTCGCTCAGATCCTTATGCTTGCCATTTATTTTTTTTCCTACTTCCTACACACCAACTGCAAGAACTAAGTGTTCTCTTGCAGCCTAATATAAAACAAGGTAGTATTATATAATTCCCTTGTCAGTGCAGTTGCGGCTGATCTGTGCACACTAAAAGCTAATGCAACACCATAGAGCCGGGCCGAATGTTCTCCTAGGGGTTAATATTGGACCAAGCACTGCTTTCAAACAAGCGCTTTTAAAAATTAGAAGAGTTAGAAAGCTGTTAGAGGCACATTGCGATGCCAGCAGAAGAGGAGCCAGAGATCCTCTTTTCTGACTTCAGCCAGCGGAGAAAGAGAAAAGGAGGGAAAAAAAATAGGTCATGCATCAGAGCAGCATTCCTTTATCTGAGAGCAGTGTCTAAATGCTGTCCAACACTTACTGCCTCCCTCTCTGGTTCCTGCAGAGAGGCGAGAGGGGAGAGCTATTTGACTTGGCATGCAGGCTGTGTGGATGGGCCTCATTTTGGATTCTACTCCAGCAGATCAGTCTTAACGCTGGCCAGATTTTGTGTGTGAGCACTTTTACTGTAGCTTTTGTTCCTACAGAGCTTTTTCAACAGTAAGAAGTGAAGTCTAAGCATAGAGAAACGGTGTCTAAAGGGAATTTCTTTTGTCTTGGGGCGTTCCATGCAAACTGGTAAGAATAATAAAAAGATCTTTAAATATATAGGCAGAAGTTGTGGATGTTGTTCGGCAGTAAATCTGCATTTTTCCATTTTGAGAAAACAAAAAAGGAAACTCAATGTCTCCCCATTGGCTTGGTGTACCCAGGAAGTTGTCTGTTCTCTTTGGGCTCATAAAATGTGCTCTATGTTCTTATTCTAAATCTGTCTCTGCAGACAATAAGATGTAATAAGATGGCCATCTGTGGCAGTTTTGTGTGTGTGTTCGTGTGCATATGTGTGTTTACAGCAGTGTGTATTTGTTGTGTGGCTTGCAGCTTGTGAAGTTTGAGGGTCTGCGTAAGAGAACTTGCCATTTGCAGTCCGTTTCAGGTTGAGCTCAGAGGTCATTTGGATTCTCTTAAACGTGACCTGCAGTCTTTTTTTTTTTTTTTTTTTTTTTTTTTTTTTTTTTTTTTCTGAAACTTTTATTTTACATCCAGGATATGACACTTTTATTATCTGTTGTACGGTTCAGTGTCATCACGAGCACACAGATTAGAATGATAAAGGATTGCACATGAATGGCCCTGAGAGTGCAGGCTTGCTTTGATCTGGATTAGGCTAAATATTTTGAAAAAGTGTCTGCCTCAGCTGTCAGCGCTGCTTCACTCTCTCACTCTCCTCAGCCACTTACTCGCGATCATGGGCTGCTGAAGATCAGCTCCATCACACACAAAGGAGGAGGAATTCCAATAACCTTGACCTCAGTCTGTTCTCTGCATCTCCCCCTTATCGTTCTCAATCTGAAGGAGGCCTGGGATGGTAAAGATATCTGCAAAATTTGGATCAGACCTCCTGGCCACAGTAAAAAGGCAAAAGCCAAACAAAGCCCAAACAAAAGTGAGGTAATAGTATTGATATTAATCCTGAGTCAAATTGCCATCTTTTCGCCATCTGTAGAACACAAAGCCTTCATCCAACTATCACACTAGTGCAAGAAACCCGGTGAGTTGTTCAAGTTGAGCGAACTAAAGGAACAGCATGGTGGATCTGCTGGATTTAATCTTGCGCCTTGTGGGTCGTATCTGACGCAGATGCATGTGTGCAGATGCATATTCATCCCAGTGTGCTGTTACGCTAAACGCTAAGAAAAAGACGGTTAACAAGGGAATCAAATGCAAAGCTACACAACTTGGCAGGAGACACATTACGCCAGATTTTGAGCACCTGCGTTCAAGAAGATGTGTTGACCCTCGAAGTGCCAGTAGCAATTCGTTTAAGCAACTGGACAGAAAAAATAGCATAACTCTTCACTCCAAGCCCGTCAAGAACAATCAACTAGAAAACCTTGATGAAGCTCTTCTTTTGAATCCTCTTTTGGATGTCTGTGTCTTAAAAACAGCGCCTGTACATGGTGCGCAGGATAAACCGTTCTTAACAGGGTTCTTTTAGAGGTTCATTCAGGGATGCCTGATCCCAGTCAATTTGGACAGACCTATTATTGGCTAAAATAAGCTCAGTCTAGTTCTTGTGCTTTATTTTTTGCCATCTCTCCTCTGATGATTAACGAATGTCGTAAACAAACATTATCCACATCGCACAGCAGCGTGAGCCCTGGTGCATTTACAGCACTTATGTTTAGACTCCCCGCCATTACGCCCAGCGTTTTCTGCTGCTTATAATGCGCAGCATTACACTAAAACCAAAGAATACTCTCCCACAGTGTTTTCACAAGTTTTTTTCTTACCTCATAACCTCTTATGATTTTAAAGCGGCGTTAAAAGAACTTGCTCATATAGAACTCAGGAGAAATATGAAATCATAATATATTTATTGAAGCGAAAAAATGGGTTACGTTTGCAGCTTTCTAGACCTAAACCTTTGAATTATGCTTCAATCATAATGTAAAGGGTTTCAAAAATACAAAAGTACAGAATGTCTCTTTGCTAAATTGCCTTTAGGTATGAGTGTGTGTGTGTGTTTGTGTTTCTCTGTGTGTCTGTCCTGTGATGGACTGGTGACCTGTCCAGGGTGTTTCCTGCCTTTCACCCTGTGAGAGCTGGGATAGACTCCAGCAACCCTAATTAGGACAAGCGGCTTTGAAAATGAGTGAGTGAGAGAGACAATGTCCCTTTAAGCACAAACTATGTACTAATTCTGAGCATTTTATTTCTGTATTTTACTTTTATCTACTGAATCCCAACGTTAAAGTATCAAATTGAATCAGATTGCAAAAAATGAATCGAGGACATGCCTATCTAAATGGTAAGGTGATACTTAAAGATTTAAAGGCTGATTATGTTTATTGAACTAATTCCGAACCATCGGCCAACTAAAATATCCAGCTGATGAGTGGCTAGCTGGACAGCAGAACTAATGCAAGTCAAAGACATGAAAAAAAGATTCATGGATTGCACAGTGTGAAAGCACTTTGTTCTTTATTCAGGATTTTTCAGTTAATTGGTGTGAAAATATATGCCATATGTGAGTATGTGCACTGTTCTGTGATGAAAATGGGATTTTTGTTGTAATGTTGAGATCTTAAAAAGCACTGAAATAGATTTTTTTTTTTTTAAACTGTGGCAAACCTGCCTTATGAGTTGTTAAATTGCATGCAGTTTGAGGAATGTAGTACTTCTTGCAATTGATGGCTCCAACTAATGAAATAAAGGCGCAAGTATCTGCTCAGGAAACCCTCGGCTCTTTATTCCGTCATTTTTCAGGGTAGAATGAGCAGTTTTGGCACTCTGTGTAATCACTGTATTTTTGCACCTGTGTTTAATATTATATACGTAGTTGAAGGAAGAAGGAAAAGAGCCAAACTGTTGTCCTTATGCTATGAATATTGGACAGGACTATAGTGCAACTGAAAGTGCCAGACAATCACTGGCTAATGAGTTAAAGCCTTTTACTTTTCAATGAAATCTTCAATGCAGTAACCTCAATGCGAAAAAAGTGCATAGATGAGTTTCCAGCAGTCGTGTCTTATGTCAATGTGGGCGGATCCAGCATCCATTCAAGTGACCCACATAGTTTAACTTGATACATGGCCTTACCTTCTCATCTGACAGTAACTGAGAGCTCCCCATTCACATTGCCACATACAGTAGGTAACTAAGAACCAAGATGTATTCTGCCCTCACCCTAGCTTCTTAAAGTCTGATTGGATTACAGACTTGGTTGATTTCACTTTGTTGCAATTTTTGGTTGCTGGGTAACATTGCACACGCGCAGCCCTCATGATTGCGCTTTGCTCTGTTAATTGAGTGTCGGTGCATTGACACCCTCCTACAGTATATGTGCCCAGAGATATACAGTAACACTTGATATTCAGTGACAAGATCGAAATGTGAAAGTTCACAAGATATCGTTACGTCTTTTGGCTTCGATTTCAGTTTCGCCGAACACCGTGCAGGTGGTCTGTGCGAACGCTAGACGTCTCTCATCAGCATTGACAGCGTTTGTCATCCGGCTACCGTCTCAGTCATTTGCCACGAATGACCTTTTCCATTTCATCTCTGCAGTCGAAAAAAGGACGTCAGACATCCCTGAAATCAGCAAGCCTGAATGTCATCAGACTCATGCTCCTTAAATTGCTATCTTTCCTAATCGAATCTGCAGGAAATGCACGCCGGACGCTGTGTTCAATGATGTAAAACCGAGAAAGAATGAGAAATGCATTCAGAGAACCTTTTTTTGCTCATAATTCAGATGCTCTTTTTTTTTTTTTTTTTTTTTTCCTTTTTCTAAAGATTGTTTCTCACAGCTCATGTGTCAGTCCTGGTTAATGCTACACAGCTGTACTGCTTTTCTAAGCCGTTCTGCTGTTATTGTTCCTGACGAGAACCATTAAAGTGAATGAGCAGTGTTGCCAGACAGATAGTAGGCTGTTGGTGCAGCATTTATTGAAACAGTTATGCCTTTGTGTTTAGTTACTGTGTAACATTTGCAGCGGTGTCGGCCTTTTGATATTGAAATCTTCACAGTCAGGGACAGCGTTTGAGGGTCTGAAACCTTTAATCTGTTGTATCGGTTGGATATTAGGACTGCATCTTTATGTAGTCCCAGTAGTACATTAAATAAATAGTGCATTCCAGCTAGTGATCAAACTAAATAAGAAGCTGTCTGTGTGTACCCACGCTCTTAAATGTTTTTGGACAAATGACTTGGATTTGGAAATCCTATCCTCATCTGCTTGTGACGTTAGTAGAATATCTTAAGGTTATATAGTGATGTGTGATGTGAGACAGTCAGGCCATCGTGGTCATGTCAGTATAGATTGTTTGTTTTACAGCATATGTACTATTTATGTAAGTAGGCTGAGCTGCACCAGGTTCCTTCACATGGCCTTGGGTTCAGGTGGTTGACCTCAGGTAGCTATAGGATTATGTCAATAAGCCTTTTAGAAGCAATCCAGTTGCATGAAGCCGTGGGTCAGCTTTGACCAAATGACTCTTCCCCTACTTTATACATGCCTTCTGTACACTTTACTCTGATCTGTGTTACTGTCTACTTTCCTCCACTGTAACGAGTGTGTGCGTTTTGACTGTATTCAAATATATGCTGTTTTTCTACTTTTTCATTTCTAAAGTAAGGACCTGTACTCTAAAGACATACTGACCATATTTTCAGATGGCTGTATATGCAGTTTTTCTTGATGTACGTGGAAAGAGCCTTTTCTGGAGCTGAGAGAAGGCGAGAAATGTCCTGAGAGCTTAATTTTCAGGTTCTATGACATGAGTTTTTCCACCTGTTTCAAAGGGATAACTCGCTCTAAAATGTTAATCATTTTCTTTTTGTGTGCTTGAACAGTGCTGTTCAGGAAAACACACCATACTATACTTCCAGTCCTTGGGCAGGCTCAGGAACCCGGTGATGGTGGTGTTGCAGGTGGGATTCGAACCTGTGACCTCTTGGTCCATAGGCGATTATCACTACCACTGTTTGCAAAATGCGTGAATGTAAATATAAATGTATTAAATTCTCTTTTCATTTATCAGATATATTACTCTGTATACAAAGCCGATTTGTTGTGATGCTGAAATCGAGTGCACTATATCGTGCAATAGTAATCATTATTAGTGGTTGTACTTTGCAGGATCTCCACAAGCATGCATGTGTCTCCAGTTAATGCAGAGGACATTCTGCTTGTGGTCTTGACAGCTGAGCAGCTACACTTTGGATTGATGCCTCAACAGGTGAAGAGTCTGTTTTCTTAGTCTAGCTTGGCAGCTTTCCACAGTCATGCAGCTCTTGTCTAGAACCAGAATCCAGCATCATTTATCACTGTGCCTGCAGTTAGAACACGCCCCCCAGCAGTGATCTGAGCAGGCTTGGCTTAAAAGCGCTAGTGGATGGGGAGCTTAAAAAAGTGAAACAGTGGTTAGGCAAAGAGGAAATTATCAGTCTTCCACAAGAGACTTTGTGGAAGGAGAGAGAAAATAATTGAGCCAGTGAGAGTAAAATGAAGATCATTTCAGTTGCCATGGAGTTTGAGTAAACACTAGACTGGCTCATGGAAACAGAAAATCAATATTTATCTGTCTTAATGGGACATTATGCATCTGTGCATCTAAAAGATTGTGATGCATCACTACATTTGTAAAGTTAGAGTGAAGCCAGCCAGCTCTGCGCCCATGTTTTACCAGCCTTCTCCGTCCGGTTGTGCGGAGCAGCCTGACACCCCATGGCCTTTATTATTCCATCACCAGCGTGGAACAACAGGAGCGCTGAACCTTGACATTAATAAGAGACATTCATTTTTGTGGGTAGACGTTTAAGCATCCCCTTAGAAATCATTTCATTGTCATATCAGCCAGCTGCAGAACCCATTGACATTTTAAATACTCTAAATGAAATGTTGAAAGGCACATGCACTCAAGGCGCTTTATGCAACTGTCATTTCATTTGGTGCCACTCAGATTTTAATGAGAGGTTTCTCAGGAGCAACCGTTTCGTGATCAGAAAACTCATTATCAGTTTTATGTGAGAACACTGAGGAGAGGAAAGGAAAGGAACTAGTGTGCTATGTAATAAGGAGAGTGGGGGTGGGGGAGTGGTTCTCTGTCTAATATGTCTAATTATGAATGGAGAATTTCCTAAAAAAAAAACAAAAACAAAAAAAAAAGGAAGCCAAGTATGAATTAAAGAAATTTTACTAAACTTTGAGGACCATTTCTAGCTTGGTTAACGGGAAATGAATGCTAGTTTCTTTTTGTCACCTCTGTTTGTCTTTGCTAATCGTGAAGGTATAAGTTTTTCATTTTTCTGCATCCCGATGCTAATTTAAACATTTTTTATTTCTATTTCTAACATAAATCTCTCTGTTTCTTTGTATGTTTGTTGTTTTTTTCACTCTTAAATGTATTTGTTTTCTTTAAAATCATTTACATACAATAATCATCAAACTATCAAACTAACACCTTGTAATGGAAGGTTCTCACATCCTCTACTGGGACTAGATTTTCTATTAACATTTCTAAATCTCTTGTTCAGAAAAAGACTTCATTAGAACGAAACCCTAGACTGGCATGCAACAGCAATTTAAAGTCTAATTATATTATCATGGAGCCAGATGTAGTGTTTAGATCCTGCTCATGGACATTTATTGGTGCTTGTCCAAAAGGGGAATGGGACCCCAGTGCGCTGATGGGAAGCTGTAACGTTACCGACTGTTACACTGACGCTCACTCGTGTGCTGAATTTAACAGCTGCAAAAATACTTTGATTTTTTCAATTATATTTAAACATTTTTACATCTTTCATACCGCTCATTTGCATACCACATGAACGGTAACCATTAATTCAGCAAATACACACTGTGTATGAAAATGGGACGATGTGACTAATCTTCACTTGGAAATTTAATCTAAAATATAATTTAAGCAGGATCACCAAAACCTTGGTATAAAACCTTAGAAAAAGATTTTTTTAATTGGAGTGATGTTTTTCTGAATGCCGCTGGATTATGAGGGAGTGAGATGCCACCTCAGCAGTTTTGGGCCTCTCAAACTTTCCGCGCATTTATTCACAATTACATGTGCTATGTAATAAACGGTAGTTGAGAGAATTTTTTTTCCCCCACTGCCATAAATCTGGGCTTCGAAAAGGGGAATCTTAGCGTAATACTTCATCTCTGACTTTGTGTGAAAGTGAATTACAGAGGGAGGGCTACATAAACCTGATAAACCACCGTGACTTCTTGTTGAGACTGGCCGAGAGGAGCACAGTACATTTGCCGAAGGCAGTAAAAGTGTTAAGATGCTGCAGACTTTTGAAATGTGAATCTGTGGTTCTGGCTGGGCGCTTGTGTGCTGTCTTGTTTCTTGTGTATATATATATATATATATATATATTGTGTTGTCCAGTAAATGCTATTGAGTAGGTCAATAACAGCCTATCTGTCCTTTGTCAGCTTCACTGCAGGCTCTCTCACTGTGTCTCTGTCCCTCTCTGAAAACTGAACTTGGGGCACAGTGTGGCAGCAGCGGCTGTAGTTGATGAGGTTGTCATGGTGAAGGCCTCTGTGGAGCCTCCTTGGCATCCTGCACCTTTTCTGCTGAGGGACGTTTTCATTTTTCCATGTCAGGAAGTTCACTGTTGCTCAGCAAGAGTGTCGGGGACACTTCAGGGAAGGGCTGACCTCGGGCAGGACGCCGCCAGAGGAGCTAATTGGGGTGTGGGGTAATAGGTCAGTATAAAAAAGGGTGCGGTATAGTAATGCTTTATTGAGGATGTGTTGAATTATATTGGTGTCCTGACAAATTATGTCACAGATTTCTTTTCTGTCTCATGGTATATCATAAAGAAAACAAACTGTTTTGGAAAGAAAGCTGTTTTTCAACCCCGCTGACCCTGCAGGTGCACTTTGTAGCTGCAGTTCCTGGTCTTTCTCTACACATCGGCGTTCGCCCTTCACCACCTTCACTTCATCAGGGCTGCTCAGCGGCAGGTATTATTTATGTGGTGCTTCATTCTGAGCACAGCACTGACCTAGACGTGATAAAAGTGCATGCGTGTGTTTTTGAATTTGCGCTGCTGGGGTTTTGAAACACTGTCCGCTTTATAATCTAACCCGTTGGTTAACATGGCTTGAAACGTTTTCAAGTGTGCTGAGGTTATTCATCTGGCACATCACTCACCTTTCCATCAGACACCTTAATTCAATGAACCCAGTGCTCCGCAGTGTATCCTGTTTTTGGAATCGCCAGTTCCTATTCATGCTTTTGCGTTTTTTTTTGTTTTTTTTGAGGTACTGTTTCTAACTTGTTTAGTGTCGTATAACGCCCAGTGTTTGAATGATCCCACGAACAAAAACATGAAGCACTCAAATGAGTCATGCTGTTTTGCTGTTCCATTAAGCTATTCTGTTCTTGATGTTTGCCTTTTTTCTTTCATAATCACTGGACCAATTCATTCAAAGCGAGGCAGGTACACTTCTTGTTGATGCAGTACTTTGGATCATTGCAAGTGTGTGAGATTTATTTTTACCTGCTTTGCATAAACGGATGTGGCATTCTGGATTCTGTAGTCAGCTGTTGGAGAACAGGCTTGTTAGTGGAAGCTGTTGGTACATTGCCTGTGAAGTATTTTGAGTGACTGGTGTGGGTGCATAGAGGGGAGAAGGTCAGGCCAGGTCTGGCTCTAATGGGTTGATACGGGATTTGCATGAGCAGTGTGGCCTCTGGTGAACCTACAGGGTGTGAGTGATGGTCGTGGGAGTTTGGAATTAAATGTGTAGGAACCATCCCGGTCTCTCTCACTAGGACAAAAAGGGTTTATTTTACTCTGTAAAAGTGTCCATACATAAGGCACAAACCAGGATGGGAGATCAGGTTGACACACAATATGCTGATTATGATCATTTATAAAATAACTGAATTTATTCATTTTTCAGAAGAGAAAAAACATTTCATTGTGCATTGTGCTGTTTTGCACACAGTTGTTAATAATAAATAAATAAATAATAAATAAGTGCTCTTATTTTTACTCCAGAAATGCATTTAGATTCATACTGGTTTTGCTCGGTGTGACTGGATTAACTCCAGGGACACGAATTAGCCTGCATAAAAGTACAGACAGCAGACATTCTGGAGTATAGACATAGCTTTATAACCCATTTAAACGGGTGATTTTTCACCAGCCGGTAATTCCTGTAATGAGGACATCGTGACATTTTGAAAATCATATTAATATCTCTGTGAAGAACAGGGCCAGTCAGGAGACAGAAGACCCCTCTCTCGGAAAGCGCATCTGTGCTCAGTTAAAGCAGGGCAGGAAGAGACGAAGACGCCAGTTGCCCTTCTAGTTTTCTCCTAAAGGAAATATTGTGCCTTTTGCAACATGCAGAAGGAACATGAAAAAGGTTTGTCATGATAATGGTTAATGTGTGCCAATCGCGTGGTAAATCATGTGGAAGCTTTTAAGTCGAGGCAAAGAGTTTATTTTCAGATCTTCCTCTGTTTCTGCTCTGGCGCTACAGATCAAATTATACACATTCACTTGGTCATATCTCTGCATTCTTTCACTTCAGCCAGTGCTTTGATTTTAATTCAGTGAAGCCATGTGGAGAGGAGCGGCTATGAAAGATGTGCTGGTCGTTCTGGCATGTGTTCTCTCCCTGGATTGACCCACCTGTAACTGAGAACAGGAATTCTTCTGCTTTGAGCTTTGGAGTGCGCTTTGGCTTCCTTCCGGCAGGAATCCGGGTTTATTTCGGTTGTTGACGAAGGGAATTTGGTCTTTAAAAGTGGTGTAATGGAAATAGAGAAGCTGGAGGAGCATTCCCCTAGGTTTGATTAAGCATATCTACCCAAGCATTAGCACTGTAGATAAATGCATTATCAGCAACAGGTGAGATCTGTGTGTTTAAGGTGGGCCGTGACCATGGGTCAGGTCTAACTCCCTTTGCTTGGTAGGCCACCGTTGAGTCAAAACTGCATTGTGAGCATGTTAAAAGAGCAACAGCGTGTAGATTAGTGCCCAGTATACGTGGGTTTTAATCTGGGAAGTGGGTTAGTTTCCCCTGAGAATGAACATGTTAAAACATGCTGTCTCACTGCAAATTCCCAGAGAGTCGTTCCAGAACACAGACCTTTTGGCGAATCGGATAGCATGCTTATAAAGTAGGTGAAACAAAAAAAGAGTTACACATGCTGGTTATGTTAATTGCACTTTTTGATTGTGATGGGAGACACAAACATCAGTCTGTGTTAATACACCTGGCCTTGTGTTACAAAGAAAGAAATAAAACAAGTGCAAATGCTTTAGACTGGTGTGAAATACACTTAAGCAATTAACAACACACCCTGATCTTGGGGCCATTTGACCGGGGAATTGGATGAAGCAAAAGTAAAATGTCGTAGGGAATTTGAAAGAGATTCATCATTGGGTCATGGAGGTTTAGTCACACAGGCTGCTGGACAGACCAGACTTTCAACAAACAACGCTGACTAAAAGATAGAGCTGCAGATGGCTGAAAGGTATCTGTAAATGGGGTTGGGAACTCTTTTTGAAAGGTGGGAATGTCCCCTTGTGCATGGCTGAGTGATTTGAAAAGTATGAAAATGAAGTAAATTATGTGCTCTTGTCTGTGCAGTATATTAGAGGGACAGCTCAGGTTAGACGCTTTGGAGTCAAAGTGTGAGAAGCAAGGTTGCATTGGTTTAGACTTGTACAGAGGAGAGACGAGTATTGTGTTGTGAGGAGGATGTTGAAAATGGAGGATGCTGCCAGGAAAGAGGAAAAGAGGAAGACCAAAGAGGAGGTTCATGGACGTGGTGAGAGAGGACATGCAGGTGGTTGAAGGAGGAAGATGCAGAAGACAGGAAGAAATGGAACCAGACGATCCACTGTGGCGACCCCTTAACGGGAGCAGCAAAAAGGAGGAGAAGAAGTCTGTGCAGTCATGATCTCTCAAGCAATTTAAAAACCTGTGGGAGATTTTAGATGGCTCCACTACCTTTACCCCAGCATCAAATGAGAGAATATCCTTTGAAAGAATGTTGTTCCATCCCTCCTTTACAGTTGCAGAGAATTGTACACTACGCATTTAAGTTGATTTGGTACCTCAAGGCACCTAAGAAAGTGAAGGGACCTTACCCTTGAATTTCTCAGCCATATTGCAATTCTGCTGCCAGTTCCATTCAGTACTATGGGAAAGAAAACTGTAGTGAAAGAGACTTTAAAGGAGGTTTTCTAACGTTTCGCTTCTCTTCTTCTAGGAATGCATTAATGTCCATGAGATTTCCCCAAGCATGCTTATCTCCAATATCCATTAGTGCATTACTTTAATGTCCTGCCCATATGTATATTGACTTGTGTAGTTAACCGGTGCCAGCTTTCAGGATAGACTGTTTTATTGTTTTATTAGAGATTGTGGTTTATGTCTCATTAACGGGCAAACATTTGGACTGTGTATGTAGCCATATAAATGGCCATTATGCATCAAAAGCAAACCGTTCCCTGAGTAATATGCCTTTGCTTTATTTAAAAACCATGTGAGTCAGTTTCCATTAATTTTGTAGAGCAAGAAAGACTTTAACATTAGAATTATTTTTCTTGGCTAGAGGATATCTGATTCATGCCAGTGCTAATGTATGGTCTGTTTTTCTTGTATTGCACTTCTTTTGTTAGTCATTTTCTGGCAGTCTATAGCATGTGTAGGTGTGTCTATATATATATAATATAATATAATATAATATATTTAATCCAACCGCAAATGGTATTGAGCACTAAATCAAACCCATTACATTCATCCCTGACTAATAGGATTGGCTTTACTTGCGTGGAGATTTTACACTCCTAAAGAAATTATTGCAGAGAACTTGACAGTAAAGGCTAAATAAAGTGAAAAGGCAAAATATGAAGTGGGTGGTAGAAAACATAAGAGAAGATTCCAGCAACACTGAGCTTCCTAAATGGGTTTATGGAGAGGTCTGGTTTGTTCTAAGACTTGATTGTATAAATATAGATTCTTAACTTTGGACTTTTTGTTTTTGGTTTTATAGAATGGCTCTTGACATACCTGCGTGACCTGATAACAGCTGACTCGTACACACCTGAAAAAAAAAGTCTCCATGTGTTTCTTCAGTGACCATTTGCAATAAGACCTCATTAAACTACATGCAGATAAACATAGGCAATGAGCAAACTCTTTTTTTTATAACCAGAAGAAGAAGAAACCAGACATGCCTGTTATTGGTTATCTGTTAGTTCTTTCCAGTTTAATGAATGAAATGCCTTTCCACCACTCAGATTCTGACTAACCCATAACTCCACATTCATGATTCTTTGTCATTTGATGAACACTTCCATTTCTGAAAGCGTTCTTTGTTTACAGCATTTTTCCACACCTGCCTAAAACTTTTGCACAGTGCTGTAATTACCTGCACAATGTAACATTCAGCAGACACTCGAGGGCAATAGCGTGTAAATAAACTGCAGTAAACTGTCTACAGTAGACACAGAATAGAATATATATGTGTGATTAATGCTTCATGGCTGAGGCGGCAGTAAAAGTGTCACAGTAGACTGTTGAAGTGAAAGGTGCTTATTGGGTTAACATCACTTCTTGCATCCTCAGGTTACACAGGGAATCACTGCTGATTTTGAAGTGACCAGATTGGTGTATTGTTGAGGAGCTTTCCTTAAGCTTGACAAATGAAGGTACCGCTCAGATACGGTCCTGACTGGCGGAATTTGCTGCCGGTTGGTTTATCAAATTTTCCCCTTTTTTGTTCGTCTCCAGAATGTAATTCTTGTGACGTTGAGCCGTCTTGAGATCATCGTAATAGATGTTGCTAATGCATCCTGTGAAATTGAAACATGAAGCGGTCTTCATGGTATAATAGTATTTAAAGGCTCTGTATCATGGGAAGTGGTATTTTCTTCACTTTTTAAATAAAAGCTACCTGTAAATGCTGTTCAAGATCCAAAACCGTTCTGCTCACACCCTGGTCCGTACATATGGGGAATAAGCTTCACCTGTTCAGACTGGGTTCAGCCTGATCTGCACTCAAGGCACAAGAGTGCTTGTTTACATACATCAGTCTTAAAGGCACTGTACTAAAGCTGGCATGAGGGTCATCAATTGAATTAAGACTGTTCTTGGTACACAGAACACATGTATTCAGTGGAGAAAAAAGATAAGACAGATATTCGAGATGGGCCCTTTCATTGCAAATAAACAGTGTTTTTAATCAGCATGATTAACTTGTTAATCAAAGACATTTCCTCCAGCACACAGTAATCACAACACCGTCCAGGACAGAGACCAGTTAATGGGCCAGTGTACTTCTAAGCAGGATTTCTTTCCAAAAGTAAATTAACACGCGCACACACACTGCTGCCGGTTGTCAAACTATCATGATTAGAACACACCCTCTCTCTTTGTTTCTCATGCACACTCACACACTCTTTCTCACTCTCTCTTCCTTTTCCTTCCCCTTGATGTTCTATGTTGAACTATGGTGCTGGTTACGCCAGGGTTATCACAGTTGCGTAACCTGGAAACCACTAGAACAGCTCTCGTACATTTTGGCAAAGCCCCGAATTGACTGTCTGCCAAGGTTAGCCTGGTGTGAAGTGTGCCACCACTGCCTACACACACACACACACACACACACACACACACACGCACGCGCGTACTCACAGTGTCCCCTCAGCACACTGCAGCTGGAAACCACTTTTTTTATGTCCAATTTCTCCTTTACTTTTTTTCTAGTAGTACTTGTGTTTGTCTTTTCTTTGAATCACATATCTTTCCATTTCCTCTCCTTCAGTCTTCTAGTCTCTTTAAGGAGCCCTAGAAGACTGCGCAAGTCCTTGTAACCTCTAACCTATATACACACACACACACACACACACACACACACACATCTTAGCAGCTTGCATTGTGTGCCTGGTAAACATATTCTGAGAATGCATGTCTGTCACTTACATTACAATGTCCTTTCAACGTTGCAACGCAAACAGTCATGCGCTGTGGGCTTTTCCTGAGTGAGTGGGTCGCGGTCAGACTCACTGCCTGGAACACGGTGTACCAACCTTCCACAGAACTGCAAGGTATTAATAGAAGGTGCTGATAAAGCTTTGTATAGGGGAGCCTTGTAAAGGTCAGGCTTGGATCTGAAGTTTGATAAAGGAAGGGTTTACTGAGTAACACTGTAACTAATCGCATGTTGTCTGTGGTCAAGATTCGCTTTGATCTTCTCTCGTGGAAGAATGGGCCCGAAAATCACGACCCACAGCATTTATAAGCAGTGTTAAAGAAAAAAAATGTCCACGTGGTTGTCTAGAGCTCAGGCTCTTCCCCTCTCTCCACCTTCTTTATTGTAAAAGGACAAATCTAGACGGATAGGTTTAATCCCAAATTAGTTTACAAATTCTGACGAGAGGGTTACAGCATCCTTAGAGTTTTCACATTTAATTCACTGTTTTCTGATAGTAAATTGTTACCCCCTTTCATTACCTAACCTTGTACTTACCAGGGCTGGGCAGTATGACCATATTAATCATTATTGTGATGAATTATACTCAAAGTACTACTTTCCGAGTGTATCATGAAATGGTCAGTAATCAAACACTGACCAGCTGCTTGTTTCTTTGCGAAGAGCATAAATAATCCTGTTGAACTGGATCGAGTTCTTTCTTCTATAAACTCATGAGGTCAGACAAAAAAATGAAAATAGAATTATTGTGTTGCATGAAAATCTTGTGATTTAAGTGTTTGCCGTATCGCCCAGCCCTGATGCCAGTCTTCAATGTGCTTGCAGCGTGTAGAGCGCCAGGCTATGTGTGCTAACTCACTGTCAAACTGTCTGGCTGTCAGCGCTCTTGGTCTGGGAACTATTATCTTCTTGTTACACAAGTATTCCCGTTTCTTCTCGAGCACTTGTTGGAGACTGGTACGGGAGTGCTGCATCAGATCCACCGCTCTAGCCTCCCATGTCAAGAGCTGCCAAACGCTGAGAGGAAGGAAGGAAGAAGAGCGAGAGTGAAAGAGGCAGGGCCTCTTAATGGGCTTTCCCTTTAAACGCCTCTGATGGCATACTTTTTTATTTTGAGTTGGAAGGGTGTTTTCTTTCCCTGGAGCCTTGGAGCTCCTCTTCATGGAAGAGAAGGGGGAAAAAACAGCCTTGCTACACCAGCCAATCACAATCGATAGGGTGAGGTAAAGTTAGGGTGCCCCAATCCTCTCTGCCTCATTGGCTCTTTTTATTAGCAGTCCAGCCCTATACATTCTCTCCTGGAAAGGGCTGGACCCTTGGCTGACATCCAAGACCCTTTAACTGCTCTGTAATCCTAGTTTATGATCTTGTTTTCTTCTTTTTTTTTCTACTTTTACCCCCCCCCGTGCCTCTCTCTCTCTGCTTCTTTCTTTTTTTCGCCCCTCCTTCTGTTTCTCTCCTTTTCTCTTTATCTCTTTTACTGTCTCTGTCAGTTTCTTCTCTCTCTCTGTTTCATTATCTCTCAGCCATTTGACTCCCTCTATATACTGTACTCCCACTACTTCTTCTCACCTCTTTTTGTCTCTTTCAGTCTCTGCATGCTGAGCTGCTCACTCTATCCCTCTCAGGAATTTTGGCTTGCATTCAAACATCCTAAATCAAGAGCAGGCTACCCGTGCCCCCTGGGCCCCTCTGCTTTTCGCTTGTCACCCCACATCTCCACTCAGATCCAGGGAGGCTGCATGCTTAGAAAGAGCCAACGGGGGGTTTTCTCTGCCGTCTTGCTAGGCAACCTGTCCTGAGCTGTCCCAAAACTCTGCCGTGACCTTTTGCCTATTTCCTGCCAGCCCCCCTTACGCATGCTCCTATTACCACCCGAGCCTCGTCAGCCGTACTCCTTACTTCTCACCGTAAGCATTCTCAAAGGTGACACATTCTTATTCCCTCTTTTTTTGGAGTTTTTTCCTCCATGCTTTTCTTTTTCACTCCATCCCATACCTGCTCTGCCTGTTCTTTTTGCTGCTTTCGTTACCTTGTGAATGGCTTCTCTTTGCTTTGAATGGGCTGAAAATGAGAGCTCAATATGGAGCTGCTGTTTTGTACAGCTTTGACAATGACAATTATTCATTCTCTCAAAGTTTGCTGCGTCAGTTTTTATGATGGCAATTTGCAGAAACTCCAGAATGTTATGATGATGTTTTGTTATGCGATGCTTTTAAAGGAGGGCGGTGCATGAAATCATTGTTCCATGTTTACCTGCAAGGAAACCCATGCAGTCATCACTGCTTTGCACAATAAGGGCTTCACAGGCAAGGGTGTTGCTGCTGGTAAGATTTGACCTAAATCAGCCATTTATCGGATCATCAAGAACTCCTCCTCAAGGAGGGAGGTTCAGTTGTTGTGAAGAAAGGCTTCAGGGCAACCCAGAAAGTCCAGCAAGAACCAGGACCATCTTCTAAAGCTCTGTGATTGGGGCACCACCAGTGCAGAACTTGCTCAGGAACGGCAGCAGGCAGGTGTGAGTGCATCTGCACACACAGTGAGGTGAAGACTTTTGGAGGATGGCATGGTGTCAATAAAGGCAGCAAAGAAGCCACTTCTCTCTTAGAAAAACATCAGGGACAGCCTGATCCTCTGACAGAGATCGGACTGCTGAGGGTAAAGTCATTTTGTCTGATGATTTTCTTTTCCGATTATTTGGGCCATCTGGAAAAAAGATTGTCTGAGAAGAAAAGGGGAGCGCTACCATCACTCCTGTGTCCTGCCAACAGTAAAGCATCCTGAGACCATTCGTGTGTGGAGGTGCTTCTTAGCCGAATGAGTGGCTCACTCACGATTTTGCCGAACAACACAGCCATGAATGAAGAATAGTATCAAAACATCCTCAGAGAGCAGCTTCCCAACCATCCAAGAGCAGTTTGGTGAAGAACGATGCCTTTTCCAGCATGATGGAGCGCTGTGCCAGAAGGCAAAAGTGATAACTAAGTGTCTCGGGGAACAAAACATCGAAATTTTGGGTCCATTGCCAGGAAACTCCTCGGACCTTAATCCCATTGGGAACTTCTCAAGAGGTGGGTGGACAAACAAAAACCCACAAATTCTGACAAACTCTAAGCATTGACTTTGCAAGAATGGGCTCCATCAGTCAGGATTTGGCACAGAAGTTGATCGACAGCATGCCAGGGTGACTGTCAGAGGTCTTGGGGGGGGCACTTGCAAATATTGACTCTCTGCATAAACTTAATGAAATAGTCAGTAAGAGCCTTTGAAACTTATGCAATGCTTGTAATTATACTTCAGTTACCATGGAAATGTCTGACAAAAATATCTCAAAACACTGAAGCAGCAAACTCTGTGAAAGCCAATACTTGTGTCCTTCTTAAAACTTTGGCCACGGCTGTAGAAGGAGTTTTGTGGAGATATTTGTGACCTGCCTTTTCTGTTCTTGCCTCTGGCCTTTGGTCCCCTCTACTGCTTGCCTGCCTCTTACTAATCTGCAGCCTCTTTCCTCAATTGTGGGAGGGGAAAAAAAAGGAGAGAAAAAAAAGACAAGCCCAAGTGGAAAAAATTGTGATACAGATGTCATCTGTAGAGGACTCCTTTTCTGAGCCAGGGATTCTACTCTTTCTCTTCCCTCTGGCCTTTCTTTTTAGGTCCTACATCACTGCGACCTCTTCTCATCGTATTAATGCTGTCAGACTTTGTCTGACCTAATGGACCGGACCATTCAGCCGTAATGTAATGTACGGAGTCTGCTTGTGCATGTGGGGACTCTGAAAAATGCAGCACTTAATGTGTTTGCGAGTTGTACTTTTGCTAAGGTGAAGTGATGTATCTCATAGCCATCACGGTGAAACTGTATGCATTCTCATCCACATGTTCTGCCTGTGACCCTTCACATCAATGCATTGTCCACTGGATCATACGAATGTTCCACAGGAGACACATTCAGACGGCCTCCATTCAGACGGCCTTAGCCAGTGCAGCAGAGTCTAGAGTAGCATGCAGCCCAGAGGCAGCTAGCAGCATGTGATTATCAGATGGCAGGCCTGCTCCACATTAGAGTAATGATTTAGAGTGCCTGGCCTTGCCGTCACACTCCATGTTGAATGTCTACATACCTCTTTTGTCCATTGTTTTGGACCTGGGTTGAATCCCCAAGGCCTTGCAGCAGGCTGATCTTCAAGGGAACATCTGGGAGACAAATGGATGTCAAAACTGGCTGTATTGATAAAACTCTGTTCCCTCTGTAGGCTGAACCTGCTATTTCTAACAGCCTGTTTGTTAAAAACAATGTATTATGGAATATTTTAGTTTTTTGTAAAAGTGTAGTAAGCTGTGGCATTGCTAAACTTTCATATTAGTATTTAGCTACTCCAAACATGTAATATTACTTATGCCAGTTAGAGATGCCTGCTTAAATATTGTAGCTGGGGCTGTATCTGCATGTGTCTGCGAACCAAACTATCCAGACAAGGCTAGCGAAAGAAACAAAGCCCAGTTATATTGTATTCCCATCAGGTATGTCCTTACTTAACTCATGATGAAGTGTTAAAAGTATTTGGCTTGCAGATCTCAAACCAGCTAAATCTATACACACATTGCAATCCGTGAGTAATGTGACATTTTCTTGGTTTTGCTTTGGATTACAGTATATTGGATTTGAAATGAACAGTGATGGTTTTTTGTTCATGAAGGTACAAGTGAAGTGAATGTTCCTTCTATGGTAGAATGGGCTCCTTGTTTTGTGCATGTCGAGTTTTGTACTTTAGATTGTGAAGAGGAAAACAAAGTCTGGAGAGGGTGTATGGAGTCAGTGAACTGTTTTGTAGTGTAATGGGCATCGCATGGATCATCCGTATGAACCCTTCATGTTGGCACCTCAAATCCGCAAAAGGGGCCTTTGGCAAAAGATCTGCTGTTTGAGTGACCATGTTGGACTTTCTTTTTAGGCTTTCATTTGCTGCGTT
The DNA here is from genome assembly GCA_017165825.1 of Hepsetus odoe. Taxonomy (NCBI): domain Eukaryota; kingdom Metazoa; phylum Chordata; class Actinopteri; order Characiformes; family Hepsetidae; genus Hepsetus; species Hepsetus odoe. Next base: position 7,253,618 of record CM029378.1, read on the forward strand.
TTGATCTCCCAGACATTACTTCATTTCAGATTTATTGTGAAACATCACAGAGCCCAGCTGTGCAGTTATTTACATACTGCATTGCATTTAATGGAGTATGATTTTCCAAAAAAAAAAAAAAAAAAAGCGATTGTCAAATGAAACAGGTTTAAAAGTTGTGCTGATGCAAAACAGAAGTATCCCAGTGGCACAGAGTGTAGCCATTTGGAGATACAGTGGGATGAGTATCTCTGTGTAATGCTCTAGCTGAGGTCCTCTCTGCAGAGCCACAGTTGACCAAACTGACCTGTCTTTGCTGTAGTAACCATTGCATCAGCCCTCTGGAATGCATGCGTTTCATGAATGCTGAATTGCTGTCATCATGAAGCTGTCGCTGCAATTTTGCTTGCTGACAACTTTTGTCTACTCAGTAGGTTTCAATATAGCGTTCAATTGTCCCACTTTCTTCTCCTTTGCTAGGTGGAATATCAGACGGGGGGGTTTCCTCCCTCATTCCTGCAGGATGTGTGGAGAATGAGTTCACTAATGACCTTGTCCATTAACGGATCCTCTTTAATGAAACTGCATCAGAGGCTTCGTGACCGCTTCAGAAGCTGTGATGTTTTGTATCTGTATTTATGTCAGATTAACCATGAGGTGAAATTAGCCATATATAATAGCAGGGTATTGTATGTAGCTTTGTCTGCCCAGTAGAGGTGGAGTTTAACCGAGAACTATAGACAAACAATAAGCAGTTCAGGCCTCTTGTCTGCATCATACTCATCTTACAGAGGCCGAAATAAATGCTGGTTCACCTGCCCATAACCTCTCAAGCATTCTTGTTTTATTGGTTGTTGAGGCTGGACGGTTGCCAGTGTTATGTGATCCGTTTTGGTCTAGATAAAATGCAGGCCTTTAAACTACAGCGCTAGAGCTGGCCCTATCAAAGAGAACTCAGTGTGGCTCAACCACTTGACTCATTTTTGGGAGGCTGGGTCCACAAAACCGAATAAAGCAATCGCTCTAGATTTCCCACTTTTATCAGCCTGAGAAGTGTGCTCCTAAGTGATTCACCACAGGAGCTTTCATTAAATCAATATATGTGTGTGAGCGTGTGCCTCTGAAAAAAATGTTGACTGCTTCTCTGCCCTGCAGTCACAGCCCAAATCATCTTGAACAAGATCCTGGCAAGAACGCTTGCATCACTCGCATCTGCTCTCGTCTCAGCATCCTCCACTGCAAACATGGGGACCTAGCAACTGTGTTCTGTTGGAGAAGCCATCAGTGATCAGTGCTGCAACGTTTTTCCATAATCAAATATTATTTGATAAATTAACAGTTTGAACTATTATGCCCTCAGTGATTTCCTGCCATTGTACTCGTCGACCCATCGTTCATCAGTTCAGAGTGTTTAGCTGGCAAGAGGAACCATATCGCTCGTAATTATATCGCTCGTAATGCCCCACCGGGGCAGCGGTGGCCTAGCGGTTAGGGTGTTAGCTTCATGATCGGAGGATCGGGGGTTCAAACCCCTTCCCAACAGGTTGCCCTGAGGTACCCTTGAGCAAGGTACTGTCCCCGTCACTGCTCCCCGGGCGCTTTCAATAGCTGCCCACTGCTGCACGGGTTTGAGTGTGCATGGGTAAAATGCAGAGGTCCAATTTCGTTGTGGTTCATGTGTGCAGTGCCATGACCTCGCAATGACAAGGGTTGTCACTTTCACTTTTTTCACTTTTTCACTTTCAATTATGGATGTGCAGAGACAGGAGGTCAGCCCACAAATCCCATGTTTCATGCACATATTTGAAATAAAAGGTTTTATTAAAATACATTTGCCTGAATCAGTGTGCTCAAATAATAAGACTTTCCAAAAGAGTTAACATGCAATAACATATACAAAATGGCATGTTGTGCTTTTCTAGAGCACAATGAACGCGTCACCAGATGCTGGTTACAGCTTAACATCTGTCATTTTTAACCAATTATCTGTCAAGAACTGAATAGAATAACTGCTTGTGCTATTTACACATTATGAAGCATTAGAGAACCACTTACTATGAGTAAGCTGGTTGAAACAAACCTCCCAGAATGCCACAGCTTCTGCGCATTCTTTGTATCCGTTTGTTCATTTTGCCTGCAGGACTGCTTTGTTTGAGAGATTCCTCTCTGCTCATCAGATCTCAGAAGTTAAAGACAGTTGAGTAAAACTGATAAGTGTTAGTGGAATGAAAACTGTATACAGACCCCACTGTCTTGTTTTATTTTGCATCATGCGTTTGTTTGTTACATTCAGCATACGTACTTGAGTTTCCTTGCCATCCATTATTATAGATATTTCTTATTCCAAGATGGCAGCTTAGCTGGTTCATGCGAGGACAAGCCAGGTAGTTCTCCCTGCTTCTGGCCTGTAGCTAAATCGAAAGAATCACATGATAAAAGCATGTGCAGTGAAGGGGCTCTCGTTCTCTCACACGTCTCATGGCGTTTGTGTGTGTCGGCATGCAGTCTTGCTTGTGCAGTGTGCAAAGGTGTGCCTTTAGTCCCGCATAATTGTGAACTGTAGCTCATGCCACAAATACGGTGACCTTGGCAAACACTCTGTAAACTGAAAAGTAAAGCATGTCCCATATTACACACCCTAGTAGGTTTTAATGTTCTGGCTGATATGTGAACATTTCAGCTGTAACGTTTAAGCCTGTTTAATATTAGGCAGGTCTCTGACCCATGACGGTATGGACTCCTCTGAAGGTGTGTGGTGCTGTATTGGGAGCAGATCAAAGTCCTGGGAGCTGCAAGGTGAAGGCCAGAATTACAGAAACTGTTTTTTATTAATACATCTGAGAAAGCATTTTAATTATCAGTACCAGTGTACACATTTTAAGGATTGCAAATGAGTATTCCAGCTTGGGTATTTTAATAATATTGCTTGGCAGGGCCTCTTGTGGTTTCTTTTTCTTGGTAGTTCTGTGTGTTCGAGTCAGAGCTACAATTGAGTTTAACCTGTCAGTGTGTGTTCAGGCTTTAGGGCAGGATTAGGTCTAATATTATACATGGACAGATCACAGGGTCCAGGCAGGTCATTTGCTCCAGGGGGCTGTAAAGCAATACTATTACAGCCTTCTGACCTGCACAGCTCTGCTCAGATGTTGGCTTTTCTTCTCCCCATCCAGTGACGACTTCTGCACTTTCCTTCCCTCTTCCCAGTACAGCGTTTCCCCTCGACCCCGCCCACTGAATTAGGCTCAACGTCGCACTTCAAAACAAAGAATGCCTTGTGTCCATGTTTCATAAAGCTCCTTCTGTTTTTGGTCTTGCTCATTGGTGTTGTTTCTGCTCCAGACAAAGGCTCCTCACTCGGATGTGGTGGCAGGACCTGTTGCTCGGACCTGGTCGGGCCTGGCATCAGTGCTGCTGTGTAGGGGTGTAAAAATGTACCGATTAGACTAATGGAGCAGTCTGAAGGTGGAGATTTAACTCAGTCATTTTTGGAATGTTTAATGCTATAGTAATTCATTTAAACAATCCCACTTTCCTCTCTGGATTTTTTACCAGTTCTGCATGTTTTTTTGTTTTTGTGTTCCCATCAGTCCCACTTGTTCTTAAGATATATAAGTTCAGGGTATTGGCCAGTATAAATTACTGATCCAGTAACAACTTCAATGTGTGGATTTGCAAACTTACAAGTTTGTAAGCATTGACATGCAATCATCAAGCATAGTTATTAGATCTAATTTTATATATATATATATCTATCTATCTGTCTAATAACACTTTAAAAGTAATATTGTGCTGTTCCTATTGATCTGCTGATCTCAAATTTTGTTACAGTGTAAAGAGAAGTGGCCAGTGAAGTGCCATGAAGGCACTGATTTATGAATAGATTAAAATCTTGTTAGAATCTTGGTCTAATTTCAGGATTCAGCGAATTGTTTCAAAAGATGTGTAACTGAATCTAATCCCTCACACATTCAGAGACTGTTGTGTATCATGTAAGATACAGTATAAGCCTATGTATGGCCACAAAGCTGGAGCTGGAGACGTGCAATGACAAATAGGGGTGTGTCTGCATCCTATCGCTCTCCTTGCTTGAGGAAGGAAACTACGCTATTATATCATGTCCACTAAATGGGGGTATTAATCACAGTGCAAATTGGCTGTTTTACAGCGCTCTACTTTTTTGTAGGACACCGAAAGAGAAAATAGATCTTAAAAAGTGTGATGGCTTTGCCGTGCACAGTTGAAAATGCATATGGAAGACTGCTTCTTTATATTTCTATCAATCTCGTGTGTGTGTGTGTGTGTGTGTGTGTGTGTGTGTGTGTGTGTGTGTGTGTGTGTGTGTGTGTGTGTGTGTGTGTGTGTGTGTGTGTGTGTGTGCGTGCGCGTGTTTTCATGTTCTTGTTTGCTCTACAGTGTGTCAGTGGACTACATGTGACTATGTGGTCACATGGCAGGGCGGAGGGCAAACACACATATAGGAGAGCGAAGGGCCGTACACACACATCCAGACAAATCCATGGAAGTGCAAAGAGGCTTTCAATGCAGTCAGGTGGTGTGTGTGTGTGTGTGTGTGTGTGTGTGTGTGTGTGTGTGTGTGTGTGTGTGTGTGTGTGTGTGTGTGTGTGTGTGTGTGTGTTGGGGAGGAGGGGTTTGGCTGCCCACATTCTGATATATAAGATGTTAAATGCACCTGTTGAAGAGCTGACAAGGTAACATGTAATTATAAACAAATGGATGTTCGGCTAATCTGCTTTTCACATCAATAATCAAATAAAACTTCGGGCAAATACTCTTTGGGAGACCATGCATTTCTGTATTAGGTTATATAAACAAAGGTAAGCAGGACAATGAACTAGAAGTAAGTGACCCTGGTTGACTTCTAATTCTGAATTAGTAAGTCATCTGTTTTGCATCTGTTGTCTCGTGTCTATTATATATTGTTTGAAAGTTCAACATTTTAAGTCCTATAGGTTGATTCCCATTGTGTTCACTCTATACCACATTGTAGTTTCTCAGTAGTCTAGGTCTCTGTTTTGCTGGGAATGATCAATAGTGACTCTGGCGGTCCAGTGAACCAGGGTGATGCCTCAATTGTGCCTGTTTGTTTTCTGTGTGTCCTTCAATCAAATGCCAAATCAATCTAGTTTTGCATTCGGGTGCATGTGTTCTGTGTCCCTGTCCTCTGTGCTAATGCTGGAACCTCAGCATCCTCTATTAGACTATAGGCAACTTTCTACTTCTGCTCTCCAGAAAGGAAGAAATGAAGGGGTTACCCCACGCTACCTTTGAGCAAGGTAGAGTCCCCAACACTGCTCCAAGGGGTTAAATACAGAGAAAAGTGAAACTGACTAATTGTCATTGTGAAACGCAGCACAGCCGAAATGCTGTCTCTGCATTTTACCCACACACGTTCAGCAGAGCACAGCTATGTAAAATGGCTGGGGAGCAATGATTCGGAGGTTATCTTGCTCAAGGGCAAGATACTGGACTGGGAATCGAACCCACGACCTTCCTAGGGCATAGTGACTTACCACTAGGCCCCCTCTGCCCCGAAAGAGAAAGAGAAAGCGAAAGCATTCTCTTGGGCCCAAAAAAAAAAAAATGCAGCAAGGATTCAGGTGTGATTATTTTTAATATATCATTTACAGCATTAGAAAAAAAAGAAGTATTTATTTATTTCATGTAATGATGTTTTTATACTGCGATGGGCTGGCGACCTGTCCAGGGTGCGTCCCCCGTCCTCGCCCTGTGTGCGCTGGGTTGGACGCCAGCACCCCCCGCGACCCCGTTTGGGACAAGCGGCAGATAATGGATGGATGGATGTTTTTATAAATGATGTATTTATTTATTGATGTATTTATTTATTTAGTTCTTTGGGGTGTCAGAACAAACAAATGTGAGATCAACAAGATCAGCAGCGGGCCGCTATACCTTCATGGTTGATTTGCATCTTAACAGAAAGGCGTGAATTCCCTTTGTATTTGGGTGAGTTTATGCAGGTCTGATGAGCTTTAGTTTAGTAAATGAACATTTTAAGCTGTGTCTGTGATTGTGTTAGGATAATACCGAGAGTATTTAGGCTTGTTTGCAACTGGGATGAATTGGCTTCTTCAAAAGTTGGTAGTTAGCAGTCCTAACTGAGACTGTTTTCCAAAACAAACAGACAAAAAAAGGGCAATTTTGACAGCACTGCTTGATGCGTCCTGAACATGTTTCCCCAAAAACAAAAGCCTTTAGGACTGCAGGTCTGCTTTAGAGGGGAGTGGCCATGGAAGAATTAAATGTGTCTGGCTTTAATGATGAGGCAGAACAAAGCAGCCACTTGAATTATGTACGAGTGAGGAGATTTGTCACTGCCTCTGCTTTTCTTCAGCGCTCCTCTTTCCCATTCTTTTCAACGCTCTGTTTGACTGCCCCTTTGATTCTTACCTCTCCTTTGCCAGGCTAATCCTCATGTGGGGTGTGTGTCACCTTGGCTGTGAGAACATGCAGGCAGGATTTATTCAGCCGCATGTCTGTCCATCCACACTACCACTGCTCTCTTCTCCCTCTTTGGAGCTACCGTTCTCCTCCCAGGGCGACACTTGTTAGCGCTCTTCATGGTGGGCATGAGACAGAAGCTTCCCTCTGCACATTCATGTTAATATTTGAACAGGCAAGCGGGCATTTTTATTGGCCTCTTTTATAGTCCACTCCCCAGGGGCTAGTCATGCCAGAAATGGTGGCAGACTAAAGCAGGGTTAATATTCCATAAGCAGGGGAACAGTAATGGGTGCCAGGGTTCGGGGCTATTCTGCGAGCAGGGCATTCTGGGACAGCTGTTGGGCTGATAGAGAGAGATCCATGTTGCTCTGGAAGGTGAGGCAGCAGAGATTTCTTACTACTTTCCCCTCTCTCTGTCACAGACTCTCTGCTTGTCTGTCAGTCTGCTGTAGGCCTTATCAGTTCTCCCAGGCTGGCATCGCATTATTGTGAAGGGCACAGAGAGGACAGCTTATGTAGCGAGGTGACTGAACTGAAGGCTTTGTGAGGCTGAACAGGTCACCACTACAAAGAAACAGCTTTGAAAGTTTAATGTGACCGTCTGTGTCCATTAGCTGTCACATCTGAACAACTGTGTTCTACATCCTGCCATCAGTTGCTTAGACTGAACTACTAGATCCACTCTCCAGCACTTTGGGGAGCAGTTGGTTTTGGAAAGAACAGTGGAGCAGTAAACGCTGCAACAGAGCAGGAAAAGTGGAAAATGAAAAATGTGGGCATCGGCCATTCAGAGGCCACCGTTTCAGTGTGGCATCTGCACAACAAACACATGGGATCACGTGAGCAATTGGCACTTGTGTGGGGTCTGTTTACTTACTGCTTACTAACAGCTTTAAATAAGGTTAAGGCATAAATAAATTCTAGAAATGTAAAGATACAAATTTAAAAATTTTAAAAACACACAGCCTCATGTGTTTTCATACCTAATTCTAGTTCCTAATTAACTAATTACTTTCACTGGCAGGTTCCCCCCCCCCCAGATTTGTAACAGTAGAAAGGAAACAAAACAGGTGTCTTCAGCTTCGTGCTGAAAAAGTGATTTGTCTTCCGTTTGCTTAGGAGATGCATGTAACTACTCAATATTATCAGACTTTGAAATATTTTCAAGTGTGAATTTCATAAAATCCTCAAGAATGCTGTGAAAGCAGATTCCATAGCATCCAACATATCACACACACTGTGAGCACAATTTTTAGGGAAGTGAGTATTTTGAACATCATAATTTTTATGCAAACTTTCCAACTACAAGCTGTATAAATTTGATTGGGTTTAACTTTACAGGTGATGTGTATTTGGGTAATGAGGGAGGGTATGGCCTAAGAAGATCAACGCCCTCAGAGGTGGGTAACTCCGGCGTCCTGCAGAGTTGAGTGAATTCCCTGCTTAAACACGTCTGGTACAGCTCACCTGATCGTTGTCAAGTTTAGTGAGTGTGTTTGAGAAGGCAACTACTGTGGAGGACACCAGCCCTCCTGGCCCGGAGCAGGACTAGAGCAGGGGTGGGCAACTCCGGTCCGAGGGTTACCAAACTAGACAACGATCAGGTGAGCTGTACCAGGTGGGTTTAACCGGAGTTGCCCACCCCTGTGCCTAAATCAAGGGTGTGTATTACGAAGCTTCTTTTGTTCCTCAGGCCTCAAGCAAAATGGGCCAAAAAAGAAAGAACTGACTTGAAAAGGTCAAACATTGTAAAAAGTCTTTCAGAGGGATGCGGCGATATTAGGGGTGTGATCACAGAACCATCAAACAGTTTGTTGCGAATATTCACCAGGGTCGAAGAATACCAGGAACCCATGATCCTCCAGTGCCGTCATATTCCAGAACTGAACTTTCCTGGAGTGTCCAGAAGTACAAGTGTTCAGTTCAGAGACGTGGCCGACGTAATGCAGACTGAAACTCCTCTACTGGGCACTGATTTACTTATTTGTTTATGAAATGTCAGAAATGTTTATTTGTAAATTCAGAGTTCTTATTCTCACGTTAACGGATGAAAACAAACAAGTGAGATGAAAAAATTAGATTTTTTTCAATTTAGTTGTGTAATAATTCTTTGTACTAACAGTTGCCTAATAATTGTGCACACACATGTATTCCCTGAGAATGTTCACACTCACATTTCCTTCATAAACATTCAGGTTTCAGGGTTGTAACATTCTGGATCGACTGATGGTGCTAGATTGGTTCCAGAAAATCCTCAACAATATTCACCCGTCTAATGACTGCGCACACAGTGTATACACGTTCCAGCCTTTATTCTTATTCCCTGAATTTGTCAGCGAGGTTTACGGCCCAGTGTTTTGCAATAACAACGGAAGATTAACCAGTCTGTCGATATTTGTCATTAGTTTTAAGGTTGCGCCATAAATTTGATTCAAAACACATTAGAAATGAACAATAAAATGTTAAACATCTGCGTTTTCAGGTTGATGCTTTGCAAAGACCTTGTACGCTTCCCTTCCAAGTTCGCTGTCATGAGCGCAATTACCACATTTCCACACAAACGCACAACACCCCCCCGTTGGCCACTGGGCCAAGCTGTGGTTGACTGACTATAAATTACAGACTGACAAGATTGCCTGTATTGTTTCCTTCTGCTCATTTCTAACCCCATCCTAACCCTCGACCTACAGCTGTCCAGCTGTGCGTCTCTCTCACTGTTGTACATTATGTGCTTGCCTTCAGTCTAAATAAAGTCTTTGAATAGAGCTTCATGAATGCCCTTGTCATGACACTGTGACTGCATGTATACAAGCATGCACACACACACACACACACAAGCCACATGCACACACACGCAAACACACATGCACGCGCTCCCCTTTAAGTCTCTAATAATAATATAATAATAATGTAAAAATAAAGCAAGACAGAATCAAGTTTAATACAGTGCTATGCTTTAATCATGTCTTAACTGACAGTCATCTGTGATTTTATCTGTAAACAGATGTAGATTGCTGTCCTGTTAACATACTATTAGGCAATCAGTGAGATTTGGTTCAGTTTAAACAGATCAGTGTAAACAGTACATCTGGACACAAAGCACAGCAGTATACATTTATATAACTCGCTTCCCCACGAATAGCCTGAAGCTTTGTTTCTGTAGCTTTCGAACTGTGATCTCATTGGCTTGGATCATTGTTTACAGTGGGTGAATAAGGAGCAGAAAATTCCACATGATCTGCAGGAATGGACATACATTTCACTGAAACGGAAAAATAAAGGAAAATGTTAAAATCATCCGTGATGTTTCATAACAACGCTCTTTTTCTTTCCAGTTCCTGGACAGTCGAGTCTGCCACACCGAATACCTTTCACACTAATCACAGCCTGGCAGTTTAGTCTTTGTTATTATGCCTTGTCATTCATTTCACATCCCTAAAGGAAAGAAAATAATTCAGGCCCACTTCATGAACCTAATATAGATTTAACAATAAATACTAATTGAGGACAGTTTAAAGAAATAGACTGGCTGTGTTCTGCTTTCCTTTCAACCAGTATAATTGGTTCATTGGATGAGCCATTTTTGCAGAAGCATAGAAAAGATTCTAACAGCATGTGGTCGGTAAATGGAAAAAGCACTCTAGAAGAACAGAGCTAAAATTTATAACTGGGATGAAGAGCAAGGCACTTCAGCAGGTACTTAGAGGATTCACAAAGGTTGCCAAGAAGGGTTCATTGAGGGATGCAACATTTTAGTTCCTTAAAGAACTATTTCATGTCATTGTGTGAAACTTTGCAGGGCTCATAGCGTGGGAAAAAAAATCCTTACATAGAAAAACATGCTTTAAAACATGCTGTGCATCCCCCAGTTCGTGTGTGGAAATGAAGCACCAAAAACAGGTTTGGAGTTCAAAGTTTTCATGAAAGAACCATGTAAAACGAAAACCATGTAAAGAACCCGTCAGCACCTAGCTTCAAGAGTGTTTAAGTTCAATCACATTAGCAAGTACACGCAAGGATTTGAAGTAATTTCATAGGAACTGGAACGCGGGTCCGATGATGCTGCGAGTGGGTTTATTTGTGTATTTGAGGTCGGTGTCAGCCAGTGTGTTTCCATTGGTTGGCTGTTGAGGTTTGTGGATGTTTGTGCTCGAGAGAGCATAAGGCTCTTTGTGGTACTGAGCGACTGGTGTCAACGAGAGAGAAGTGGGCACCATGCCAATAGGCGGGGGGGTCAGTGAAGGGGCATGCCCTCATTTCCCCCTAAACTTTGCTGTGTAGTTTCTCTACCGCCTCAATGCTCCAGCCTGCAAAGCCCACGCTCCAAAATATCTCGTTCACGTGGCTGTCAATGAGGGCTGCTTCGAATAAGCATTAGGGCGTTACATAAGAATGTTATTATTGTGGCCAAGCTATTTCTTCAGTGTAACACTGGCATGTTTTAGTTTGTGGCAACCAGTGGGTCTAATAGTTGCCAACAGTATGTGTTTCTTACTGTGGCTGCCCTGAATGCACTAATGGTTTTGTCTGTGCCCACACATTCCAGGCCATGTGCCTTGGCTCGGCGGTGGGAGCAGTAGTTCTCTCAAACTTTCACTGCCCTGACTACTTTTTCATCTCTTTCTTTCTTCTCTAGAAACTTCCAGTGAGAAAAACACAGATTTCTGGGTTTATGAAGGAGCTGGCATTGAATTCTTCTTCTTCTTTGTCATGCTGTTCGTGTTCCTCTGATCAGAGGCCCGTTGGACCATGGTCATGGGGAGTTGAGATGGTCCCAAAGGGAATAGAGCAGAGAATTCTTTGTGGAACACCACACACACGCGCGCACACACACACACACACACACAACCGTGCAGCTATCTTAGTAGCTGAACTAGCAGTGTTCCCATTGGATCATCTTCTGAAGGCTCTCCCATGATGCAACATCTCACACAGTTTAGATCAAAAAGCCAAAAAGAGCCTCAAAGTGAATTACTTATTAAGCAATAAATACACAATATACCTATGTCTGCTCATTAGAGGGCTGATAAATAGGCCTTTCGCTCTGTGCTCTTTTACTCCTTGTCACGTTGTTTTTTGCACAGAGAAACTGCAGCGGCCCTGAAAGCAAATTGCTTTGCCAAATGTTCGCTCTCATGAATAAAACACGCCTTTCAAGGCTTTGAAGAGGAGCTTATTTTTGAGAAAATGGCTTGTCCTTGTCCGTGTTCACTGTGTTGTATGAACCCCTGCATACGCTTACCCTTTGTTTTAATTTTTTCTCTGTCATTATCGATGTCCCAAACTGTTTGTCATGACATTTCGCATTCCGACTGTGATCAATTCTTGTTTCAGATTTTTTGCAGTGCCTTTTATTTTTGCAGAGTAAATCAGTCTTTCTGTCAACAGGAAGCAAGATTGGAGCTTCAAACACTAATAATCGAACGCTTTAAAAATGTGGGGAGATATTTACTGTCTCTTAGTAGGGCACCGAAGTCTGCCTGTGGATACAAGATGGTTTTCTTACATGGGGTGTTAGGCGGCAGCAAAATTTAATTAACCAGCATCATTTTGTCAGTGCAGTTGACCTTATTTAAAGTGAAAACTTCATTATTGACGTGAAAATGGTGAATATGGGGCATGGATTTTGTTCACAGAATCACAGAATTTGTTCACAGAAGGACCTCTGAAGGTGTTTCTGTGAACAAATTTTTTGGAGGCTGAGCAAACACCGTGAACTGCTTGCCTTTTTCCTCAAACCATTCCAGAACATTTTTCACACTGTGGCAGGGGGCATTATCCTGCAAAATGTCAGCAATTAAATTAGAGAACATGGTTTAAGGGCATTTATGTGTTACCTCCAACATTTACAACGGTGGTACATCCACACACATGTCAGGGATGAAGCTTTCCCATCAGAGCATCACACTTTGCCAGCTTGCTTTCTTCTCCTAGCGCCATCTCTTCTCTGGAAGGATACACAGGCACCTGTCGGTGCACATGGTGTAATTAAAATGTTATTAAATGAAAGTTAATAAATAAAATGTTATTCATCAAACAATCACCTTTTGCAGGCATCGGGGCAGTAGATAGTGGTTAGGGACGAGGCCTCCAGATCGGAAGATTGTGGGTTCGAATTCCTTACCAGTAGGTTGCACTGAGGTACCCTTGAGCAAGGTACCGTCCCCATCACTGCTCCCCGGGCTTTCAATAGCTGCCCCCTGCTGCACAGTGTGTATGGGTTAAATGCAGAGGTTGAAATTCATTCTGTCTCACTGTGTGCTGTGCTGTGAATAGTCACTTTCATGCTCCCTGCTTTAGGTCTGATGTTCATGTTCTCATTGTGGTCGCTGGTTTTGAAGAGTAAAACCCCAAATATAAGTAAACCTCAAGAAAATAAAATAAATACTACTATAAAACTGTACACCGCTTTTTTGGTGCAGAGCATGTCCCATTGCTTGTGTGTGAATTTGTAGACTCATGTGCACAGAGGCGTTTATTTGGGCTTATTATTCATGGAAGAACGCTTGAATGCCTGTGCAGCTTGATTAATTGCAAATGCAGGTCAAAAACAAAAACAAAAAAAAGGGTCATTTTACTGCAGCCTGCTTTAAAGCAGGCATCATCCAGTTGCAGCCTCTGATTGGCTGATGGGCAGAGGTGAAGCTGGAATGGTAGTCGGTGTGTTTGGGGTGTGTGTTCGGCACTAAGCCGCTGACACAGCCGGAGTGGGAGAGAGGCTGCAGCGAGGCTAAAGAAAGCGCCCTTTGATGTTCCAGGCACATCCATCATGGTGATTTTATGGAACATTCATTATATTTGTGTCGCAGCGTTATATATAAGCTGCTCCCTAAATTAGAAGGGGGGTGTATTTTGGAGCTCCCGCTGATGTCTTTTTATTGGGAGTATTGATGTTGACATGAGTGATGTTTCTAAAGACTTGCTCAGATAATCTGTGTTTGAATATCAGCTGTGTTCCCTCAAGATTGATTCATTACTGTGTACAGGAACTCAGTGTAGCGTTGCTCTGCTCCACAGATGGTCCTGTGTTTTTATTTTTATTTTTTTTCACTGGCCTATTCTCCAGTGTACTGTACAGAATAATGTTTGGTCAGTACATTTCTGCTGGCCATGACATGCAGTTGTTTAATATTGTGGCAGCAGAGTTGACCTAGAAAACAAATTTCAGCTGTTTATCTTCATGTGTGGAAAAACGCTTATTTCTGCATTTCAAAGTAGCTTTTAAAAATCCTTTCCTGTATGCTCTTTGTTAGTTCTTGTTTCCTTTGATAGTTGTTGTTGTTTTAGTACATTTTATATAAGTGAAAGTGACTATAATGACAGGCAAAGCAAAAAATCGACCACATAAAACATTCTAACAGTTTGGTAACAGGGACCAAGGACAGTAATGTTCAGGGTTTTACTGCAGCTTCTCTCAATTAAAAAGAAGTTGAAAATTCCCAGCATCCTACATGATAATGAGATCTTAATTGGCTGTGCCGCTGAATTTGTCTTTCTGTACTGCTTATTAAGTTGTATGCACAGCTGAGAAGAGTGTATCCCTTTAGTGAAAGTGACTATTCTTGTCATTGTGAGAACACACAGCACACAGTGGACCACAATGAAGCTGGACTTCTGCATTTTAACCCACCGCGCTCGGGGAGCAGTGACGGGGATGGTACCTCACTCAGGGCAACCTACTGGTAAGGGGTTTGAACCTGCAGTCTTCCGATTCTGTGGCCAATCCCTAACCACCAGGCCACCGCTGCCTAGATAACTAACTAAAAAGATAACTACACAGTGCCCAAACCTTTACAAACAACTGTAGGATGGCTTTTTTAGGGAACTGTGAATACCCTGAAATCTATCAAAAAGGGACAAGTCTTAGTTTCAGCACTTAGAATTATTGCGTGCCAGATGCCTGGTCACCTCACAGGTTTTAGCCAATAGGAGGATGTGTCAGGGTTGGATTGGTAAGGCTGCCCATGAATTTGCCGTGAATTCTCCACTCTGCACGTACCTTAACTCAGCAGCCTGGGCACAGCGAGGTCACACAAGCTGTGGTGACAGGTGGGGCAAAAATAGCCCTTCTCTCCTGCTCACACCCAGTGTCATAAACAGACCGAAATGTCCACACACTCAGGTTACTGTACTGCACACGTGCACACACACACAGGCGTGCGCTCACACGCCGGCCTCTCACAAAAACAAGTCTGGACCATGGAGTCTTAAGCACAATAGCCTGATAAATAAGTGCGTCAAACGGTCTACAGCCCAATGGGGCTAAAATGGTGATGCGTGAGGTCAGATAAAGACACTCAACCCCCCTGACACGGGCTGAGTAACACTATGGGGATTTATTGCACAAAACAGTAAGCTAATACTGTAGGCTTTCAGCTCAATGGCTTTAGATCTGTTATCTGTCTCCAGTGAGAGGCCTTGCCAGACCTGTAATTAAAACCTAGGTTCTATTGGCAACTTGAGACTGAGGCTTTTTAAAAGACAAGACCCCACCTTTTCCTTCAAAAAGCCCTCTATATGTAGCCACCTCTTGGAGGGAACATAAATGCTTGTGCCATACTTCCAACCAGGAATTATTCATCAGTTTTTACTGATGTGCGTTTATGTCTCTGCAAGATTGGAGCTTGCGGAGCAATTTGTAATACACATTAAAGGATCCTGTTCAGGTGCCACACTGTACTTTGTCTGACAACACTTTCAATCCAGAAACCAAACAGAGCCCAGAATGATTTTACATTCTGTCCCATTTCAGAATCGATTCATATCCTCATCCTCTAGCCGAAATCCCTGCCTGCCCTTTGGATGCTCCTCGGTGTGTGTGTAGTGATAGAGAGCCCTGCGGTTTTCCTACTTAGAGGTGAAAGGAGAAAAAACAAGCCTGCATGTCGGGAAGGATTTCCAGTCCTGAATTTCCATCTGTGTGTGGCCTGCCCACAAACACCACGTATGGTGCTGACGATCAGAAAACCCATGAACGATAACAGTAGTTCTGTAAGGCTCGGATACAAAAGAAAGCAACAGAATTGAATAATGGTCCTCTTTATGATCACATAATGGGTGGGTTGTTATGTTAAAGATTAAAGAAAAGGCCTCTGATTATTATTTTTTTTGTTCTCTATGAATAAAGATTAGCCATCATAGCTTTTGAAATAACATTATGTTGTACCTTTGCTATGTCTGGCATTTAGATTACAGGTCTTTGTATGTGCATCTGCCAGGCAGTACGTAATTACGCCGAGTTCTCACTGCATTGAGTTATTGCAGCGGTGATTAACTGCAGCTTTTAGATGTTTAACTGAGTTGGTTGGTGGTTTCCGAGTGTAGAGAAGGCAGCTTTTGGCAGGCTTCTCTCCAAGTGTGGGAGCAGGGAGCTGGTGCTCTGAGCAAACAGACAAGCTGACCTCTGACCCCAGCTAATCAGCCACAAATTAGCCATGTCAAGAGGCAGTCCTCATCCCTGCCCTTCCGCCACTCCCCGCTGCTGTTTACACATGCCACAAGCCCTGATCTGCTGCCTTTGTCACGGCCCACGCGCCTTCATCGTCTGTCCTCCCTCCCCTTTCAGACAAGGGTGTAAAATTATGGAAGGACCACACACCTCCCTAACTCACCTTTCACTTACACTTTTTAAAAAGTGTAAGTGGGGAAAAAAGGCATGGAAATCAAAAGGACTTTTTTTTTTCTTTTTTTTTTTTAACAATTGAAGATTGTCAGCACACCAGTCGCACTGAAAAACTGCATGTTTCATTAAAATTAGTGCATTATTTTCAAAAACTTTTTATTGATTTCAGTCGTCACTTCCCAACCATGTATCTGGCTGACCAAGATGAGCTTTGGAAACTATAATTTCTTGCACATCTATAGACATAAACTTAGATTTTATAGTGATTTTAGTATTTAAAAGCTGTATATACTATTGGTGGCTTAGAATATGTACCTAGTAAGCATTACCTCATTATTGATTTCTTAAAAAATAAAGAATAAAAAAAAAAAAAAACTTGTGTTTCTGGCATTCTTGAAAATTATTTTGCTAATAGCTTACAACTCAGACACTGTTACCAAAATCACCACACATTTCTGAAATGTCATGCCCTGTGTGGGTTTTTTAAGAGACCAGTGGGAACAGCAAAGAAGGTTTGAGATTTTCTTTGCCATAAATAGTAGTTGAGACTATCCTAATTTTGTCATTTTAATAACGCGAAGCAGAGACGTTGCCCTTGGCCGTTTGCTGACCCATACACCAAGCTACATTGCTTTGGTCAACTTTTTGTTCTGTGATCGGTTGATCTGCAGTTGGTCGAGCAGTGCTCTCCTGTTAAAGCATGTGCCTCTCACACCTATTCCGTTAAATGCTGTAGTTATTATTTCTGCAAGGTTTTTCACAGCTTGCAATGGAATTGGTTTGATCTCTTGTAGTGACCAAGCGACCAAGTTCCTGGAGCTTTGAGGTTCACAAGAACTAAACTTTACACCTGGGTGTTCACTGCAGTTTTTCTACTGCTGTATTTCAGGCTTTGAGTACAGTGCACTTAATTTCCCTCTGGCAAAAGCTTTGTGTTTAACTTTAGTGTCCATCTTTTGTAAGAATGTTAGAGAGAGGAAATGCTGATTTCCAAATTAACAACAAAAGCATTGTGAAAAAATGATTACGCAACAAGATTATCCTCCAGAGTTCGGTCCCACTGGCTCAATATTTCTGGCTCTCGTCCACCAGAAAGCATATCTGAGCCCTCGACAGCAATGAAATAGTTGGCAGTATAAAAACAGTGGCAAGCGTTATTTTTAATCTAGTCACCAGTGGTGACAGACAACACCGCTTTGCGCTGCATTGCTTCAATTGATGCATTGAAGCTGACAAACTGGCAGTGTTTGATTTAGACCCGTGAGTTATTTTTAGCTGTTTATATTGCACAGGTCATTTGACACCAGAAACGAAATGAACTGACTAAGAAGGTTTTTCTTTCGAAGCCAGTGTTCCTTGTGAATTATTTTTAGTTTGGAGCTCTGTCGGCACCAGCATGTTAGGAACAGCCTTTCGTTGTCAAGGTGAGATTTGAGTTGCAGTAACTCTTCTTCATTTGGTCACTAGTGCTGAACTGCGGAGTTCCTTGATGACACGTATGTCTGGAATCTGCATGCCAGTACTTGTTGCGGCTGCCTGTATGTAAGCCACAGAACAACCTGTACTGCACCACACCTTGAAAGAGAACATGGTGTATCATGTGAAGGGGTGCAGCGGTACCCAAGAGACATGTTTCCTGTGTGAACATCTCATTGCAGGATTTGTGTATCCTTATAAATCAGGATTGTACCATGATTAACGCTGAATCATTGACGAGAAGAATGGTGAATGTGCAGTTTTGCCTCTGTCTAGGCATTGCAGCATTAAAGACATTTTACATTTCTTAACATTTTACATTGCTTCCCCCGGAGCAACTTGGGGGTTAAGGGTCTTGCTCAGGAACGATGGTAGTGCTGGAGGTGGGATTCAAACCTGAGACCTCTTAGTCTGTAGACAAGCATCCTACCATTAGACCACCAGCACCCCGAGCACATTCGAAAGTGTGTTGTTGTGCGTGCAGTGTTATTCCACTCATCCGAACCAGAGTGTAGGGACAATTTCTTCATTTTCAGAAGTGAGTTTGGTTTGCACGTCAGGTGGTTTGGAGATGCTAAATTGGCTGTAGGTGTGTTGGTGAGCATGTTAGTCCGTCTGCCTTGCGGTGAACTGATGACCTGTCCAGGGTGTTTCCTCACCTGTTGCCCTGATAGGCTCTAGCACCAACCGCCCCCCATGACCCTAATTAGGTCAAGCAGGTATGAAAATGAGTGAGTGAGTTTGGAGGCGTAACTGAGGTTGTAACTGAACTGAATTTGTAATGTTAAAATGAACTGTAACTGACCAAAAAAGTACTCAAAAAGTCATTTTTATGGCCAAAATAAAACTGTTTGCTGTTTTCCATGGTAAGTGTCTTCTAAAAGTAATAACTGCTTTCAGGTGCGACTAGTTTCTCCAGTCATGTTTGTAGAGTGAATGCATTTTTTGGAAATACTTCTGAATCTGAATCTTGGGAGTGAGAAGTTGGGTAAAGTGTGGATTACCTTGGTAATTGATTTGTTTTGGAGTTAAGCTGTTAATGTGAAATGGTAAACCTCACGTTGAACCCATACTTATCTGGCTAATGCATGTCTCTTACTTTGCAGTCAAACTCTCTGGAATAGAGCATGAGGAGGTGGGGGTCAATTGTATTTGGGTTTATACTTCCCGGCCCTGTTTTTCACATACTGCAGCCTTCCTCTGTTCCCTCCGTACCCCCACTCAACAGTCTTCTGTTTCCTCCTCTTAGGGCGGCGACCAGAAGTCCCAGAAAGCCCAAGTGTGAGGAAGCTATTAACCACACATACCTTTCAGGAGGATACTGGTAGGTACCACCACCATTCTCTCTAGAACATGTTCTGTGTTCGGTGACCTGGGAGAAAAATCAGCCTAATTTGCAGGCACTTTGGCATCAAATCAGCAAAGCTTGTTCATTCAATTCATTCTTTCTTAGGTAATGAGCCTTTCTTGGTCCAGTTAAAGATTCCAGTATACTATGCCCACTGAATGAATAAATTGATAAATAAAAAATAATAATCCAGAGAAATATTTCCCCCAAATGGCAATTTAGTTTGAGTATTTGCTGCAGAATTTCCAGATATTCTTCGATAAGAGCACCCTGTTCACAACACAGGCATAACTTATAAATATTTCTCCATTTAATCCAGTCATTCTTTTAATTTTCATAGTTTTTGGTATGGAATATTGTAGTTCTACACGTGGAACTGGAATCAGAGGTAAAAATTGTGTGTAACGACATCCACAGTGGGAACAAGAACTGAAATACACCAAGTTCTTCTTTTCTCATGCCTATGGGCAGGCATGGCCTAATGGATAGAAAAGAGGGTTTGTAACTGAAGGTTTGCTGCTTCAGTCTCGTGGACCAGCAGGAAAATGTGGGCTGTGGGTGGGACACGACCTTGACAAGGGTACTTAACCCTGTAACTACCCCGGGTGCAGGTACTGCAGCCCTCTGGTGTTCCTGTTCTCTAACAGAGTGTACAGAATGGAGAGGACTTTTTTTTTTGCTCACTGTTCAGTGTGCGTATGCAAGCAAATGAGTTAAAATTATTTCCATGCATTCTGCATTAAGGTCGTTCGACTTTATACTGGGTCTGGTACACCTGTGCTTCATCCACAATCATGAATTTCTTGGGAAAGTGAGAAAATGTATATTTCCCAAATCAGCTCAATAGCCAACAATAGCCCAGTGTGCAAAAACCTGTGGACACACTCCCTCATTGTCTGCCAAATATTCCCACATAAGACCCTTCACTTGGAGCCCATGACTGCTGAAATACATACCATGCCTTTTAATGTCTGATTTTGTCTTCTGATGAAAGATTTATGATGTGTGCTTCCAGTTTGGTGCTTGAGTCAGGCCAGTCCTGAGCAGGAAATAAAAAATGCACATTGCCTGAATTCTCTAGGCGTACAGTACAGTCTGCTTGAAAACCCACCCTGTTTCATATGAGTCCCCTTCCCCCCAGATGCATTCTGCACCAGTTTAGTGTAGAGTTACACATTTCTGACCGACTCCCCGCATACATGCCATTCTGGTTTATGTGCATTTATTATAGCCTACTATAACCTATGGGCCTAGCCAGAAATCTTTGATAAAGGGTTATAGTATCCTTCACAAGGCTTCAGATGTATATTTTAGGACACGTTTCTCTACTGAAGTAGGTCTGTTTCTACAGCTCCTCTGCTCATGTGTCACAGTCTGATGTAATTCTTCGTATCTCTCGTTCTCTTTATTCTTCCACCCTGCTGAGGAGCAAGAGGTGTAATTGCAATCTAATCCTAACCTTAGCCTGAGAGCATTGAGAAAGAGCAGATCCAGCGATGCTAGCCAAACAAAGCAGTCCACCATTGTTTGGAGGAAACATCTCCAAAAGCCGATATTCTGCCACACATACCCAAAGCAGACTTGTCAGTATCAATAAGCCTTCTTAAGCAGTGGGAAGAAAAACAGGGTAAAAAATGTAAGTCTCTTAAATGCCTAACATCGAAGCCTAAGACCAACAAATCTGTGCGCAGCACTTTGATGCATGTGGCAATCGAAGACCCTGGAAAATATCTTGTTCGCGGGCTGTTCGGCGAGCCCTGTGTTTGAGGTTGCCAGTTGCAAAATTTCAATAATTCTGAAGTCTCAGAAACCAACAGACAGAAGAGCCAACAGTTTTGCATAATTTTTGCCTGTGTTTTACTCCTCTGTGTTTCTGAGTTGTGTGTGAATTCGCAATAATCCAGTAATAAAGGACTATGCTGAGCAACTCCACACCTCTCTCTGTCTCTATCTTCCTAAATGCGCCTTTCCCCTCACAGTATTACAGTGTTGCAGTATAGAAAACAGAGACCGGGCTGATGCAGAAATATATTTCCATGTAGAGAAGCAGGGTTGAGGTGTTTTAGTGCAGAAAGAAACTGGGGGACACTTTAGAAGGTGTGTTAGGACTTGGTGGAGGCCTAATACTGATGTTATAGCCATCAGGGTCTCGCACTCTGGGGTACAGGCCTGTTAAGGGGAGGATATGCGTTTTGTTTTTTTTTTGTTTTTTGGTGGGGGTGCAGTTTGAAGCCTGTTGCTCAGTTACAGCCGAACATTCCAACACCTCATAAATATCACCTGCTGCCATACTGCTCTCGAACCTGAGTTCCCAGCATGCCGAGGGGAAGTAAAGTCAGCAGTGGAGCTGTATGTGCAAGGTGTTGCAGTTCTGTGACGCATGCACCCCAAACCCTGTCCCTTTTCTCAGAACTAGACAGCGATGGTCTGGTCCGCCTAATAGGGCATTACAAGGGTTGCAGAGGTCGGAGGCCTCGCGCAGAGTAACGCAGGGACAGGGAGCAAGTTTTTCAAGTTTTTTTTTTACCCCACAGAAGCAGGTCTTTGTGTCTCTGGTCTCTGTTAGCCCTTGTGGTTACAGAGAAACTGAAACTGCAAATGTAAGCCAGCTTTACGAGGTGTCGCAGTCTTTGTGGCGGCATTGGCTCCTCAGCCCAGAGGGCAAGTGGTGCTGCTGATTTTGGAAACCTCATTGTTTAGGCTGCAAAACACAGCAAAGATGATTTCCTTTACTTACGCTAATGTAAGTGCTTTGTGAGCTATTTTTTATTTGGCACATGACTGACACCAGGATAGCCCCTAGTGATGACTATAAGTGGGACTTTCTCAAATAGAATGTGGACTATTAACTCGTTGCATTGGTATTCAGCAATTTCATCTGCAAAGATCTTTTGCTGGAACAGTTAATAAAAATAAAGCAAGTCATGTTATAGCTGTTTTAATGAAATGCAGCATAAATTCACGCCAGGCGTCCAGGTCTCCTGGCTTCACAGAACCACCAGCTGAACAGCTTTCCAGGTCAGAACTTGAGCTGTAAGAGCAGAGTTGCCTTTATTGAACACGTAGAGTATTTTTGGAAAGTTTGGGGAGTAAAATGATTTCTGGGCAATCCCTGAGAGTAGACCTAATGCAGTAAGGACGTAACGAACATTGTACGAAATATATTGCAAGTTGACATCTTGGCTAATGGTTCTTAACATACTGTTTTAAATGCGAAACACATGCAAGGAGGCATGTGGGAACCATGTGTGCGAGGTTGGAAATGTGTAGGAATATGTGTTTTATGCATATAAACACATAGACTGCAGTTGAGGTACCCTTTTGACCAGTGCAACAACATCTTTCATCATTTGCTCAAAATGCTTTTTATGGGTAAGAGAGTCATTTTAGCTCATTTAAATGTTTCATGACATCCATGGACTCAAAGTGCTGATTGCCCAGTTTTCTTTTGGCCAGCGTTTAATGCGTCGTTCTCATGATCTTCCAAAAAACGTAGAGAAAAAAAAAAGTCCATTTTAAACTGTCAGTTATTAGACGGTGCCTAAAGACCAGGTTGAAAGAAGACAACGTCCACGTAGACTTAGAGTGTGTCACCTGCAAAGAATAATCAGCTGGCAGTGGTGCTTTGCTTATGACCCTGCGAAAGACTAGCAGACAGCAAGTCCAATGACAAAGCCACCACACAGAGAATCATGCAGGTAGTGGAGCTAGCGGTGGAGTCTGAGCAGGGATGTAGTGCTCTCTGGGTTTGTTTTTCTACAATATTCACAGTATTACGGGGCATAATCGGTTTGTATGTGTTAGGATTACATTTTGTCTCTGGTGTTATAAAGGTAGATGTTAAAAAAGCAGTGTACTTGATTAAAATTGTGCAGCAACCCTGATTACAGAGTTCATGTGGATTTGTGTTCGTGTGTGTTAAGTGTATCAGTGTACCAGCACTCAAACCCCTTGATCTCAGTAGGGTGTTTTATTATGGGGTGTTGAGAGGCCTTCAGTTTCTGGGCTTGACTGATAAGCAGCGCTGAAGTAACCAAACAGCCACCTGCATGTCAACACTGCGCTGCCTTATCTCCCACACAAACCAGCTTTAGAGCACCCACCAACAGAAACCTCCTCCATCATCCATCTCTCCCACAGCTAACGGCTGGCTGAGGTACACCTCACTGGCTCACTCTCTCTGCCCCCCCCATCACCCCCCTTTCTCTCACACTCTCTCTGCAACCTGTATGCTTCTGATGGAATAGGCAGCTGCTCTTCTTGTCTTTCTTTGCACCATCTGGAGTGTTAGCGCTGATGGATCATCCTTGTCAGCACTCATTCCTGTCCTTCACTCTGCGGCATCTCACTCATTTTAGCGGTGGGCAGATCAGCACAGTTCTCTCCGGCTACATTTACCAGGGATGTTGGCTCACGCTGCAGTGCTGGTGTGTCCTATCTTGTCAGGGATTATGTGTGCCTGAGGACGACGCAAGCAGTTTAATCATATAGAAAATCAAGCATCTCTGAAAGGATCATTTTGATGATAAACATACTGTTTAAAAATATGCGGTGAGAGGTTAGACTTTTAATTCTGCCCGTCAGTCCAAAGTAAAAGTCAAATATATGTAGATTATATGACTACAATATTGCTATTGTTATCTGTAGGACTAAATCAGTTTGTAATAATAAATGAATCAAAGTACATGCATAACCGTACAGTAACCGCACAGCTGATTCAAATCAAGAAAAGAGAGCGCCTCAAAATGTGCAGGTAATAGTAGTTTACAAGAGTGTTCATCATAATATTCGTTAAACATAGTTTTTAATAGAGCCTCAGTGGAGCCACTGCTCTCCAAAATTCAATCATGCAGTATGATGCTTTACAGCCCACTATGGTTCTTTATTGATAGACCTCTCGTGATGGCCTGTTCGGAAAACTTTTTATGAATTTACTATATTCTTTCATGCTTTACTGTTCCAAACACTGGGCCAAAAATAATCCTGGAATAATCGCGGTATCACTGCTGTCCTGCTTGTGCCTGATAGACTCGTATCAGAAAATAACCTCAAGATTCACGACGTTACGCTTTTGCCATGTCGCCCACTTTTAGCCTCAGGTGTGAGACCACACACTCCAGTCTATCGTGTGACATCTGCTCCTCTCCTCGTATGTGCTGCTGGTGATACGTTCAAAACACACAAACAGTTGTCATAGCCACTCTTTCTTTTACTGCTCCAATCCCCCTTTCTCAAGCCTGTGCTGAACACACACTTGCCTGTGAAGCTTGGCAGGGTAATGGCAGGCCAAAACCTCCAAACAGCCACACATACAGCCGCTAAATATACAAAATATACACACTAGCTTAGAATACCCCCCACCCCCAACACACACACACACACACACACACACACACACATAAACAGTTCTACCACAAAACCTCCATCTCCGGTGTGTACACACACACACACACACACACACGCGCGCGCACACAGACACAGGTTTTGTAAAGGGTAAAACTACACCTTTTCCCACTTTAAAGCAATTTAGTGCAGTTTCTGTTCTAGAATATATTTTCCAGATTCCAGTCGCTGGCAGCTCTGGATTTTCTAGTGTGAGATACACGTTTTCTTCAGAAACTGCAAAACGCTTGTGCGTCGCTCCTGAACTGAGCATCTGCCAGACGCTGTAAATGTAAATGTGGAGGTGAAGGTATCGAGTGAATGTTTCTGCCTTTCCCTCCCCCTCTCTGTTTCTTTCTCCTCTTCTCTTTTCTCGCTCACTGTCATCATGTCAGCAAGCTATTAATATGGGATTATACAGAGTTGCTTGGCGAGGCTGTAAAAGTGAGGGTCGATTCACTGCTGATCTGCTGCCACTTCTGTTTATTCGTGGGACAAAAGATGGACTTTGGCCTTTTTTGACAAAAAATATTGCTTTCAAACACCCTATTCATAATAATGAATGCTGAACATAGGATACCGCGTGTGTGTGTGTGTGTGCGCTTGTTTGCTTTTATTCACTTATATGCACAATATACAACCCTCGTATCTTATGATATTATCAGAATACTGAATAACTGAATTCTTCAATAGAAACGGAGCGTGATTACACCTGTTTGGTTTGTTTTAATGCAGTGAAGTGTGTGAAATATTGAATGATATTATAAGTATATAAAGATAAATAAGTAGATTTTGGCCTCAGTGCCTACCATTATCATTGTTCACATCTTTAATCCAGTGACACATTTCTCATTTGCCATTATACATGTCAAATTATCTGATAAAAGAAAACACATCAGATACAATTAAAACGTATTAATTGGTTAAAAGTCTTCTTTATTTTTACAAGAGTCTCAGAATTTGCTTTCACTTTCAAATGTCATTGTTTTGTGTGTTTAGGTATCTAGCGTAGCTTCCAAAGGGTAAAAGCTACAGTGTACTGGTTGATTGGTGGTGCAGAACAGATTTTCAGATGGCGTTCATGTATTTTAAGGGTTTCAGACATATTGCATTTTGACATTTTAACTCTTTTAAAAGTTAATTTTATATGGAAGGCATTTGTTGTTTTTTGGCTGAAAGTAAAAGTAATAAAATTATAAAATAATAAAATAAAAGTTACGATGTAACCATGTGAGCTGTGTCACCTCTTGGTTTTTTTTTTCTTTTTTTGTAGGTTAAAAGTGGCTGCTTTTCTGGGACGTCCCTTTAACAGCTAAAGCAGCTCTAGAAAAAAACTATAAATACTACAGCTGAACAAACCAGTTTTTTCTTTTTTCCGGCAAAAAAGCCTCTATATTTTATTTAGGCCAAAAGGTTGCGACTCCAGCGCCTCTTTTTTGATCTTTAAACGTCACTGGAATTGGAGCAAATGACACGACACTGAGTGATGTGCATCGTATTTATATAATTTGTGATATAATGGTTAAAACAAAGTTGATATCGTACGTGTTTTAACAGGCATCCCAGATGAAACTGCCTACCACCCGCTGTGTGTTTCATCCCCTCTTATCGGTCTTTGCGCTGATACAGCTTAGAGACTCCGTCCTTCACTTGAAAACCCCGTCACGTTAAAGCAAAGTGCATTATGGTTTCAGATTCATGTTGATGCAATAATGATTTCATGTGGTGCTGAGAAATTGAACAGTAATGGAAGTTACTGAAGGTTGAACAGTGGTTTTCCATTCCTGGACGCTGTGTGTCGTCCGCCTGACGTGTCCGTTGTGCAGAAGCCTTTCACGTCCTGTGATATCTCTCCCTCTGCAGAGCGGAAAAATAATTAAAAAGCTGCAGAGCTTGGTGAACATATGTCAGCAGCTCTCTGGGATTCTTTAGATCTTATAGCACATCAGAAAGGGTGACTGTGGGTGCACATATTTATATTGCGTTTTAATTAGTCTTTTGTGATACTACAGGACGTGCTGCTTGGGCAGCGAGTGTTCAGCAAGGCCCTGGTTTTGCAAAAGAAAACATAATTAGTGAAATTCCAGCCGTCCTGCTGCTGCTTCACCTTGGGCCAGCAGGCTGGAATTACCCCCACACCTGCTGGACAATGTTTAATCTTCCAAACCGCTGCTCGCAAACCCAGTCTGGACATTTTCATTCACAGCGCACGGAGCGTATCAGTCAAAATATTCACATGTCAAACGATGTGCCTGCTGCCTGTTGCCGAGGCAACAGTGGGAAACATATTCATCAGTTTGCTGCCCTTTGGATTGGTGGAATGTCAAGAATGTTATCCCTCCACAGCTCATTCACTCATTCTCCACACGTCTTCTCATACAGTATCGTTACAAATAAAATACGATCAAGGGCAGTCGGGTATCTTTCAGTGAGATTAGTCCTGAAGGAACGAACAGATCACGGTGAAAATGAAGCAATGAGTTTTTGTCTTTTAGTTTTACCAACCGAACAGTGACAAACCAAGCATAACCTTTTAAAACATTTGCAACAAATGATACCCTGGCAAGGACAAGCATTTTTAATCTAACATGCTGAAATCTGGATGTTTTTTTTTTTTTTGTTTTTTTTTTAACTCATTTTAAGAAAATGGATTGGGGGCAGCGGTGGCCTAGTGGTTAGGGTGTCGGCCACATGATCGGAGGATCGGGGGTTTGAACCCCTTCCCAGTGGGTTGCCCTGAGGTACCCTTGAGCAAGGTGCCGTCCCCGTCCCGCTCCTCCCTGCGATGGGCTGGTGACCTGTCCAGGGTGTGTCCCCCGTCCTCGCCCTGTGTGCGCTGGGTTGGACACCAGCACTCCCCTGCGACCCCGTTTGGGACAAGCGGCAGATAATGGATGGATGGAAGAAAATGGATTTGGTGAAAATGTCAAATTGTCAAACCATTCTGCCTGTTAGCATTATTTCTTGAATTAAGCTAGAAACACTGCTGCCATAATGTATGACTTAAATGTTTGGCTTAATTCTAATATTTATACAGCATCAAAATGCATTTAATAAAAAAGGTGTTTATTTTTTGCTAAGGTATATTTTTTGCTGCAAACACCAGAAAACCTGTTTAATAAAAGAAAAATCGTCTTGAATTTTGTCAAATGTATTTGCAAAAAATATAACAAACAAAAAAAACCAAAAAAATATAACAAAAATAACAAATCCAAAACAACGTCTGCCAGAAAACCACACAGAAGTGTAGATTAAATGGATTCTTACTGTAAGAATAACCAGTCGGAGGCTTGAATATGGCACCAGGTCACTTCTAACAGATCAAATGAAATTGTTACCTAGTTATTGAAATTGTTATTCCCCCCCCCCAGGATTCAGCAGTGCTTATTGTGAAGAGCATGTTGAAATGACACGAACACATCTGATAATGTTGGACTTCAGCCATTGGCTAATGGGGATTAGAGTAAGACAAAGAGTCTGTACAGCTTTGTGCTGCACCTGTGCTGGCAGTGTACGAGGCAGAGGCTCAGAAGCTCCACTGATGTCAGGAAGTTGTAGATCCACTTACAGCGCGACTGCTCTGCCTCTTTTTTGTGACATTTTGCTCAGTGGTAGTACTGCACGGTAGGGCTGAAAGCTGACAGCTGCAGAGTAAAGTACATAGAAAAACACCTTTTACCGTGTAAAGACATCGCAGAGTGTTCGTCACTTTCTCAAGCTTCCCAACAGGAATAATAATGCATACATTCCTGTGAAACCAGTAGCTGATCCGGTGCATTCTCTTCTCTTCTCTTCTCTTCTCTTCTCTTCTCTTCTCTTCTCTTCTCTTCTCTTCTCTATCTTAAGAACAATTCAATTTATAGTTTTTGGACATAATTGTGGTACTGCTGTTGTCCTGTTTTATTGATTTATTCTGCAAAAACCTCTCAAAGACCACTGTTATATAGTCTCATATATAAACTGAATAGAATGGGGGCGGGGGCATTATAATTTTGACACACAGTCCCTCAGTCTTTCATTGCAAGAAGGCATGCTGGTCGAAAAGGCATCGTACACTCTTCAGTTTCAATCTAGAAAATATGACATCTGGAAAAACGCAGTATTCATATAGTCTCAAGATGCTTATATAACTCATATATATACCTGTGAACAATGGCCTACAGTAAAGCAGCATTTCAGGATAGTGACCATATGGACTAGTTGTGTGTGTGTGTGTGTGTGTGTGTGTGTGTGTGTTTTATAGTCTTGCAGATGTGGTTTTTGCTGGTTGAGAAGGTTAATGAACCGGATTAGGCCTCTGATCCTCTCTGCTGTATTAAACGTGTTACACTTTATATCTCCATATCTGTTTTATCAGTTAATTGCTTTGATGACACATATCCCCTCCCAGCCATAATGGAGGATTTGCACTGAGACTCATCCTCCATTCCATCCCTCGTTCTCTTCCTCTCCCTGTCTGTTTTCAGTTTTTTTCAGCCCTCTCACACTCATTCCTCCTCCCTTTCTCGCCATTGTACACGCGTTCTCCTCGTCCTCTAATTGTTGTAATATTACCTGTGTGATTCCCTGAGCATGTGGTCCACCCCTGTAAAACTTCAAGAAAACAGATCAGGCCCTTCATACACAGAGGAAGTTCCTGTGAGGAAGGATTAGGCTCATTACATGGGAAACAAGACTGAAATATCAGCTGGTGCATGATAGCCTTAAACTTTAACCCAAATGAAAAAGCAACAGCAGGAAAACAAACAAGCCAGTCATTAGTGGGTTTCCTTGCTTCTATTTCTTTACTTGGCGAGCTGGGTGCAAACTACAGACCACGCAGACGTCCAACAAATACACATCGGCAGGATTTTTTTTCTTGCGAGGAAGCGAAGCTGTTCTTTTTGTTTTATTTCTTTTTCTCCTGCTCAATTAATATAAACATTCTCTGAGAAGTCATTGAGCCCTTGCCCCCCAAGCTGTGTTGTTAGACAAGCTGCCGGAGCTGCAGAGCCTGGATTCCTTCCTCAGTTAATATGTTAATTCCTTTGGACTTATTGTTGTTGACCAAAATGGACTTCAGCCCTCGGCAGCATCATTTCCTTGCAAAATGAAAGAAAACAAAGGAGAAATTAACGGAGTGAAATCGAGCTCACGACGGTTAATTAGGTGGAGATATTTAAAGTGCAAAGATGGACATCTGGTGCAGGTGGTGGTGTTATGTTAGGCCACTGTAAGGCCAGGGATGGGGAGGTCATCAGGAGTGGACCTCAGTCTTAGAGGAGCCTAAAGTAGATAAGAGTATTACTGAGACTATTAGTGATGCCAGGAAGTCCTGAAGAAAGCAAACTAACGAGGCCATTTCTGCCTTGTGATGACTTGAGCTGATTTTTGAAAGGAGAAAAGCTGCGGCAGGGATAAAACCGTGGTATTCATGACAAAAGTGGAATTGAGTAAAAATGCTAAACACATTTACAGTACAGCTCGACAAGACAAGAAGGAAACAACTTCCAGACGTTTCATGGAAGTTTATATAAAAAAGGTTTTATTCAGATTCTTTTTGCAAGATTTCTGGTCTGCATTTTTTTTTTTGAGACCGTGATGAAATATGTTTAAAACATACAGACTTTAAGTTTAACTGACACATTGAAAAATGTCTTTTTAGGTAATAAAATACTGATGTGTCTTTGATTGTAATTTGAGAGATTATGGGTTTTAAGTACTCTAAATTCTGAGTTTTTGAAGATTGTGAAGATACAGTTACACAGGTAATCGGTTGTCTCTGTTTGTCTGTTGCTGGTTGCTCTGTTATTAGTAATCTTCTTGACGAACCTCAGCAAAACAGGAGCAGCAGCTTGAGTTGCCTTGAACTAGACTCCCTTTTGACCGCTCTAGCTCACTGCCATCTTTCATTCACTGTGGCAGCGCTGCATTCCTCTCTCTCTGAACCTGAAAGTGAAACCAGACCCTGGCTGTGACACAGCCCACAGCAGAGTGTGTGTAATGCGATACGGTGACTCGGCTGATGGCTTAGAACAGATGTGTGTGTGCGTGTGTGTGTGTGCGCAAGAGTGAGTGTGTGCATGGGTCTCTATGTATGTGTGTGTTTTTAAAACGCCGTCGTGCTAACCTGAGGGCTAATCTCACTCCATCTCGCCACCTCTGTCATCAGCGGCCAGGCTGGTCTGAGAGCATTGCCGGTCTGTCTTGGAGGCGAATGTGTTGGAGGAAGTGAAAGACTGACCCCAGAGACAGAGTGAGGGACAGTGCTTCCGCTGCACACATATGGAAATGCCCTTATGGAGGCGTGTAGGGGGTATGGCACAGTTCTGGCCAATCATGGTTTAACCTTTAAGACTTTTTGATGCTCCAAAGTCAAGGTTAACCTATAAGCTGCTCAGATGTGCAGTGGGGGTAAGTGTGTGTGTGTGTGTGTGTGTGTGTGTGTGTCTGAGAGAGAGAGAGAGCGAGAAAGAGAGAGTGTTTGTGTGCTGATTCACATTTTTTTAAATCATCTTCCTTTGGATCATCTTCCTTTGGATCATCTTCCTTTGGATCATCTTCCTTTGACTTTGGGGTCAAAAGCAGGTAAAGCAGGGTGTCTGATTTCAAACATGACCTTTGTCACATCTTCAGCCCACAGCTGCCTCTGGTGTCCACAAGCACCATGTTCGCTGTGCATTTTCAGAAGCTGTCTTCCTGAAGAATGTTGTGTATGTAGTCCGGTTTCTTACTCACATCTGTATCTTTTATGTTTTTACATGTATTAACATTAGTAAACGCTTACAGCTCAAATAAAAAGCTTTCTAAATCTGCTTTTTCCTCCTTTGCCTAAAACGTTTGCACAGTACTCTACACACTCTTTCCATGGCACGTGACTGTGCTGCTGTGTTACACAGAAAATCCCCAACCATCGTGGCCTGAACTCTCGTTCTGGACGATCTCAAATGCTCTGGATTATTCCACATAACTTTACCTTAAGGTTTAGTACACTCGATTGCTTGAGTGGTACCTTAATCAGCAATGAGTAGCCTGTATGGAGAATTGAAAATAATTCATTTTTTTCTTTTATTATTATCGTTGACTAAAATTAGCTTTTGAATCTTTATTGCATAGATCGATAGAGATCGATAGATAGATAGATTAACTTGTTTTTAAGAATAGCAGTTCAATTATAGTTACAATAATGTTTTGACAAATCTGAATGAAATATCTTGCTCAAATAGTTCAGCTCTGGATAGTCCAACGATAGACACCAGGGTCATGGATGCCCAGGTCAGTTTATACATATGGGAAGTGAAGACTAAGTGTCTGTTCTGATCCCAAAAAAGAGCTTTTGGTTTAATTCCTGCCTCCCTTTTTGGTTGTCACCCAATCACCTGAAAAACACTCACATTATGGGTGTTGAACACACAGCCTTCTGGGTAGTGGCTCTTAACACTGAGATACTGGCCACTCCTCAGAATTCAGTGAAATCCTTTGTATTCTTTAACTTTTCAGATCACTTGATTAGTTCTCAACATATTTAAAGTTTAATATGGTAAACAGTGACCGCCCCTTGCCAGCGTGGGTGTAGCTGCTTCACAGGTGTGAAGGCCTCCAGCAGAGTTGTACTGGACGTGTTTGCCCTAGTTTGTGTTCGCACTGGCAGCACGGTCCAGGCTTTGTGTGTGTGTGTGTGTGTGTGTGTGTGTGTGTGTGTGTGCGTGCGTGCATGCATGTGTGTGTGTGTGTGGATAGAGCAAGGCGGGAGCTGGCCGTTCTCCCAAAGGAGAAGCACTTCGCTAATCAGATCTTCCTCAGCGCGGGCTTTGCATCACAGCACAATAGCTCTTTCTCCCAAGCCTGTGCTGGGGCTGGTATTTCCTGCCCTGGGCTGTCTTTACCCAGATTAGGGGAAATTGATTTAATGGGTTTGATTTAGTGGCCCAAAAGCTGCTATTCCATATGAAGCCTTTTTTTTTTTTTTCTCCTCTCTAATGTCAGCAAACTGAGTGTTCCTTTTCGTTCCTTTTTTTCAGTTATAGACAAAGCCAGCTAATTGACCAGTACAGATACACACATGCATATCCACACCTGCAAATTCTATAGTCTGCAATGTTTTATAAATCCTTACTAGCGATTGGCAACAGTGGCACGGTGTTTGCCATTATGAATACTTTTGAAACTGTACATGACATGGTGTGACATGGCATATTTCAGTTTGAACTAATTTCACAGTTTGAATAACATTTGAATGTCAAAAGCTCTTGGGGCTGAGCTAACTGATGTGTGTGTCATTACTTTTTCACACTGATGACAGGAGTGCAGGAGTAGTGAAGCGGTGGCAGTGAGTGCTGCTCACATTATGCTTCGTGCACAAGAATCGAACAAGACCTTTTCAGGAATCGTCAGCGTTAGATGGGACCCGCTCTTTCGATACAGGACCGTTTCTCATGGCTGTAAAATGGTCAGTGTAATTCAATAAGGTAAACAGCAGGCTGAAGAGCGCTTCCAAGAGAGCTCTGCTAATCGTAAATGATCACTTCCCAACGACCACATTTTTTAAACAAAACATTTGCCAGGTTAATTGACCACGCACTGTACAGACTGAGCTTTGTAGAAATACAGTAGGAAGCAGCTGTAGGCAGATCTGCCTGGCCTTGTGGAGTAAGTGTTTTCAACAATACAAGTTTGGTCCATGAGAGACAAAAGAGAGATCGGGAGCTAACTGTTTGGTTGAGGTTGAGGCGGCAGGCCCAGTGCCACGAGTAAATGAGCCTTGCCCTCTTGTCGTTCCTCACAGCTCACTGATTCTCTCTCAACGAGTCTTATTTAAACCCACAATGGCTGATTAAATGAGAAAAATGACAGTCTTAACCTTACGGCCACTGACTGGAACAGTGATCATGCCTGTGGAGGGGATGGGGAAGCTGGGATTGATATTGGCCAGCGGAATCATGCAGTTGTGCATGTGACTGCAGAGGAAACAGTATGGATGGATTGGTTACTCCTAATGGCTCTTGGGATTTGGTTAGCTAATGAGGTACATAATTACATAGCCAGTACAATGTGATTAGCCTACACAGGTCAAGGAAGGGAAGTGTGGCATGTGTGCAGGGAAACTGAAATGAAATAACATTCAGCAGGTCTTTTAGAGTTTTTTTTTTTTTTTTCTCCCCCCCATTTACCAGTAGTTAACATCCAGCCTTGACTTCACGGTGTGTCAAAATTTTATTAATGGCAGTACCAGACTTCAAAGGTTTGGGAATTTTGCTTCCTAGAAACTGTCACCCAATCCATCATAAGCTGGACCAGTGCTTTGTGCTGAACATAAGGCAAATAAAAAACACTTATTTTTAAGTGGGTATCCAGTCCCTGACTCTCCATCATTTCCATCATTCTCAGTGTGTTTGTGAACATGTGGCAACAAATGTTACGTTCTTGAAAGCGCTCAGTCATTTGCTTAGTGTTCACCATGTGTTCCATGTATGATCCCTTTAACACAAATAATATTTCACAGGCAAAATATCCGTCCACTGTAGGAGGATCTTAGAACAACACATTGATAACTCTTCTGCTCCATTCTTTTCTTTTTTTTTTCCTCTTAAAAGTGCAAAAGCTGGACCACTAGAGGTTCCCAGATTAAGCTGATTTTAATTTCTAGAGCTAAACCAAGAAAATGAAGTTTCCCGTGAATCGTACTCGAGTTTCTGAAACTAATTATCTGCTTTAACTTTACTGAGGTTTCAACGCCAGCTTGCGTTCAGACTTTCCCTCATTCCTGCTTGATTGCTTTGACATTTCTAAAAGGGCTGTATCGATGCTGATCTAACGGGCTTAGGCCACATTTATTTCATGTAATGAATGTGTTCTCTAAACCGTGTCAACGTACTTTCAAATCAGTGCTTTGAACTGGTTTTGCGAGAGGTGAATTAGCATGATTTATAGGATAAAACAGCCCCAGGTTAGTCATTACAACCTTACGGTTATTGGACTGAGGCAGGGAAGCTTCAGTACATGCGTTCAGCAGCACCGATGGCATAAGACATTGCAGTCTGTTTATTTCTATTTAAAGATACAACGTTGCACCACATCCATATCATTTCTATTTCTGTTTCCCATTATATACCCTGCGGGCTGCTCAGCATGGAGTCCTGGAAAAACCCCGATGTGTGTCATTTGTTTCCTGAACATATGAAAGCAAATGATTGTTTGAGCTCAAGCACTGTTCCATAATACTGCCAGTGATGTGCTTCTGTGCTGCGGTGTGCAGGTGGGAGCTTGCAGGCCTTAGAGGACATGCTCTATTTAACCACTTAACGAGGACAGCCACTCTCCCCAACACTAGCGTCTGCCGAGATGAAGCTATGATGCAGGGAAACAACAAAACTGCATTACTGCCGAGTGATAATGACACGGAAATTAGCCTGGAAATAAGATGCAACATAACAATCTACCCTCCACAATTAAAACCAATAATGGCCGCGGCTTAATTAGATAATTACTGCAAGTGATCATTGACTGAGGAAACAAGATTAAAGTGAGAGTTAAATCTCAGCACGCCGCGTGTGCGAAACACACATCCTAAATGTTTTATTCCGTGATCCCGCAGGGGGACGCAATAAATGCATTGTTTATGTTTGGTTTGGTTAAATTATTGCTGGTACTGTGATTGTTATAGTTCCTAAATTTATTGGCTTGTTCCATAGAAGACTGATTATTGCAACATTGCTCCCCTGTGTGGGAGCTGTGGTGCAAAGGATATTTATATAAGTGTTTACTGGGCTGAGAATAAGCCAACCTAGAGAGACAATTATCTAGGATATATGCTCTGGCACTGAGATTCTATCAGTAAATAATTCAGGGTTCCTCAGGCCTTGTGTTAATTATTAGGAATTTATCTTGATTATAGGATATATTTACTCAACTCTGCGGATCCCCGGTGGCTTCTGAGGTTTCTACAACAGAATGGTAATGTAGGTTAACGGGTTTGGGGGTGGTTTGATAACAAGAAGATACCAGATTCTCTCCTAAGTCTCCGAGAGATTTCCTGGAGGCCCTGCTGGACTGTGTGATAGCGTCCCATATTACTAATTATTAGAGAAAAGGAAGTTAAAGGATTCAGCACGGACTGAGGTTCACTAAACGGGGCGCTGTAGCTTTGTGCGCAGCGAGAGAGAAGCCGACTGTGTTTTATGATACTAAAGACTGCGTGTGCAGACACATCTGGCCTCCAGGGGAGAGAGCGGTAAAGCGGACTGTATGCAGAGCTCTGTGGAACAGCAAAGAATGAAGTAAAAATGCCGGATGTAACCATGCACTCTTTTGATCTGTCTCGGCCCCGTTCGTCCTGATGGAATTCATTAGTTCCTCTCAGGCCGCGTCCACACACAAATAGATATTTTTGAATTTTTTTTTCTTCTCCGTTTTGGCCACCCATGCGCATGAAAACGGTAATTTAGGTCACTGAAAATGGAAAACGGAGCTTGTGGAAATTGCTCTCCAGGCTGGAGATTTTTGCAGTGTGTTTTTGTGGACGTATCTTTTTGTAAACCCTGACATCACAGCATCAGCATGCTCCGGGCCGTTCATTCACTGCTGGTGCGTTTTAACTCTTACACTTGACACTTATGAGTTCCTCTGGTTGTTATTTAGTTTTCTTGAGGCTTTTACTTTTAAGTTAGTCTGGGACACTGACCGTCAACCTGCTAACCTGCCTCGGGCCAACAGCCCCATGTGCTGATTAAAACCCTTTACCACCAGTAGTTCATAGACCACAGCACACGTTTTCATATTTGGGACAAACACTGACCTGTGCCAGCTCTCGCAATACTGCACATCCTGCAGAACCGCCTTGGATGAAGGACATCAAAAGGCTAAACACGAGGCTGAGGATAAGCTAATTTATGCAACACACACGTTCAGATGTGCTTTACATCAAATTCTGAACAATTACATCCTCTCAGCCTGGCAGGCTTCCTTAAGATTTTAAAATGCATTCTCTTGTGGAAAACATTAATGTTAATGCACAGATTGATTATTAAATTAAGGGTATATAATTAAAACTCTAACCAAACTTAAGATACTCGCATGAAGCAAAGCAACACGTTACCACACTGATAACATGTCAAAAAAACAACAACATTTTGTTTTACTGACCTTTGGAATGAAAATCGGTAGATCAGTGTCAATAAAAATTCTGCGTTTATTTTTCCATCCATCCATTATCTGCCGCTTGTCCCAAACGGGGTCGCAGGGGAGTCCTGGCGTCCAACCCAGCGCACACAGGGCGAGGACGGGGGACGCACCCTGGACAGGTCGCCAGCCCATCACAGGGAGGAGCGGGACGGGGACGGCACCTTGCTCAAGGGTACCTCAGGGCAACCCACTGGGAAGGGGTTCGAACCCCCGATCCTCCGATCATGTGGCCGACGCCCTAACCACTAGGCCACCACTGCCCGTTTATTTTTCATTTTTTATAAATATTTTATTATTATATAGAAATACCGCTGTTTAGTTATTTATTTATTTATTTACGTGAATAAATCAGGATATGGATTTATGGATTTATTTATACTGGATGGAGCTCCTCACTCCAAAGAACATAGCTCTGATATTCTAACTCACCCACCTATTTTAGGGTAGCGGTGGCCTAGTGGTTGTGGAAGATTGTGGGTTCGAACCCCTTACCAGTAGGTTGCCCTGAGGTACCCTTGGGCAGTCATACTTTAGGTATGACTGCGCAGACAGAAAGTAAAGACAAAATGAGTGAGCAGATTTTCACTAGCACAGCACACCTTCCCTTTACACAAGTGAAAAATTACAGGCAGTTGAGAGTGTGGCTGTGTGGAAACAGGCAGGAGTTTAACGTGGCAGAGCTGCACCTGTCAGAGTGAGCAGGAGGGAAGGAGAAAAACAGCGAGGAAGACATGATGAGACAAGTGAAACGGCAGATTGGAAGGAGCGCTGTGCAGTTTCAAAGCAGAGGCAGCGCACTGGGGGCCTGGTGCCCTGCTGCAGAGCTCAGATGTTTTATTCAGCTCCAGCCATCTCTTTATGTTCCTCTCATCGCTCTGCTGCAGATGAGCACGGCGCAGGGATTCGCATGCACTCAAGCTCATGCAAACACGCGCGCACGCGTGCACACACACACACACACACACACACACATGTGCAAATCTGTTCAGAGAGGCAACTGAGGTATATCAGCTACTCATCCAACACTGTCAGGTAGACCAGTGATACAAATGCAGACGCACACACAGCTGTTAAAATGATCATAAGTGCTCAGACACACACACACACACACACACACACACACACGGCTACTGAATATCTGCTGTGCCTTTAGGAACAGCGTCTTCTCTAATAAGGCCTGACTGATATCAGTCATTTGACCTGTAATATTAGTTAATATCCGTATGGTACATTGTTCTTATTTTTTTCACTGTGACTTAAAGGCCATTACATGTGAATATATTTTGATCTTATTGGCTGCCTTCTTAGTCATATTATTATATGTACAATCAGGAATGACAGATTTATTTCATTTGATAACAACAATTTGCACACAGTGACACTTTCATATTGCAGCTTAGAGCTGTCCTAAAATCATTGGAATTGATGTGAAGTTTTCATACTTTTCTGATGATGATGATGATGATTTTCCTGTGAGGCAACTGATCAGCGCACCAAGCACTCAAAATTGGACGAAAAGAAAAGGATTCTGCTGATTACCTTTATCAACAATGATCGATGAATCCGAAAGTGGTGCCAGGTCTAACGGAGGATGGAGAACACAGATACACCGCACTGTTAAGTTATCCAGTTGCTGACATTTTTCACAATGGCCGGGCAACAGAAGCACAATCAATGAAGGATGGTCACTTTTCTTCCTGAAGCTATAAAGCATATGATAAAATAAAAATGAACTAGCCTGAGTAAAAGTGTGGAGAAAGTGTGCTTCCGTTGTTCTGGCAGAGCTGGGCCAAGGACGCTGTACTGCGTTTACGGTTTGTTGTCTAATTGTTTTCAGCCATGTAATGGCTGTTGTGCGCGTGTGGACCTTTATGTTCGTGCGTGCGATTGAATATGTTGCTGTTTATTGGATGCAGCTGTTGTCACTTCCTTTGTTGTAGCTGAAACAACGCGTTTATCTACACACATGGTCACTGAGGTTCTGGGCAAGCATAAAAACTTCACTACTAACTTCGTAAAGCACTCCTTCAGCCGTGACCTGCTGGCCGGCAGTTCGTCTGAATGCCAGTCAAAGCACATCGCACTTCAGCAAACACTGCCGCGTTTGGCAGAAAGACACATGAACATAACGATGTTGAAGTTTTGCCACCCTGAGATTGGCGGAGTGACCGAAAACCACGCTGGAGTGAAAGTATCGTTGTTTCTCTTAAAACGATGACGCATGTGAAAGATAAAAGTTACTCTTAATTGCAGTGGAATTTCCGAGTTGAAGAAAAGGTGTTATTTTTCTCTTTTTGGTGAGAAGGATGCTTTTGCGTTTACTTAGTTTGATGTGGATGAGCTGAAATCCGTGTCTGTTTTAGATCTATTTGGACTAATATTGAGAGTTAGTGAGGTAGTTACTGAAAATGTACATTTACGCTGATTCATTTTGCAGATTTTTCTCCAAAGCATCTTACAAGCTTTTAGATTTGAGTGCAGTAGAGTTCTACAAGAACATGGCGCTCCACTGCCCAGCGGAGCTGCTCTTCTCAACACTAGATGATGCATAAAATGGCAAAAGTAACTAAACCTTAATGTATAAAAGAGCAGGTTCTACCCACGAATACGCTCGTGCTGCACCTAAAATATTACCCTCGGAAAATATCTAGGGAATAGAAATGGGTCAGATGTTTACATGTAAGTGAGTTCATGCAAATGTAAATCCAAGCTCCTTTGCCATCCCTACATGGAGATGTGACTGCTGAAGATAGATTCTCATGCACACGCACAAACATTTGTATTAAGCGGGAAGGTGAATAAGCAGAGTGTTTAGGTTTAGGTTTAGTCCGATGGTATGAGCCTGTTCTCATGGTTTGAATAATATCTAGTGCTACCTGTTCAGTCCTGCCAAATGCGAGTGCTTGTGCACCATAAATCTACATCATCTGAGCCCTCCTTCCATCATGTGATCCTGACTTCTCCCTTCTCCGAGAAAAGCAGGCAAACTAATTAAAGCAGTGATAGCATGGCAAGCAGTGATCTGGTCATACTCTTAGAATGAGTGTTTAGCTTTGACTCCACTGGGAGGGAGGGAGAAAAGGAGTGGGGGAGAGAGATTTGTGGCCAGAGGTTTTCAAATTCGACCCTTTTATTAATGAACAGTTGAATGTATGACAAGATTAAGACTCAATTCTGCACTAGACATATCAAACATTGATGCTGAAGCCTGCTTTGATTGTTTAAACCACACACACACACACACACACACACACACACACACACACACACACACTGCCATCATCACACCTTCCTCTCTCCTCCCACAGATGGCTAAACAACATGGTCCAGCCTAAAGATTATATAAAGCACAAATCTCTAATGCGGTTAAGCCGCCACTGATTTCTCCCACAGTAAGAAGACAGAGGACAAAATACATTGGTCTGCTTCTTTCAGTGCATTATATCATCTCATGCATATCCTTTTGTATTACTCTGCCGTTATCCTGTCTTATCTGACACTAGGAACAGTTAAAAGAGGGATGAACGTCAGATTGTAGTATCCTTAGCTACACTCAGCTGCATTACAGAGCATGCTTTCTGTGTTAATGTACGGGACTAAACTCCTCATGTTCTCTCGTCTGCCCCCATCCATCACTCCCAGAGGCCTTGCCCTTCTACTTGCCGGCTTATCAGAGTGTAAAGAACAGGTACTAATGCTTAGATTACTTAGTGGCTCTGCTGTTGCCCTCAACTGGGGGTAAAAATAAATAAAAAGGTTTAAAAAAGCTACATTTTTTCTGAAAGGGCTACAAAAAATGAACAGAATGGAAATTTGTTTGTTTATTGTAAGATTAGATCTAATCTTGTAAGATTAGATTATAAACTAAAACTCATATCAGCCGTAACATTCTTAACTTTACCTTCTGTATAATATGTTAATATGTTCCATCCATTAACAGGTTATGTTGTTAGTTGGTTTAAATGTTTTGGATGGTGTATGTACAGTACTAGATTTACTGACGATGATGATGATGATGATGATGATGATGATGATGATGATGATTATCGTTAGTGGCTGCAGTTGTTGCAGTGTTAGTAGTATTAACAATACTTACTTATTGTGCTTTTTGTTTATTAATGTTGGGTCTTGTGTATTGAATGTAGTTGTTAAGGGGTGAATGAACTGATCCAAGACTGACTGCATGAAAGAACGCTGAGCTTCTTCTTATGCACTTTAAAGAACACTGTTACTCTATTACTGTAGTGTGTGTGTGTGTGTGTGTGTGTGTGGATGAGTTTATCTGATCCTATAAGCAGCATTCCTCCTGTGAAACCAGACTCAAACAGGGCACTAGGAGATAATGGGACCTATTCATCCATACCACTTAATCAAACTCTCTCTCTTTCACTCTCTCTTTCTCAAGATCCCTCCGACCCCCTTTTTTTCCTCCGCTCCATTCTTTATAGTCTTTCTTTTCTCTGTCTCCTTTCTCCTAATCAGTCTATCAGTATTCAGTCCTGGTTCTTATCTTTCTCTTTTTCTGTTACTTGCTGCGTGAGGTTGTGAGAGTGAGTGCGATTGTGCACCGCTGCATTATTTTGCTGGATGTCATAATTTGAATAGTAACCGTGCACAGGCAGACTTAACCTGGTGTGTGTGAGTGTAAGCCCTGATTTGAAGATG
Organism: Hepsetus odoe; assembly: GCA_017165825.1. Taxonomy (NCBI): domain Eukaryota; kingdom Metazoa; phylum Chordata; class Actinopteri; order Characiformes; family Hepsetidae; genus Hepsetus; species Hepsetus odoe. The sequence continues at coordinate 7,294,732 of CM029378.1, forward strand.
TGCGTTATTTAGGTTGCGCTCTTTTGAACACAAAGCTTTTTGAGTGTGAAATAATCTTTTAACAACACATCACACAACACACAGGCATCTCACTGCTCTCTATCCTAATCTCTCTCTCTCTCGCGCTCTCTCTCTCACGCTCTCTCTCTCTCTCTCTCTCTCGCGCACTCTCTCTCTCTCTCTCTCTCTCTCGCGCACTCTCTCTCTCGCTCTCTCTCTCTCTCTCGCGCGCTCTCTCTCGCACACTCTCTCTCTCGCGCGCTCTCTCTCTCGCACTCTCTCTCTCGCGCGCTCTCTCTCTCTCTCTCTCGCACTCTCTCTCTCGCGCGCTCTCTCTCTCTCGTGCGCTCTCTCTCTCTCTCGCTATCTCTCTTCCGCTCACTCTCTCTCTCTCTCGCGCTCTCTGTTTAGACTATGTTCTAAAAACAAATACAATAAGGATTACAGAAAATAAGAATACTTATTTACAGGAATATATTTGTTTCCTGGCATTTTGTTGCACCCAAGAATGGCCATGGAATGTATTTGTTAAATGTGATTTTGCCCTTTTAGTGTTGAAGAAATAAAGGATTTGTGAAAAGCAGGAGGATTTTGCTGGTCTTTACATTGTAGATTATCCTTCTTTTCTCTGTTTTTTCTGTATCGTCCTGCAAATGTAAGAAAACAAGTAGATTCACACACAGAGCGCAACAATGGCGTCTTTCTCCTGAAGCTTTACGGCTCCGTTTCACCCTCATGTCACCTTAACACAAACCTATGTGCTCCTCCAGCCCCATTCTCACCGTACTCAAGATACACACTCTGGCACAGCAGCCCACACACACACACACACACACACACACACACACACACTCGCATTAAATAGCGTCTAATTTTGCAATATGCCTTTTCCATCTGAATTCCCCTTTGTAGTACAGTAGAGCAATCTTACCAACTTGGAAAATGTGTGTGTGCTGTTCAGTGATTGTGTGTGGAGTGTGTTATCACCGTACACTGAGCTTATTGTGCAGCACCTCTATCAGTCAGCTTTGTGCTCTCTATCCCTGCTGCTGTTTGTCCAACATAAAGAGTACAAAGATCATGTGTAGCGTATATTTATCACACAACTCTGTTCTGTGTGTGTGTTCGCTCGTGAAAGTGCCACTCCCGGTTTTCCTTTTATGTGGCAGCGACACATTTGAATCTGCCATTTATAGAAGTCGATTCAGCTTTCAAAAGTTTGGGAACAGCTCGTGTTTTTTTTTTTTTTTTTTTTTTAAAGAATACTTTTAGTAACTGAGCATGATTTCAATGCTGGTTTGTCTGGGTGTGGTGAGATATTCAAATAAGACCATCAGATGGGCACCCCCATCCTCTCCCTGTCCCTGAAGCAGGAACAGCAGCAGAGGGGAGACTGCTGGGCTTATTTACTGCACTGCTGTGTCTATAGTTGACAGAGACATTGTTAAGACATGTAGTAAATTCTTGTTATGATTCATTGAGACAGGATACCCACTCTGAGGACTGCCTTGGCTGCTTGGACTAATAAAGAAACAGATGGACAGATGAGCCAGCTTTTGGTTGTACATCAGCTCTGGTTTTAACATCAGCTCTCTAGTAAGCTTATTATTTGTTTCACCTCGTTTCTCTGACTTGAACAGGGTGAAACTGTGGGGAATGAAGAGTTTTGATGAGTTATGCTGAGAGGCCAACATCGGCCTTGTGAATGTGAGAATTATTTGAAATGAGAGTTGGTGGTTTTAAACTAAAAGGGGAAATGATGCTAAATATATCATCCATTTATTGCAGTGTTTTTTAAGCCTTTTCTCAGGGACCTTAGAGTCCCTCTGCATTTTTGCTTTACCCCAACTTCAACCCAAATATCTGGAGATCCCTTAGGACCAGTTCGGAATCTCCTGATTTATTGTTCATCGGAACATTATTCATAGGACCTAATAAAGCAAGAATGACAATTAGAAAAAATGGTTTGGGTTGTTTGGGGTTCATATTAACAGTAGAAATACAGCATGAGGCTTTGCTAGTAGAGCTGGGTACTGAGATTGAGTATCTTTTAGGGTGTAAATAGGAACCTCAAAGATACAGAAAATCAAAGAATTAGGACCGATTTTCTTTACCCAAGTGGGCAGTTTTAGCAGCCATAAATCATGTTAATGCCAAAACGTCAACTGCCTGCATGATAATGAGCACCAACACTTAAATCTGTTAATGTCATTAAATAAGTCCTCTCCACGTGCACCTCATACTCATTTACAGAGACTAAAGTAACACTCCGGTTCCTGTCTATGGTCTCTCTCTCTCAACTTCTGAAAGTATGCCTTCCATAAACTTTAGTGGGACACACAACCAGTGGGGGGAAATAACAGTCATAAAGGTTTAGATTTTGCTGATGGACCAGAAGGATGTGTGTGTGTGTGTGTGTGTGTGTTTTGTGTAACCATCGTGCCCCTTTTACTCCCTTTACTTTCCTCATCTTCTGCACTATCATTCCATTTTACTGCTTCCTTTCTGCGGTTACTGCCTGAGCTTACT